>OZ007593.1:232330498-233530498 GCA_963931845.1 Maratus michaelseni
AAAAATAAAATAATATTAATACGAAGCATGCCGTTTACCCATAAAGTTCCTCATGATATTAGCAACCGCTTGTCTCATTCAAAATACAATTTCTTTAACGAAAAAGTGTTACCTTTAATAAAGCAGATCCGTTTTTTCAACCATTCACAACTCAAATAAAGTAACAAAATAAAATACATTGCGTAAGACTCTCAACCTATTTTAAAAACTAAACTTTAGCTAGTATATTAATCGTACGAAATATTAATAATAATTAATTTAAAAAGTGTTTAAAAGTTAGAATTCGTTATAGATGAAATTACTTTTCATATTTTCAATTGAAGAAATATTGCTTAACTCACTAAGTTATGAATTATCCACTAGAAAACTACAAATGCATTTTAATTCTGCAAAATTTGAATGAAGAATTGTTTTTTTTTTTTTTTTTTTTTTTTTTTTTTTTTGCGATTTTTTAAAGCTTTTTTAAAGAGTCAAGAGCTTTAAAGTTTTCTTATAGAGATGGATGTGAAATAGTTCATTATATATCTTCCGTTGTACCCAATCTCATTTTTTTCTTTCTTTTTTTTTCTTTCTTTTCAAATTAATCTTATGTATGTATCTTCATAAAAAATGGTATTGAAAATAAAATAAAAATAATACCAAGCACGCGTTTTTACTATAACTCGGTTAAAAAAAAAAAAAAAAAGACTAATCGGGAAAATTGGAAATGAAGTTTTTTTAGCGTAATTAAGATATTGTACATTCTTTAATTTTACAGATAATAAAATATTGCATTTCATTGCAAAGACTGGCATTTTGGTTATTTTCCTCTCTATCAAATTACGCGTATTCTTATGCTATGCATGTTAAAATAAATTTACTTTACGCGTTTTCGTGTTACACGATGATTTCTCGGAACGAATTTTATGTGCGTACTCTATTAATATTGAATTGTAAAATCCTAATTCTTTGCACATTTACCGTATTCAAAAAATAAATACAGCAAAATTTCCATTTTTAACAAATAAAGCATAAAAACGTTGGGTATTAGGAAGTGTAAAAATTTTCACATTATTCATTTTTTTCTTCCTTGGGTTAATCTTAATTACGTATTTTATATTAAAACTGATGCTAAATAATAATAATGATAATACCAAGCGTACCATTTATCCGTAAAGTTCCACATGATATTAGCAACTCACGTGTCTTTTGGAATAAAATTCCTGTAACGAAAAATTCTACTTTGCATCCCATGTTAACTTAAAACAGGTCTGTTCACAACCATTCACAACTACTCAAATGAAAATAAACTAATACCACCACCTCAATATAATTATTAACTAATACAATGCATTACGTAAGCCCCAACCCATTTAGAAAACAGTATTTTTTTGCTATTATATTAATCGTAAGAAATTATTAATCTTTCTTTTCTGTTATTTGACTTCTTTGAGAAGCATGGGACATCATAAACAAGTGGATCTTTGAAGGTCAGTTTGAATAAAAAATATTCACCAAGTTCCGTTGCTACTATAGAAAAGCGGTAGAACTACAGATTTTCTGACGCCATTTTGTCTGGAAACAAAGCTGAATTAGAATTGAACAAGTTTTCATTTATAAAATAAATAATAAATATAAAAGTTTTATATTTCTAATATAGCCGGGACATCAGACATTGCTTGGAGCCTATTGTCTAGCCGTTATACATAAGTAATAAGATAAAAAGACATATTGGATGGTAATTGTACCATTCGCTCATTGTCCAGACAAATCGAAGACTTAACAAAGCAGTCTGTTCCTGCTCTACTGTGCCACCAGGCATGTCTGACGACGTGACCTGTCGCAAAAGTGCTTATTTCTGCCAGACGTACTTATTAATTTTAATATCACTTTCCCGATTTCGAAAAAAAAATTAATTCAGAAAAGGATGAAGTATTTGATTAGACGGTCCAAGCATTTTTGAAGATGAAATAAAATTGATGTCTAATTACGGATTTTCGGCGTAACCGCAAACTACTTTGATCATGGGAGAACAACTGTATGACAAGCATACGATATTGCAGTACTATACAGAAGTACTATAATAAAGAACTTATAATAGAGTTGATTGGCCTTCATTTGAATTTAGATTAATCTTCATTTATTCCAAAGAAAAGAAAAAATGAAGAATACTTATGCAACTTCATTGTTCTATATCCAGGTGTATGTATGTGGACTTCATAAGTTCTTAAATGGTCATTATATCTATCTATCTGTCTGCTTTTTTTTTTCTTTTTTCCAAAAAATATATGCCGTCGGGCTTTTATAAATGCCTGGGGAATAAAATTTGTATGTAATCTTAATATGCATCTTTTATATCTGAAAATTCCTTCTTCAATGCTAATTATATGGACTTGGAATGCATTGGAATTTTTCAAATTTCGCATCAGAAAATTACAATTATTAACTCTTCCCAATATAGTTGAAAAGTGTTTATAGATTCGGTTTGTCTGTTTGTGCTCTATCTCTCTTAAATATACTCGGATTACCATGAAATGTTTATATGTTATTGAGGTTTACTGTAGAATGTTCGGTATTGAAAATGAATTGTGTAGCCTTTACAGTTCCTTTACAGGGGCACACAAAATAATCCCATTACAGTATAGTCTATGGGGAAAAATCGGTTGCGGTGCATTTTGTTGATGTTCCAATATTTCAAACATAATAAGATTGATATGCGTCACTGAGATGGACTACAACATGCCTTCTCAGGAGTATTGTATAAATAGCATTTATAGTTCGTTAACAAGGACACACAAAATAATTCCATTACATTATAATTATGGGGAAAAAATCGTTTACGGTGCATTTTAATGATTTTATGATGCATCAAAACATGATGAAATTTAAAAGGATCACTAAGGTGCAATACAAGGGGGTTTCTATAGATTATGGAATGGAGTGCATTTACTGTTCATTTACAGAGACACGCAAAAGAATTCGGTTACAGGACTGACTAAGATAGATAATTACTGGAAGAGCGTTTTCCGCTATGGTATACATTTTTAAACGTATATAACTTTGAGTGTATTAGGTGGTGTGTGTATATTCCATAAATTGCATACAGGGCTAAACGAAAAAAATTCGCACACATTACCGGATATGGACAGCAATTGCTGAAATTGGATTGTTACTGAGTTATGTGTTTTGAAAATGCTTATTTAGATATCTCATTTCATTATATTATAAAAGTCTTATTATTATATATATACATAAGTAAATGTTAGTGTATTCTGTTAGTGTCAGAGAATGTTTCATAATCTATGTCTGATGCATAAATTTTTCGTCTTTGCTAGCTTCTTTTTTTTCTATTTGCCTATCTTAAAGGATGTTTCTTTGATTTTCGTTTGACAAAATATTTCTAAAATATATATTTAATTTTATTTCAATTTTATTTTTTATCCTTATTCACTTCTCGATAGCTTCACTACAATTTTAACACTTGAAAAATTGCTGAAAATGGATTTTTACTTAATTATGTGTTTTTTTTTAATTGCTTATTTAGATTACGTGAATAGATGCTTATTCACTGCCGCGCATGCGCGGCAACGTATTACTGCTTATTTTACTGTTAATTTTACGGTATAATACTGGCAGCTGGGATGGCAGTATTATACCGTAAAATCAACATTTTTTTTTTTTTTTTTTTTTTTGCAGTGTAATACGAGCAAAACATCTGGTTCATTTCATTGTGATTTTCGACGAAAAGTAAAGTTAGAATTATGTAAAAAATTCCTTTTTCATCGTAAACTGCTCTGTCTCTCTGCGATATTTCTACATAACTACATTACATTCTATCAAAATGTATAGTCATTAATCAGTTTTATCAGAAAAAATTTCAGTCTTCAAGGGGACTTTTCACCCAAGAAAATGAAAAAAAATGTCCTGATGTCATTGAAAGAATGGAAGAAATAATTCATTATTCATTTACTATCTGGCCACATCACTGAAACTTAGGTCTGTGGTTTGTGTTCTTTGTTTGTGTTATTTGTTCATAAACGTTAAAAACCAAAATAACTATTATAAAGCCTTCGTTGTAATGGGGCCCTCAGGCGGAAAAAATCCCGACTTCGCTCGGTATTACTTAAAAAATATATTTAATTAAATAAAAATCATATTGCTCATGCTCAGTATTGCTTTTTACATTTTTTTTTAAATTTATGCCGGAATTCTATCTTTTTAAGTGTTACACACACACACATATATATATATATGTATGTATGTATGTATATATATATATTACCATTATTTGAATAGGTCTTAAATATAATGTACAAACAAACCTAGCGGTGGAGGTCTCACTGCTTTCGAATAACTTTTTTCTTTAATACAAGAAATTGTAAAAAAAAAAAAAGGTTAGATTAAAAAAAATAATTTAAAAGAAAAACGAACACTTACGTCGCTTTACTGAAATTACCCGATTGCGAAATCCCATAATAAATTTTAAGCATTTTTAAGAAGATGATAAATTTTTATAAAGTGGAAATTTCAAAGTTTATAGGGAATTTTTAAATACTTAAAATTTAAGGTCAGATGGTTAAATAATATAAAAATCATATTGCTTAATATTGCTTTTTACATTAGCGTTGTATATTACCATTATCTTGAAAAAAAAAAAAAAAAAAAAAAAAACAAGAAAATGAGAAAGAAATTGCCAACATCATTACTAATTTGAACCTACAAATATATATATATATATATATATATATATATATAAGTTGTTGATCCTGTACTTAGGCTATCCATGCAGCAAGTAGAAAGAACCAAAGATTGTATTTTCTTTTTAATCCGCCTCCCCCCCCCCCCCCCCACACACACACAATTCCTTGTCAATGACAAAGCATTCTTTTAAAATTTCTTTTATTAAAATGTCAAAATTGAGTGTTCGTGGGCCAAATCTCAAAATTTTATCTCATATATTTCTGTTGTCCCCTTCCTTCTGTCCCGTTTACCCAAATAGGGCAAAATAATATATATATTTATTGTTCAATTATTTTAGCTTTTATTTCAAGTTAGTTATTCCATATATTAATTAATTACATGCCATCTTTAAATTAAAGATTTGGTCAGATTTAATAAAAGAACTTGTTCGTTGTCTTTTGAATTCAAAGGTATTTCATTTATATATATATATATATATATATATATATATATATATATATATATATATATATATATATATATATATATATATATATATATATATATATATATATATATTATATATTCCCCAGATTTAGGAAATATTGGTTGTACGCAGATCCCTATCGCCACACTTTTGAGCCCAGATCATATAAAAATTTTGGTCCTTAATCTTATTTTATTTTAATTTAATTTAATTAATTTATTTTTTACTGGGTTGTGAGCAGGGCTTTGTAAATTTCTTAAAATTTGGTAGCCAGTAAAAAATTCTAGTCGCCAGTAAAAAATATTTACCCCCCCCCCCCCCTTCCCGTCATTTATTTTTGAAAAGCACAAAAGCTTTTTATGAAATTATTGAGCAAAAATAATAATAAGCATGGTTTAGAATTATTAATTATATAGTTTAGAATAGTACAGAATATAGAATGATATTATGAACTAAAAAAGGAAAGAAAAACTGTAAAGGCTGTTTTAACTGGCATATCCGGATATTTGAGTGCTTACAAAATCTGAACTTTGCGACATCTGTAACGAGACATCTTAGAGAATTTTACTTCAAATGAATTACTTTATATATTTACTCAAATGAATTTACTTTTTAAAAATGAATGGAATAGATTAATCAGTTTTAATACAGAAACCAAAAATCTGATTTGAAACTTACAAAATAACTGGATCATAACCTCCAGATTAAATAACTTGGTCACCAGATAGAAAAAATTAGTCGCCAGTGGCGACCTGGCTACCGCGTTTGTCAAGCCTTGGTTGTGAGTATAAGAATTAATTTCAAAGTAATGTTATTTCTAAAAAAATATTTACACAAATTTTATTATTGTATCTTAAGTGTTCATACTCCCTCCCCACAAGTAAATTCCTTCGCCCCCACCGGAATAATAACAACAAGAACGAAAAATCATGCGTCAGACATAGATTATGTAACATTTTCCAACTCTTCCGAAATAATTTTACAAATCATTACCGTTGAATAAGGTAAAAGTCTAAGTAAACAAGATCACCCAGCCGGAGCACCAACCTGTGAGGGTTTGCGGCGTAAAACCTCCGGGAGTCTAAGTAAACAATTTGGAAAACGCATAACATATTTAAAAACCCAATTTCATGAATTATCAACAATATTCAGAAAAATATCCGAATTATTTTGTGCAGCCCTGTATATGATCTATAGATTTGTATATATGCTACATAGAACGATAAATTTTAGTTCAGATAGGAAACGCGTAGCACAGTTTAAAATTTCCCTTTTGGAATTTCCGTCAATAAACGTAAATGTACTCCAGAATTTTTGTGCTGCCCTGTATATTATTTATAGAATTTATGCACACTAAATAATAGAAAAAAAATGAGTGAAATTTAAAAACGCGTTAAGCAACTGAAAAAGCACTTCCAGCAATTATTGTTAACAGACAGTACCAAATTATTTTGTGTGTCCCTGTAAATGAACGATAAATGCTATACTCAAATTATTCTATAGTAAGCCTCTTGTAATGTACCTTAGTCACATATAAAAATTTCAATTTGTTTGAAATATTTAAACATTCTTAAAATAAACCACAAACGATTTTTCTCCATAGACCATAATGCAACGGAATTCTTTTGAGTGCCCCTGTAAAACAGATTTAAATGCTATACACACCATATTCTTTAGTAAGCCTCTTGTAGTGCACCTCAGTAATATATATCAATTTCAATATGTTGGAAAGTGTATAACATCATTAAAATAAACCGCAAATTATTTTTCCCCATAGACCGTAATGTAACGGAATTCTTTTGAGTGTCCCTATAAAAAAACTATAAGTGCTACACACTTCATATTCAATACCGAACATGCCAATAGTAAACCACCCCAATGACTTATATCAATTGCATGACTATGCATATATATTTACGCGAGTTAGAGCACGGACAGACAGACAAACCGAATTCATAAACACTTTTCAACTATATGCTGGAAAGTGTTAATAATGAATGTACGTAATGATTAAATATATCATGACTGTCAAAGGCAAATAAATCTACCGCATAATTTCTCTGAATAATATGAATTTTTAAGCATATGTTTTGCAAATAGCAGTTCACAAAAGTGCTAGTTTTTTGGCATGCCCTATTTTTCGGGTACCATTTGTGCCGAGTGCCATTTTTTCTGGTGTGGTGCCCATTCTTCTAAGCAATCAGAATCACTGTAATACACTTATATTTTTATTTCATAAATAATATTAATTTGATATGAATTATTGATATGAAATTCCCTCCCCCCCCCCCCCAACGGAAGAAAACAATTGCACGTAATGATTTAAAAAATCATGACTTTCAAAGACAAATCAATGTACCCCATAATTTACTTAAATAATATGTTGTTGTTTTTTTATTATTATTTTATTTTATTTTATTTTAGGATATGTTACGCAAGTAGAAGTTCATAGAAGTGCTATATTTTGGTGTGCCTTTTTATTTAATGGTGCTATTTTTTCTGGTGCCCCTGTTCCCTGCGTTCTTCTATCCAGGGTCGGCGAACCTATGGCACGCGAGATGATATTTTTGGCACGCCGTTGATTTAAGTTCTAAATCAAAATTCAGTCAAACGTCATTGGTAGTGCAATTAAAGAGAAAAATAAACTGTCGACATCTATGATTAAATATTTCAGCAAGGATTCTCAAACTACTGTCGCAAGTTTCTCGGCTGCGATTGTCATTGCCCTGAATGGTAAACTTTTTCTTCTACTTGGAGATTTTTTGAAGGAAGCCCGGTTAAAATGCGCTCCATCACTTCTTGGCAAATTTGAAAATAAAGATAAAATAATTCAACGAATTAAAGAAATTCCTTTATCAAGGAATCCTTTACGCAAAGATAGAATCATAAAATTGGCAGAAAATATAGGGGAGCAACAAAAATCTTATATCAACAGCAACAAAAATCTAATTTATTTTCCTTTTATCTCATAATGTCTTGACGAAAGTACAGATGTAACCAAATCTGCTCGTTTAGCTGTGTTTGTATGATATTTTGTTTAAAATGACATTAGGGAGGAATTATTCTCGTTATTATTATTATCAACTACAACCTATGGTGCAGATATTTATACGATTTATGTATCAGAAATGCAATTTTTTTCCCATTTACTCTCTATTCCTTCGAATGATTTGAAAATTCAATCCCGAAAACCGTACCTTAAGTATTTTTCTCTATTTTCTCCATTTACAGAGCCGTCCTTAGCGAAAGCGAGGCCGAGTGCAAGAACTTTTGAAAGGCCTTTCACTTCCAAACTTAATGCCCCTCCATTCGCACCACTGTTGCCAATTTTGCTATTTTTTTTATTCATCTACCAGAAATTTCGAATAGTAATTTTTACTTTATTTGAACTTTACTTTATTCGAAAATTCTGGTAGATATTTTGAATAAAAAAATCCGCTAAATTGCAACAGCACTATCAAAAAGTTGCATGATATACGCAGTGGCGCACCAAGAATTGCGCCTCTGCGCTTTTGTATTTGGGAGGGTTGGGGCTTTGGGGGTAGTATGTTTTAGTGGAGGTTTATACAAATTCGGGCCAATTTCTTTTCATAATACGCGGAGTGGCCTCGGCTATTTTTTTTTCTACAGACTTGGGCCGAGTCGGGAATTTTTTGTGGCTATGTTATACCGAAGTAGCATTTCTATTCTTTTTTTTTCTCTAGGTAAATTAGTGACATTGTAAAGCAGTTAAAAAAGGAGAGAGAACATCCCCCATACTTTTTTATCGTCAAGTTGCTGCAGAGAGATGCGAAAGGTACTGTTTGACTGGAAATTAAGTCCACTTTTCGAATTTGAATGCAAACTTTGAAATATGGGTGTCTTCTATATATTAAAAATTGTATCGATTTTGAATTTTTCAATAGTAACACCCACTTTTGACACCATTTTAAAGTTCATTTGATCAATATAACACGTAAAAAGGCACCGATTGTATACTTTTCTTAAATCTTCGTAGAGTTAGATGAGTTAAAAGTTTGGGAATGCTAACGTGATTGCACGTGACAAACTTTTATTTATTATCTTCCCAAAAATCATCAGATTGATTTTTTAATGCGATAAAATGCATAGACGCAAAGATATTTCAGTCACTTTTTTTTCAATTCAAGAAAGATTTTTGAATGATGAAGATTATTAATAAAATCATACTCAAAATATTATGATCGACAGTAATTTCACCTGAAAACAAAACACATTTGTAAAAAGTGTGGGTATTTAAGTGCACAGCTCGTTCCAATTATTAGTTTTCGAGATACAGATAAATTTTACTTTGCGATGGTCTAAATTAAAGGGACCATGTCCTGTTATCCATATAAAAGAAAATGTTAAAGAATAACCTAAAAAAATGTATGGTATTTTGTTAGGTATAAAGTGAGTTTATTTTAAACTAAAATAATCTATAATTTTTCTGGTAACCAATTGAATGTACCCGATACATTTCGTTGTAAGATATTTTTATTTTTCTAAATTTTATGGATAAACTACTAGCATAGTTTCTTTTATTACCCTATAACTCCATGTAATTCTGTATACTTGGCTTGAGGGTTGAATTTGAAAATGTTGTACTTTAAAATGTTTACTTAAATATGCGTTCAATATTCTTTTAAATAATTTTCATTGTAGGATAATACTGGCAAAAAAATATCAGAATTTTTGCAGGAATTGAATTGCTCGGCTCAGGCTTGGACCGAGCTTTTGATATTTACACCGGGTCAGGATAGATTTCTGTCGACAGGGTTTGATCTAGGTCTGAAAATTTTGGCCCATGCAGACCTCTTAGAATATTTACATGACATTAGTGAGCAGGGATCACTAATCAGCAGAGAGTCATTGGAAAAATGCAAAATCAAGCAATTTTTAAAACAATTTGGCGGAAAAAATTGTTAACTCCTTTCTGATATTTTAAAGAGAAACATAAATCAAAGATAATGGCTAAATTATTTATGTATTTGACTACGGTGAAATATTTACGTCCCACGGGCCGATACAGGTCTGCTACTATCGAATATTTTATATTTATTTTGTACTACTATTTAAAAAAAAATTTCGCTGTGGTAGGTTACTTTTGAAATTGTCATAGAAGTGTACGGCAAAGATTATTATTATTATTATTATTATTTGAAAAAGTGCTACGAATAAAATTTTTAAAAAATAGTCGACAGTTTCTGCAATTTCTAGTAAAAAATAAATTTTCAAGGGACAAAATCAAAGGATTAATCAATTAAATTACTTGATCAGACCACTTTATACTACACTGTTAAAAATTTGCAGCAAACTATCCAGTCATTTGACCGTTTTTATAGAAAACGGTTACATAACCGTAATTTAGGGCTATTCTGACCATATTTTCCCCTATAATATGGTCAGGATAGAGTTAAATTACGGTTATGTAACAGTATTTTACAAAAATGATCAAATGACCGGACAGTTTGCTGCAAATTTTTAACAGTGTATGGCAGTAACGAATATAACAAAGATGAAACTTTGGACCTATAAACTTTATTCTTTCTTTAATTGTAACCTGTTTAAACTTTTTGATTTAATTACCAAATATTAAACGTGTTAATACTTTTAATTTAATTAGACAATTTAAAAATAGTAAAACTATTTGAGTTAAACTCAATATGTCCCCAAATTTTCTTTTTCCTTAAAAACCTTTAAAAACTTAACCTTTCATAATTTTTGGAGACTTTAAATTTTTAGTTTAATCTCGGGGGCTTAATCTCGGAGGTTCCAGTTCACTGGCCTCCTCATTGTGTTTATGAAATAACACATGGGGAGGAACGAGTAGGAACATCGATATTCGTCTAACAAATAAGAGAAACTTGATGTTGTTCGTTTCAAATAGTCATTAAAATAACAGTGAACAGTTTATCAGCATCATCAGCAGCACCAACCTCTTAACAATTAACATTCAGTTCATGCGCCCATCCACATTTTTTTTAAAGCGCCTAGTGCTGCCTAGGCTACAGTATAACAATGCTTATCGATTAAATATAAGCTACAAGAAATCTATTCTCTTCTCGAGTGTCGACAACTTGCACCAAAATTTAATTGATTAAAATTTTACATTTTATAAATAAGCAAGTTTACACATATAAATTTTATTATGAAAAAAAAATCACAACAAAATGAATAATAAATATTTAGCTATATTGTATTTTTTTATTTTTTCGGGCGCGAGGCCTCCCTAGGCGCGAGGCCCTGTGCGGCCGCACCTGTCGCACACCCATAAGGACGGCTCTGTCCATTTATATCTCCCTCTTTGTTGCGTTTCCAAGATCTCACCATTTATACAGCAGTTATAAATTCACTTATTGAAAATGAAATATATTTGTCTAAAATAGTTTCTGTTACAACTGACGGGGGAGGGGGGGGGGGCTAGTAAGGTGAATAAAATAAATGTTTTTTTTTTTTTTTTTTTTTTCAGTTTATTTCAAACTCGCATTGGACATATTATTCTTGGATTTCACGGCATCATGTATCAACAAGTCCTGTGTGTAAACGCTGGTTTCGAATCTCTTGGTGATATTATGGTTGTACTAAAAAAAAAAACAGTTAATCTCATATCGTCACAGGCTTTAAATAATCGAAAGTTTGACGCTGTGTTAGATGAAGTCAGCTCTGTATACAGTGAATTACTGATGTATAACAATGTTCGCTGGTTAAGTTGCGGCAAAGTACTACAAAGATTCGTTGATTGCTTGGAAGAAATTTGGCTTATCTTACATGAAGAAAGTAAAATTGAGAAATATACGCAATGGATGTATGTTTAATGGCTTGCAAAATTAATGCAATTTACGTATTCGTACAAACATTTAAAATACTTTAATTTAAAGCTCCTAGGAACAAATAACACTGTTATCATCATGTTAGATATGATTCAAGGTTTTGAAGCGAAATTGCAAATATTTAGAAAAGACATAGTGTCCAAAAATTGTAAAAATTTCCAAACTTAAAAAAATAGCTGGAGATTTTAATTTACATGAAAAAATAGATGAATCAAGTCTCACTGAAGATATTATTTCGGTAATAAATGCATTAATCGAAGAGTTTGCATCAGGATTTTGTGAACTCAAAAGTATTTCGGAAACACTTCAATTTATTATCTATCCAGATGTCATTCTAATTGATAAACTGAACTTGGTTGCATTCGATTGGTTGGAAATTTAGGAAATTGAAATGGAACTTATCGACTGCCAATCCACCTCAATATGGGCTCAGAAATTCGTTAGATTGAGAGAGGATTTGGAGATGATAGAAAAAGAAAGACTATCATGCATCATGCTTATAATAAAATTCACTTGAAATTCAATTCCAGACACTTTATTAAAAATAACCAATTATGATCCCGATATCAATCATTTGATATCCAAGATGCAACATCAGAAATCACATTAATTTTTTTCAGTACTTTACTTTCTTCTTTTTTTTACTTATTTTAAAAATATAACTAGAGTAGGACATTGCTAAAGTATCACTCTCTTTAAAGCATCACTCTGCGTATTATGCCAGTTTCTTAAAGTACCAAGCAAATAGGTAAGGAAATAGCGGTAAAAAATTGTCATAAATCTTTACTGGAAAAATATGAGATATTTTAAACCGCCATTTCCGGCTTATGATTTACCCTTTTTTCTACAAACGATTGCTGCAAATTGAAAGAAGAAACAAACATTTGTGACAATGAGTTAAATGAGAGTAATAACGAACTTAATGAAGAGAAACTAACAACCAAATTCTAAAAGGCTGTGGCTGCATTATGTACCTTACAAAGTTTTTAATATTCTTCTGAAAAAAAAAGAAGATTTTGCAATGCTCATGAAATTAGAAAATAAAATTGAATCAACGAAAACAAAAGAGAAAAACAGATTTCTCTGCAGACATTTTAGGTAATGTTTCTTATATTTGCTAATTTCTTCTTATGAATTGTAATATATTTTTTAGATAATAATTTTCCATTTAATAGCAGTTGTAAAACAAATATTTGGCAGATATGATTCGTAAATGATTTTATTTAAAGTTTCTTTTTCCATTGTCTATTTTAAAATGAAATTATCTCAATTATAAAACACCACCCTGCTTATAATGTCAAAATCAACAGATCTCAATGGCAACACTATGTAATATCATAATTATTACAGTAATTTGGCAAGTTGTTTCGATTTAAGTTTTTAATATTTTTTACGATTACTATAATTATTTCTTATATATTATCTTCTTTCGATAATTATTAGTATAATTAGTTAATTTTTCATGTGAACAGATGTTTTGGTTTTAGTTTTCAATATTATACATTGTTTAATTGAATGTGTATCAATTGATATTACTTGCAGGTATTTTATCCATATTTATCTTAATCTAATAATAATAAAAGTAATTTTATTCATTATATATATATATATATATATATTTTTTTTTTTTTTGGTGGAGGTTAGGGGGGGGGGGGGAGTGTTGTTGGCACGCCATGGTCCCTTGGGACAATTTTTTGAAACAAATTGGCACGCGGATGTGAAAAGGTTCGCCGACCCTGTTATATGCAATCAGAATCTTTGTAATAAACTTATATTTTAATTTCTTAAATAATTTTAATTTGATATGAAATTTTGTGCTCCCCACCCCAGTTTTAAAAGCAAAGATAACAGAAAAGAAATGTAGAATTGAGGACCAAAAATTTTATTCGCCCTAGGCTCAAAAGCGTGGGGACTTGCACGCAACAAATATTTCCTAAACCTGGGGAAAAAAAGAACATTCATAACCACTTTCACATTCTATGTGAAATTTCAGTCACTGCTATCAACACTAAGTTATTCGACACATTTGTGGCACTATGGGGGAGGGAGATAAATATCCTCAAAATTGTTCAGTTTTCATTGCCACGCGAGGTGCAACAACCTTAATCCTTAAATTCGTAGAAATCTGATGCAATACTTTCGTCATCCCCCAGTTTCATTGTATTCGAATAAGAAATCTTTGTCCCTTCATCTGTGTATGAACACTCTTCCCCTTTGACCCAAATCGACAGGAGTATCTCCTCATCTCCTCACCCTCAAAAAGCCTCCCTTCCTCTTTTACGCGTTCATACTCACGTACACAGGTTTACACGTTGCAAGTCTACACGTGCAAAGTCGCACATGAGTTCACTGTCAAAAGAAGCAAAAAAAAAATCTAATATTCGTCCTTCATATTTTATATCATTAAGTGTAGACATGTCTGATTAAACATTTCATTATTCTTTTGGGGCTTCCTGCACTTAGAATTATTTTAAGGGTTTTTTTTCCCTTTCTTTTTAAGAAGAGTAAATTTGAGACATCTTTGTGACACCAATGCGTTCAGAATTTTACTCTTTTAATTGGAAATTAAATATTTTCAGAAATTAGGGAATGGACATAAGACTACAATAGATTCAATGAAGTAGTAAGCAGACCCCCCCCCCCCATTAATTACCCCATGATTTCAGAGAAAATGAAAATTTAACGACCCTTTGGTTTTAATCTCGATGCCGAATATATGAAGAGTCAATGAAAATTAAGTCACTTGTATGTAGTAGTACATGATTATATGAATAAATGTAGATTGTTGTAAACGAATAAATGCAAATTGTTGTAAACGAATAAATGCAAATTGCTGTGCATGAAAAAAAATAATAATAAAATTCCTAAATTCGATTTTAGAACAAAATTTAATATAAGTCTAACGCAACTTAATTTAATATAAGTCTAACTTTCGGAAAAACACGGTAAAGTCCTGCATGAAAACTCTTAAAAGTGCAAATACTAAACTTGGCTTGTAATAAATTCGAAATGATTGTCTCATTTACGTGAATGAATCAATCCAAAAGTCAATCTTTCAAAGGCTTATACGGAATAAAAATCATGTTTTTTTCTTATCTTTCTTATCTATAATAGGGAAAAAGTTAGTGTGTGTGTGGTGAAGAGACTGATGCACTGCAAGATTTAGTATAGGAGGTGTCTGAAGTTATGCTCTTCAAAGCTAATTTTTGGATTTTCTGAGTTGATTTTTTTAATTTAATTTTTTATACGATTTTTAGCGTTTTATCACGTTTTATGGCGATTTTTTCATAATAGTAAATTGAATCCGATTTCAGCATCAGCCATGCATAATAAATTTTGTCATCTTTTCAATAAAATTTATTCGAAATTCGTATAGCAATTTCTTAATTTAATTTTTCGCGAATTTTTTATGCGAATTTTAGAGATTTTTCGCGTTTACAGAGATTTTTTGAAATTTGTAATAGAAATTCGGTTTTAAGCTCTAAGCCTAATATAGTAAATTTTGTCCTCTTCGCTTTTTGAATCTTTTGCGATTTTTCGCGTTTTGCGGCGATTTTTTGACATTTGTGAAAGAATTCCGGTTACAACGTTTTAGCCCGCTTATAGAAAATTTTGTCCTCTTCAATTTTAAATGTTTAGCAATTTTTAGCAGGTTTTTTTTTTTTTTTTTTTTTTTTTTTTTTTTTCCCGTTTCGAAAAATTTTGAAATATTTTTAAAATGCAGTCACTAAACTCAGCTATTAATGAATTCGAAACGAGTGTCTTTTTACGTGAATCAATCAGTCAACCTAAAAGCCAATCTTTCAAAAGCTTACAAAATAAAAATCATGTTTTCTCTTATTTTTCTTATTTTCAGAATAAATTTAACCGCTTGCCGCTAAAAACCCTTAGAAATGTTGCGTCTGCAATCTGCATCATTACATCAAAAACCAAAAATCTCCATCATATGGAAGAACACGCATACATTTTTAACGGCAAAGTATTGCCGTTAAAATTTTTGCCGTTTTAACAAAGAAAAATTGTGGTTTTAACAGTAAAAAAAAAAAAAAAAAAAAAAAAAATACAGTTATCTTATCTGTTAAGTTTATTTTCAAAGAAACACAAGTAAAAAGTAACAATTTCAGATGCATATCAATTAGGTTTGTAGGGTAAAAGGGGTACGACATGGGTAACAGTGAACCAGACAGACCGTTTAATCTGGTTTTCTTTCTAAGAATATGCAGCACGTGGTTTTCAAAAAAGTTACTCTGTTTCATTTTTTGCCTAATTTCTTCTGGGAGGAGCTGGCTATTTTGAGAAATCCTATCATTTATGGTATATAGGCAATTCCATCTCAGCAATTAGTTCAGAAGTTCAATTCTGTCTGTACGTTACCATGGTAATTGATATTTATTTTTATATTTCTTTGAAATGTGTTACCTCCCTTTGAACTCGTGTACTTTATTAACTCTTTAATTCATTTCATTGGAAGAGCCGCCTATTCCAGAGAATTTTGTGGCCTTGAACTTACTAGGTATCGAAAGTACCCAAAATCCCGTAAGTTCAAAAACCTCTGCCCATTATACGTGTGCAGTTTCTTAACTTGAACAGAAAAACCACTATACAAATTGGGAGCTTAAAATTCCATTAATCATTTAAAATAACTACAGTTATAACTAAGAGAATAACGGAGTCTTACGTTATAATAAACCCCTGAAGATGTGGTTAAACGTAAATTCCGCTTTTAGAAAGTAGCTTCGAAGACATTGACCTGGTGTATCCGCCCAACAGCATCAATTTTTCGAATTCTCGGGGATGCTCAAAAATAATTTAATACTGCCTACGGCACACAAAAAGATTACTGCTGTAATTTTTCAGAGATAGGGCTGAATCTACATCTGGAGTTCGGTGCCTGGGTGTATGTGTCTTGCATTTTTTATCCGGTCTCTCACGTTATAATAATCCTCCAGAGATGTGGTTACATGTGAATTCCGATTTTGGAAAATGGGCATGGGTTACATTGACCTGATGTATCCGTCCAACAAACTATTTTTTTCGAAATTTAAGGGGATCTCAAAAGTTTTTTAATACAGCTTACGGCACACTAAAAATATTATCACAACATTTTTTTCAAGGGAAGGACATAGTTTCCACATCTTACTGACCGCCCATGTGTGTGTGTGTGTGTGTGTGTGTGTGTATTTTGTACTTCTCATTAAATTAGCAACAATAATTTAGTAGAAAGTACAGCCCTATCATTTATGGTATACGCAATTTCGTCGCATCAATTAGTTCATAAAATAAATTATTCGATGTATCCCCATATGTATATTTTATATATTAACAAATTCAATTACTGAATCATTAGAATTAGGTTAATTGGAGCTAACCGGAGCGAATTAATTGAAGCTACCGGGCTACCGCAACTACTAGAATAAACTGTATTCGACAAAATACCTAAAATGTCTAATTGCCTATTCATCTGTTGCCCAGAAAGGTGTGGTACATTGATATTTAGTTTGATGTTTCTCCGAAACATGTTACCTCCCCTTCAAACGCGTGTACTTTATTAACTGTTTAATTCTTTTAATTAGAAAAAAGTGCCTTTCTTAATGAATCTTGTGGCCTTGAACTTACTAGATATCGAAAGTATCTAAAATCATGTACGTTCAAATACCCCCATCAGTTAGCAGGTCTCTACAAATTTGATAAAATGTGGTAGCCAGCAAAAAATTCTAGTCGCCAGTAAAAAATATTTACCCCCATCCCCTTCCACCGTCATTTATTAAAATAAAACACAATCGTATTTTATGAATTAATTGAGAAAAAATAAAATGAGGCATAGTTTAGAATTATTAGTTACATATAGTATAGAATACTAAACTACATTATTGCACTACATTAGTAGTATTATGTTTTATTCTGAAAATTTTAATTAAGTCAGTTTGATAGATTTACATCATATCAATTACTTATAATCACTTATATCTTATTATTCTTTAAAATGCATGTGATAGATTAATCTGTTTTAATTCCTATCACGAAAATCTCATTTGAAACTTGCAAAAAAAACTTGAGCATTTTTTAGCATTCTATCTCATTTTAGATGCCACAGAGGCTGGATTGACACTATTTCGTACTTTAAAAAAAAAAAAATAGCCTCCCACCCTTTATAATCACGTGGCATACTAGCTGGCTAGAGCGGAAAATAATGACTTTTTTTGCGCATGAGATGAAAAAATGCCTTTTAAACTTAGTTCGTCCATTAAAAGTACGAGAGAAGAGGGAGAACACTGCTTTGCGCAAACGAGTAGGGGTGATAGAAAAATATCGTTTATGCTGATTTTTTAGGTCAATTTTTGTACAAAAGAAAAACAAACAAAACGAAAACGCCAGATTAAATAACTTGGTCGCCAGTTTCGACCTGGCGACCGCATTTGTCAAGTCCTGGGTTAGAAGTGTGCAATTCTTAAGGGGTTACATTACGTTCTCGGAGGCGAAAAATTGACTTTTTTTTTTTTTTTTTTTTTTTAGGATGGGGGTATCTACTTTGCTTTTTATTGCTTGAAGTATTTATTTTTTTGTTGTTGCTGTTAAATTTGGTCACATATTATGTCGGAAACCTGCAGCCGCGTTGACCTGTACCAAAATATCCGGGCTCGATCGGCAGCATCCTTAACTTCCTGTAGAAACAAAAAAATATTAATATCTCAGTTCTTCCCGTAAAATAAGCTTTCAACTAAGGTTCAGGCTCAAATTTTTGATTTTTTTTAAAGTAAGAAAATTGCGCTATTTAAAGAAGAAAAAAAAATTTTTTTTTCGTCTAAAATTTTGATTTTTAAACTTATTGGAAAAAATATAAAATTTTCAAAAAATGGCTCGGTGGTCTTTAGACAAAATAATCATGCGTAGATAAGCGCAAAATTTATCCAAAAATGTTAAAAAATGTTCAAGTTATCATGCTGTTTATGTTGAAAAATGTTAGTCTCCAGAAAATCGCGTTTAAAGTTTTAGAAGAAAAACATATACTGATATATATTTTTTTCAACTTGCACTGAATTTTTTATTCCTGCGCCATATTGTGGACTCTCCTGTGCTTTAATCTGCTCATTTAAAAGGGAGTAAGAATCATTAAGGCAAGGTCGGTTTTATCGATCGTGCGCGCGCTCACGTGCTCATACCTTTCTTAACAATTGAGACATCGCTTTAAATCTTTTTTACCATAATTCTATACACACTATAAAAATTTAATTAAAAAAAAACGAATTTTTTGAAAGTTGAGAACGTATGTAATCCCTTAACTTGAGCAGAAAAATCACTGTGCCAACAAGAGATGACTAAGAGCCCAAAAAAATTTGGGTCATCAGAGCCCAAGCCCAAAAATACACAATAGAAAATTGTTAATAACATTTTTAAATTGTTTCAATAATTTTCTCATTTAAAATGTCTTCTAACAAAGAAATAAGTATTAATCTTAATGACTTTCTTATACCAAAGTTCCCTTATCGTTTCATAGTTTTCATGTCCTTGAAAAATTGTTTAGAATAGCAAATTTGTTATTTATGCCCATCCACTAGCAGAAATCTGCAAAAGTTACAATTTCTAAACTTTTAAAATACCATTGTACAACTATGGCAGAAAGACATGAGTTCTGTTTTCCGGTAAATCTGGAAAAGGATTTCAAACACAAAGCGAAGATAGAGAATGAATATCCCACGACTTCTTTATGACCGTGTAAATACTTCAGAATCAGATAGACTACACGGGTGCAAGAAGTCCATTCAAACCAAGACTGAAAACTTTTCTGAATATTAGAAATAACCAAACGAAAATAGGCTAGAAGATTTCAATGTCTTGCGTTATGGCTAAAAATTGATATCTAACAATAAATGAAAGTGACAAAAAGTTCTTGATAGTAAAATTGCTATTATTTAGGCGCATAAAGTAGAATTTACTGTTAGTCAAAAATCTTGCCAAGACTGAAGGTCTTGCACCCATTATAGAATATTTCTCCTTATATCCCATCATAAGAATTCAATTCCCTTCCAAACTGATTTTTAAGGAACTTTCTGAATCATTGAATCTGATTCAGTGAATCCTGAATCAATGAATTAGAAAAGAAATTCAGTTACATTTTCTAGTCGATCTGATAAAAATTAAGAAAGTTACGTCGGCTGCTTTAATTTACTTTGTTCAATCATACATAAATCATAAATAAAATCTTTAAACTTGATTATCTGAAAACTATGTTTGTAAAGTCGGCTGATTATCACGATAACTCGAATAAATCTCAACGAATCTTCTTAAAATTTTGACCTATTTTTAACAACAGTATTTTCTAGAAAATAATCGTTTCTTTTAGCAATTGGATGATTTTTCCTATTTTTTCATAAACAATCAAAGTTCCATTTTTGGGGGGAAAATCGGTACCTTAATTTTGAACCAGGGTTGTAAAAAACCCGTTTTTTTTTACCCCCCCCCCCCCAAAAAAAAGCTTTTTTTGGTTTAAACTGGTTTTTTATTTATTTATTTATTTATTTATTTTTAATGATTTTACATTTTCGAAGAATGCTGAACATTACTATTTTCAAATATTTGAAGCCAGGCATTAAACAAAAATTACTTTAAGTTATTTTGTTGAAATTTAATAATATAAATTTTACTATTTTAATTTAAGTATTACAATATTTTTATATTATTATACTGTTTTTACATATAATAAACAATAAAAAATGTGATCAATTATAACCCCCCCCCCCCCCCCCCAAAAAAAAAAAAAAAAAAAAAAAAAAAAAAAAAAAAAAAAAAAAACATCACTATTATAAAAATTTTTAATATTACAACATGTGAATGTTTACATTTTAATTAAAAACTTCATATAAAAACACAAGTTTTGATGCTTTTTCGAGTCCAAATCTATTTTGAAGCTTTGAACAAGTCCAAATTTTGAAAATATTCTCTTTACACTGGCAGAAGATGCCTTTGCTGTAAAAGTTGTTCAATTTCACAAAATCTATTAAATTTATTAATTTTATTTTCTTGTCTTTTCCACCATTCATATTCTGTTACAGTATGTACAATACTGGAAGTAATCCTGGAAAGATAAACTCTTTGCATTGAATTTAATAATCAACGGAATCAGTGAATTTAACGGATACCTTTGCTTTACAAAATCAAAAGCATTTTTTTGTTCTTGTTGAGATAACTCTAAACCTTCTTTTAGTTTCGGATCCAGCATATGTGCAAGAAAATGCATAGGTGCGAAAGCCATTTTATATAGACCATCAAGGTGCTTCATCACTACTCTATTTTCTCATTTCTCTTCAAAAAATTTTACAAGATCTGTACAGATATACACAATATCAGTAATGCTGCAGTTATCTTCTTGATTTTTGACGAGGACATTTGCAATTGGTTCCACTTGTTCAAATATTTTTTTTCACAAGACAAAATTGGACATATGGTTTTTAATGTTTGTAGCAATTTTTTCTATTTTCTTCATTCAGTAAAGTAGCTCAACTTTTAATGTGAACGCCGACGCCGAGTACATTTTTCATTGAATTTAAGCGAGTTTTGCTATGGTGAATTAATTCCAAAGCATTTGTATGTGATCTATTATAATGCATTTGTATGTGATATATATATAACACATTTGCAAGGTGATTATTGCGAAAGTACTTAATAACTTCTAACAAGTTTTCTTTGATTATAGGAAGCTGATTTTGAATGTCATAGGATATTAAATTTAATACGTGTACTGAGCACCCATATTTAACAACATTTAAATACTCATTTATGCTTACTAAAAATCACATTTTGGTGACATTTGCGACATTATCTATAACAACTGATCGAATGGAGCACTGCAATTCAAATTCACACCTTTTTTTTTTTTACATGCAAGCAATAACCATTTTTCAAAATTTTCAGATGTATGAGCTTTTCTACTATTGTAACAGTTAGATGTATCACTGGTCCGTTATGTACGGACGATATGTACGTTAACGCTCGCCATTTTGCTTAAAATCAACTTTACCCCCCCCCCCCCCCCAAAAAGGAAAAAAAAAAAAAACCATTAATCTGTAGTTTTAAGTGATCGGAGTGAAGACATTATGCTTTTATAATTTCAGATAACATTTGACAGAGTTAAGGTGATCACCGTGGATGACTACCAGAACGACACCATCTCCGGGGAGCGGGTCTGCTGTCGGACACCCAACTCTTTATTTCGTCATTACAAAAATCAATTTATTTTCTCTAAAGTGCAATAAACAAAATACAAAGTGAGTTTTTAAAATATCTTGTTTCATTTTCCTAAAAAAAAAATTAAAAAATACGCTCTTTAAAAAAAAAAAAAAAAAAACTTTGCAGAGAAGTATAAGCTCTTAAGAAACTTACACTACATTCTTGTTACTCAAATAGCAAGTTTTTTTTTTCCATTTTTTTAATTTGTGAATAAATAAAATTTTTACTTTGACCTCAAGCCCAGCCCGAAGGCTTCTCGAAGAAAAATCGACCCCGAGCCCGTGTCGGGCCCCGTCTCATCTCTAGTGCCAACTAGGGAGTTTAAAATTCTATTAATCATAAAAAATAACTGCGGTTAAAACTGAGAAAACAACGATTATTTTCGTTATAATAATCCTCCAGTGATGTGGTTAAATATACACTCCGCTTTTAGAAATTGGGCATGGCTTTGAAAACATTGACCTGATGCTTCCATTCAAGAACATCATTTTTTTCAAAAATTCAGGTGAGTTCGAGGATAGTGCGAAACTAAATGATTGCAGCTGCAAATTTTAACACATTCTTTGGAATTTCTATCTATGTATGTATGTTCAAGGTCTGAATAAAGCACAAACCAGCCGGCAGCGAATTTGGGCCCTCACGGTGTCCTTTTTTTTCCGCAATAAAATGAAGTATTGTGGATTTTATCATTGCGATGTGATGTACGTTTTAATCAGTGGCGTAGCCAAGGGGGGGGGTCCAGGGGGTCCGGACACCCCCCGAACCCCGAACGAAGAACTGGTTTACTGAGTCATAGATACAACAATATTAAAAACTGATAAGACGGAATCGCAAAGAAGCAATGAAAAATTCCGCTTTAGACAGGTGTTTGACTTAGAAAGTGTTATTTAAAGGTATGCCTTTCACAGGGGTTATGAAATTTTTTCGTTTAAGACAGGTTTTTGTAATAGACACGTCCATTTTGTGAGGTAACCTCTAAACTGTTAAAACGAATTCACTCTATAGTATACTTCTGAAAAGCATAGATGTATTACAATAAAATCTTTGAAGATGAGAGCTATCTTAAACAGCAAAAGTTCAAGGTTCAACGAAAACAACGCTACATATTTATACCTGTTAAGATTTGAAACCTATCTAAAATGGAACTTTTTCCGGTTGTGAATCCTTCTTGGCAGATTTTCTGTGAAAACGGAATTATCTCGTAAACGAAAACATTTCATGGTCTCGATGACAGAAGAATAACTGTACAAGTATACCTGATATGACGGAAATCTCTGTATAACGGAATTTTTTAACGATCCCTGCCGATTCCGTTTTCATAGATTTTAATGTAACTAGAAAACGCAAAACTTCTTCAACAGAGATTTCGATCGGCCCAACTGTTGCCGACACTTATGGGTAAAACGCATGCGGGTGCTTAAAAAAAGCTGGCTCCCATCCAGTATGGACATTGCCCCCTTTTTGACTCTATGGATGCCTGAATCGGTGAGATTCGTAACCCCACGCATGGGTACGAGAGTGGCCGGACAGGCTCGGTTCATGAGCGACAGTCCGTAACATCCTCGACGCCGGGCTTGTCTGGAAAGCTCATAGGAGCAACCAGGGCCCAGCGACTAGTCAGGGGCTCCCTCTCATGATTTGCTGTATCCCAATTCGAGATCGAGAATAACTCACACGAGTAATCTCATGTCTCTCTTATCGGGAATGGACAAACACATCTTAAAAACTAGGTTAGTGAACACAGATAGACTAAAAAACTAGGAAGGGGTTCCGACCCCCGTCACGCTGTCGGGTGACCAGGCCGCCAGAGCCGTAGGGCCGGGAGAGCGTTAGTTCGAAAGCGAAAAGTGAAGGGATCGAAACAGGTAGTGCTAGAGTTTCGTCCCAGTGGTCCGGCCGGACCTGCGTAACCGTCTGCGTCCGCTAGCTCACCATCACTAGACACGAACACCAGCTTTCCAGAACCTTAACCATGTGGCTCCCACCCATGGCTCCATATCTCAACAACAGCTGTCTCCGGCGCCCCCCGCCGAGGGCCCTGGGGACGGACAAGAGAAGCACTCATCTTGTCTATCCCCTGGAGTGCCGTACGCTGAGAAAGGATGAGTTCCAGGCCGCTCGATTTCGTGCCCGGTTCAGGATCCCCAGGCTGCACTTAGGATTGTCCGAGCGTACCGGCGACAGCCGGCAGCCCAGTCCTCCCGGAAGTGGACTTACATCGGTTACTGCTCCCTCTGAGACCCCGCTTTGTCCCAAACTCCTGAAAGTGGAATCCGGACGCCACGGCGTCTTCTGCCGGGCTCCAGGTCATCCCTCCGCGTCCCGAAGGACCGGATTGATTCCGGAACACCCGGAGGAGCACGCAGCCCACTTACGGGTAAAACTAATTAATATTGCTTTCAATCTCTACAGATTATCGCATAATAGACCTGCCATGCAGGCCGATTTGATAGTTCCACGGACACTTGGCACAGATTGACTGCCCACCCGCATGTGCCTTGCGCTCGTCTAAACATGCCTGTACGGCTATCCTGCTGAACGTGAAAACCCAGTTTTCACCGACGACCTAGTTTGTCTTCCCTCTCACTCGTGCCGTTCGTTTATTCGAGTCCTCATCCTCTACCAGGAAGACGTGCCAGCTCTCGCCCCGTCCTGGATTTGAGCCACTGCTCTTTAATTGGTCCTTCATATTTACATAGTTCTGCAATAATTAATTAATTGAGTAGCTACATCAAGATATTTGCTACTTTTTACACACTGATCCATTGGGACGGATAGGCCGCCGCACGAGAGCGGCGTTTATTCACATGTTAGACTTATTAATCTTGGTTATATATAGGATAGAAAAACATTAATTATTTATTTATTTACATACATACAATTTTTGCCATTTATTAAACTTCGCCTTTGTCTTCTCTCTTTGCTCTTCACTCTTCTCTTACTTCTTCTGTCCCTTGAATTCATGTCCTTTCTCTTCACTTTCTTCTCTCTTCGAACTTCACCCCTCACCAACTGTTCTTACTTACCTGGGCCAAAATTTTTAAAGGTTTCGCCTCAGGTGCACTGGGTGGGACTGCCCAATAATGGAGCCTATCTCAAATGCGGCTCCATTTCCTGGAGAAAAGCTGTGAGTGCTTTCCTCCCTTCCGGAACCACGAAATAGTTCCGGACAGTTGAAGCTGTGAGCTTCGGGCAGAACCTGTCCCTGAGAGGTTGTGTTCCTATGCATGCCACAAGTAGATGTTCACTCGTGGCGGGATCTGGGTCTGTGCAAAATGGGCATCCTCGCGTAAGAGTTCTTACCTTGAATCGGTGGAAGTATTCCGGAAATGGTCCATGCCCTGTAACCGCCCAGTTAATGCACTTTATGCACAGAGCACTTATGGGTAAAGACGAGTTTACATGAATTCAATAACAGCACATTGATCAGAGTTTGGCGACCCTTATCTTTGTTCATTTTATAATTTTATATCGAGCAATATTATCATTTACTTTAAATCTGCTGGCTGGAATTTAAAAAAAAGTCGCTTTATTCTTCTACTAGATATTTGTGAATTCTTATTCAATGCTGTTATACAGTGCCACTTTCAAAATACCTGCATCTGAATGTGATTGTCTTCTGCTGTAAAACATGCTGATGATGTCATTTTTCAGCTTTATGAAACTTTACATTAATTAGTAAGCAAGGAAGAGGAGACTGGTGTTCAAAAGTTTTCTGACCTGTCCAAGAGAGCACAGTCTTTTGCTAAAGAAAACTCTGACGCAATTTTTTTTCTTTAGTCACACATATTCCTTGTCAAGTTGACCATCAGATACATCTGATTCAATGTCGAAGAATATTTCGGAAGATCAATTTTCTTCCCCCTTTTGTTACTTTTATTTCTAATCTCGTTAATCGCTAAAGAAAATAAGAGAGGGATATTGAAAGATTTTGATGTTCATCTGGGTTTGTACAAAATAATGGTGATTCTTATTATGAAACTTTTCAACCTGAGCTATTTTTAATAAACTTTTAATGGAATATTACGTTGTTGTATATTATTTTGAAGGGCAGGTTTTTACCTACTTATTTAGTATTATAATTTTGTTTTCCGCTATTGTACAGGGATATTTAAGGCAGTTATAGAACTTTGGGAAATTTCGTACGATTTTTTTACTAATTCAAAATGGTACGAAAATCGGTGGAAACGGCTTGTATATCAACCACGCTACAGAGTTGAATTCAGGAGAGCGGAGGTGGGGCATCCACCCCGGAGCATCGTAATGACCACTCGGAAGATTTTAGATTTTATGCTTAGGAGTGCAATCTCTCCCCTTCCCTGAACCCCACAGTGTACCTATTCCGGAGAAAAATGGTACCCTCCGAAGAAATCCCTCCTGGAGAAAAATGTCTGAATTCAACGTTAGATTTGACCGAAGTACGACTTGTGAACTCACATTGTTTTCAGAAATTTCATGATGGCAATGAGAGTTTTGAATATGAAGGTCATAGGTGGCATTCGGTTATTAACAATGAGAAATTGAAAGCAAAGGTTGAATCTAATCCACGTACCAAAGTCTGAAGGATTGTTGCTGAACTTGAAGTACGTTCTAAAACTGTTTCCAACCGCCTAAAAGAAATTGGTTGAAAAGTAAAATAGCAGAAACCACCATTATTTTTTAAGCAATCTAAAACTTCCCAAGATGTGCTAATCTATCATAATTAATTTTTTTTTTTACAAAAATTTAACATCTTTTATGTCAACCAATTATCGGAAACAACTATTGAGGTTGATATTTACTTTAGTATCAAAAGCGGTGAAACTTGAAAAAGAATTATGGCTGTTTTTAGACAATTGTAACAAAATTATTTTTCCCAACATCAACTATATTTGTTGCGTGTGTTTGTTACATTACTAGTTTCTGTAGCCGAAATTACAAGATTTTTTTTCTTAAAAATTAAAACCTTATTTCAGAAACTCCCATGGTGAATCAACAGCTAACGGCATTGGCAATTACGTCAACTCATTATTCAGTATACCTATTACATCACAAGTTCTTATTTTAACGACAAGAAATTAAACATGAAAATTGAAAAAACAGTTTAAATCAAACACTGTTATAAACTTAACCATTTGATCATAACTTTAAAATAATCAAATGTTTATGTCATATGAAACTTTATTTAAATGCATTCTCTTCAGTGTGTGCTCAGTTTTTTTATCATGGTGTTTGTAAAATCTTTTTCTTCGGTAAATATTAATGTAACTTCATTGTATTATTAGCTACAATTATAGAGATTGATCTTACTTCATTTTACACATGCTATTTTTTTAAATTAAGAAATTGATAAGGAAATATCTAAATTTTTAAAGTTACTCGAAATACTTCTAATTGCATATCACACACACAGTCAATCCTGTCACACTATACTTCAATAAGGCGCATTGTTCGTTTCGTCGGGATCCCTAAAATTTTCCGTTTGAGATAGGATTCCGTTATAGGAAGTATCCGCTTTCACAGGCTTTACTGTATTTATAAGTAGGGTAAAACCTGACAAGACGAAACCGGAATCACAGAAGAACGGTGAAAAAGCCCGTTTCAGGCAGGTTTTCAGCAAATTTAATTGTATGGTTATCCATATCAGGACCATGTAATGCTTTTGTTTAAGACAGGAATCGGCTATAGACAGGTTTTACTATACATATTACATACATAAGTTATATTTTTATATATACAGCAAATCCTGTGGAAACGAAACCTGCCTATAACGGAATGCTGACTTAAACAGAAATATTCATTCGTCAAATAGAAAAGAATGCCATACACCTGATAAGACGAAAAACTGTTTAACACGGAATTTTTTATCACTCTTTGCGATGTTATCTTGGCGGGTCTTACTATATATATAAGCTGAAGAAAAATTCTGGACCCCTCCCGAAAGGAAATCCTGTCTACGCCACTGGTTTTAATGCTAATTTAATCACTATTTTGCTTAATATTCCATTTTGAGATTTTATGAACAGAATTTTTCATCAGTTTTTGATTGTATACTGATTATAATCATCATCAATATTTTGTACTTTCACAGTAAATGAGATTAAAGGCAAAAAATAGATTGGGTAAGTTGTACACTTATTTTAGATTATGTTGTCTTTCACATTTAATTGATGAAGACGATCTTAAATTCCTCAAAACGTAACTCAGAATCGCAATTATTAATTAGTTATTGCAATTTTAAGCTCCGTAACAAGAAAAGCAAAAACACCTGATCTGAAAACGCGACAGGATCGGTTTGAAATCCCTACGAACACATAAAACGCGGATTCTGAATTGTGCGAGCAGGCTCCCATTGTCTTCTTATATATTAATTTATATTATAAATTATTCTTATATATTAGTTTATATTATACTAGCTAACCCGCCCGGCGTTGCTCGGGCTCGAGATAATAACAATCTGTTTTATTCAAATATGACTGAAATCTGTAAGGCTATCGAAATAAAGTCGAATGAGCCAAACCCCGTCATAATCAGGCCCATAGAACCAGAGATACTCCTTTAGTTCCGCTTTCCATCGCCAGAGGGCGCAATCTGTTCTGGAAGAGGCCTTTTCAGAACACTCGACCCAACCTATTTCCCAAGTAGAATTGCAATTTAACCATGGGTAAACATTGCCAAAATGGTGGAAATCGCGAAGTGGGTTACGCAAACAATCGGTTTCGAAAGGGTTAATGTAGATAGTTTTTAAAGCCCAACAGTGCGTTTTGAAGAAAATGAACGTGTCTATGATTTGGAGTCAACTGTTTGTCCGCATTCGCATTTCCCGAGTCGATGCCGATTTTTAAACGTGGACCAAAAAACGAAAAGTGTGTGAATGAGTTTTGGAAATGATTTTTTTCGGAGGGTTAAAATTAAAATTTTTCAAAACAAATACCAGATTTTAAAAAGCAAAGGTATGTAGATTAGGCGCAGTATTTTTAGTTTTTCGTATCTTGTTTATAAACGCCAATTCGAATTTTTAAAGATAGGAGAAATCGTTAAAAATGTAAAAATGACTTACGGTAAAAAACGTTTTCGAAAGGGTTAAAGTGAATTTTTTTTTAAAATAAAAGTTTTTGCCTAAACTCGATAGAACGTAGATGTCTTTAGGTGTGTTTGTTTTTTGTTTGGTTATTTTAGAAAGCCGATGCCAGATTTTATATATCGCAGAAAATCGGAATTCGAAAAAGTGAGTCTTGCGCGCGAATTTTTTTCGAAGGGTTAATATTTTAATTTTTCAAAAACAAATACAGATATTAAAACAGGAACAAGTGTAAATATTGTCTGGTATTATTAGTTTTCCGTACCTTGCTCTGAACCGCCGATGCGAATTTTTAAAAATCGCCGAAATCGCGAAACGGCATACAGAAAATATACTTTTTTGAAGGGTTAATTTTCGTATTTTTTAAAACCAAAGGAGGCTTTGAAAAGGGAAAAGTCAGCTCTTTAATTTGGTGACCTTCATTTTTCCGTATCTCTTGTAGTCCGGTGGATGCTAGGCTCGGAAAACGGGAGAAAATAAAAATCATGAATTAGATGGTTATTGATTAATTTTTTTGAAAGGGTTAAATATGAATTTTTTTCGAACCAACTAGATCGTTCGAGACGTAAAAGTACGTTCTTCGACAATATGTGGACAATTTTTCTGTATTTTCAGCCGTTCACCCATGGCGAATTTAAAAAAACTTACAAAAGAAACGTGCTTGTTTCTTCTATTTACGAAGATATGGATAAAAGGCTTCTCAGCATGCGCGCTCGAATTTCGGAAGAGTGATTTGTTATTTGTGATCTTTGATCAGTTTTTAATTAATAACTACTCTAATTTTCAAAATATTAAAATTCTGAGGCTCAGGTGCCACCAGGAGAGGGTTTGGACTACCTAAATCTAAATTTTCAAGCTTCATGGTGGGCTAGATTTTGCTAGTCATCGCTAACAGACACACAGAGCGAAACTTTCTTTTATTAGTATAGATATTTAATTTATATTTACTATCTGCTATAAACAATAACTTATTTTAAAAACTCATTTACACACACACACACGCAAAAAAAAAAAAAAAAAAAAAAAAATCTGCTGCAGTCAAAAAACTATTTTAACATCTCTGAACACAATGGATTAGTAGTTCATACTTTTACATTAATTTTCATTTAGAAAAGTGTCGAGTTGATCTTATTCGAAAAATACAAAATTATATCTTCTGGAAATACAGTCGAACTCATTTAATACAAGCACAGCTAAAACGAGGATACGATTATAAATGAGCAATTTGCATGCTAAGAATGGCTCATCAATTAAACTACGAGGATTGATTAAAAAAAAGGTTACAAGGATAATAAGAAAATTATTTTTTAACAATACAAAAAGAAATTAAGGGGCGTACTTGCCGATTACTTTTCCACATAATCACTAAACCTATTTAGGCATTTATCTGAATGCAGGGCCAACTTGTTTAACCCGACTTGGTAGAAATAACGTCCCTACCCATTGAGCTAGTTCTCGGCAGCTGTTATTACATCACTGTCCGAAGAGAACTTTGTTCCAGATAAGTGATCCTTCAATTTTGGAAAAAGGAAATAGTCACTCCGTGCCAAATCTGGGCTGTATGTGGGAGTGTCTCCAGACTTCTCACCAAACTCAAGAATTGCTGCAAAAGTTCAAGTGGGTAGTATGTGGCCTAGCATTGTCATGCACGGAGATGACACCATCATTCAACATGCCAGGGAACGTTCTTTGCGCATAAGAAACGAATCACGCTCGCACCAAGCAAGATCACTTTTCAAAAAGTCTTGCCATTTCAATTTCTCTGACGTGTCTGCAAACTTACACCCTACCCGCACAACCGCTGTAAGACAACTAGCGCCATCTGTCACCACTTTGTAAAAAATATTTCCTCCAAAATCATTACTTTTCAAATGCTGCTGCTAGTAACCTTTTTTTTCTGGATCCACCCTCGTATATTAAGATTTTCACGCTTTTACGAGCTACAAAAGCGGGATCAATCACGGCTAATACGAGCAAAATATCTATTCATTTCAATGTGATTTTCAGCAAAGAGTAAGGCAGAATTATGAAAGAAACTCCTTTCTTATTGAACACTGCTTTTTCTCAGATAATATTTCTACATTAAAACTGTTTGTCAAAATGTAATAATTTATCAGTTTATCAGGCAGAGTTACAACCTTGACCCCCGCCAATCAAGGAAATGCAAAAAAATGTCCCGAGGTCTTGAAAAAGTGAAAGGAAGGGAGAGATAAGGACATTTCAAATACCACCTCTTTGTAAGATTAACAATTCAACCATGCAAAGGAAGAAGCATAGAAAAAAAGTTTCTTTTTTTTTTTAATCCAAGCTCTGGGGAATATTAACCAGCCTTTACCTGTCTCATTCCTTAGATTGCCTACCAACTACACCAACATTCTTTTTGGTACTTTCATTTTAGCTGCATGCCAGTGGTCAATCGCACTGCATTTTCATTTAAAACCTTTGTTTCTGATTATTTCAATGTCTAAGCGACGATTATTATCTGTTAAATTCGTGCTTTATTTGTGAAGTTTTAATTTCGTTCGTCAGTTTAGTTATGGAATTATTACACGGAGACAAACAAATGCTGAATTATTTACATTGTTTTCAGTGCCAATGCCAAACGAATTAAGCTTCAACAATTGGGTTGCACACAGATTTAAAAACATTCATACTTGAAAATTGTTTTAAAAACCATAAAAAATTAGTAAATTGAGATACCGTTTTCAAACAAATTGTATTTGAAAATACACTTTTTTTCTATTCGACAGCGTGAAAATTAAAGTTGTGCGGTGTTTAGAAGTTAAAAAAATTGCAGTAAAAGTGAAGTGAAATTTATTAGACGAGCAGGGTCGTAGCTAAAGGGGTGCAAGGGGGGGCTCAGCCCCCCTAAAAATGTTTGAGCCCCCCCTGGGAAAGTTGCCAAGGTCACCAAGTGAAATTCTGTTTCAAGAATCCAAATGAAACTCTGTTCAAAAATTGAACTTAGTTTTGGGGTTTTTTTACAGTTTTGCATAAATTAAATTGTAGTATTTGTTTAAAAACTGCAAATAAGTGTTTTAATATGCGCACATCCTATCTGCACATACTCAGAATTAGCAACCTTTTGCTGATGTAAACATTGACTTTTGCATTAGTTATGTACTGAAATTTTTCATTTTGCAGCGTTTTCCATTATTAGCATAAAACAAAGTTATTCTAATGAGTTTGATAGTAAATATGATACTTATGCCCCCAGTAAAAGTTTTAACGCCGGGTTTCTTATTATTCGGAATTGCTTTATTTACAGATTTATTTATTGTTTTCTTTTAAAGTTGTTTGTCTGTAATATTCTAGATTATAATCTCTCTCTTAATTTTGCTATGAAATTTCGATGTGGGTATAAACTAACATTTTGGAGACAAACACAGAAAATTTTCTTGTATGTTATCTTTTTAAATTTTTTAATGCCCTCGGTTTTGTCGCATTTATTTAATTATATCTCGGCAGACGCAATATAACAAGGAGTCACTTTATTATTTAATCAGTGTCTTCAATTTAATAGTGCAAATGAAACCGTTTGACAAAATCTGAAAGTAGCGAAGTAGTGACTACTTTTGAAAAGTAGTTTGTAGTCACTACTTTCTAAAACATGTAGTTGTAGTTAACTACATTTTTGATAAAGTAGTTGTAGTTCGCTACAATAAAAAAGTAGTTTTTCCAACCCCTGCGTGCAATCAGAGTAATTTTTTAAAAATACATACATAAACATGAATAATTTACCAGTTTTATTTTCATAGTTGTTTATATCATTTGGCAATAAATATCACTTTCTTAAACCTGCATTCGTCAAGCTTTTTAACAAAGTACCAAGGCCTGAATAACAGTGAAGTACTGCCAGGAGTATGAGAAACATGTTAATAAGGTCTTTTTATGTTAGCTTGGCACTGGTGTAAATCGTCAAATATTGTTTCAACTGCCATATTTTGTATTGCATCTTTTTCACTTAAAATACATATATTAAATACTTTTATTATGCATATAAATATGTATTATTTCAGAACAGTGCTTAAAATATAAAATGTAAATAATAATGAATTAAAAAAAATTAGATACAAATTAGTTTGAATTTTCATCTATAGAAATATTAATTAAAAATATTATGTTGAAAAAATATAAATTTTTACGAAAGATTCAAAAACATAAATGTAAAACATAAAAATGTTCAAAGCTGCCGAAGTCATAATTCTGCTTAAAACTTGTAATGTGTTAAAAATATAAAATTAATTAAGAAAAGGAAAAAGCCAAAAGGTAGGATCGAACCTGTGCTGCCTGGACAGCGTGTTTGAATAGTACCTCCATGCCACTGGGACAACGTACAAAAGATCGAACTAATGGGTACTTGAAATGTGTGCTGAACTTTAACCCCAAATTTCTCAAAAACTAAGGCCATTTGAAGGAAAGCTTTGACCTGAATAGTTATAATTGTGATCCCTACAACATACTTTAAAATCATCAAAATCTGTGTGCACCACATGTTTGGCGGTCCACTTGTGAAGAAAATTTTGAATAAATTTTGTGCTTTGCTACTACAAAACTCAAAACCATATATTAAAAATGTTAAATCAATAGAATGTCATGCATCAAATTGAATTAATTAATGTATTATATTATTATTTTGTTAACAATTATATAAGTATAAATAAATAAAATATTCAATGCATAGTAAATATACATATATTTTTTCAAGTTTCCCATAAGTCACAATGCATTCTATATTACCCTTGATCCTAACAAGTATGGGTATCCCGATAAAAAGAGAAAAATTTGTTGTTTAACAAATTTTATTTCATATTCAACTTTTTAAATGATTTATTTTCCACTTCCAAATCCAGACAGAGCTCTATTTTTTTTAACCTTTTGACAAACAGTATAACAATTATAACTATTGATACTTGAAATTAATAAACACAGATACAACATTCTATAAATAGATTAAAAATCTTTATTATGTACAGTTTAATGATAATTATTTTTCATCTTCATCACTGGAAGATGAATTACTCGATGAAGAATCACTTGATGAAGAATCACTTGGTGACACCCTGGATGATTCCTTTAAATTCTCTTCATATGAAATTGCCTGTAGAAGTTTATTCACATGAACCCTAAGTAAGAGGAAAAGTTAGTATAATATAAGTATTTCATCTCAACCTGGGATTATATATAAATGATAATAAATCTGCATAAAACAGAATGACATGAAAAATTTTTAAAACATTATATAATAAAACCATAACAGCATTTATTTCACTCGATGAATATCACTAACAAAATTAGTTTTCAACCTAAATAAAAGGCAATAAATAATACACATGATACTAGCTCTGCTAATTTAATTTTTTTAAAACTGTAGTTTTTTTTTTTTTTTTTTTTTTTTTTTAATTCTTTATCTGGAGAAAATAAGTGTATTTCTTAAAAAAAAAAAAAAAAAAAAAAAAAAAAATTACTTCACATTCTATTTTTTAGTGTTTAAAATATTTCATTGTTGCAGTTTCAAAGATAGTTGGCATATTTAGAGAACATGGTTTGGTGAATAAATAACTCCATTGTTGCAACTCATATACAGTTGTAACCAGGGTCCATTCACATGAACTCTAAGTAAGTGGAAAGGTTAGTACAGTCGAACCTCGTTAACACGAAATCGCTTAACGTGAAATTTCACTTAACACAAAATAATACTGATGTCCTGTCAGATGAGTCTGAAAATCAATGTTAATTACTTCATTTAACACAAAATAGAATTTCGGAAAGTCCCACTTAATTTTTTTTTTTTTTTTTTTCCGTCCAAAGTCGAAACATACGTATAGCCTTACGCATAGTCTTCAATATTTCAAACTTACATTTCACATCCTCTTATTAAAAATGGAATTTTCTCATGGTTTGAAAAGATCTAAAGTAGAAAAATGTTTCAGAAAATCGTGAAATACTGAATTCCTGCTTTTCTTTGATCTCTGATATGCGCAAGTGTTCACACATTTAGATATAAATCAGTCACAATGAAAGTTTGTGTGAAGGAATTTCTTTTTTTAAAGTGATTGTTCCATTACTCGGCTGACTGTATTGACAGTGACATAAACCGGGTTTCCGAATTCCCCTATCTGTGAGTGAAAGAAGTGACAACCTTACTTCACTACCTGACTAACATAATTGAAACTGTTCGCAGTTGCTCTGTATAATTCTGTAAAAGATGAGTCGAAAACAGCAAGCTGTATCTTTAGAAACCAAGCAAAATTTTTTTAACGAAGTTAGCGATAAAGTGCTGAAAAAAATCAGAAAAAGTGGTGAAGTATGGATACCTACAATTCTTCTACAATTGGTCTTCTCTACAACTTTAATGAATCGTGAAAAGAATGCAGTAACGTATGTTGTGAGTAAATTCAAACCAGCAAGAAAACGAATGTGTACAAAAAAGAATTAATAAAATGAAATTGTTCTCTTACGGTGGATAAAAGAGGCAAAAAGCCAGAACATTGTTTTAACTTTTGCAGATTTGTAAGAAAAAGCAAAGACTTTTTCTCATGCTCTCAGTGAGAGCGACTTCATATTTTCTAACGGATGACTGACAAAAATGAAAGAGCGTCATAGAATTGTCTGCAAGAAGATATGTAGCCAAAAAACGGGAAATTCTTTCTCAGACATTGTTTTTTCTGAGTACATTTGCATAGATGAAGATGGGCTGACTTTGGATGTGACGACAGATGAAAATAATTTCTGAAAAAAAAAAAAAGATGACAATATTAAAGAGTCAGACGAGGATGAAGAAACTGACATAGATCGGAAAAATTTCGTATCATTAAATGAATCTACCGCAACATTGAAAACTGTACGTTTCCTTATGGAACAAGAACAACAGGATGCTGCCTGAGCTTTGAACAAATTACATGAGGTCCATATGTTCCTAAAAGAAGTACTCTACAAAAATTGAAGCAAAAGTCAATAACGAACTTTCTAAAAAAAGAATTAGCAAGTAAATTAATTTATTATTGCCTAAAAAATGATGATTAATTTGTTACTGAAATTTTCTATTTCTTATTAATTTATGATTTTATGAGCAGGGATATATTTGTAGGTTAATTTATTTAGTTTTTATATTTAACATAGATGGCTACACTATTATGACGGTTAATACGAAATTTCGGATAGCACGGAAAAAATTCGCAGTCACTTCAATTTCATGTTAACGAGTTTCGACAGTATATAAGTATTTCATCTCAACCTGGGATTACATATTAATGATAATAAATCTGCATAAAACAGAATGACATGGGCTTAATAAATGCAGTCGCCACTGGCAATCAAGTTATTTAATCAGGTTTTTCTATTTTGTACAAGAATTGAAATAAGAAATGAGCACAAACAGCATTTTTCTCTTCCCCACCCCTACCCGTGTGTGGCAAGCAGTGATCTTTTAATGGTAGAAGCATGTTTAAAAGGCATTTTCCATCTCATGCACAGAAAATGCCATCCTTTTCCACTCTAGCCAGCTAGCATGTCATGTGATTGGAATGGGGGAGGGAAGGTTTCAATAAAACAGTGCCAATCCAACCTCTGTAACATCAGAAATTGGATACAATGGTAAAAAATGCTCAAGTTTTTTTTTTTTTTTTTTTTTTTTTTTTTTTTTTTGTAAGCTTCAAATCAGATTTTTGTGTTTAGAATTAAAACTGATTAATCTAACATATTCATTTTAAAGTATAATAACAATAACATATAGGAAGTAATTCATTTGAAGTAAATCTATAAAATTTAATTAAAATTTCAAAAATGATTAATTTTAATAAAATTAAAGGATAATATGTATTTTTTAAATATTTCTTCTTCACTTAAAATGTTTGGTGTCTGTGTCCACTGCACACATTGGACAATCGGCTTCACCCAGGTTTGGAGAGAAGTGTCTGATACCGAGTTGTTTACCAATGTTTTTTGTGAGAGGATATGGTTTTCAGTTTTTCAGAGAATTTTGGTTTGGAGGGATGTGTGTGAGAGAATTTTTAAAGGTTATATAATTGATAAGTTTTATTAGAAAATTTAGTTTATATTATCTTTCTATTTCTAAATTATGTACTATTCTAAACTATGTAACTAATAATTTTAAACAATGCTTGTTATTATTCTTTCTCAATTAATTCATAAAAACTTTTGTGCTTTTTCAAAATCAATAACAGTAGACGGGGTGGGGGTAAATATTTTTTACTGGGGAATAGAATTTTTTGCTACCTACCAGAGTTTATCAAATTTTTAAAGCACTGGTTGTAACCATATTGTTTTCTCAATGTATAATATAAATTTAAAAATTGATACTTTTCCATTAGCCAGATGCAAATCTTGTCAATAGCAGCTTTTATTTTTGTGTGTGTAAATTAGAAACAATGCTTTCATGTTGAAATAAAATGTTTTTGGGGAATGATATTTCTTATTTTTTTAATTAAATGCATGAACGATATCTATTTTAAGTGACAGATATGTATTTTGAATAAAAGGAGCAAAATATTTGTATTTTAAATCAGATGAGTGCAATGCGATTGAAAGAATATTTGGTGATTACCTATGTCTAGCTAATGGAAAAAACCTTAAAATTAATCTATTAATTTGTAATTAAGTTGTAAAAATACTAAAATGTTGTATTGTCATTGAAAACATACCTGTGCAAATAATTTTTATTATTCTAGCACATCAGAACAAGAAGTGGGTGAAAAATCGATTACAAAATTCCATGTTTATATACGTGAACAAAATTAAATAAAAGAGTGTAATATCAAACATCTGTTGCAATAATTCTAGACAAAGAAGATCTATTATTTCCATAACAAGTATAAATGACAGCAATAAGACCTATCAATACTTTTTAACCAATGACTGGAGAATGAATCACTAATTTTAAAAAGGAAAAGGGAAAGTTATGTACTTTTAGAAAGACTAAAATACTCTTAAGCTTTTTTTTGCATCAAATCATCTATATTAATAAAAGAAAGTTTCATTGTGTGTGTGCCTGTCTGTTGGCGATGGCTAGCAAAATCTACAGCTTGCACAAGTCTGAAAATTTGGATTTAGGTAGTCCAAGGCATGTCATGACACACCTGAGGCTCTGAATTTTAATATTTTGATAATTAGCCGAGATATTAATTAAAAACTTGCTAAACATTGCTTCAAAAATGTGATCTTTTAAATCAGAAAGTGGCACTGAAGAAATATTAAAACGCAAAAGTACAAAGTATTTGCTAATCGCAGTGGTAAAATTTTCTCATTTTCACTTATCCTCAAATATTAAGAGAAAACTATTCGAGGTATAAATTTGAAACTCACAATATATACGTAAAGTATTTTTATGATTCCGAAAATCCATATTTTGTTAAAATAGGTCTGTAACTTTTCTTAATTTTTGCAAAAAACTGACACGACATGACCAAGAAAGAAGAGAGAGATTGTATTGAATTTACTACTGCTTTGGGCACTCTGGGGCCCATTCTTTCATTTACTTTCTGAAACAAAAGGTCAGAAATTATACAATATAGGATTAACAATGCATAGTAATTAAAAAAGAAAAACTTAATTTTACAGATTATATATTATATGATATAAGACTGACAATGCATAGTAATTAATAAAGAAAACTTAATTTTACAGATTATTTGTTATATTTACGGGGATAGGAGAAAAAGGATGGTAAACATTTTTAAAATTAAATATAGTGTTCATGTTAATAACTTGCGTTCTTTTATTTGGTTTTTGGGCCCGATTGACTAGGTTTTTTTTCTAATAACTTCTTAGAACAGCTACTATATGCAGTACAAACAATTTACTTAGCCCTGAGCTACCACCTTGAATAATAATCTTCTTTTTCGGTGTTTTTTTTTTCTTTTTTTCACAGTAATAATTATCAGGTTTTTTTCTAAGAATTGGTACATAACTCACTCCCTTATAATATTTATACACTAATTAATTTTTCAGCAGAGCTGAAATTGCACTGTAAATTACTGAAATACAAAGGATGTGAATTATCACTTTACTAAACAGCGTATGACCATTAGAGTGAAAACCCCGGTCTGGACATTTTTTCACTCTAATGGTCGTACGCTGTTTAGTAAAGTGATAATTCACATCCTTTGTATCCCTTATAATATTTCAATTACATTAATGCACTTTTGGTTGGCTGCAGACATTGTATCACGTGCATTTCTGAATTTAAAAAAAAAAATTCTTACAGTTGGTCCTACAGCTTCCTAGTTTTATTTACGTGTTCTGGGATCCTTGAACAGTCTAATAATTAATTTACATTCATCACTTAGTAACTCTAAACCGCTATTTCTGAATAATTCCTTTTTGAGGCTCTTTTACGATTTCGTCTTCCGTAATGGTACAATTTCTGAAATTCCTTTTTTGTTGCATAGGAATTTTTTAAAAGTTGTTTCACTAGTCTTCTTTTTCTTTTAATTTTAGTACTACTCTTTCACCACTAGAGGGAGCTTTTAATTTCAGTTTCATGTTTTTTTCACAGTAATAAATCTCTGATTTTCCTGAGAATTGGTACATAACTCCATCATAATATTTCCATTCCACTCCATTAAAGAACCTTTGATTGCCTACAGATAATTTGTATCACGACCATTTATGAATAAAATACATTTTTTCTACAATTTGACCTACAGCTTTTTGGTTTTATTTTCAAAACTGAGTTCCTTTAAAACCCTAAAAATGTAATAATCTTCATTGCTTTCTATTTCTATTCAATAATTAAGCTATAACTAGCATAATTTATCTTTTTATAGAAAACCATTTAAATTATTTGTTTATTAAAATAAAAAAATCTGAGAACTTTATAAATTACATTTCTATATTATGGAGTATAAAATATGTCCCATTAGCTCCCAGTTTTCAGTAATATGTAATCAGCATCTAATTCAATTCTCTGCATAAAAAATCAGAATCATAATTTTTCTTTAGATCTTTAAATTATTAAATTTTTGTTTGATTTGGTAAAACAGACACTAGAAATTCTATGTTTGATATAACTTCAAGTGATTTTTGCAGGTGATGATAGCTGTAACACTACAGAATTAAAAAGTCAATTTTTCATGGCTTAAATAAATAAGTATAAAAGTAAAAATAGTTAAAAAAAAAAAAAAAAAACTCACTCTTGTATAAGCATTCAATGTTTATCTTGAAAATCGCGCCTAATTTCATGACTCCAATTCATGATTTTTCCGAAAAAAATTCTATTACAATACATTACTTTGGCATGGACACCATATCAGATTACGGAAAATTCACAGTTTTTTTTTATGCTTGGTGGAAAGCGTGAGCTAGTGAATTTATTAAAAAAATATTTTTTGTTCTTTTTTAAGAAATGGGCAACAGGGAAAAAAAAAAAGCTACATTTAAACTACTTATTCGGAATTTGTAATTTGCTTTTTCAACGTATAATCATAATTTATTTAATATTAAACTATTATTTGATGTGTATTTTCTTTTAATTTACACACTTTATTATTTTTTGTTTTTTAATTTTCTAGTTTTTAGTGTTTAAAATATTGCACTGTTGTAGTTTCACAGCCAGTTGGCTTTTTTTGGCAAGCATGGCTTGGCACATAACTAAATCCATTGTTGTTGTAATTCATATACAATTGTAACCATATGAATAATTGAGAAATAAAAGAATATTTGGCAGTTTATCATCTGTAGTGTGCTAATAGAAAAATGCTTTAAAATTAAGTTATTATTTTATAATTCTAGTGTATTAGGATGCGACTTAAAAATTGATTTAAAAATTCCATCTTTACATATAAAAACCAAGTTGAGTTAAATAAAAGAGTGTAAAAAGGATCACAATTTTTATTTTTAAAAAGCTCAGATTAAAAACAAAGAATCTTATATACATATTAAAGCAACTAAATACTTTTATTATTATATCCATTAATAAGAACTTTTTTCACTTTTTATGTTTTATTTTCAGAAAGAATATGAACCCCCTAGACTACATCATTGGCATCTACTGTTAGAGAATCTTGTTTAAAATCATGTAAAGGAAAAAAAAAAAAACAGTAAAATATTCAAAGAGAATATCATAAAAAACTGGAAAATCTGGAAAAGTCGACACAATACCTCTGCCTTTTTTCAAGTTGCTCATTTTCGAACATCTTATCTGCCAGTTTCTTAAAGTCATTACCAAATTCAGGAAATGCTTCCTTTGTGGCATATTGCAGGCAAAACTGAAAAAAAAAAAAGTAAAATTAACTCATAGCACTTCATTATTACATGCAAAGACACATTTAGATTCTTTACTGCTGTAACAATTAGATTGCACTAATAACATTTGAAGGACAAACATTTAAAACAAGAACAAAAAATCTTGTGTCAAGCATAGATTATGAAACACTTTCCAACACATTCAGAATACTGTAACAAAACTTCACCCTTTAATAAGGTGAAAGATGATGTCAAAGTAAACAATTTGGAAAATGCGTAACACATTTGAAAACCCAATTTCAGCAATTATTACCTATAGTTCGAAAAGTATCCGAATTTTCTTGTGATGCCCTGTATATGATTTAAAAATATACTACAGAGTATGATGAAATTTAGTTCAGTTACGAAATGAATAACACAAGTAAAAATTCCCCTTTGGTAATTTCCATCAATAAATGGAAATGTACTTCAAATATTTTGTGCAGCCACGTATATGATCTATGCAGTGTATATGCCAAAAGTAAACGGGTCAAAGTTTTTAACAGTCCCCCCCCCCATAGATTGCAATGTAATTCTTTTGAGTGTCCCTGTAAATGAACTATAAATGCTACACACTTCATTTTCAATACCAAACATGCTATAGTTATCTTCAATAACATATATCAATTGCATGGCAATCTGAATATATTTACGTGAATTAGAGAATAGACAGACAATCTGAATTCATAAACACTTTGCAGTGAACTTATATGGATCAAGTAATATGCAAAAAATTAGTTAAATTTAAAAATGCATACCACAACTGAAAATACACTTCCAGCAATTATTGCTCATAAACAGTATTGTAACCAAATTTTTCATGTGTTCTTGTAAATGAACAATAAATGCTACGCACATCATATTTTATAGTGGACACCTTGTAATCCACCTCACAAGTAAAGGTATTATAGTCTGTGGCGGCGAATTTCGATTTTCATAGCTCATTTGATTCTTCTCATCGAGCTAAGTAATTAGCTACTCTCGCATATCGGCTATTGAGTTTTGATAATGACAGGGGGCCGGGTCAAAGTTTAAAATTCTGTTCATTGAAAACCAGTTGCCGTCAAAGAGATGAGTAAGATTTAAATTTATTTATGGTTCTTGCACTGACATGCATTGATCATAGTCAATTTTTGACACATTGTTCATTCCAAAGAAGTGAGCAAAATAAAAATATTTCTCACAGCGTGCACAACGAGAAAAGGCTTCTTCAGCTGACTCGACAACACATTCAAAACAGCTCTGCTACAACCTGCAAAAACCTGTCTGTCAAGCAGCATACAAATATTTTATCTGCAGTTACAAATTCTTATAATAACAGCAATAATATAACCTTATAGTAGTTATTGGCAATGTATGACACTGTAAAAACAATTAGTAAACTTAAATCGTACTTATTTCTTTGAAGGCATCTGTTTTTCACTGAACGAAATTTTGAACTTTGACCCGGCCACCTGTCACTATAAAACTCAATAGCCGATATTCAAGGTAGAAAATTACTAAGCTCGATGAGACAAATCGAATGAGCTATAAAAATTTTGTTCTAAATTCGCCACCATAGACTATAGTACCTTTACTTGTCAGTGATGCATATTAATTTCAATATGTTTGAAATAGTGTAACATCATTAAAATACGCAGCAAACAGTTTCCCCCCCATAGATTGCAATGTAATTCTTTTGAGTGTCCCTGTAAATGAACTATAAATGCTACACACTTCATTTTCAATACCAAACATGCTATAGTTATCTTCAATAACATATATCAATTGCATGGCAATCTGAATATATTTACGTGAATTAGAGAATAGACAGACAATCTGAATTCATAAACACTTTCAACTATGTTGGAAAATCTTGAAAAGGTACATTTACTCTGCTTATAAAATTCTAATAATAACATAAAACATGCTAATCTACAGATGACAGAGACATTTAGAAAATATATGGGAAAAGACCTACTTACTTCAACTTTGTCATAGTCTCGATTTTCAAGGAAAACTTCACAGAAGTTCAACAAACTTTCTTTCCTAAAGAATAAAAGGAGAAATAAAGATGGGTAACTTAAAATGTAACAAAATTTAATTAACTGCAAATGTAACTGAAATATAGCAATAATGAAAAACATATAATATTTATTAAAACCAAAAGTTAAAGTTTAATTTACAATAAACTGAAGAATAAAAAGGAGTGGCCACCAGGGGACAGGAAGGCGTAGCAAGTACAATGCACCTGAGCCCTCAAAAATCCTTTTTTTTATGTGTTTGGGGAAAAAATTAGCATCTTAGAAAGGTTTGTAGATCAGCCTGCACATACCCCTTGTATGTATAAGGGAGGCCCCAACAAGACTACGAGTTTTTTTGTTGAAAAAAAAAATTAAGGAAACCAAAATTATTCTTCCACTCAACTCTTTTAAGGACAAGGCTAATCAAAGCCCTAAGGATAATCAAAGAATTTTTTACTACCTGGTGTTATTTAGATTAAAGGAAATTTTAGAAGGAAATTCAAACAAATATTAAAATGAACTATCAGATTTCTTAAAACCTTTAAACATTAAAAAAAAAAAAAAAAAAAAAAAAAAATACAGATTTCAACAGTAGCTTTGCTATTTAATTTTCAAAAGGTCAAATAAAGAACTTTAACTTAACCAATAACACTTGCAAAATACTACAATCTTAGTAAAGAAATAGTGAAAGAAAACTAATTTTTTTTAATGAATTTTTTCAGATAAATACGAATTAATTCCAATTTACTGTAAAAGTCATTTTTGAAAAAAAAATTCATTTTCTTTGTAAATTATCATAACACACTATAAGCACTTTTTTGTTATAAGTATTTATGGATCTGCTATACAAATAAATAAATAAATAAATACATGTTTGACTGAAATAAAGTGGAAAAACCTGAAAAACAAAGAACAAGCTGGAGAAGAATATTCATTTACAAATTTTCTTGAAACTGATTTCGATATAGTCACTTCTGAACATCTATCAAATAATGAAATCCTACAAAGTGTGATAAAAACTTAACAGTCAAGAAACATTAAGTGATGATGAAGATGAGGAAATATCTCCTTAAAATATTTCTCAAAGAGAAATGGTTAAAGTTTTAGGAACAATATGTGATGTGGATTACAGCTTATAGAAGATGTTCATTAAAATATGTTTCAAAAACTTCAAAATGTTTTATGAATAAAAATCTAATATGTAAAAATACAGAAACCATAAAAAACTCCATTTTAAATTGTAGTAAGTAAAATAGAACTTAGAACCAACTGTATATAAAGAGTTGAAAAGTTGAAATTTCTAGTAGCGAGAATATTGCAATATAGTTGTCACATGGACTAGAGTTTGGCTAATTTTTATTGTCTAGATTAATAATAAAATATTTTAATAAAAAATACATTTCAACGCCAAGTGTCAATCTGCTGTTAGTTTAGAGAAAGTTGCAATAATAATAGTACAAGTTCTGAGGCGTGGGATGCTCTCATATATAGCAATGGCTTGTGATTTTGGAGAGTTGGGTCTCTCCACTGAATCAGGGTTATGTGCCTCCTCAACAAAAACACTAATTGGTGATCCCTTTTCAGAGAGAACACTTTTTGCTTTCCACTCAAGTCAAGACTGGCTTGTCCTCTCTTTTCGATACTCTCCTGACAGGTAGAGAGTTATCAAAGATCCCCTCTCATTCCTGATTTGTTAACTCCCCCGCTGCTGGAGTTGGCATTGTTTACAGTTCCTTTTAAAATCTTGGGAATGGAGAACAGGAATTTTTCTCATATATTTTTTTGTTAGAGGGAATGCAAGAAAATGCTGTGGAAATACTACTGAACGATAGGTAATTTGTTTAATTTAAGAAAGATATCGCACTGAATTTCCATTTAACAAAATTTCTATATTACGAATTTCTTTAGAGGAAACCATGAAATTCATTAAATATAAGTTCAGCTATATATTCACATTTAAAAATAATATTCATTCTCTAATAAAAAAAAATATTGACAAAATTAATTGAAACTACATGAGAGAGAAAAAATATATTATACATATACAGACGAACTTGTTTAATATGAAGACACGGTTAAAATGTACAACTTGCACATTAAGAATGGGTCTGAATTTAAACTACATTAAGATTTTCACATTTTTTACGAGCTACCAAAGCAGGATCGTGGTTAATACGAGCAAAACCTTTGTTCATTTCAATGTGATTTTCGACGAAAAGTAGCATAGAATAAAGAAATAAATCTTTTTCTTATCCGACACTGTTCTGTTTCAGTGATAACATTTCTAGATTACAACTGTCAAAATGTAATAATTTATTAGTTTTACCAGGTACAATTTCAACCTTCAAGGAGGCCCCTTTCCACCCAAAAACCCAAGAAAAGGCAATGGAAAGTCCTAAGATCTTGAAAAAAAAAAAATATAGAAGAAAAAGAATAAAAGAAATTTTCCTACTGAGGTAGAAACCTATCAAGCCATTTTTGCTTATGCAAAAAACTTATTTCCTTCTGTTGCTATTGAACGCCCCCTTGTAAGATTTACAATTGAACCACGGAAAGGAAAGAGCCCAGAAGAAAACCTTTAATTGTTTCTTTCTTTAAATCCAGACTCTGGGTGCCATATTAACCAGTCTTTTCATGTCTCTTATTACACTATTAAAATGAAAGTGATATGTGTAATCAATACGTCGAAAATGCAGTGACTAATGCAATGTTAGCAGAGTTTTCCCAGGTAAAGGGGAAAGTGGTAAGTTGTATTAATGTCCATCTTTCAGGTATTTTGGAATTACTAGTTCTTTAGAGGATTTGACTTCAGTACCGTGCTCTTATCTAAAGAAAATGACAAAAAGGTAAGACTGACTGTTGTTAACTCTATGATATTAAGTTAATTTTAGATTAAGATATTTAGAGCAATTAATAGTAGTAATTATTTCAAGAATGTGTATGTTTTTTAAGATTTTTATTATTTTTATGGGTATTAAGAGGACTTTTATAATTCCCTTGCTTCTTGCATTAACTGAATTCAACTGTATACATACCTGATCCCTGTCACTGATTTTCTAAAAGTTCAAAAAAGTTTTTTATGAATTAATTGAAAAAACTAATAACAAGCATAGTTTAGAAGTATTAGTTACGTAGTTTAGAATAGTACATAATTTAGAAAGATAATATAAACTAAGTTTTCTAATTAAGCTTATCAAAATTATGTTTATGTTTGAAAAGAAAAAAAAGAAGTACAGTAAAGGCTGAATTAACCAACATGTTCGGGAAATGCTATTGCCTTCAAATATATGGATAGTTGAGTGTTACAAAATCTATATCTGATGAGGGGGCATCGGTGAAATAGTGAAACAGGGAAACAATTTTTTGCCTATTTTCCTGTCAAAGACAGTCAAATAATTCTGATTTTGTTATTTTAAAATTTGGATTTTATTAACTTATTTTTGCCAAATTAAAAATAAAAGTTAAAAATACTTTTTGTTTCAATATAATTTCTAAGTTTATTTCCTAATATTTTGCAACTTTAGAATTTCTATAATGAAACATCTTATAAGGCTTCACTACATAGTATAAAACAAAGTCGCTTTTTCTGTCCCTATACCCCTATGTACGCTTAAATCTTTAAAACTACGCAACGGATTTTGATGCGGTTTTTTTTAATAGATAGAGTGATTAAAGAGGAAGGTTTATATGTATAATAACCATATGTTTTGCTTTGTAATTTCAGATAAATCACTACATAGTATAAAACAAAGTCGCTTTTTCTGTCCCTATATCCCTATGTACGCTTAAATCTTTAAAACTATGCAACGGATTTTGATGCGGTTTTTTTTAATAGATAGAGTGATTCAAGAGGAAGGTTTATATGTATATCCATTAAATAGTGGAGAAATACTGTTATTTTTGAGGTTTTTAATGTGATGTCGTAAATAATTTCATTTTTTCCGCTTATACATTGCAAACGCAGGCTGAACCCTACAAGATTTATCAAAATAATGTACTAATTATTGTACACATTAAAAAGGTCTACAGAAAACACAAAGAGATGAAGGTTTTCAAGGTTAACCTGAAGCAAAGCGAGGGAGGGCCGCTAGTTTAAAATAAAATGCAGTTTCTGATCATTTCTTAGGTTAATTTTTCTACCAAGGCAAAAAAAAAAAAAAAAAAAAAAAAACCACCATCAGATTAAATAACTTGGTTGCCAGTGGCGACCACATTTGTTAAGTCATGTATGTAATACTTATTTATCATATTTCAATAGAGATCTGCATTTTAAGAAAAATTAACAACTGAAATATTTTAAAAATGTAACAATTTAACTACAAATTTCAATGAATGTCAAATGATTTAAATTGAAAAAGAAGTAAATTGTAATAAGCTTACGAAGGAGGTCCAATAATAGAGTTTTCGTTATGAGCCAACTGCTTCAGGATTGACCTGAAATATTTATAGCATACTGGTTAATGAAATTACTAAACTGAAAGAGAAAATAAATTAAATTTTAATGAATAAGCATTTTCTAAAGTATTTTATTTCTCTTAGTAGTAGTTGTTATCATGAACAAACAAACAAATCTATACTCACCAAGATTTTTCATAGTCCTTTCCATGTACAAATGTATTTAAGGCATAACCTAGATCAATTCCACACCAGCTGAAATTGAAAAGAAAAATTAATGAACAAAGAGAGAAGAAGAAGAAGAAAAGAGTTAAACTCTTCATACATCATTGAACCTGTTAAAGTCATTTGGCACTATGTTTTGGTTTTAATACACATTCTAATCAAAATCATGTTGTGTGCAATAATGGCATCAGTAATCTAAAACTGATTTATATATACAGTCAAACCTCGTTATACCGCCATTATCCGTTCAAGAAATTTTTGGCGAGTTTGGCGGTATATCGAATTAAAATACAATAAAAATTAATTTTCATACTATTATACTAATATTATTATTATTATAAAAATAAATATCAGTAATGCCTTTTTATTAAATTATCCAATGACATATAGTATATTATAATAGTATAAATTAATATAATATAATTAATATACATAATATAATTAATGCTACATGATTCAAAATTATCCAATTAATGTATGAAATTAACATGCACTTACCTCTTTATATAGTCAATTTTAGATAAAGTAGATAATTATGTACATAACAGACACACACATACATTAAATATCACACTGAATTATTTTACTTTAATTATCTTTTACAGGAAAATATTTTAATATGCTAGTTTGAGTTTTCCTTTCAATATTGATTTTTTCAATATCTTTTTCTACAACTAAAAGATTGTTCATCATTTTTTTATCAGTTGCATGTTTTTCTAAGAAAATTCTTAGTTTCCCAATGCAATTTTTGACTTCATCAGATGTAACATGCGGCGTTTCAGCTTCTTCAGCTTCGCTGTCAGATGAATTTTCATTTTCATTTTGATTGGCAACAATTTCTTCGATTGTCAAATCTTCAAATGTTGAAACACTTTTGTCTATATTAATGTACTCAATTGCCGATAGAGGATGCTCAATTTCTGTTAATTTGTGTATTTCGTCTTGTAGTTCCTGAAGTGCTGTACTGTTTTGTTTTTTAGTAGATCCTTCAGGTTTAATCAATCCAGTATGTTTCCAGCAGTTAACAATAGTTTCTGATGAAATTTCATCCCATGCTTTTTTTATCATGCGAATAGCATCATGTAAAAGGATTGGAGAAAAATCATCTTTACTGATTTTTTCAATGATATGGCGGACGTGATGCTTTCGATAATGAGCTTTGAATGAGTTTATTATACCAGCATCCAAAGGTTGCAAAAATCCAGTACAGTCAGGAGGTAAAAATTCAATGCGGATATTACTCATTGGATATGCTTTGTGACAAGGGGCATTATCCAAAATCAATAAAATATGGCGTTTGCTTCTTTTCATTTCTATGTTGAAATTCGCTAACCATTTTTGAAATAATGCTGAAGTCATCCACGCTTTCTTATTATTCTCATAATCTACATAAAGAGCAGGATTAAAATTTTTAAAACATCGTGGCTTAGCTGATTTTCCAATCACTGTCATAGTTCTTTTATCAGATCCATCACTATTCGTACAGAACACAAGAGACACACGATCTTTTTTTTTTTTAATCCTTTAGCAGGCCCACTCGAAATTGTTTTATCTGGCTGCAAGCGGTAAAAAAGGCCACTTTCATCCATTTTGTAAACGTCCTCCTGTTTATATTCTAAAATCAGCGCACTCAGTTTTTTGCGACCATTTGACACAATATCTTCATCAACACCTGCAGTTTCACCACTTCGTATGTACTGAGAGAATCCTCGTCGCTTTTTAAATCTGTTCAACCAGCCACTACTGTATTCGAAATCTGTAATATTCATTTGCTGGCCAAGAACTTTTGCCTGCTCTCTGATGACATCTCCGTTGATAGTGGCATTTTTAGCACTCATTTGTTGTATCCATGTGCAAAGGGCATCCTCTAAGTCTTCATGTTTCGCTGTTTTCAGTCTTTTTACAGATGATTGCAGTTCGTTGGTGTTAATTCATTTTTCTGTATTCATCAAAATGTCTCCGATGCAGCGCCTGCTAACAGGCTTTTTCCAGAGTGTAGAAAAATGATTGGAGATGTGTTGCTGCGATACATTCACATTTCTTTCTTTATATTCACAAATTTCCCGCTTTTCTGAAATTGATAAAACTGCTCTTTTCGCCATAATGAGTTAAAATAAAGAGACAGAATGATATTTTACAGATTTAGCTGGTGAATTCTTCGATGTTTCAATCAACGTCCGACCAAAATTTTGAATGAGAGATTTTGCACTGCACACAGTTTTCTTTCTAAGAAATCGACATAAAGTACAGGGAGAAGTTATTTTTTACATTGTTCTCACCTGAGAGAGGAGAGACCCTTTCAGCCAATGGCGTGCCATGCCTTGTTTTCTCCCCGCTCCAGAAGCGGATCGGATCACATGACTCGCCAGTCTGAATCAGAAGTTTTACTTGCTCGGCACTCAGTGCGCGTTATTTTTCTTCTCCCAATGACAAGTAGAATGGGTAGCAGGTGTTGAGAACAATATAAATTCTTTGCTATTCAATAAAGTTTGAATTGAGCTTGAAAACATCTAGACACATGAAAAGGAAGTGTCCTTTGAAATTCTAACAAAAAATTTAAAAAAGAAAGATATGCAAAGAAAATACAGTAATTTCTAGACATTTTTTTTTGGTGGTATATCGAATTGGCGCTTTAACGGATACATTACATTGAAATTCCTATTTGGCAGATTTGTTCATAGACGCAATTGGCGGTTAAACGGAATTGGCGCTATTTCGAGATGGCACTAAATCGTGGTTTGACTGTATATATATTGTCATAACACAAACACTTATAAAACCCCAATTTTCATTATTTTCTTATTATTATTATTTTTTAATATTATTTAATGCAAAATTTGAAATAGATATTTTGTTTTTGTGGGAAATTTATAATGCCTTATAAACAAATGAGAATAACTATATGTATAAAAATACAAGTATGAAAGAATGAAAATTTTTATGGTATACTTTAACAAGTCACTGTCATAGTATTCCATTCTTCACCAGTATTTTAAACATTTGATTTGCTGTAAGTAATGATAGTTTGGATGTGACATAAAGCCCCTTTCAAGTAAATCAAACTACTAAACTTTATTTTAAGGAAGTATAAATTACATGTTACTTTTAAATACAAATTTAATAGAATGTTTAAATGAAATAGCTAAAATTTACAATAGTAACTGATTCCCGATTTATATGCAGGATACATTTCCCCGACTTACTGAGTATTGGAAATTCCCCGATTTCCTGGCTTTTCCATGACCCGTAGAAACCCTGTATAAAACATAGATTGAAAGTTTACAAATTCATGATATTTTTTCAAAAGAGGCTGTTTCACTGCATATGCTCTTGTTATGCATACAGATTTCTATTGATTCACGAATAATAGATGCGAAATAAAGTCTTGATGGATAAATGGACCGAGACTTTAAAAATTGATTTTAAGAATAGTAAAATAATTTATCCATCCAGACTTCATTTCCCATCTAATATTCATGAATGAATAGAAACCTATATGCATAATGAGAACATATGCAATGAATCAGCCTCTGTTGAATTACCTAAAATTTGGCACAAGGTGTTTTTCAATTTAAAAAAAACAAAAAAACAATAAGGAAATATTAATTTTCACATTTACAGTTGACTATTTTTAAACACCTGCTTTTATTACACATATGATCTCGTGGTTTATGTTTTTCAAGTTTTTTTGTGTGAATATTTTGTTTATCATGTAGATCTTGATAATGGTGCTGTTTGTGCATTCAAAACATGTCGATCATTATATTAAAAGGTTTTTATAAGCCTTTTTGTGTTCTGCTTTGTTAGGGTGTTTTTTTTCATTTATTTTAAATTTTCCATATTTTCTTTTTTTTCTATATAAGGTGTAGTCACCCCCCCCCCCTCTTTTTTTTTTTAATAATCGTAATGTTTTTCATTTAATATTCTCTTTATATTATTCTATATAAATGTTACTATTCATAGCACCCCCTTTTCTCTACTGTTTCGTAACATTAAGTCTGAAATAATGGAGTTAAAATACCTTTTCTTTCTTTTAAATGTCTAAGCTAAAACAAATTCATTATCTCTTTTACTACCTACTTTTCATAATTTTTATATTTTCCCTGTAAGATAATTTCACTTGCAGGGTGGTCATTTCTATCCATGGGAATTTTTACAGCACTAGGACACTTGAGCAATAAAAATCTATTTCCCAGGGGACAGATAGTGGCTCGTATTGTCAAGAGTTTTATGACTCCAATTATTCTGTTTTTACGTAAACAACTTTCTCGTTGGTGGTCGCCAAGAGGCAGCAGTTGCTTATCTCTACGTGGAAAGAGAATCGAAAACGGTTACAGCTGCCATGCCAACCACCCCTATGGGAAAGTAGTTCCACCCGCGAGGGAGTGGCGGCCAATGGTTTTACGTAAAGTATTCGCGGGGAATCTTTTTTTTCCCCCCTGGTATTGCTTAGCGCGGGAGAATGTAACTGGGGAGAGAGTGTTTCGGTATTTTCGGGGAAGGCTGAGGCCTTTCCTTCCCCCCCCCCCCAATAATCTGGTTTTTTTTCGAAGCTGTTGAATTTGGGAGGCACTCGATCTGTAACTGTGAAGCTGGAAGGTCCGGAAAAGACAGAAAATATCTGGTCCCCCAAGATAGTCGATGAAGAGGTGAAGAGAGAGCAAGCACACTTATTTATAACTGATGCTCTCAGCTAGGAGGAGAATTTTTTCTTAAATATGGTGACTGGAGTCAAAATTGTTAAATATGTAAGCGTCGAGTAATCGTCTTTAAGCCTGGGGTAGACAGCTGTTATCGTCACCGCTGGTTAGTTACACCTTTTTGTTATGGCAGTCGCTAAAAACGGGAGGAAAGAACGACTATTTTTCTACGCCGAGACCCATTTTTCTACGCCGAGACCCATCTTTCTACGCCGAGACCCACCTTTCTGCGCTGAGACCCATCTTTAAGGAAAGATCATATAGCTGATTTCTAGCTCCATATTGTGTAATGGAAAAGAAAAGATTACGTAGATATCCAGTGTTGCCTGAAATTTCTTCAAGTAGTGCCCAATGTTTATAAAGATAAGACTGTCAATCCTGGGACATTACTGACTTGTTTACGATGGCTGGTAGGCCCCAGTACTTCGAGTGTCGAATCTGCCAATGAGTTCTTGGTAACTATTTCCTTTTTACTGATTAAATGTTATTTTTGGGTTATTTCTATGATTTTACAACGAGAAGATTTTGATATACATGTGATGTTTTAATTAATATACTTGTTAATTAATTAATAAACTCAGATCTACATTAATAATTTGTCTCTCATCTGTTTGATTACTTTATGGAAGTTCATTCTTTATTTTACTAAACCTATACTTATTTTTACTGTTTGAAAGATAATGAGTTTTGTTTAATTATTTAGAATAATCAGAGCAAGTAATTACTTTATACTTAATTCTTACTGAGATTAATTTCACTGTGATTGTGACTCCAATTAATTTTCTTTTGTCAATAAAAAAATAATATAAGTAAATTTAAATTCTTGTTTTGTTTCTGATGGTGTTTATTAATTTGATTTTCTTTAAATTTTAAATTACTTCTTTAAAATATTGTGAAGTGCTCTTATTTTTCTTTTATAAAAAGAAGATATTGTAAATAAAGTAAATTTAACCTGCTCTTAATTACAGCAAAAAAATTGAAGATATAAAAAAAAAAAAAAAAAAATTAATATTAACTATATTTAATTCTTAAAGTTTCTTAGCTGCATTTTAGATAATTAAATTACATCAATTTCTTATTAAAAGAAAATTGTTTTACTTACCTTTTCTTGGTATGATACTAACCACTATACCACTCATGCGCATGGTTTTGGCGAGTTGGTACATTGATATGCTCAAGCTTTGTATCTTTAATTAAATTCTCTATTTCCTTATTTTTATTTAACTTCCCTTTTTTTTGTGCCTTTCGAAAATTGTGAAAGGATTCCAGGACCCTTGTTTATTCCTTTTTTGCTACTCAAAATTCATCTTGTAAAATTTTAATGATTTTTATTTATGTTACCATAACAATGTTCCAATCCGCCAAACCACTTGTTGGGTATAAGAGGTATTGTGATAAATGAGAATTTTGTTGATACCCTTTTTATATATTTATTCATTGACTTAATTAATTTTAGTTATTCAAAATTTATTTATTTATTTATTTATTTTTTTTTTGCATCTCTCTGTTTAAATTTTTAATTAGTAATTGTGTTAAATTGTTTTCATTTCTAAAATCAACAAAATTCATTCTTTTGGTTATTTATCACTTTATCAAAACCCCCAACAGCTTTATCACTTAAGCATTTATATCAGTATTTTAGAGAACATATTATTAAGCTCTTAAGCAATGTCATTTTTTTTGGTAAGTAACTTGCACATTCATTTGATGAAGAAATCTTAATTCTTATGCTCATCTTTCCTGAATTTTATACCCAGTGTATAATGTGAGGCAATAAAAAAAAAAAAAAAGAATCCCAAGCTTTTTTTGTGTATCAATCATAGTAAATGACATCTCAGCCATTGAAGATATTTAGTACTCTAGCTTAATATCCATCAATAGATCCGGATAAAATCTACATGGACTAGTTGATAATTTACATCTTCTGGTCTCAAAATTTATAATGGAAACAATATTAACAGAACTGCAACTCTCGCTAGGTCAGTGTATAATTATATACTGAAAATATAATGGGATTAAAATATGAACTTTTTTCTGTTAAGTTTAATAATAATAAAAATATGAATTTCTCCAAAAAAATAGAGAAAAAATAACATTATAAAGGTACAAAATCACATTTTTTTTCATTGTTGAAAGATTTTCACATTCATTTACAGCAAGCTAGTCCAACCTTTCAGTAAGCAGAGGTGCAACTAAGCTGGTGACAAAGGGTTGGGTTGATTTATGACGGCCAATTATCAACACGAGGGATACAGGCACTGAGGGGAGTGCCCTCCGTGGGGGTCTTTTTAAGCAGTGGCGTAGCTACGTTTTTTGGTGCCCGGGGCAGGAAGAAATTCTGCGCCCCCCCCCCCCCCTAAATAAAAAAATAACCGCATTATTTTTTCTCAAAACGACAAAAAAGTATTTCCGGATTCTTCCGTTAGGAAAAGGTAGTTTTCCTTTTCCTTGTTTTTCAGAATTGAGGTAATTTTACTCAAACATGCGAAGCTAAAATGCGTGAACCCGATTATAGACTATTCCTACTTCTCAATGGGAATTTCAATGGGAATTTAAAAAAATTAGTCAGCTATCGCCAAGATGGCTACATTTATGGCGACCTACTTTTATCGCCAATATATTTAGCCAAATATTGCCTAATTTGACGTTAGCAGATGTGACTATGTAGTTTTAAGCTTATGAGAGTAGCAACAATGATTACAATAATGAAAATAAATTTGCAAGAAACCACGTTTGCTAAAACTCATAAATTAAACTCGATTATGGAGAAAAAAAATATGCTGTCTTGTTTCATTTACAAGGTGTGTACACTCTTTGGAATTTCCAAGGAGTTCCATATGTCCTAAGTGACAAAACTTCAACAAATATTTTTCAACCGCGTCTCGCTATTTTTTTTTCTTTTTTTTAAAAATAATTCTTAAGTTGCATTTCATGAAATTAAAAATAGGATTTTCAGCGACATAAATACTTTATTTTCTAAAAACACAAATTTTACGTAAAAACACATTTTTATTATATTTTAAAATTTGTCATGACATTTTAACTATTTTTTTTTCTTGAAAATATGATCTTTACAGTTATAGAGTAGATTTATAAGGAAAGTATGAAAAAAATATTGTGAAAAGTTAAAATTTGTAGGAAAAGTGTGGCTTAAAATTTTCTTAAAAATTTTTTCCAATTAAATATTTGTTATACATCATTAATTTTATCCCCAAAATTATGTTTTTACTTGATTAAATCATAAAACTTTCATAAAACATATAATATATTCATAAAAAATGCATCTTAAAAATTTACATCCGTGCACCTTGCAAATTTTAATTACCGTAAAATTTTTACTTTGACAGGCCCAAATAGAAAGAAAGAGATGTCCATTCAAATGAAATTTCATTTTTTTCTGTCTTTTTTGCTTTATTTTGATCACAGGATAGTAATCCTGGTTTGAAAAACAATTAAAAAACTTTATTTAGAAATTCTCTATTTAGAAACTTTGAGCTTGTTGTTTAAAAGTAGCAGCGTAACTACGGTTGCGTCCTTGAAACTTATAATATTGTGGTTTACAACAAATTAATTGCTTTTTATGGCTTAGCCATAAAAACTATGCAGATGATCTCTGCAATATCATTTCTGATTTATAATAAATCCTGTATACAATGAGGACGGAAAATTCGTCTACAATGGCGTGAAAAAAAAAAAACAAAAAAAAAACAAGAGTTTTGCCAGCAAGGCTCTGAAAAAAATCAATTCGCCAATTTGCCAATAGGTCGCAAGAAACAATTTTGCCAGTAGGTTACTTTTTAAAAATTAAGATTGCTTCATTCCCACAACTTTTTTTAAAATGGTATAATTGGCCCTTATTCTCGCGTTATTTAATCTGCCATTAAATAAGGCGAATATTTCTACTTCAAAAGAATGGTGACAATCAAGCAATTTGAATTTAAAAAGAGTGGCGAATTGGTAACACTGACTAGAAAGAAAAAAACGCAAAATTCTCCAATCAATATCAATAGCAGTAGCAGGAATATATGGTTGTATGATATTAGCCATTTGTACTGATCGTACTAGAAAGATTGAAATGCCCTGCTTTCACTGTTATACACTTTAAGAAGAGGAAAATTGGGGGTATGTAGCAAACATTTAATTATTTGGCATTTCTCAATGCCAGTTCAGCTGAAAAATATAATTTCCAATAAAGAAGGAATAATATAGTATTTACTTTCAGTTCCTCCAGCTAAATCCATTTTGCAATGGTTCACAGAAGCCCCTATTACACGAAATTATTAATATGGAAAGCTAAGAACACAAAAATTAGCAGGAAAATCAATAGAGAAATAAAGAAATGCTCTTTTGACATAAGAAATGTGACACCAACAGGGTTCTTTGTTTTATAAGCTAGAGGCTAGACAGTGAGGAGCCTCCATCTGTGACTGGCATTCATGGATCTCTCCATTCTCCCACTTCATCGCCGAATTTCATCAAAACATTCACACACACGGAAAAAACATCAAAAATTATTATTTATTGTCAAAACATGCAAGAAAATTTTGGCTTAAAGCGTCTCTCAATTGGGCGCCCCCTCCCTCATTTAATCATGTTGCGACTTCTTTCAGATACGTAATCATGTAAGGTACAAAGTGTGTTCAGCCACTCCTAGAAACATTTACAAAAGCTTTTTCGTTCATTATTTGGATATAAAAAAAATATTTTAAAGAAAACATTCAGACTAACACCAAAAAAGGTCAACAATTTTTATTTATTGTCAAAATTGTGAAAATTTCCGTTAAAAACCTCCCTCAATTTGGCACCCCTTGACAGCGGTGCCCGGGGCGGGCGCCCCCCCCCCCTAGCTACGCCACTGTTTTTAAGGGATCCTAACCTGTATTTATGGCAAGGTTCGAAGAAAACCACAGAAAACTCCGAACGGTTAGGTCGACGAGCGTGACAGGGGTTTGAACCCAGCACCTCCCGTCTACCAGCTTTGAGAGCAGAACCTCACAGCCACTGGTGGGGCGCTGGTGACAAAGGATGAAGGGTGCCATTATTAACATCATTTGAAAAATGCAATAAAATTTTCTCTCTTAGCAGTAACGATACACTCAAGTATGTACAACAGTAACCATAAGAAGTATATATAGAAGTATATGGGACCCCTACAATGTTGGAGGAAAAAACACAGATTGTAGTAAATTTAGCATTACATTTTTCTGAAAGTGGAGGGGGCTATTTCAAACTTTTTGCAGGAGGAAAAATCCACAAATCTTAATGCTGGCTGTAATAAAAAATCATGTAAGCACTAATAATTTTAAAGCAAAGCATCTCATTGTTATTTGCTACAGATAAAATTGCTTTCCTGTGTCAATGGGGCCAAAAAATCTGAAACCTGCAGCATGTAAGCCACTTTCGAGTTTAGAATCATTCAGTGACGATCAATTCTAACATTTTACAAATTTCATCATAGGTTAAAGCTTTTTCTAGAGATAAATTGCACCAAAGCATAAGGAATGTTTGGTACAAAGTAAGGTATTCTTATTTACTAAGTTCCGAAAACTATACGAGATTTCAAAATTATGTAATTTTGAATAGTTATGATTTGCAATTCCAGTTTGCCAAAGTTGAAATTAAAAGCAACTGATTTAGCAATCTTGGTAATGGTAACATCGATTGTAAGAAAGGGATATGCTATAAACAGCATAACAACTTATTGTTAATTAAAATGTTAAGTAGTAACCCATGATTGTCCACAAAACATCTAAAAATTTCATAGTAATCTTTATCATGAATTAAATGTTTTCCTCCTTTTCTGAAATTGTATCTTGTTACAATGTAGTTTAAATATATTTTTCTGCTTATCTAAAATTTTGAAATGAAAAAGATGCATGTAGTTAGCAACTAAGGGATAAAAAAAAAAAAAAGTAACATGAGTAGTCCCAACTACTCATTATGTATCATGTGCACCTTGATTTTTACATTAAATTTTGAAGGGAAAATACTATGAGTGCATACCAAAAAAATAAAATAAAAATACAGTAACTTAATTTTTATTTGTTTATTTTAGAATGGCAGTAATCACTTGAAGTTTATCATTGTAAGCATGAAAAGATTGTTTTACTTCTTTTAATGGTGAATCTCTTTCATTTATTACACCTAAGAAATATGATTTTACAAGCCATATTATTCCTCAAGTAAGATACAAAATTACAAAACTCCATTTTCTACTCTTTAATTAAATCATTGATGGTGCTAAATTTTGTCTCGCAACAATTTAAGGAGTTTTCAAGGAATATTTTGTTTAAGGAGTTCTAAGCTCTCCTTGTAAACTTTTTCATTGCTAAGGAGTCTGTACGTATCCTGCTTTTTGTTGAAATCTGAAAAACTCTTTGCTTTTCTCTACCTAACGTTTCCCTGAGGAAAGAAGGGGTTCTTGTATCTTACAGTTATCAATGTCATGAACTAAAATCTACGTTATTTAAAAACATTATTAAACAACTTAAAATCATATAATACAGCATTACATAGTTTGAAAATCATGAACTTACGCAAAATTAAACCTTCCACCCTCTAGTCTTAGATTTATCTTCTCTACTATTTTCCAAATAATATCAACTAATTCTTCTTGTATCTAAAATTTTAAAAGAAAATGGTTTCATTATATAAATATATATAAATTTGATAGCACACAATATCAAGTCTTAAATTTTATTTTCTCTAAGTTTTATGTCACAAACATAAATTATGGATGAAAACTTACCTTTTGTTCATACTTCATTGAACCAGCTGTTTCTAGAATGATGGTAAGAATTTTTTCTCTTTCTGACTGCTCAAAGACAAATACATCTAAAATTTAAAAAATCTTTTAATTTACACATACATGCATTTTTATGCATTAATACAAAATATTAGAAATTAAATAGACTGTCATATGCGATAAACGCTTAAGAAAGAATGACTTGTTATAAAATAATGAGGTTTCATTTCACAAATATAAGCATATTATGGAAAATTTAACTTTGTTTAATAAATTATACTACAACAGCCTTTGGCTAAAAAGCAACAAGTACACAATAATCCTAGATAGATAACATTTATCAATATTTAAATTTCAAAACATTTTCCTTTTTACACATTCAGGGCTGCAAATAGTCTTCAGGTCCCAGTAATGGCATCAGTTAAGTATGTATTAGAAAAAAATATATATAACTACTTCCTGAAAAGTCATACATATGTGCTTTGACATTAAATATAATTATATTAACAAGTCCCTCAGTTGTATACAAAATTTTAGCTGATGTGCAGTCCTCTGAAGCAGGGGACTCCTGGCATTTTGCAAGCTTAGGTACTCTAGTTGCTTTACTGCTAGTGATTTATTAGTCGATGAAAATTTTTATTATTATTATTATTTTCTTAGCACTATTTATATGATAACATTAATATGCCCAATTCATGAGACTCAAGATGTAACTTTTACATCTTTTTACTCGTTATTTTTATTTTAAAATTCCGTATAAAAAAGCAGGATGTAAAGCACACATCTATTTTTTTGTTGTTATTTTATTTTAAAAACGGAGACCTGTGACAGGTCTTTTAAAAGATCTGGGCTCTTTTAATTTGTAATGGCTCTATTTCTCTTTCATTTTGGAAAGATTCTATCTGAACAAGTTTATCTAATTTATTGGTAAAATTGAAAAAAAAAATATTTTGCGCATTCTTCTATTACAGAGAAATTTGTATTTTTAATGTATATGGAATGAAAACAAATGCTAAATAAAACTTTAAATATAATTTTTAACATTTAACTATTAGTAACATATAAAGAAATTATAAACATTCATATGCATATTTTCATGGAGATAAATATTAGATAATTAATTTTTATAAAGTAAAAATATAATAATAAAAAAAAATCTAAATTGAAAAACAACAGAAACTAAATAAAAACCACATACTATAGGAGGCTTATTTACTTATATATCTTCAGGAAAAGGGTGGAGAATAGTTAGTAGAGATCGATCGAAATTTTGGTTTCGGTGCAAAATCAGAGTTTTGCCAAATATTTGTTTTTGGCAAAACTGCTGAAAAATTTCAGACAGACGGAAACTTGACCGAAACTATCTGTATTTCAAAATCGCGTTCCTTCTTTCAGAAATGTTCAACTTTACTCATTGATATGAGTTGTATCGGCTCAAATGAGACACTGTTTATTGCTGTGAACTCCACTGTTTATCAATAACTGTCATGACTGATGCAAGTGTAAATTATAAAGCAAACAATGCATATCTAACTAAACTTAAAAGACACTTATCACGTGATCTTTAAAAGCGGCAACCTTAACAGTAATAGAAAATTTTTACTCCAGATTGTTTCGAATACTTTATGAGAAAGGTGTTGTTAAAACATATGAAGATTTATGAAATTTATTACAAAAGATATATCGAGGTATGTATACTTAAAATATTCTTTTATTAGAGGAAATTCGTATAATTGGATTCGTATAATTTCTGTCTTATTGATAAATTAATTACGTTTTATTTTATATGAAAATAAATAGTTTTGAATAGAGGCATAGAGAGTCAACTTGGCACCGGAGATAAAATTTTCAAACAGGGGTGCCATTTCAATACTTTCTTAGAGAGGCATGGAGTGGCAAAGCTTTTTTATTGGGAGAGGGGGGGGAGGGGGAGGCAGTGAGTGAGCAAAGATTTATTTTGATCTTATTGTGCACATCTTAAATTGACAACTGTTAATTTTTATCCTTATACATATATATTGGGCTATTGAATAGCCTCTGCTTGTTAACTAGGAGAAGACTCTTTAAATGCCTCAGAGGAGGACTTAAAGGGATCGACTGGGAACAGAGACTTAATGTCCAATCTGCACCTTCCACTGGTGCAGCCTGTTAGTACCCTTGCCTAGTGCATGGGGAACGAACACAGATGGGCTTCCTCCAACCCGCTTGGCCAGCGTGGAGGAATTTGGCTACCTCCCCCCTTATTTTATCATGAATTCACAAAACAAATCACGGCCCTCAATTCCCGGCAGTCTGCATGTTCCTGGTTATGGCAGCGATCAGAAAGACATGAAGACAGAGGGTGCTAAGAATCAGCGGGCTCGGCTTGGCTGCCATAAGTTGAGGACCTTGGCTATGTATAATGGACGATCCCTATCTTCGGAAAGTCGTTTACAGGAACTTGAAGAAGAATTAGAAAGAATCAACTGGGACATTCTAGGATTAGGCAAAGTAAGAAGAAAAGGTGAAGAGAAGACTGATCTTGCCAGTGGACATGTATTGTACTACAGAGGTACAGAAGATGGAAATACAAGTGGTGTGGGATTTCTGATTCATAAAAGGCCGAAGAATCACATCATAGAATATAATAGTGCATCAGATAGAGTTGCAAGGTTAGTGTCAAGAAGATACAAGCTGCAAATTACTCAAGTTTATGCACCAACAATTAGGTATACGGATGAAGAAATTGAGGATTTCAATGCATCAAAAGGGAAAATGCTACATAAAATTAATAATGGGAGACTGGAGTGCTAACATTGGGGAAAAAAGGAAAGGTGAGTTCTCAGTTGGAAATCATGGATATGGGATGCGTAATGAAAGAGGAAACAGATTGATTGAATTTGCAGAATGTGAACAGATGTATATCATGAATTCATTTTTCAAGAAAAAGCCACAAAGAAAATGGACATGGCGTAGTGAAAATGGCTCAATACGTGACAAACAAAAAGCATCTTATTCAGGATTGCAGCGTTCTCAATAACTTCAATACAGGAAGCAATCGAAGGTGGGTTAGATGCAAACTGCTTTTAAATACTAAAGGGGAAAGAATGAAGCTTTTGCAACACTCAAAGAAATCAGTCGATATTATAAATCTCCAGAAACATAAAGAAGAATTTGATTTAGAACTTAAAAATCGTTTCCAAGTACTTCAATCAATCTTAGAAGAAGAACAAGATGTTACAGTAGTGAACAAAAAAATAACAAATACTCTACAAGAAATTGCAAGGACGATAGCTGGTGCAGCACAAGTAAAGCAGACAAAGAAAATAACAGAAGAAACAAGAAGATTAATGAAGAAACGCAGATAATTTAAAATGAAGAAAAACTATCCTAAATCCAGAATTGAATATGCAGAATTATGTAAAACGGTAAGAAAATGTGTTATAGAAGATATCAGAAAATTTAACCATGATCGTGTCAAGAAAATTCTAGAAGATAACAAAAGTTAAAAATCAGCTAAGCGCAAACTGTGTGGAAAAAAAGGTATTTTTGCACTGAAGAGGGCAGATGGAACAATCACCAAAATCAATAATGAAATAGTACACATTGTCGAAAAATTCTATAACGATCTATATAAAAGTGAAGATCAAAGGGAAAACAACCTACGTGATTCACGAGTAAACATAACAGAAACTGAAGAGATAATCCCAGTCATGACAGATGAAGTTGTACAAGCCATTAGATGGATGAAAAAAAGGTAAATACCCTGGCGAAAATGGAATTACAACTGACCTTATCAAAGAAGCAGGAGAAAATTTTGAAAAAATGCTAACCTTACTGTTTTCCAAATGTATCGAGAAATCAGATTTACCAGAAGATTGGAATAATGCTGTGATGGTACTACTTTACAAGAAAGGGGAGAAGGAAAACATTAAAAATTATCATCCAATCAGCTTACTGTCAGATTTATAAAATTTTCACCAAAGTTTTAACAACAAGAACTTGAATCAGCTCTGGACTCAGCTCAACCTAGAGAACAAGCAGGATTCCGAAGTGGATTTAGCGCAATGTATTAGAAAAACATAAAGAATATAATTTACCTCTCTGCCTTGCCTTTATTGACTATAAAAAAGCATTTGATTTGGTCTACACATCTACAGCAGTTGATTCTCTGGAGGACATTGGTATAGACAAACCTTATATCAATATCATAAAGAAGATTTACAAGAAAGGAAAAGTGAAGATCAAGTTTGGAAGAGGAGTAAGACAAGAAGACACCATTTCACCTAAACTTTTTACTACTGTCTTAGAAAATATTTTCAAGAAGCTGGATTGGGAAAACAAAGGGATTAGAATAAATGGGGAATATTTAAGCCATCTCCAGTTTGCTGATGACATTTTAATTTTTAGTAATAGCCCTGAAGAATTGGAAAATATGCTAAAAGATTTGGCAGAAGCTAGCATTAATGTGGGATTAAAATAAATTTGCAAAAGACTAAGGCGATGTTCAATTCATTTGCATCAAAAAAGAAAACTGTCTACAACAACACTGAGATTAAAGAAGTGCAAAGTTATGTGTACCTTGGACAAGAAATATCATCGGACAACAGTATCATGAATGAAATCAATAGAAGAATAAGAAATGGGTAGAGGCTTTTGGGAAGAACAATATCATTCTGAAGAGTAACATGTCTCTTTGTTTGAAAAGAAAGGTGTTTAACCAATGTGTTTTGCTTGCACTAACTTAGGGAGCAGAAACATGGACGCTAACAAAACAGATGGTACAAAGATTACAAACAATACAGCGAAGTGTGGAAAAATGTATGCTAGGCATAACCAGAAGAGATAGAAAGAGAATAACTTGGATAAGAAGTCAGACGAAAGTTTTTGACATCATTGAGAGAATTAAATGGCTAAAATGGAAATGGGCTGGGCACATTGCAAGAAGACAAGACAATAGATGGAGCACAAACACCCTACAGTGGTATCCCAGAGATGTAAAACGACCAAGAAGACGACCTCAAGTATGATGGAGTGACGAAATCAGAAAAGTGGCCGGTATTAATTGGATGACTAAAGCACTAGACAGGCAACAATGGAAAAATCTGAGGGAGACCTACATCCAGCAGTGGATTGAAAATGGTTGATGATGATGATGATGGTGACATATATATTTAAAATTAGCTAAAGTACAAAATGATATTAAACATGTCTCACTTTGAGAATATTGAAATGGAAAATAAAGTTTATAATTAATAATTTCCAGGCTTAAAATGTAGTCTTAATGCTAATTTTCCTTTTTTACTCAAATTGAACAAATTATTTTAGCTTTTCTGCCCTTTACTTAAACTTTTACTTAACCAATACTTAACCCTTTACTTAAATAATTTAAATGCAAAATATTAACAAACTGAAAATATGAATATATTTAAAAATTAAATATTCATTATTGAATTTTACATTATTTAACTACATTGTTAATTAATTATTGATAAATGCCTATAATTATTGGTTGTTATAAAATAATAAAATATAAAAGTCGTAATATTCATGTTTCATTTTTATTTGAAACTTATACACACATATATATATATATGTACGTTTGTTTGTTAGAAATGTGGTTCAATACACGTATAATCAATGAATTAATTAGTAACTTAATTAGTTATTATTAAGTAATTATTAATTATTTGTTAATAATTAATTAATGCAGTCATGTATGTATTAATCAGTTTTTAATTTTTTTACACTTTTGGTTTCAGCCAAAAGTGGGAAGATCACCAAAATTCGGTTTAGGTTTCGGCCATAAAAACCTGTTTCAGTCAATCTCTAATAGTTAGACTAAAAATAACTAGAATCCGTCAGGCCGAAATGTCGGAGCATTGAGTGGGATAAACATAAAATATAACATTAACAATATATAATATATATTTATTTTTATATTTACCGTTTAATAGTATAAAAGAAAAATTACAATAACAGCTGTTGAATCTTCAAGTGTTTATTCGGTCAACAGTTGCCTCAGATACTGCTCAAACGCTAATCTATCAGCAAGTGCCCCCATTCTTCTAATTTGGTCTAGCCTATCCTTTGCGAAAGGCACTTCAATCAGAACATCCTCTAAACGTCGAACCCTGCTAAACGCGACATAAGTTGCTCCAAGTGACAACTCCTTTTCACCAATGTCCACAGCTATTTTTGACAAAGTTAAACCTTGGGATTTGTGTATGGTGACAGCGTATGAAACTGTTAAAGGTAACTGAGTACGGGAGCATGAGACATTGTTTTCTTTCCAAGACTTTGTAATAGGTGTGACAGGAAAAAGTCTTTCAGTGAGAAATGGCCCCCGATAATCATCAAAATGAACCATTACTGCCTGTGGCAAGCCTGGAGGCCGTAATCCTGGTCCGTAGACAATATCTTTTACCGTACCAAGTGCACCGTTGACCAATCCTCCCTCTGTCCACAGATTGGTACGCAACATAATTCTGCATCCAATTGCTAAAAAAAGTTCAGCCTGAAGTCCAGACGCGTGCTCATCTTCACTCCATCTTGCTATTTGATTATTGTGGTCTGCAATATTCTTGCCACTGGCCATTTTGATTTACGAAGTACTTCTTGATTATGTTCTTCAGCTTGCTTATTTGTGGGAAAAAGGCGTATGGCATCTTGAAATCTTTCAAGTTCAGCCGGAGGCTGTATAGCTTTACGTCGTTGCATAAGGGATGCGTATTGGTCGCCTGTTACTTCGCCTACGGAAAGCGAATCAAGAGTCTCTCTAAACTGTATTTGCTGATCGCCGCTTTGTCTCATTGACTTTGTTAAGGTGAAACATTTTTCAAACATCTTAAGAACTGTTTGTCCACGTAAAGCCAAAATGTCTTTTATAGAATGTCTCCTATATAGAGGTGTGTCTTTTACAGGCTGTAGCTGCCTAATATCTCCAATCAGGTAAACAAATAAGCCTCCAAAAGGTTCAATGCTGTCTGGTTTACCTTCGCGACATCTTTGCTCAAGTGCAGCCATCAGACGGCATCCGATCATTGAAAATTCGTCAATAATGAGAAATGAAACTGGATTCATGCTGAGCTGTAGATTTCTTGCTGCTTCACTTCCTAAATCAGCAAACGATTTAAAACATGTTGGTACTTTTAGTGCAGAGTGAATTGTTTTGCCCTCGACATTAATTGCAGCAGCACCTGTTGGAGCCAAAACCATAATAGCTTCCGGTCCTAACTGCTCGGTAACTCTTTTACGAATTTCTTTTATTACCGTACTTTTTCCAGCTCCGGCTTTCCCAATAATAAAAGTATGTTTAGGGCAATTTATAAATCTTGATTGCAAAGACGAAAGCTGTTGCGTGCATAAGTGAAGTATTTTTTGCTGCTCATCTGTAAATCTGATCTCAGACGTATCGTAATTTTGATGCACTGTAAGTTGTTGTTCTTTACAGTAATTTAAAAATGAAGTAAAATTGCGATCAGGGTACTTGTAACTCTCACTTTTCCACTCACATGCATGATCAATCACGCGTTGCCCCAAAGTATCCTCGTTTGTCTGCACAGGAACTATGGCAGCTGCTGCCATATATGGATCAATCTCGGGGTATTCTTTTTGCAGGATTTCTGTCTCATGTGTACTGCTAACAGCAGGAAAATTTATTTCTTCGTGTGCATCAATATTTAGCTCAGATAACAATTCCTTGTAAGGAACAGAAGCTGTTTCTGATTTTGAGACATATTTGGCAATGTAATGCAAAACCGCATCCTTTGATGTAATAGGACTGAAATTCGTGTTAGCTCTCCAAACTTGTGACACGAAGCAATAGTAGGTATTCATTTCAGAATCGTTTCTTTTTCGCAAAAAGCTAATTATGCCATTTTCTACTTGAAGCTTTGGAGAGTCGCACTCTGCTTTTGGAAAACCAAATCTGCAGCTATAACTATTTGTACCTCTTTTTTTCCTTAGGCAATAATCTCCATGTCTTGTGTGACGTTGGACTTGATTTAAGAGCTGAGCGAGATCTTTTTCACGATCTTCACTGGAAATGTCTGAAAAGCGAACTCGACAGCGGTGTATATCATTTACGAGGACGTCCTTGTCAGGATTAACAGCACTGCATAGATTTTCAAAATATGCTGTTACGGCTGCTACATTTTCAGCGTTAGTCATGTCTAGTGTTTCCATGTTTGGCGCCCCTCTTAACCACAACAATCCATGCATGTGAGGACTTCCACGCCACTGCCATTCGAAACGAACCCAGTAGTCGTCTATTAAAAACAACGACGTCAAGATTTTTCTCAAAAATATATCACAACGTTTTTGAAAGACAGAGGTCACGGCTGCCGAAGACAGTCGCGCATCATCCGCCGATTCCAGGCTCTTGGAGAGCCCATACGAGATACGACCAGGAGGGATCCAGTTTACCCGGGGACCCTCTAGGTGGTGCTCTTCGGCCGGAGAGCGAAGCGGGGGCGTACGCCTACCTGCACTTCAAACTCTCTTTCCCAAGTGAGTTGATGACATATAGGTCGAAGCGACATTAGTGGCACCTTATAAAAGGGCCACTAGGTTCACACTTGGGCGGATAGCGAGAGTGAGCCACGGCTTCGTTGCCGGGATCCCAAAAGAGAACCGGGTGCTAGGCCTGATGTGAAACACTCACACTACCCCATTACTGTACCGCACCTTCCGAATATCAAATCCTAGGGAAGGAGGAAGCGACTAGTTCATTTGGTGCGGCTAGCAGGAGGTGCTTCTCGCCAACCCGGGACCTTGAAGAAACTTGGTCCCAAACGCATAGACACGCCTGGCTAGGTTGTCCCTCCCAAGGATGCCCGCGAGGCATCGAGATCCAAGCGACTTGGCATCTTGTGGGAGATCACGCTCATATAATGCACTACAAAAACAAAAGCATGCAAAACACAAAATACAAAATACAAAGCACAAAGCATGCAAACACAAACAACAACAAATACAAAACACAACACAGCACAACACAACAACAAGAGGAAAGGAAAAAGCATACTTACCTTTACCTTACCATACCTTACCATACCTTACCTTACCTTACCTGTGGGTTCTCGAGTGGAACTCTTAACCCACATGTCATGCACCATGACCCCCAGCACCGCGAGCTGGTTGAATTGCGTTCGAGCGTGGTCGGCGACCACGGAGAGCATTTGCGCTTCGGCCTGCCCTCCGACGACCCAGATTGCGGTCCAGTGTCCGAACGAGGAGATCCTAGACTATGAGTCTCACTCCCTTGCGGCTATAACCGTCTAGACATAAGTCCCGCAGCGTTCGATTCCGGAAGTCACGGGGAAAGAAGGTTTCTCTCTCGGACCGCCAGAGGTTGCACTCGTACAGACAATGTCTGACTGTCCGCAGAAACATACTGAGATGTTTCCGAAGAGGCGTCTCTGGAAGTCGCCATGTCCCGTAAGGGCCTGATTCACATAGAAGTCCCCCTGCAGTCTGCGAGTGCGGACCCGCGGGAAAACCTCAAATGTCGCTCGACCATGCTCTGAATCGGTCCATCTTTCTTGCCAAGATGTTACGGCCCGGCCAAGAAGGAGTTTCTTGGCCTGGCGGCGCGTTAGCTTGACCTCCACGTCGACGGTATGTCGGGCCGTGGCTGCTTTCGCCAACGCATCCGCACGCTCATTGTATACGTGACCGACGTGAGCACGAACCCAGTGAAGATGAGGTTTGACTCCGGTATGTTTCACCAATTCCTTAATCTCAGCAATTGCCTTGTGTTTTGGCACAAGGCCATTAAGCGCCTGGAGCGCTGATCTCGAGTCTGAGTAGACGTCGAGCTCACTGAGACCCTGTAGATGGGCATCTGTTATCGCTGCTTTGATCGCGTGGACCTCGGCAGCAAAGACTTTGCGCCATCCGTAAGGCGACAACCAGTCAACAGAGGGTTGTCGTGCATTAATTGTCTGCGTTCTGTATCAGTCAGCTCATTTGGATCTCTGTTAGGCTCTAAAAGTCTGAAAAGATCAGGCCAGTGATAATCAGCTGCAGACAGTGTAAAAAAAATTGTTGGTGCTCCAATTTGTCCTACCATGGAAAAGAGTTCCCCACAACGTGCACGCCAGTATCCTTTTGTGGATCTTAATTTGCTAGCATAAATCATAATGTGTTTTGCCATTTTTGGTTGCCTATTCAGAATATCACGCATCTGCTCTACCGTCTTACTGCTGAACCTATTTCGCTGAACGAAAAAACGCCCTTTAGCCAAAGACTGCCACCGAAGAATTGAATTCATGGCAAAGTAGTGAAATCGGGGGTCTTTAGCAAATCGCCCATCTTCATACTTCATTAGGAACTTAAAATACTCATCAGGAGAGACTGCTTTTTGACGAGGTTGTCGTAATTCAGCTGTACAATGTGAAAAAAGATGAGGAAAAGCACGTGCTATGTAACCCTCTTCTTGAAATTCGTTGATAGGCTGTGAATTTAATGAAGGGTGAGGCACACGAATTGCGTCATTTATTAAGTTGTTTTGATCTACCGGTTCAAGTAGTGGTCTAAATGACTCGCGCCTTATTTCCTCGTTCAAAGTATCAATATCCTCAGTAATATCGGTTGCTGTCGGTAACATTTGAGATACGTCACCATTCTCAGGAAATGTAGCGATCAAATCTTCATCAATTGTGATATTTGAATAATAAGGATTGTGAGCTTTAAGCCATCTGAGTGCTTCTAGAAGGCGTTGTGAGCGAACAGAAAACTCTGCACATCCTGATAAAGTATCTTTTGTCACTAACACAGTTGAAGTCATATCTGAAGGATTGACAGGCAGGCGCGAAATAAAACTCTCAATATTTTGTTTAAAGCTGATTACATTTCCGCTGTATCCATACTGTGAGCCTCGTATACGGTAAAGAGAAACCACTGGATGTATTTGAGCGATCATCATTTGTTCAATGTAGCTCAGATCTTTGAGACAAATAGGAACTGGACCTGGGTCCATCGAATTAGTGGCAGAAAACTTGAAAGCACCGTCTCTACACTTGCATGTCTGGCAGAGCCCAGCAGTATTTAATATATCAGGGAAAGCTCTGTGACACGTATTACAGGACACATAGGTGATTTGCGATACCTCTCTATCAAACCTGATTGCTTCATTCATTTGAGTTGTCAGTATACCGGTACTCGGCAAAAAATCTGAAGGTAACTGACTTGTGCGACTTCTCCGCATTGAATTACGATTCGCAATTCTTCTCATTTCAGCTGATTGCTTTCTCTTAACTGGCATCCTTGCAAATTCTATATAATAAAAACATATAATCCGTTCATATATAAAATGTTTCTTAATATATATTTTTTTTATCCTGGATTGGCTGGACTATATCAAAATAAACAGATTTACTCTCATACTTCTTTTATACAATAAGCTTGAATGAAAAGAAAAAAAATATATTTTGAAATGGAAACAAAAAGTTTAATTACACCAATTGCTGAGTTCGATTAAAAAAAACTAAATTCATGTACTTAATACGATTTAAACTTCATTGCACGTGTTTTAAGATAAAAATGTATGGGGTCCTTATTTCAGAAAAGTAAAATATATGTAAAATATATAAAAGTAAAATATATGGGACCGAGATTAAGAGCTTTTACTAAAAGGTTGTTTCCGAGTATATTGTTATTTAAATGAGTTTCTCATGATAAAAAATGGCAACAATATAAATTATTTCAATTTTCTTTTTATTTAATTCAAACAATCGCAATGTTATCTCTATGGGGAAATGGAAAATTCTAGAGCAGACGATTCCGGGCGTTAGAGTTGACGAATATTTCTGTTTTTCAATCCCCGGCGAGATTTTGCCACTACCGACTTCCAGTCCAATTTTGGTATCAATGCGGCAAATATTTTGGCCGCTATCGTGTACACAAAAGTGTAATTTTTCATGGGAAGCCGGAGCTTTGCTCCGACAACTATATGACCATTCAATGAAAACTAAATTTAAAAAAATTAATCAACCAAGACTTACCAGTGCATAATTTAGGTAAGTACTTATAATGGCCAGTCAATTGCAGATTTTGAAGTACATCCAGCATCAACAATGGTTCAGGTGTATAAGTCTAAATTATATAACAGATAACATTGAAGAAGAAAAAAAAATCTTAACAATCTTAAATGAAGAAATATATAATGAAAGGAAATATATCACATAAGAGAATAAGAAATAAATACAGGAAATATATAATGTAAAAGATGAAAAATATGCTGGATTGGTAATTTTCAAATAGAAAACAACTGCAAATCAAAATTAATAATAATTCTCTTTATACTGTATGATTTTTATGTCAAATTTTTAAAATGACACAGCTCTTTCTTTTCTCTTGTTTTTTAAAATATATACTTAGGCTGGGAATTAGCAACATTTTAACAATGTAGTGCTGAATGACATTGTTAAAGATTCCATGCAAGGTTAAAGGAAATTTCGGTGTTGTAATAGCTGCAATCATAAGACAATGAAACGTTTTACTATGATTTGGCATTTTACATAAACCATAAAATAGTACAATATTGAACTATAGATTTTTCTTTTAGGTTGAATGATAAATTTGTATAGGTTGAATCATAAACCTGTGCATGTTGAGCCATTAATTGATAAAATGATGAGCTAAAATTGATAAAATGCTTAAGAATAAACAAAAAAATATAAAAAAAATCCACTTAGGTGAAACATAAAGTGGCTACAATTATAATTTGCAAACAAGAGCTAATCAGACTAGGACCTCTGTTTAAAATGAAATATGACACATTATGAACACACTCAAGCCTAAACTCAAACTGGGATTTGAATCTCACACCTCTTGACTTATACGCACCCAGAGTTGAACAGCATTAGAAATATACATGTTTAAAATACATTTTAAAAATACATTTGTTTTAGAAACTGATAAAACTAAAGTATTTTGGTAATGTATTTTAATGCTATTTCTAAGTATTTTGTATTCTCAAAATATTCAAAATCCATTTCTCCAAATTTCAGAATGTTGAGTTTAAATCATAAATCAGCATTTGCAAGAGGTTTTCTTTCTTTCTTCCTTTTTTTTTTGGAACAATTGTTACTAGCAATTTCTACTACCCAAACTAAATTAAAAGGTATGATAGATTTACTGCTGAAACACCAAGATGGCTTGCTTTCAGCCATCATCAAAAGCTTGGAGAAACAAAAAGGGATAATTTAGTATCTGAATTTAGATGATGACGTTGAGAAAACTAAGATTGTTGCCTGCAGCCATCCTGTGTTTAAGATGTGCTGGTTACTGTCTTTTTTTCCATCATAAAAATCTTTGAGTAAATTCAATATTGTGTCGGGGAAGGAAAAAAAAACAGCCAGAGGAATCTAATGAAAGTAAAACTAAGGCAGATGATTGTTGGTTCATATATAATGCCTGCAAAGCCTTCTTGTCAAGCTCTCAAAAATTTATAGACCTCAAAATATTGCAGTATTTAGCAGATAGGTCCAATCAAAAGATCTTTTTTATTTTGTAAGCATTATAAATCCTTATAAAAGGAGTTTATTGAGAGATTCTCAATTTAAGAAATAAGTTCTATTGAAGGTCAATAGTAATTTTCAGTCATAATTTTGCATTGTAGATTTTACTTTATTTCTATACTTCCTTGTATGCTTTAAATGAAGCTTAATTATATCCATGAAAATTTTTGTATTTCCATATACATTATTAAATTTTATGTGTAACTATTCTTTGTTTACTTTTCTTTAATTTTTGAAAAATGTAATAAGTTTTCAAAAGCACTTTGCATTGGCTTAGTGCAATCTATATACGATAACTTTTAAATTTTCGAAATGTACTTTTAAAATACCTGTTATTTATTTATTTATTTTGTATTTGGAAATTTAATTTCTGAAAAGTATATATTTTTATACTTGAAAAGTATTTTATATTTTAGGTTTTATAACCAATGCATTTTGTATAAAAAATAATTTTTCAATGCATTTTGCTCTACTTTGTATTCGCTGTTCTAACCACTAGACAAGCAGGTTGATATCCTTGTGCTCTAAAGTAGCATATTAAGAGCAGCATAGAAATATTTGTTCTAATTGGCTGTTAAATAGCTCCATTCTTTTTAAATGAAAGTTGACAGGATTTTTAAGGATGTACCATGAAGAAGATCTTTCCAAAATTAAGAATAATGCAATTCATCTAATCACTTTATAACATTGAATGATTCAGCTGTTAACAGTGTATATTGCATTATTATCCCACATATTGATTTTATTTTACTAATATTTTTATAACATCAAAATAAGTCAGTTTAAGCTTGTTTTAAAATTATATATTTAAGGTTGCCATAGGAAAAATACAGGGTTTTTTTTAGTAACAGTTGCTTTATAATAGCTGTTTGTTAAATAATAGTTGTTTTTTCAGTAATCTAAAATTATTAAAATTGATACCTAGTTTAAACAGGTAAAAACTGTCGTAAATATATTAGCACAGGATTTGAAAAACCCCAGTCACCAAGTCGCCATGGCCAAAGTCTGATTATTGCAGGGAGCAGGGACAAACATCCACCAGTTTTTCAGAATAGTAATTTTCACCATACTTAATTCTGCATTTAAATAAGGCGAAAATAACTATTCAGAAATACTGGTGGAAGTTTGCCCAGAGGCAGGCAGGCTCTAAAAAATTCAGAGCTGGCAACGAAAATTTCAAGCCCTGCAACAGCCCATTAAAATACACAAAAGGCAAACTATTTATTTTCATTCTCTTAACATTCAATTTAATTTCCCATGAAAAGAAAATTCTGAGGCAGAATTATTTAACATACATTCTATATTATTTAATATACTAGCTGGCTTGCGCACGCTAGTGGGCCTCGAATTCATACAAACCTTGTATAAAACTGCTCCACTACTTCGTTAACACCAGGCAGCACTTGCAAAGCATATTTTTATGTGACATTTAAAAAAAAAGTACAAATATATATTTTACAATATAAATATCAAGTAATTTGGGCAATCTATGTCATTTTGATCTTTTCAACTGCCCTGCTATATCAGAGTAAGCATTTCATTATTCAAATTCTGATTTCACAACTGTATAAAACTAATAAATTTTGATTATTAAACAAAATCTTGTCTTTTATTTCATAACTAAATTGCAACTATTAATTGCATTAATATGACTGATCTTTTATTTCCACTACAAAGTTACTATTAGTCCAGGTGCTAGGAGTGAAAAAACTGCAAATCGTGATACAGTTATACCGTTTGGTCAGTATCTACTCTATATTAATACAAAGCATATAAGAAGGGGAGGCATCGCGGAAAGTGTGGGGAATTCAAGATGGCGGCCGTTATTCAAAATGGCGTCAGTTTCAGGAATTAGTGGAATTTCGTTTCTATTCATCGTATAAAAGCATGTTTGATGGATTTCGATGTTTTTAGATAAAAAACATTATTTGTAACACTTTACAGCACAGTCGAAAAGTATTTATGAATTCAGTTTGCCTGTTTATCTATCTGTCTGGTTGTCTGTCTAGTTGCGCGCTAACTCGAAAAAAAAAAAAAAACGGATATCCAGATAATTAAAATATGGTATTGTAGTATACCGTAACAAGTTCGGTATTCATTTTCAAGTGTGCATCATTCATAGTTCATTTACAGGGGCAATCAAAAGTATTCCGTTACATTATGGTCTGTAGACGAAATTCGCTTGCAATGTGTTTTAATGATGTTATACTCTTTGTAACATATTCAAATTAATATACATCAGTGCGGTGCAGTACAAGATACTTACTGTAGAATATGCAGTACATAGAAGTTTTCATTCATTTACAGGAGCTCACAAAATAATACGGTCACAGGACTTTCAATAAGCACAATGCTGTCTATGCACGTTTTTAATTATATAATGTGTTTTTGAACTTTACTAGATATGAAAGAATTGTAAATTGTTATAAGAACATTTTCTTTTATATAAATATACAATGTAGAGTGTATTTATATATTTATTACAATGTAATTCTGATGACGAGGCACCACCAAAAATGAGATGTATTCAAAATTCAATATGGGGTTTTGATTCAAAATTCCATCATATATTCCATTTTAATGTTGCAATTTCGGAGTGCTTTCCAAGCTGGACATATTTGCAGACAAGCACATGAGCGGGAAATATGTCCCCCCTCTCCAAACAAATGGGGATGGTGGTTGGATAATCTTTCATGGAAATTAAAATGGTCGGAGTTGCCCGAGATTGCAGATTCTTGCAAAGAACTGATAAAAGGTATGTGCAAAATCTGCAAAAATAAGTGTAGTTGTAAGAAGGTTGGTCTTTCTTGCACATTATTGTGCAACTGTAAAAACGAATGTGAATGAGAAATAATATGCTACAAACTAAAGTTTCTATATTCGGCAAATTTATGTGATTCATTTGTTATGTAGCATTTATTTTTTAATATGTTGTATAAGTAAGGCATTAGTAAAATGCATTTTTATTATTTATTTATTCCATTCATTTTACTCACTATACAATAAAAAATACTTTAATAATTGAACTATTTTCATTTTAAGCATATTTCTGATATTAAAAAGAAAATTTTTGATTTAAAAAAATCGAAAATGACATCAAAGACACTTTTATATGACGAAAACGGAAAAAATTGAATAACAGCCTAAATCTTAAATTCCTAAGACATTTCATTATGCCTCTCTTATATGCATTGTTTTAATATAAAGAAGATACTGACCAATAGGGATATTATTATTAAAAATTGAAGTTATTTCATACCGAGCACCTCTCTTAATAACAATCGATTTAGCTGATGATCTATAGAATTTATACACAAGTTATAAAGGCACTATTGCTCGGAGACATTAATGTAACGGTAACCGTATTATTTTGTGAGCCCCTGTAAATGAACGAAAACTGCTATGCACTGCATATTCTACAGTAAGTATCTTGTACTGCACTGCACTTATGTATATTAATTTGAATATGTTACAAAGAGTATAACATCATTAAAACACATTGCAAGCGATTTTCGTCTACATACCATAATGTAACGGAATACTTTTGATTGCCCCTGTAAATGAACTATGAATGATGCACACTTGAAAATGAATACCGAACTTGTTATGGTATACTAACAATTTTCGAGTTAGTGCGCGACTAGACAGACAACCAGACAGACAGACAAACAGGCAAACTGAATTCATAAATACTTTTCGACTGTGCTGTAAAGTGTTACAAATAATATTTTTTATCTAAAAACATCGAAATTTCCATCAAACATGCTTTTATACGATGAATAGACACGAAATTGCACTAATTCCTGAAAATGACGCCATTTTGAATAACAGCCGCCATCTTGAACTCCCCCGACTTTACGTGATACCTACCCTTCTTATATGCTTTGTATTAATATAGAGTAGATACTGAACAATCGGTTTAACTGTATCACGATGTGCAGTTTTCACCTTATTTTTGTCGTGTAGCACTTGGACTATATGTTAAAATTCAAAATTTTATCTGCATTGATATAACTAATACATGTACCACAGTACCGTTGTACCACAGTATTACATAATATTCCTTATATTTTAATTATATTTGATATGAAATATTCATTTTATTTACAATGCAAGCAAAACTAATAAGTGCAATTTCAACAGAAAGTTTATTTGTTTATATTAATTTCTGATAGCTGGCACCAAAATAATAAGTATATAACTTAAATTTTAAAAAGTTTATTTCAAATTAGATCCTTATTTTTTTAAAACATGTCTAAAGAAACTTGTAATAAATTTAAATCATTAAAAAACATCTTTTATTACATAAGTGCAACTAATAATTGCATTAATATGACTGATTTTTTTTTTTTCAAATTCTCTTATTAAATTACAAATTTATTTTCACTACAAAGTTTCTAGTATGTTAAAATACAAAATTTTATTTGCATTGATATAATTACTATATGTAAGTACACAGCATTATATATTCCTTACATTCTAATTACATTTTATAAAAAATATTCATTTTATTTACAATGTCTTCAGAATTCATAATATGCATAACAAAGTACAGTTTCAAAAGAAAACTTCTTTGTTTATATTACCGATAGATGGCATCAAAATATATTTAGAAACAAAGCATAATCAATGTATAGAAGTTCTAAAATCAATTCCTGCAATGATCGCTATAACAAAAATGCAGTGGTAGATTGGATGAAGGAAATGTCTGTTTGTTGGAGAATTTGCTTTGCAAATTTCATTTTTTTTACGTTCACAACGAATATGATTTATTTTCTTTACACCTGGCTACATCGATAAGTTACATCAAGGATTCACTCTGCAAATGATTACCTCCATGGTTTAATATTTAAAATGTTCATGGTGAACAAATCTCTTACTTGTTTACTTTCATGGAGTGAGATATTGAGCTGCCTAATTTCAACTGAAATTCTCTCAGAATATATACATAATGGAATGTAAGTCGTTTTTCAAACATTAATTTATTTTGAACGATCATTCTAAAAATTAACTTTTATGCAATTTTATTTTAAAAAATAATTTTGAATAAATATGGGTGCCTGGCATATGAAAAGCAAAGCGGCCATCCCATAACTGTTGATGATAGTCAAATGCTTTGTGCTTTTATTATATAGATATTCTATATACATTAATAATACATTTTTCGAGTAAAACAAAAAATTAGAAAAAGACTGGGTAAGATAAATATGTTTTGTAGGGCTTTGTTATCAAGCATTCACATTAAATGGAATGAATTGGTGTTGCCAACTATCTAGTCCAGTGGCGGCATGCCAGGTGACTTAGTTGAAGTGCCTCTTCATCTAACATTTAAAAATCTTTTGTATAAATATACTTTGTTCTGTTTTCTTTCCTTATTTTTTTCCATAATTTAATTTGGATTTACATCAATTTTTCAATAAGTAATAAACCACAACATGAGGAGCAGATTAAAACATTACAATTCTTTCAAATGAGACAGTGAAATGCATCAAGTTTATATCTTTTGCAATGATCGTTCAAAATAAATTAATGTTTGAGAGATGACTTACATTCCATTATGTATACTAGGGCATCCAACCCGTACTTCCCGGGATAGAGAAGATATGTGAAAACCATTTATTTTTTTAATTGAAAACTCTAATAGATTTTGTACATTTAATATTTTCTTAATTGTCTCCTAATAACACCAAAGAGCATTTTTATATGAAATAATTTTGTATTGGCGTCGTGAAAGAAGTTAACAGCCAAAGAAATCTCTAAAATACAGCAAAATCTCTCTGTATACAGCAGTTTAATTTATTCTGATATTTTCAGTGATTTTAAGCGCTTATTTCAATTACATGTCTGTTAAATTTGTGTTTTATTTATTGCATAATGAAGTTCTAATTTCGTGATTGAATAGCAGCTAGAAACAAATGCTGAACTTTTTATATTGTTTAAAGTGCAAACGGATTAATACTTTGTAATCGTCTGCAAACGATAGAAATAGATTTTTAAAAAATCATGCTTGAAAATTATTTTAAAACTATAAAAGTAAATTGAGATACAGTTTTCAAACAAATTGCCTTTGAAAGTAGATTTTTTCCCCTATATAATGATGTAAAACTTGAAAATGTGCGATGTTTAGAAATAAAAAAATTGCAAACCCGAAATTTCATCGTCAAGTGTTGCCATTTGCAAAATGACGTCAGCGTTACGCACGGACATGTTTGTCCTTTATAATATAGATATTCTGAGATAATTTCAGTTGAAATTAGGCTAGCAGTTCAATATCTCGCTCCATGAAAGTAAACAAGAAGGGAAAATGTACCAAGATCTCCTATAAGGGGGGTTTGCTAAGGTAACTGTGACAACAGCCTCCAATTCTCTGTATGATTCTCACAAGAGTAGGGGTGACAGTGAAGAGTAATTAACACTAGAACTGTGGGAAATTTTACTAAAGTTTTATAAAAATATTTCACACCAGAATTTTTATTTAAAACTTTTAACTTATTTATTTAACTTATTTTTGTGGGGTATATATTTAACTTATATTATGAAGAAACATCTGGTTCGAATCGACATATTTTCATTTGGTACAGATCAAAATGACCTCTCTTCACAGTTTTAGTGCTAAAATAAGCTGCAAAATACTTCACTGGCAGTCCTGCTTTTGTAAAAAGTTGTTAATATATATTTTGTATATTTTACCAACAAAAGTTTCTAGTATGTATCCTGTTAATGATATTATTTATAATTTATTGCAAATACCATTTAATCATCATGGAAGAAGAACAAAATCAGCAGCCAAGAAAAAGATAAATAAGAGTGGAAAATGTTGTAATATAAATTTGAAAAATGTTTGGTTTGATGTTTGATGAATATAAATGGTTGTGCAGTTCAAATGCATTAGGAAAATTATATTTTTGACACTGCTTACCTTTCAGAAAAAACATTCTGCAAGGAATAAAGAGGATTTTTCAGACTTGTCAAATATAACAATAACACTACATAAACACAGATTCTGGAGAGTATTTTCGATGATAATTAAATTTTAGAAATTAAAAAAGAAAAAAGAAAACATTGCTGCTGATGCTCTAAGAGAAAATTCAAGAATATTCAAAATTTGGTTCAATGAAAATATGTATTTAAACAATTTTTTCTTGCAGGCTATTGTTGATTGTGTTTTATATTTGAATAAACGAGGACTGCATTTCGTGGGCATGATGAAAGTATCAATGCCATAAACAGTGGCAATTTTTAGGAATTTCAAGTGACACATACTGGTTTTTGGAGTAGGGCTTATATTACGAGTATCCTGAAAAATCATGCTTGGTATTATTTTCCATTTAGGTCTTCTTTTTAGGAAACACGATAACAAAGGATTTTTTTCAAAGTTGAATTGGCAGGATTTATTAAGTTAGAGAAGTTTAGAATTGCAATGTTGGCAACATGTGTTTTATTTGGCATAATTCTTCTATGTTTATGGATAAAAAAGAGGACAAGAAGATCAATTCTATGTCTAAAAAGGGGGATTTGGGAGGGAGGGAATTAGCAAAAAATACATACTCTACAGACTAAATTCTGAAAGTACAGAAACAATACTCAGAAAAATATTGATTTTTATGACTCTATATATGGGAGACATTCTTCAAATTTTACACTGATCTTTGTAAACCATATTACATTGTAATTAAAATGAGATCATAATATATTTTAAAGCAACCTTATAATATAAATTAAGCAGTTAAAGACTGTACTCATAAGCAAATTCTTAATTATTTATAAAAAAAAGCTATTTAAAGTTCTTTATTTAAATACCTTTAAAAAAAGAAAGTTACATCTAATCCCTGTAAATGACCATTTTTTTTTACTACACCAATTAATAAAAACTGAATCAAAATGGAAACTTGCATACTTGGGTTTTCACTGACTTTAAAAGGACATGACATTGTATCTTAAAAATAATAAACAGGTCAGGTCCCAAACAAGCTTGTTCTCATTTACCATGACTACATTACAATGAACTAAATGAAAAAAAAAAGTATGTGAATAAAAGTAACGAGCCCCTTCCTTACATACATATATATATATATATATATATATAACTTCATAAAAGTAAAATTTACGTTACAGATATAATAGCATTAAAATATATTAATTTTCTTTCATGTTAGATTGTTTTTAGATTAAATGTGTTAGGTTTGAATCAACAAAAATTACTCTGTCCTATTTTGGTTGAATTAAGTCCAAATGTAATTTTCAGGTTTGAGTCAGGTATAACTCTACCCATGCAGGACTTCACTAGGAATGGATAAAACTACAAATCATATATTTAAAAAATAATCAGAAAATTTGATAAAGTGAAAAAGAAATCAAGATAATTTTGATTGAATAAGATACAAGCTATAAGAATATTGTGAAACAAGAAATTTCAGAAGAAAAAGAAATGAGATCATAGAAACTTACATTAGGCACATACTGTGTATAAATTTCCATGAATTTTTCAAATTCTTCTTGTTCAATTAGCAATCTTAAAAAGTTTCGGCTGTAAAAGAAAGAAAAGAGACATTAACTACATTATAAAATACAGAATTGCAAAAGTAACTCAGAATTCTGTAAAAATTGCAACATAATTATATAAATATACATTTTTTTTTTATAAAATCACTATAAAGACTAAGGACTAAATTGCATAATGGCTACATAATTTTTTTTTATTAAGAATTAAAAAATTTGTGTTTTACAATCCATTTTTATTTTATCAGATTTCTTTTCATAGGGTTGCTATTCATACAGAAGAATTAAATTCCCTGATTTTCCCAGGTGTATTTTAAGAAAATTACAGTTCAGCGGTGTAGGGAATACTGGGCACACTGGGAATAAAATAAATACAGTAGAGCACCGCTAATCCGCAAACCTGTAATCCGCAAAGGCCTCTAATCCGCAATCAATTTATGAATGTAAACAAAGAAATTTAATTCTTGAAAAATGCTTCAATGGTGACAAAATTTTGAATTTTGAAATTTTTTTTCACCAATTTTAACATTTTTCTTATCTTTATATATAGTATTATATATCATATAACATTCTTCTTTATAGTTTAAAGTGAAAGCACATTTAATTAGTATGTTATTTTATATATTCATTTCTTCATACAATACTTGTAAAATACAATTTGAGCTTTAGTGATTTTTTTTTCTTTTAATGATAAAAATTCCTTACTTAGACAATATATTTTATAATTTATTTATTTTTTCATAAATCATAATTATAAAATTGAAAAACACATAAAAAATACATATATATTGCTTTTGAACTCTTACTTAAAGATAAAATTCAACACTATAAACCAAATGTCTTAAAACAGACAACAATTGAGGCCATATTTAAGAAATTTAAAAAGTAATAAATTATTTTTTACATAGTTATTACTTTATTTATATATTAAAATGTGTAATTTATTTATTTTTTAGTATTAGCAATCTAAATTTGTCCAAAATATGAATTAAAAAAATGTAAACAAAGATTAAATAGACATGGCCTGTAATCCGCAAAAAGCCTCCAATCCGCACAACACTTGGAACCAAGCTTTGCGGATTAGTACTACTGTATTGTATAATTTGAAAACATTATTATTTTTTTTTAAATACAGATGGCATTGATTAAAACAGGGTATCTATTCCAGATCAGCAGTGAATTTCTCTGACATTTACCTGACTTTTCTAGGTTTTCCATACAAAAAAAAAAAAAGTAAATAAAAAAAAAAAAAAAAAAATTCCATGTATCGAGATTTTGTGATGTTACGCACAAAAAATCTTAAAAGTTGTGAATTTGAGAGTGGAACTTTCACAACTGATTCTGAGGCACAAATTACTCATTTGTTACATATTTTCTTGCAAAACTTATAAATTGTTGAACATTTTACATGCTAAACATTTTGCAGATACACACTTTTAGCATAAGATTCTATCATTTTGTCAAATCACGTTGAAATTCTTCATCACATCAGTCACAGTTAAATACAGGTTGCTTTGGCATATTTTAATACAAATAATAAATATTCAGTAAATGCTGACAAATGCCAGTCCCCCCCCCCCCCCCAAAAAAAAAAAAAAAAAAAAAAAAAAGATAAGTAAGCAGAGTGAAACACTTAATCAATCCTACAACATTCAGTAGAAAGTTTCAGTGAAGCTGGAACTGAAAATCTCTAAGTTATAAAGGACTGAAAGGGGGTAAACAAAATGATTTGCATGAGAAGTTGAAATAATCTTTACAGTATTTATGAAGAGCAAAATTTGATTTCAATGGCGCTGCAATTTCAAGTCCTTAGTTTTATAAGAAACATTTTCCTATTTTTTTTTTCTTAAAAGTTCAGAAATTTTTAAACTTTTCTCAGAATTTTCAAATTTCTCTGACTTTTCCTCAGAAATGGTAAATTTCCCTGGCTTTTCCAGGTTTTCCAGATGGCTAGACAGCCAGTTAAAAGCTCCTTTTCTGAATTTTCCAAAAAACTTGCTCTCAGAACTACAATAAGAATTGCTCTTTTAAATAACTTAAGATCATTATAAACTATTGCAGTTTTCTCTAAAACTTAAAAACTTGCTATACAATATTTATTTGTATACTGAGCCACTATTCATTTCAATAACTGTATATTATAAAATAACTAATGTCCAGATAAATTTCATTTTTAACTGAAGCAAAGGAGGAAAGAAAATGAGCTTGAGATGAATAATTATTTATTGTTGTTTCAAAATAAAAAATACTGCTGAAAATGTTTTTAAAGTGTGTATTAATGAGTTTTAAAATTATTAAAATGTTTGATGTGATAGTGGTGATGGTGAGGAGTACAAATTTCAGAAAGAGGATAATTTAGATGAAATTTCTTTCTTTTTTTTTTCCCCCTTTTTTTTTTTTTTTTTTTTTTTTTTTAAATGTGTAATCTGCCAAAATAGTGGCAATTCTCAACTCAGGTTGCCTGAAGATCACACATACTTGGAGATCACAATTCATTTTTTTTTTTTCAAATTCCCTGACTTTTCCAGACTTTAATAAAAAATTGAAATTCCTTAACTTTGATCAATTTCCAAATTACATAAGTATTTTATAAAGATGCTATTGGCAAACATTACTGATAATCAATAAGAAGTATTAAGAAATAAAATAAAGAAGAAATTTTAATGAAATTTCTATACAAACATTTTTTTACTTAAAATAATATTTCATAAAATAAATAATAAAGAAAAAAACATTTACATAAAAAATTTGCTTAGAAGAAAAATTTTATTGAAAGGTCATTCTGTAAATGCTCCAGATAAACTTTACTTTATATTAAAGATATATTTTGTATTTGTTATATAGCAAATGTCATTGCAAATCTTAAACTTAAAAATCTGTGAATGAAATTGACTCTCTATAAAGTTGAGAGTAAAGTTGAGAGTTTAGAGAAAAGCGTGAATAAGTTTTATAAGTTTAAATTTTTATATAGTCACCATTGTATTTCAAACGATACATATTTGTAGATAATAATGCATTCAAAATCTTTGTGTATTTCTGTAAAAAAATGTGACCTGTAGACAGGTTTTTCAAAAGTAAAAAAAAATCTACTAATCAGTAGGGGTGGTAAGTATGACTTTTTACCAGTCAGTTGCAAAAAACCACTATCCGCAAATCAAAGGGAAGGAATTAGTTTCTAGAAATAATTTCAATGATCTACAATGTTTTTAAAAGAAAATTGTGTCAAAGCATGCTTATTGTATACAAGTTTTATTTACAGTTATTTACAAAAGAAATCATCATTTATATACAGTGTCTAGTTTTATCATTATAAGCAGAGGTATATGGCAGGTTAATAGCTAACAAGTAAAAAACATATCTTCTATTGCCTGCAATTTTTAAAAGACGACTTAACAATTCACTCACCCTGTCAGGAAATCCACTCGCTAGTGGAAAGTAAAATGATGTAATTCTCCACCACTGATTAATAGTTTTTTCCCCCAACATAATTTCACTGTGTTCCCTCACTTAAACTGGCAAGCAGGTGATCATCCAGTACATCTTCAGGGGACTGAGAGAGAAATATTCTTTTAATGCAATTCTTTCTTGGATAAATATTTACATTCACATGGATCATTGCTGAGTGGGATTACATATATGAACTCTATCAGTTGACAATATTCGAAAAGTACTCTGCATCTTTCTTCAGCAATTATTTCTAGCTCTTAATGATTCTAAAGAGAGTTCTTTTGCATAAGCATACTATATGGCCATACACATAATAAATATTTAAACTTTACAGGATCCTCCCTCCATAACCAATGACCGAATTTTGTATTTGAAGGGAAAAGAAAAACTCGTAAAGTTTTCTTTCTTCTTCTTTTTTTTTAAATCACTGACCAGGCCTTAACTTGTCAGACGGAAATGCCTAGTTTAATGGGTTGTGTACTTGGCCGGAAGATGAAATTCATCTGATTGTTGCATGGCACAAATCCACCTGACAGGCACTTTCTCAACAATGCTGCAGTGCTCGTTTGTGATTTAACCAAGTTTTCTGCTTTTGCCAGTTCTTGGTTGCTATTTAACTCTGTTAATTTGGCAAAAAATAAATGTTTTAAAAAAGTTAGAAAAAAAGAGAGGTGCGTGTGTGTGTGAAAGAGGGGGAGGGGGACTTTACTCTTGCACAACACTTGTCATTTTCTTACTGCTTTTGCACTAACTGGTAAAAGAAATCTAATCACTGAGAAATATTTTGGTTTGTGACTCCAGGATATTTTGAGAATTCATCTGCAAATAATCGCTGGTAATTGGTAAAGGTGCTAATTTTTTTTGGATGAAGGACAAGAAAGGTCTTGTAAACCAAAGGGCAGGCAATGTGCAGCACCCTGCTGAAACCCTCTGGGGGTAACTCTGAAGCAGCATACTGCAAAACAGGACTTTAAAATTTTTTATCCTTTCAGGTCCGGGTTTTTTTTGGGGGGGACGGGAGGTGGGGGGAGGGAGAATTACTTTTATATTTAAAAAATTCAAATTAGCTATTCAAATCACAAAAGTTAAGGTTCATTAAAATTTAATAAATGTCATTTACTGAAATCTAACGAATATAGATATTTTGCATACTATTAACAGTATAACAACTATAAACAATAAGCTAAAGAAGACTTTTTGAAGACATTTTGAAAATATCTTGTTATTACAGAATTAAACAGATATAACTTTCTAGTAGGGGAAGATAGGGATAGTTACTTTTTTAATTTACTAGGGGGCTCTGCCCCCTGCTCGCTACGCTCACCAACCCCCGTTCTGATTTCACAACCTCTTAAAACCTGGTAATGTATCCTGTTTTAAAAGGATGATGATGACGATATCACGAATGGCAACTTTCTTCTGTAATCTGGTTATAATGCTTTTTCATGTAACTGGTTATAATACTTTTTCATTTAATTCATCTTTTTAATTTTTAATATTCATGTGTAAACCCGATTTTTATCACGTAATTTTCTTTTTTTTTCCTGCTCACTCACCAAATTATACAAATTGACATAATTTTTATTTTAAATAACGAAAAAACAAATAAATTAGTATAACATTAATAAAAATATAAATAAAACGTCGAAATAAAAATAACTTGATGACATAAACACGTGTTGTCAAGTGAATGTGACATTTTCGATCAACCATTATTGGCATTTAATCTTACAAGTAACTAGTAGACCAATCCTCGCTCGGTAATTTTTTTCAACAGGTATTTTTTTTATTTTATTTTATTTTATTTTTTTGCTAGCTTATTTTAATTACTTTTTTTTTTATTCATGGAATTTTCCAATCGATTTTTAACACAATTCCTGATAGGCAAGAATGATATAAATTATGTTGAAAAGTGTTTTGCCGATGACAATACAACAATTTAATATTTTTACAACTTAATTATAAATTAACCAGAGGGCCCGTGTGAGGATTTCGCACTGAAATCTAATATTTTTTAGGTACTTTTCTATTATGCTGTCGACCACTTTTCATAACAAAAAACTATCGCCAAATTGTAAGATTAAACGCCAAAAATGCAGTCCCATTTACTTGATGTCAGAAGCATTATACGTGTTTGTTAAATCATCAAGTGGTTTTTAATTCGACATTTGCGTGTGTTTTTCATTATGTTTTACTGGTTTATTAGTTATTTCATTAATTAAAATAACAATTGTGTCCTTAAATTCTTATATTTTATTTATTTATTTTGATATTCCAATGGCAACGTTCTCCCGTTTATTTGGCGATAGTTTTTTGTTATGAAAAGTGGTCGACGGGATAAAAGAGAAGTACCATTTTTTATCAATATGTAATAGTTATTAGATGCAGGTTTAAACTTCTAAAGATAAAGCAAGGATAAAAATATCTGTAAACAACATTTAGTTGTTAGTCAATCCAGAATATCATCTATTCCATCAAAGTTAGAGTAAAAACTGATCCAAGATTGCTAAAGGCACGCGCGAAAAAAAAAATAATAATAACAATCGTATTTTAACTGCATTAGAGGATGACGTCATCTGCTTCGGGAAAAACATGGGACATAGAAATATAAATCTAAACATTTCAATTTAAATTTCGCTTTTTAATCATAAATATAAAATAAACCCGTGCGGTGTTTTTTATAATAATTGCTGAGCATCATATAATGTGGTATTTTATTTTTTTGGCAACAATGTTTTGAGGAAAACCTTTCATTTCATTTAGGGAAACAATGCCGATTTAATTTTTAATTATCAGCAATTTTTAATCGAAAACATGTTTTAACGAAATGTTAATGTGCTATGTCAGAAGCGTTTTCAAAATCCTTTCATATGCTATCTCATTCGTCGTTCTGCGTTTCGTATTTTCAGAAAAAAAGGGATGTTGACAGGAGAAATAATATATATGATACATTCACTTGAAATTGGTTGTTCTTTTTCAATTAGGCGGTCACAGGTGATAAATCGCCAAATATCTCTGTAACTCGTGCAATTGTATGGGAGTTGAAAAACAACGGATTTAATTATGTGACAGTAAAATGCTCGCCAAAATAGGCCAAAGCGCTGTGAAATGGCAAAAGTCAGTATTTTAAAGAGTTAAAAGTAAAAAATAAATTGTTAAAAAAAATGTAACATACAGAATACGCTTTCATCAATTAATAATTAAATATCAATAAATTTACGATTACACGATGACAAATAAATTTAAAAGAGTAAAAAGATAATTTAAATAATGTTTCTTTCTGATTCTCTTTTGTTGATAAATAAACAGAGCAAAAAGTATATATTTCAAATAAATTCATTATTTTGAGCTTCCTGGCAAATGTATAAAAAAGAAGTGAATTTTTCATAATAGAGGTCTTTGCCCAGGCCAAATTAATGCATTGTAATAGATATTTTACGTAAAAAATATGAATTGCGGTTAAAAAAATTCCGCGGTATTTTCAAGATGACCATTGGTTGCCTAAAAAAGAGTGTTTTTAAAAAACTATATTTGGTATTTCCGCATTATCCCGTCAACCATTTTCCATAAAATAAACTATCGCCAAAGTAATCGCCAGACCCAGACTCTAACGCCAAATAAACAAATAGGTGAATGTTGGCATTGGAATTTAAAAAAAAAAAAATCGGAAAAGCTGCATTCACTCAAGTGTCAACTATCAATATTTTATTAAAATAAATTTTAAAATGTATTAAGGAAAACAGAAAAAAAAATAATATTGGATATTTATTTATTTACAATATTTTTCATAATTATCCCTCTCGACAGGTGAATGTTTGTGACGTCAGTAGAAACTGATCTAATCTATGTAACTATGCATCACTAAATTTTTTCAATTCTTTTACCGCTTTTAAAATTTTGTCGAGGCCGTTTAAAAACACAATTGTTAGTTAAAGAGGATACTACACTCACACAAAAATACTCGCTGGCTTACTTTAGTCTTGTGGGATATATTTGTTTTAATATCTCATTTGCATTTCAATATTTATGAATATTTTTTTCCTTTATTTCTTTTTTGGCACATTTTGGTTCGAAAAGCACCCACTTTTTTTGGCACTGGATAGCTAAAGTTGATCTGGACAAAGAACTTTCTGTACTTTTCGATTTTTTTTCAAGACTTGTTTTTTATACCACGTCGAGTTTTAAACACAGAAAACGAGTTTTCTCGAATTAGTGACCTAGCTAGATCGATTTCTTGTGCTCGAATTAGTGTAGTCATTAATTTTTGTGAAAATCGTTAGTGCCGTTTTCGATATATAGCAGCATTCTTAGTGCTGAGTTCCTTTTAATAGATCAAAATTACCTTTCCTGAATTCGAAACCTAGCTAGATTGATTTCTCGTGCTCGAATTAGTATAGGCAACACGTTTCGTGTAAATCGTTTGAGTATTTTTCCATTTATAACAAAAAACATTTTCAGGGCTGAGTTTGTTTTACCCTGTAAAAACGAATTTTCTTGTATTCGGAACCTATCTAGATCTTTTTTTCGTGCTCGATTTAATACAGGGGACAATTTTCGTGAAAATCTTCCACGTTGTTTACGATATCATTCATAATCAGGAAAATCTCTTGCTCGTTTAATATATATGAATAATCGGGAAAATCTCTTGCTCGTTTAATTTGGCGACAGTAATTTGGTCGACAGGATAACTAACAAGAACCAATTGTATATATAGTGTTACGAATATTGTAAATAGCTAGTGTTTGTGCTTAAAAATAATGTAAATAGTTCAATTAAGCTCTATTCGTAAGCTAATATTAATTTTTGTTGCATTGCAATATCTTAATTTGGTGATTTTTTGTAAGCGAGTAAACGCTATTGGATTTCAATAGGAGTCTATGGAAATTTGGTGAAATATTGGAAATAGCGTCAAGTTGGCGCCACTTTTGGCAGCTAATTTTGGCCGCCAAATTTGGCGATATATCGCCAAATTTGGCGATATATCGCCAAGTTGGCGCTAAAATTGGCGACAGACTCGGGTCTCTTCCTCTTGGTAACCCCTCTAATAGCGTCCATCCTATTTAAATTCTCTACTTTCATGTTAATTCCCAATAAGAAAAGTCAGAAAGCTCTGACCAATGAGATACGTTTCGAGGTATTAGAAGGATTCATGTGTAAACACAATTTTTATGACGTAATTTTCTTTATTTCCTACTTTCAACACGTGATCATTTAATTATTATTTTAAACTTTCATTATTGTTTTTAATAGTCGCGCAAATACATTTTTTATTTGAGATAAAATATAATCATTTGCGCTTTTTTGGCAACAATATAAAAAATGACTTTTTCAATAAAAGATTTTTTACTCGATTTTTAAGGATTTTTTGAGTTTTTATTGTCCGACTGTGATAATTTTTTGAATTTCTGAAAGCTTGTTCTATTTCGCGTCTGGTGGTAAGATTTTCGAATCCGTAGGATGGCTAGAAAGAAAGTAATCGCTCCTCAAAAGAGTCCCTAATAAAAAAGCAATGAGACTAACCCGGAATATCTACGCAGAATTTGATTGGTCCATTTCGTTTTTGGCTCAGTTCCAGAAAACTTTTTTTTAATATAGAAGGAAATTTTTTTTTTTAATTTATACTTTCTTAAAACAAAATAAAATATTGTAGTTGAGAATTCGATATTTTTTCTTCAACTGAAAACCATTTTCAATTAATTTTGAACTATTTTTCTTTGTCTAATAATTTTTTACTTTTTCTTTTACATTGTGGCTCAAGTATGAGGGGGATAGTCATAGTAAGAAATGTATATGACATATATTATCATTATATGCAAATAACAAAAATAATTGTTAAGGCAAAATAATAGTTAATGTAAAGACTTGTCCTATTAATAGAATGCCGGACCCAGAGGAGTTTAAAAGTATACTTTGGTACTTTAAAGTACATGATTATGCCAATAATTCTAAATCATTTTCTAAAACTTTCACACCTTACGCTTGGTGATTGCCTGCAAATCACCAAGCAGTTCTGATGTACTGCACCACACTCCAAGGCATAGAATAGCGATAGATTTTCACACAGCACCCACATGAGGTATCACTTCTTTTTAAAGCTGAGATTTTAAGTTTGCCTTGGAGATATCATTTACAATGTCTTTTTTTTTGTTGTTGTTAAATGAAGTCTCACTTCTTTTGCAAGATAATTTGTTTGTGTATCATATTCCGATGTAATTAAAAATACTATATCCATATTTAAATATATCCATATATTTAAAACGAAAAGTACATTCTGTCAAATTGCACATTCTTTTTTTCACACAAAAATGGTCTCATTGCAAATGCTTCATAATTTTTTTAACGCTTCTCTCTCAGAAATGGGAAACCTGTTTAGCCTAGGGGGATTGAAAAGGGTTGATTGAAAATGGATGGAGGCGTAAATATAGCCATTGCGTTGAGAGCTAAAGCTTTTTTTAAAGAACTCATTTTTTCACTACTAAATATGCATATTTTTTTGCTAAATTTTAACGAGAGCTTGGATACAGTTATATTTATAACCGATTGAAATTTCAGAGAGTTCGGAAGATGGGAACTATTTTTTAATTGCTATGTTAAAGGAGCCGATGTGAAAAAAAAAAAAAAAAATAGGCGAAAAGAAAACATTTCTTTTACAACTAGATAACAATATTTTTTTATGAAATTTTTACATGGGCTGTAAAACAGTTTTATTTATAAGCAATAAAGATTTCAAAGAGTTCAGACAAAAATAACTTTTTATTTTAAAACTATGAAACGACCCTACGTGAAAAAACAAGAAAATGAGTGCTTTTATCACTAAATATCCATATTTTTTTTTACGAATTTTTCATTTTGAAATGTAATTTCATACAAAATCGGGTTAAAGATATAAAATAATAAAAACTTGATTTTAAAAAAAAATTATTCTCACGGCCCGAGCAATGCCAGGTGGGTCAGCTAGTATATATTTTAAATAAATTTGCATTATTTAGAAATGCTTAAAAATTATGTAGAAAAAGGAAAATATTTACAAGAAGACCACCAGACATTCGGGCCACTGATTTACCTAGCACAGGCCAAAAGTAGAAAACAGCCTTGAAGTAATTAGCTGACAGCTCTAAAAAAAAGAATTTAAAAATCTTGCAAAAATTGTTACATCTACTTAAAATGTTTCGTCACATCAGCGAGCGAAGCTCCATGGCCGAGTGGTCAGAGCAGTGGACTTCGAGTCTGCATGGTATGGAATCAAAACCCACACTCTCCTTTTACTTCAGATTTTTTTTCTTTTATATTTTTATTTATTTAATAATACTTTATCAGTTGCTTTATATTTTTTATGTTAAATGAGATGCTCTTAATATAACTAAATTTCTATATTAATAACACCTGTTAGGTTTATTTCTACTATTAAAATATATTTGTTAAAATGTGATAAAAAGAGCTTTTAAATTTTTTATTTATTTTTTATTTTTTCCATAACAACATTTGGTGAAACATAAATATCTAATGACAAAAATTAATTTCTTAATATATAATTTTCTTAAAATAAATTTTCCTCCAGTAAATTGTATATCTTTTCATAATTATATATTATTTCTGTTTTCAATACTTATTTTAAAATAAAATAGTTAATTGTTACTATTATTATTATTATTAAATCTTCCACATTGGCTTTTTACATTCTATAGTATACTTTGCATTCTCCACAATAATTCACGGTTAAAATAATTAGTAAATATATATGTATATATATATTTGGAGAAATTATTGTCTGCATAAATTGATATTTTTGCACAATTCTTATTTCCTGCCTGCTTAAACAATTAAACATATTTGATAATATTGCATTGACATGAAACTTTATGTATTAAAAACAATGCAATGTAAAACTTAAAACCTTAATAGATTTTAAAAGAGTTAATGTTATCTTATTTCATTTTAATAATTGAAATAAAACTGACAAGTGTTTTATTAAAATCAAAATTTAGTTTTTATCAAAAGTTTAGTTTTTTAATTTTTATCATCTATGTCATCATTTATCATGACAAATATAAAGCAACTGATGAAGCATTATTAAATAAATAAAAATAGAAAAGAAAAATCTGAAGTGAAAGGAGAATGTGAGTTTTGATCGCATACTGTGCAGACTTAAGTCTATTTGTCTGGCCACTTGGCCATGGAGATTCCCTCGCTAATACAACAAAAATTTCAAGTAGATATCACAGTATTTAAAAGATTTTAAAATTCATTTTTCTTTTTTATTTATGAGAATGTAACTAGTTATTTCAAGGCTATTTTCTACTAACCAGCAGTGTGCTAGGCAAATCAGCACACAAATGCCCAGATGGTTTCCTTGTTAATTTAATTGGGAAACGAATAATACTGTTCAGAAAATTAATCTAGAACATTAGATTTAGAATTATAAAAAAATGGGTTGCCTGTGATCATAATGTATAAATATTTATTATATTTAACAATGGATTTGCTGCTTGAAAGTTATTTCACCAAGATTGACCAGTGAAAAACATTATATTGCTTGCATTTGACTTTTTGACAAAACAGAATTGGGTGAGCAGATTTATCAAAATAAACTTAAGTATTTTTGTCAAAAAGAGTTAATTTTTATTGAATTTATCATGTCCCACACGTATGCTATGATCTTCCATAGACAGAAGAAATTTGTTTCTATGACAAATAGAACGCAAGCTATAGAGGTATCAAGACCTCCATTTTGTTCAATCTGCAAAATATAAACTAGACAGGGAACTATTAAATCTTGAAAAATCATTTGGCAACAATTGGTGGAAATTCATTTCTCATTTTTGTTCACTGAGTTGTTATATCTTGTGTTTGGTGAGAAACTTTGTCGAGTTCCTATGATCACCATTAAAATTCACATCAAAAAGTAACTGCATATACAGAGTTTCCCACAGGCAGTTTCAGAAGGGTGCTCCACCCTGCCTGCCCTTTGTTTTACAAAATAGCACCCTTTTGTCCCTCATAAAAAAATCAGCACCCTTCTTGTCCCTCAGTAAAAAAGTGTCATTTCTCCTTTCAGCAATAAAAAATTTGCTTTTATAGTAAAAATTCATTCAGAGTTGTCTTGATAAGAGTGCCCTGACTTTTAAATATTAAAAGTGGCTTTAAAAACCAAAAGAATGCCTTTAACAGTAAAAAAAGTGCCTTTAAGAATCTAAAAAGTTCTCTCAAGCATCCAAAAAGTGCCCTTTTCTCACCAGCAGCACCCTGCCCTTTTTTAAATCTAGGGGAAACTCTGGCCTATGTGACTGTAATGTATTTTAACTTCAAATAAAAGCTTTTTAATCTTAAGCAATGTATTTGAATTTCCTTGACTATGTAAAACAATAATAAATGTTACAAAGACTGTGGGAATGGGTTATAGTTCATTTCAACACTACATAATAAATTCAAAACTATCTGAGTATTTTTAGGATTGTTAGAAAATGGATAGCTAGGCTAACAAATTATTAAACACAGTCCAATTGTATTGGATAATGTTAAAAAGCTTTCATTAAACAGGGTAGTTAGGATAATCACACTATGTATTGACAGTTTTTATAAATCAGTGTTTTGACTCAATTTCATAAAACTAAAATTAAAATTAAACATTACTTCATAGGAGATTTTTTTTTCATATTTCACACTTTGTTTAACACTCACTATAGGTATTATTTCATGATAAATACTAAAGTTTAAAAGAAAAAAGAACTTACAAATATATAGATTCGGAAAAGGCATTCCCCAAGAGTTTGCAATTGTTTCGATACTCTACAATGTTATTTATACGATAGGCAAGATCTTTATCTTGAGCATATTTAAAGCACTGCAAAATTAACCATTGTTAGTTATTTGTTTCCTTAAAAATGACATTTAAATTTTTGCAATAATAATTCATAATAATAATAGACAATAATAATTACCTTCTCCATAGCATTCATAAAGAAAGATGCTAGAAAAAAAAAAATTGTTAATCGCCAAATAATTTCAACTTTGAAAAATATTAAAAAAGAGAAGGAATAATATAGTACCATCAGATGGATGTCTAGCTGTTAATTCCTGTCCTTCAAGCTTGCTAATTATTTCATACAGAATACCCAGTTTTACAATATCTGTAAAAACAAACATACATATGGAACAGCTTAAAATATAAACATAATCGATACATTGAAATGTTGAAATAAATAAAGCTATTTCAAATTACGGAGTTTTTTATACTTACGTTCATTAATGAAGATATTTAACAAACTGCTGTAAGTACCTAAACTTGGCTCTGAAATGAGATTAATAGATTCAATCTAAGCAACAATATTGATTTAAACATAAATCAGTCATGATGTAACTAAAACAAATAATTTTTTAATAAAAAATATAACTGACATAATGTATACCTGTGGATGTATTTTAGCCAATAGGGTTCAGCAAAAAGATTGTTTTTTGTAATAAACTTATATTATTATCCACATTAACTATAAATCATACTGTTGCAAAAGCATCACTCATATTTAAAGCACAATAGATGATCATATAATAATTTTTATATGTATCTCTGTAAAAAACCTATACCCAATATAATGACCATTTAAAAAAAATAAAAGTAGTACTGTGTAGCTTAACCCTTTAACTAATTATTTTTTTTTTCAAAATCCTTTCGACCAATATGTTAATCAATCGGTATCTCTTCTATTAATACATATTTCAAATCATCATGTATTTGAAATATGTGGCAAAATTATCATTTGCATTTTAATTATTTGACTGTGGAATTTTTAAAACAAAATTGTGTATTATATAAGTTTTTCTACAAATGTCTTGCTCGTGGAAATCTCAGGACAAGCGGTCAGAAAGTTAACATAACATTAGGGATGCACCGAATAGTGATTTTGACCGAATACCGAATATTCGGCCCACAGGTGAACTGAATATTTCTATATTTCAGAGTTTAAAAGTTTTAAAAAGTTAAATTTAAAAATAATTTTATATCATATTTAACACAAAGACAATTTTGATGAATGAAACCTTTTCACAATTAAACTTTACAGTAAAAAACAAAATATTCTTTGAATTATTGTTTAAGATAGTCTTAAAACTTTTTAAAAAATTTAACTCAACAACTTCTTTTGTGAACTAAAACAAATGAATAAAATTTTCTTATATTCTAAAACAAATATTTTAAAATCAAAAAGAAATTTTGCAGGAATCTTTTACAGTCGTATAGTGTTTATTTGACAAGAAGAGAGTAAAATAAAAAAAAAATTCAAAAAATTCAAATGGTGACAACTTAACAAGAATGTTTCTGAATGTACCAGAGAGTCTAAAGTGAACGATTTTTGTCAGAATTTTGAAATGTACAGGGTATTCCTAAAATTTTCGAAATAACTTTCAAGAGAGATAATGCGTTCAAGACAAACATTTTCTGTACAAAAAACCAGCATCACAATCTATTTATTCAGTAAAAAAAAAAAACAGGGTGTTTCACTATAAGCTGAACTCGAATTTTTTTCACAACTTTAACAATAATGAAGATTTTTTAGTTAGATTTTCGTCACATTAACTTTGCTTTGTTTGAAATGTGATGAAATCAGTGGTAGTGACAGAATTTTAGTCAGTGATACAGTATATGTACTGTCAGCTGCATTCTGATTAATGGAATGTCCAGCTTAGTGTTGTTTGCACTGCAATGGTGGTAATTTCTAGCACTTCTTGTCATATTTCACAGAAAGCAAAGTAAGTCTGATGTTTTTATATATCATTACAATATGTTCATTATTGTTTAAGTTAAACAAAAATGCAAGTTCGATTTGGAATTAGATACACTGTATTTTTGAATAAGTGGATCGCTTTTCAAACAGCAAATAAATCATGTAAAAGCAATCTCTGTTATTTAAATATGATTCTATTTATTAATTTTTCTGGATATCTTTATTTATTGACAGTTAAAAATATAAGTTACCTAAGGATTTTAAAAAGTTTTCTTTAAGTATTCGGTTTGGCCGAATATATTGATATTCGGTCAAACCGAATAGTTTGGTATTTGGCTTAACCGAATATTTGGTGCATCCCTACATAACATATTTCCAATTTCTAGGCAAAAGTTGGGTTTAGAAGTTCAGAAAGGAGAAAAAAATGTCAGCCACACAAACATACTATTTTAAGATTCTGGTTAAATTTTTATGGGAGAACTAATAAACCTTTCCATACACACAAAAACCAGTCGGATGTGCCAATCCCAAAACTTTCTTCTATCTTATGCATATTAATACTTCAAAAAGGGTAATTTTTTTAATTATGCATTTTAGAATCCAAAAATACAGCACAGCAGTTTCACCTGTTACATGATTTACACGAAAACCATATCAGCATCAACTTATGTCAAGGTCTAACAGAATATGAAGTTTGATGAAATTCCTTGCATTAATTCTTGAGATATGACTATCGCTAAAATCATGTAAATTCTGAAAAGTGCAGCATGACAGTGCCGCCTGTAAGGCTATTTACATAAAAAACCTAATCAACAACAACTTATGTCAATGTCTAACTGAATCTGAAGTTGAATGAAAATCCGTGCATAATTCTTGAGATATAGCTGTCGCAGAAATCGTGAAAAAAGCTGCATAGCACCGCCACCTGTTGGGAGATTTACACCAAAACGTAATCAGTGTCTATTTATGTCAAGGTCTAACAGAATCTGAAGATTGATGAAATTCTGTGCATTAGTTCTTGAGATATAGCTATCATGAAAATCGTGAAAAATACAGCATAGCAGCACCACCTGTTGGATAATTTACACCAAAAACTAATCAGCACCAATTTATATCAATGTCTAACTGAATCTAAAGTTTCATTAAATTAGGTGCATTAGTTTTTGAGACAGAGTGCCCACAAAGTTTTTGTCACATACAGACACATACACAACACACACAGACAGACATTTTCTAAAAACAGTCAAATCGTATTCAGAACCTTCTAAAATGTATAAATCTGTCAAAAACCGGAAGTTGAAATTTTTCATGAATCAAATACTTTCTTCTTGTAAAGATAGAAGAAAGTAAAAAGCCCTGGACAAGAGTGGTAGATTTTGAAGAATGGCAAACTTCTGCATTATCCATTATATTCTACATAATGATGCCATAATTTCAAAATAATGTCATTTTATTAAATATTTTTATTCAATTTCATGAAACTTGCCACCTACACTAAATTGATCATGAGAAAATGATCTAGCTAGACTGGTAGAAATTCGTTTTCATAGATTAAAACAAACTCAGCACTGAAAATGCTGTAAATCAAAAACGACTCTAATGAGTTTCTCAAAACATGATCCCTAAATTAATTTGAGCATGTGAAAATGATCTAGCTAGGTCCCGAATTCCACAAAATAAATTTTAACAGGTTAAAACAAAATTAGCACTGAAAATGCTACTTTAGATTGAAAACATTTTTTGTGATTTTCATAAAAAAGACATGTATAAACTCTAGTATGAAAAAACCATTTAATTAGGTGTTGACTTTGAAAATGTGTGTTTTTATAGGATTAAAAAAAACCTTTTAACATTAAAATTTTTCTGTAATTGGACTTCTAGCCAATGCTATTAATCATTGATGAGCAATATGATTATAGAAGATTTCTACACTATGGAAGATGTAATGCAAGTTATTCTTTGAACCAGTCTGCCAGAGCCATCATTTCTTAGTTGATAAAATGAGTACCAACCGTGCTTGGGAATTAAACACTGGGGGTTCTACTTCAACTGACCATTTGACAGAGACATAGTATTGAATTTAAACATTTTTCTCCAGAAGGGATTTCTACAGCACCTGGAGCAACATTATTAAGTTCCTGGGAGGGATTTCTGCAGCACCTAGGAGAATATGAAGTTCCAAGAAGGAAAAAATACAATTTCGGATCATAAATAGAAAGAAAATCTCAAAAATGCACTGGGAGACATTGTGATATTCCAAAATGGAATGACCCTTTTCCTGCACCATACCTTGGATTTGTCACTGCAAGGATGTATAGACCGTATATATAACATGACATATAAGATATAAATATTAAAATATTACATATATATGATATATATGATTTATGTATGCCATATATGGTTTATATATGAGCATTGGACACACACACACACACACATATATATATATATATATATATATATACATATACATGACTTATACATTGTGTATAGATGACGTTCATAGAAGCTTTGTGATGACCTTGGCAAAATTGTTTCTACAACATTGGCATAATTGTAATTCTGGGGGTTGCTATAACAAAGAAGTACCAGAAAAAGTTATCTATACTAATAAAAGAAAGTTTTGCCCTGTGTGTCTGTCAGCAATGGCTAGGAAAATCTAGCGCACCTAGAAGTCTGAAAATTTAGTTGAGGATAGTCCACAACCTCTCCTGGTACACCTGAGAATCAGAATTTTAATATTTTGAAAATTAGCCTAGTTATTAATTAAAATCTATTAAGCATTGCATCAAAAAATTCATTAAAATACACTTTGAAAATAGCTATTTTTATCATAACCACAAAAGAAATTACCATTTTGATAATTCCATACAACGATATATTCCCCCATTTTCTTTTATCCTCGAAAATTAAAAAAACTATTAGAGGTATCGATTCGCAACTCACAGTATATACATAGTTTATTTTTCCAAAAATGCAAATGTGAAAATTGGATTGTAACTTTTTTTTTATTTTGGCCAGAAACTGACTACACCTGAGAATTGGACCCAGACAGAAAAGAGAGTTATTGTAAATGGGGGCTGCCAGATTAAAAATCTCATAGTTTTATGGACCTATTGAAATAAATAAAACTATTATGTTTATCAATTTGATATTAGATGTATAGACAAAAAAAAAAAAAATCACGATTTCAAAAAATCAAAATTCATAAAAATTGATAAGTAACTTTTCAAAATATTAGTTAAAAACTTATTAGTGAAAATGGAAAATGATTTTATTTCTAATTCAAGAAGATAGGTGTACTGGAGTTGCACACGTTTTGATACAGACTATGAAATATTACCTTTTCACAATATAAAATGGCGGACTAGGCACTTTTTTGCCTCTATACAATTATTAAAACTATTGCATTTACTGGTTTGAAAATTACGCATATATATGCACAATATGTAATGCTGAACCCAGAAATCTAATTTTCATAAAAATCAGATGATTAAATCAGATATATTGATTCATATATTTCATTAAATTGATCACAGAAAAAGAATGGATTTTAACATGTCATTTTCACACATGTCAATATTCAGATGAAAATCGGTGGTTTTATTTGAGAAATGTTTGATAAATACGTTGAAGCAGACAGTTTTTAAATCAAAGAATTATTTAAAGAGATATTTAATATTATAGTTGGCCAAAATAGTTCTCTTAAAAAAGTTTTATAGGAACAAAAATTATGAATAGGAATTTAATAATATTTTGAAAGGATATCATTGATAAGCTTGTGGTGTGCAGTGTGCAATTATGTTTTAATTTAACTAATTTTTTGAGGGTTCTTTCTCAATTTTTTATTCAAAATTTCGTCATTTTTATTCAGATTTATTTTATATTTCGAAAATATTATAAAATTATTATAAACATTATATATCATATTTTGCCAATTTTTAAAATAGCGCACATATAATATTCCCTTTCAATTAAAATATGTATTTACACCCGACTATTAAAAACAGAAATAAAACTTTAAAATAAAAAATGATCACGTGTTAAAAGCACTAAATGGAGAAAATTGCATCATAAAAAATGCACGTGCATGTGGATATTAAAAAGATAAATAAAACTTGAAAATAATAATTAAATTGTTGCCCGTTCAAAGCATTAAGTGGAGAAACTTATGCAATATTTAAAATGCTCAAAAAGCAATATTTTCAAACAGTTTCAATTTAAAAATATATTTACATGAGAGATTCATTTATTTTGACGAATTCTTTTACCTATTGTTGCAAATTTTAAAACAGCATAAATAATAATATTTCCCTTCAATTAAAAACTATATTTTTAAATTTAATAATAGGCAGAAAACTTTGGTGAAAATTATGTCATATTGGAAACAATACATTTAAAATATCTTACTGAAAACAATTTTCTTATATCATCATTATGAAATTCCCTGATGCAGCAACATTGTTTATTTAGCCATTTTGCACAGGTTGATTTTCAAATCTTTAATTGATCTTATTTAATCAATCACGAAAATAGTTGTTAGCTGTTTCGACATCAGTTGATTTGGCCTTAAAATTCCTCAGTCAAAGGAAAATGAATGGACACCTGATTGCAGGAGATATTGCCACTGGACGTTTCATTATAATTCAATCTTTCGTAATCATTTTAGAGCTGATCAAATTAGAGTGTTTTTAGAGTTTGCGGTGTCAGAACAGGGGTTGATGAGGGGTCAGAGCACCCTAGTACATTTAAAAATAACAATATGTAGGATATTTTAAATTATACATACCAATATGCAGTCTCCTCATTTCTGCCACAATACCCAAAGCAAGATCTCCAGTTTTTCGATTTCTCCGCTTGACAAAAACATCTAAAACGGCATTCATTGTATATAAATCAGGCTTTAAGCCTTCTTTCTGCATACTACTAAGAAACAGCTGAAATAGAAAACGTAGAGAGTAAATTAAAGCTATGCAGAGAAAAAGATACAATATATTAGAATCAATTCAATAATTTTCCTGCTTAGTGTCTGAAGATATATTGAAAATTTAATAATAATAATATGAAACTTATAAAAGATTCATTCCTTAGCAACAGTTAACTACATTTTTTTAAAAATTATTTATAGAGTTTATACATTTTTTCAATTCAAAATAAGGATAATAATATATATATATATTATTTTTCAACATACTCGCTAAAATTTAATTTAAAAAAAAATAGAAAATAATTTGATAGAGCTTGTTTTTTTTTTTTTATTATTATTATGCATCAAATTTCAATTAATGATTTTTGTTTATTTTTCCAAGGCATAGAGGTCATCAAAATGTAGTCTGTTTAAAGATGTTCTTTTTTTTTTTTTTTTTTTTTCATCACTGAACAACATAAAAATTTCTGACAAATTTATGAAGTCATTTAATTATAAAAGCATAAAATTTGTAGACATCACTATTTAAAAATATAAAATTAAACAGCATTTTTTCTTTCTTTTTTTATGTGGCATTTCTTGAATTTATAATAGACTGATTCGCAATTATAAGCTTTCCATGGCACACACTACATTGATAATGTTTTATATTTATGTAGAATTTATTTCTCAAAGAGTATTTATGATGTTTGGAGCATTGGTTGGAGACATCCAGTTCAGTCAAAAACTGGAGTCATAATGACAGATTTCACTTAATCAAATCACAATTATCAAGAGCCTATGGTCATTAGATAGCCTTGTTCAAAATGTTTTTAAAGCATATGAAGGATCAACTTTTATATATTGGGGAAAATAAGGAATTTACATTTTTACTTCAAAGGAGGAATTTATTATTGATTGACTAGGATATGAAAGATACAAGAAAGGAACAAAATAAGGTACAGTATAATACTAGGTTGTATCATTCTAAGCATGGAATAAAGTAAATAAAAAAACTACCTTGTGAGTAATAATAAGTTTGTTTTCATTGAGGCATTTTAATGGACAAGAATTTTTAATGGTGAAAGAGAATAAAAACAAAACTATCAGAAAAAAACAGCATTAACAAAAATAACAAAATTTTACTATTAAGTAGGAATTGTGCTGCGATATTCAAACTATTAGTCAATGGATTAGCCAAATTTGAAATCATTAGCCAATTTGCAAAAATGTTATGCCAAAGAGTTCGATTTCTTGTTATTTTGGAATCCTTAAGATTTAAGTTATTGATAGGTCACAAATGGGGCCTTAAGTTACCACTCGTTTCAGTTTTATGAGTCTATTTCATGTCATAAGTTTAATTCCAAATTTTCTCTTTTCTTTTGGTTTAAAAAATATTTTAAGAAATTTTAGCGTCATTTGTACCTATTTCTAAAATGATCAGTGTCAAAATAATCATTTTCCAAAATTGAACTTTTATCAACGCTTTTCAGATTTTTACGGAATTGTCAAGGGAACAAATGCTTTGTGTCGATCTTTGTTGTATCACAAGATTAATGATATTTCAGTTATCGGTTGTACACTACTATAAAAGTATTCAAGAGTAATTTAATATGCATGTCACTGTACATAGAAAAAAATTAATTACCATTAAAAAAAGCAACAACATTTAGATTTTAGCTCAAAGTGAAAAAACTCTAAAAATTTATAATTGATATTTAAATACATAATTAGAAATATTTACAATATCACTGGCTGTAGCTACAAAATCCAATAAAGTATTTTAAAACTCAATTCAAATGAAAAAAAGTATATAAAGACATAAAATGTTTTCAAAACTAATCTTACTTCATCAGGCTCAAAAGAAGATATATTATTAGTTTTAGAGCAAGAATAAAATTGAAAGAAGGTAGAAGAGAGAAGGACATGTATGAGGGAGCAGCACAATAGCAAAGCAGGAAACAGCAACCAATTAGATGACATGAGAAGGACAGTAAGAAAGAGTATCAATCAAGTGAAACAAACAAAAAATCGACAAACAAGCAAAGAAATAAAAGAAAAGAAATCAAATGTCAAAAATAAAATTTGTGTACTTATGCTCTCAGAGTGATAGCACAACATTTTGCCCCTGATGAAGAAAGGCTAAGTTCTTTCAAAATACATTGTTTCTTTATAATATTTTATAATGATTTTATTGAGCACTTTTCTTTGTATTAACCCTCTTGCTTACATGAAACTCATATGAGGCTCTTAACTTAAATCATAAAAATCAGTGTTATATTCATTAGTGTAATATATTTTTTAAATATCCAAGCATCATAATTTTTTTTTTTTTTTTTTTTTTTACAAAAATTTTAATAGTATTTTAGCTATGTCAATTCAAATAATATTCATGAAAAAATTCAGGAGTAAAAGGGTTAAACAAAATAAATTAATGCATTTAGCGATTTTACTGCCTAACAGATAAAGAAAGAAAATGATTATACAAACCGTGGCATATTCACAACTACTCTCTCGTTCTTCTTTCACTGAAGGAATTGAACTAATCAAACTATTGTAGGCCTGAACAGTAGCTAGTAAGAAAAAAAAATTATATATATATATATATATATATATAATTCATTCTACAGAAAAAGGTTATTATAATGGAAGGACACTCTAATAAAAATTTTCAAAATGATTAATTTTTTAAAAATTATGTCAAAATTTAAAATTTTAACCTGTAACAGGGAAGGTAAAAAAGTAAAACATAACAGATAATATGCTATCTCAGAGACCATATTTATTTATGGATCTAATAAAACTTTCTTATTTAAATATTAGTAAGAAATTAAATAGATGTGTTCAACTTATGAGAATTTCAGTTATATAATAAAAAAATGTACATAGAAGACGTTTTTAAAACAGGAATACTTCAGCAAATCTCATTAGGCTTAGTCAACAAAGTATGGTCCCAGAAACTGCACCTCTTCTGCTACAGATTAAAAAATTTTCAAGCAGACTTAGATATTTAAAAAGTGTTTCCCTAGTTCTAAATAAATTAAAACTGAAATTTCGAAAATGTATCACTAGTAAAATTTAATTAGTAACAAAATCAGAAAACTAAGAAAAATTTAGTATGCTTAGTTGATTCTATATTTTAAAAAATAATTACTTATTATAAAATATTAAAAATCTGATGAATAAGATTTGGCTGTTGTGAGATAAAGTGGCTAATCTAGACCATAACAATGTTAAAACAAATTTAACACACTTCATTTGTGAAAAATTGATCTAATAGTTTAGAAAAATCGGTATAAAATACCAAATTTGTCTATATACATACAATATAAAGTAGGTTATTTCATAATCTTTCATTATAATAAAAAAGGACAGAGGTAATTGTGTAAAAGACAGAATATGTAAGAAAATATGAAAATAGTAAGAAAATATAAATTAAAATGTTTTAATATATAGATTGAGGATACTTTAAACCTATAAAAGAGTAAAAAATCACAGACCTTTAGAAAATTCACATTCCTGATAGTTAAAAATATTGAACCATCCTTATTGTATTGAAATTGAAATTTATTTTGCAGGATTTTCTTTTTATAATAAATAAATGTTCTCATTTAAGAAAAAATTACAAAAAATACTTATATAAATAAAGCAAATATAAATAAAACCGAAGTATTTTTGCAAATAAGCAATCACTGATTTCAGGCAAGAAAACACAATATAATTTCAAGAATGAACTTTAATTTAAAAAGAAGAAAGGATACTTACGAATAAGACCTTTGCTTTTCATCTCATCGTACAACTGAAATGCTCTTTCTGAGTTCTGAAACTAATCATATAATTTCCATTATTGTTCAGTTGCATATGAAAAGGCACAGAAATATGTAAACAGAATGTTCAGAATTGAATCCATTTGGACACTACACTGTTAACTAGTATTTTAAAAACACAAATTGCACAAATTGTGCTTATTAGTTGCTAAAATCAGTGTAAAAATTGTTTTAAACTCATAAAAGAGCTAAAATCCTACATGTTTCGGCTTCAAACTTAAAGCCATCATCGGGGAAGAGGAACAACACAAACGACTACTGATCTTTTAATTTTCGACACGAGAAGAATGAAATCAACAGTATGGAAAAATTTAAATAAAATAAGCGGGCACTCTTTGTTGCCAAAGAGCGAAAAACAAAACAATGAATTAACAAGGGGTTAAAAATGTATCCCATAAACCAGGTATGCTGAAAGAAAAGTTATCATTACAAATACAATCTTTTCTAATTTTAATTTCCAATGATTCCCTAATGGCGGCTTTAAATGGGTTATTGAACCTATGGATAATTCTTGCTTTATCGAAATTAATTACAATATCATTATTTTTAGCGTAAAACCGGGAGAGTGCAGTGGATAACTTTCCAAATTTTATGTCATTTTTATGCTCTTTTAATCTTTCCAAAAACTTTCTTTTAGTCATACCAATGTAAAATATTATACTATTATTATTTAAGCTAATGGGGATTTCATAAACACCTGCGAATTGATCAGGGGGGATAGGATCTAATTTATATGAAACTAAGTCAACCAATTTTCTGGGAGGGACAGCAATAAGATGGATATTGTATTTACGGAGGGCCCTTTTAATCCTTTCAAATATAATAGGTATATATTGGAATTTCCGATAGTTTGGTTTATTATTGCTAGGGACAGGATGCTGAATTAAATGGCCATTGAATTTTTCTATAATTTTCTGTACGTGATGAGCGTACAGAATGTTCAGGTTCACACAAAATGACCAGAATAACATATAACAATGCAGTTGCGAATCTTTGAAATACAAGTAAATCTCTATCAGTGATCTCCATTTAATCGCATACATATTTTACACATTTAGAAAAATTTTCATGAATTGAGAAAATGCTGACAATTAAAATTAGGCATCAATGTTTTTGGAAACTTTTGAGATATTTTGACATGTTAATGTCTAATGTGTTTGACACGCTAATTTGCTAAAATACTTTCACAGATACAAAATTTAGGAATTGTTCATTAAATATAAAAATTTGTCAGTGAAGGCATTTTTGCAAACTTATATCTGAAGTAAAGACACTGAGAATGATGCACTATTTATGGTTTGAGACAATACTTATTACTGGAAATTTATTATTATCAGATTAATACACTTCTTTCTATTACATTATAGGAGAGAAGCATTTGAACTCGAAATAATATATCTTGGTAATGACCATGTGGAAGCACTTACCAAGACCTTCTTGTGAAGAAGAAGAACCTTCTTTTAAAATGCTTATTGATAATATAAATTGTGATATTAATTTAAATCATCCATAAAAATTTGAAAAAAGTACAAACATTGTTAAAAAATAATAAATTTTGCTTTTCAGTGTTATAACATTTTTTCCTAATATAGATAAAATACAAAATAAATAAAATAATTTATAATTTATAATTTGCCCCAAAAACATTTGAAAAAAAAAGTAAAAATTCTCCCTGAAATTAAAAAAAATCAGCTGATGTTGATCTTATTGCCTATGATTGTTATTGTCTCATCGCTATTTTTTTCTAATTTTAAAAGGTCTCGTAAGTACTTCCACATAGTCATTACCAAGACATTATTTAGAGTTTAAATGAGAGAAAATACCTACAAATTTGCTTTTATTATATATATATATACATACATAATAAACATATATATAATAAATCACAGACATTTAGATAATTTACATTCCTGACAGTTATAATTATTGAGATACAAATATACATACCATATGTGCATACATACGCACACATATATATATGTGTGTGTGTGTGTATTCATATACATATATATTATACACACTAAAAAAATAGCCATCTATTTGAAACCTTATCCATCCAATTTTATATATATATATATATGCACACACACTAAAAAAAAGAAAGACGTCTGTGTGTGTGTGAGAGCACGATGGCTAGGAAAATCTATCACATGTAGAAGTCTGGAAATTTCATTCCAAATAAACGAAGTTAGGTTCAAATCCACTAAGGCTCAAATTTTGGATTCTTTTATTAGATTTTATTTTATTTGGTGTTGAACAAAACAATTCACATATTTTTTCAATTTTCCAAGTTTGCCTGCGATTTTGAGCCACTCATAAAAGCAATCCAAATTTAATCTTTTAGCCCAATATAGTAAATTTTGCCTCGTTCCAATGAAGTTTTTTTTTTTTAATTCATAGAGCAATTTTTAAAAATTTCATGATTTTTTTTTTTAAACCCATTTTTACGAAAATGAGAAGTTTGTTTTTAATCAACCAATATTTATTTGATACCTTATCCATCCAATTTTACATTTTATATCCCTGTATGGAGCAGACTGTCGCGAATTGATAATTTTTTTTCAAAAATATTAAATAATTTATTTTAATTAATTAAAAAAATATGGCCATTATTATTTTTTTTTCTGAAATACAAAGAAGAAAGATAGGAAAAAAATTTTCAGATTGGATTTCCTTAGTTACCCTCCTTATAACCCAAAGTCATTACCATGATGACACAGGATTGAAAAATATAATTAAATTACAACATGATTGAAGGTATTTGTGTGTTTTTCTGTTTCCTGCCCCCCCCCCCCCCTCTCCCTCCATTGTCATATAGCAATAGCATTTTCAAAATCTATTCCTCCATCCAACTTCAAAATCAACATGATCCACTTTTAAGCAATGGTCAGTTACTATTAGCATATTTCACTATTTAAACAAGAACGAAAAATCATGCGTCAAGCATAGATTATGTAACACTTACCAACACTTCCAAAACAATTTTACAAATCATTACCGTTTAATAAGCTGAAAGATAACATCTAACTAAACAATTTGGAAAACGCATAACATATTTAAAAACATAATTTCAGGAATTTCCAACATATACAATATTTGGAAAAATATCCGAATACTTTTATTCAGCCCTGTATATGATCTATAGATTTGTATATATACTACATAGGATGCTAAATTTTAGTTTAGTTAGGAAACGCGTAGCACAGTTTAAAATTCTCCTTCTGGAGTTTCTGTCAATAAACGAAAATGTGTTCGCGAACTTTTGTGTTGCCCTGTATATGAACTACAGAATTTATACACACCAAGTAATAGACAAAAAGTGAGTTAAATTTAAAGTCGCGTTCAGCAACTTAAAACGCACTTCCAGGAATTATTGTTAACAGACAAAAGAGAATTCTTTTGTGTGTCCCTGTAAATGAACGATGACTGCTATACACATAATATTCTGTAGTAAGCCTCTTGTAATGCACCTAAGTGATATATATAAATTTCAATGCGTTTAAAATAGTGAAACATTATTTAAATAAACCGCAGACGATTTTTCTCCATAGACGTAATGTAACGGAATTCTTTTGACTGTCCCTGTAAAGTAACTATAAGTGCTATGCACACCCTATTCCATATTAAGCTTCTTCTAATGCACCTTAGTGATATATATAAATTTCAATGCGTTTCAAATAGTGAAACATTTTTTAAATAAACCGCAAATGATTTTTCCCCATAGACCGCAATGTAACGGAATTCTTTTGAGTGTCCATGTAAAAAAAATATAAGTGCTACACACTTCAGTTGAAATAGGGAACATGCTATAGATGACGACAATAACATATAAAAATTGCAGGGCAATCCGAGCATATTTACGGCAGTTAGAGCACGGACAGACGGCCAGGTGGCAGACGGCAGACAAACCGAAGTCATAAACACTTTTCAACTAAGTTGGAAAGTGTTAAAAAAAGGCTGAGTGTTGCACCCTTAAATAGTGGCTAAGTGAGAAAACTATTATCTGCAACATTACTAATTGATTGCAATTAAATTTCTATGTTATCAAAAATATATTTTATTCTGGAACATTTTCAATAGAAATATATCAATAAATAGGCTTTTATTACATAAAGGGCCAAAAAAGAAGAAAAAAAAAAAAGAGTTGAAAATCTGACAGATATAAATGAGAAAAAAAAAATTCTGAAGCTCACAAAAAAACTTCTAAATGCTTTTTTTCACACTTCTTTGTCGAAATTTGCGGGTTTTTTTCGCGATATTTTGACGAAACATGCATTTTTTCGTGATTATTTCATAAAATTCCCCTTATTTGCCCGATTTATTGACAAAATTCCACATTTTTTCGCGATCTTTTGATGACATTTGTGTTTTTTTTCGCAATCTTTTGACGAAATTCACGTTTTTTTCCGTGATCTTTTGCCGGAATTTGCGTTTTTTTTTTTTTTTTTTTTTTTTTTTTTTTTTTTTTTTTTGATCATTAAACAGAATTTTTTTTTTTTTGCAATCTTTTGACGGAATTCACGATCTTTTGGCGGAATTTGCGTTTTTTTTTTCATGATCTTTTGACGGAATTAGTGTTTTTTTGGATGAAATTTAAGTTTTTTCCCCCGATTCTTTGTCGAAATTTGCTTTCTTCTGTGATCTTTTGACGAAATTTGGGTTTTTTTACGATCTTTTGACGAAATTTGCGTTGTTTTAGCGATCTTTTGACAAAATACGTGTCATTTTCGATGACCATTTTGTCGACTTTTCGCAATATTTTTCAAGGAAATTTTGCCGATCTCGAATTTTTAGGAACAAGAAGAAAATTTTAGAAGAATTTTAGGAATTTTAGGGGATAAAATAATAGTTAGGAAATTTAGGAATTTTAGGCGGAATGCGAGCCCTGCATTAGAAACAGCATTATACAATGCGATTAATGCAATGATGACAAACATTGAAGATCAAAAAGAGGATTATTAAACTTTCAGGATGCATGTATAAACTGGGGTAATACAAAGGAAAGAAAAATTATAAAATGTAAGCCAAAAAGGATTTAAAAAATAATAAGCATAATCATGTTATTTCTCATTATTTATTGATTTGCATTACAGTGTCATTTAATAATTTAAAAACTTTTTTTAATGAGTTGCTTTGTAAATTATTAGTAATACTAATTTTTAACCTTTAGTTTGCAAATAAAAATTAAATATATAAAGATGTTGTGAAAAGTTGGGGAATGCATAAGCATACTGGCATTTTAGCATTTTTCTAAAACATTTTTGAACTCTGCTAAGGCACCATTAAACTGTTTGTTGTGCTTTTACATTTTAATAACCATTCTACTTACGTTTTTACGAAACATGTTTCAGTTCTGTAAATGAAAAGTTAAAGCAAAAACGTAGTACCATATGCTGTCAGAAGTTTCCCTTAATATAATAACCAAATAGTACACCATTCATAAAAAGATTCTGTAGCTTCCAAATTGGCAACTGATGTTCATTTTTACATGTTTCCAACGTTAAAAAAACAAGTGTTAAAAATTAGAGAATATTACCTTTCCGGCACCTGCAATCATTGCACTATAAGCTTTGCTATCCTTTTCCATTTCATCAAACAGTCGCTCAGCTTCACCTTTTGCACTAAATATAATAAAATTACACTAATGATTAGTAATAAAGCAAATTTATAGCAAAATTAAATGTATTTCAGAAATAGTAAGATATTATAATAATATATTTTCAATCTTTAATGCCTAATATATATATATATATATATATATATATATATACATATATACCAGAGGGCCCGTGCGAAGATTTCGCACTGAAATCTAATATTTTTTAGGTACTTCTCTATTATCCCGTCGACCACTTTTCATAACAAAAAACTATCGCCAAACTGTAAGATTAAACGCCAAAAATGCAGTCCCATTTACTTGATGTCAGAATCATTATGCGTGTTTGTTACATCATCTAGTCGTTTTACATTCAACATTTGCGTGTATTTTCATTATGTTTTACTGATTTAGTAGTTATTTTATTAATTAAAATAACAATTGTATCCTTAAATTCTTATATTTTATTTATTTATTGATATTCCAATGGCAACGTTCTCCCGTTTATTTGGCGATAGTTTTTTGTTATGAAAAGTGGTCGACGGGATAATAGAGAAGTATCATTTTTTATCAATATGTAATATTTATTAGATGCAGGTTTAAATTTCTAAAGAAAAAGCAAGGATAAAAATATCTGCAAACAACATTTAGTTGTTAGTCAAGCCAGAATATCATCTAATTTATTCCATCAAAGTTAGACTAAAAACTGATCCAAGATTGCTAAAGGCACGCACGCGAAAAAAAAATTAACAATCGTATTTTGACTGTATTAGAGGATGACGTCATCCGCTTCGGGAAAACCATGGGACTTAGAAATATAAATCTAAACATTTCAATTTCGCTTTTTAATCATAAGTATAAAATAAACCCGTGCGGTGTTTTTTTATAATAATTGCTATGAGCATCATATAATGTGGTATTTTATTTTTTTGGCAACAATAATTTCAGGAAAATCTTTCATTTCTTTTATGAAAGCAATGCCGATTTAATTTTTATTTTTCAGCAACTTTTAATCAAAAACATGTTTTAACGAATTGTTAAGTGGGCTATGTCAGAAGCCGGTTCTAAAACCTTTCATATGGTATCTCATTCGTTGTTCTGCGTCTCATATTTTCTTAGAAAAAGGGATGTTGACAGGAGAAATAATATATAAGGATATATACATATATATATATATGTGTGTGTGTGTGTGTGTGTGTAAACAAATCAGAGATCGATAAAGGCAAAAATTGGGTTTTCTTTGCAAAATTCTATTTAATAAATGGTGACTCGACATAAAATTCTGTTTAATAAAAAGGGAACCTTCACAAAATTCCATTCCATAAAAGGCGAACTCTTTATAATTTTTTTCATCTTGTTAAAATTGGAGATTTTTATTGTTAAAATCCTCTTCCTATCAAATCCTTCCCTTAACTCAGATAATGAATTCATTAAAAATAATAATATAAATGACATCACCAATTGAAATATTTTGGTCACCAGTGATATGTATGGTCCATGACTAGAATTGTTGAACCCAGTGGGAAAAATGAAAATAAAAGAAAAATGACTTCTAATATGCCAACTTATAAAAAAAAATTATGTCCACATTTTCACATTTAGTCATTGTATGGCAAAAAATTAGAACTAATTATTACCTTTAATTAGTTAATAAATCAAGCATGATTTTTTAACTATTATCACATATTAATAAAACTAAAATTTATGTTAGCAAAGTAGAAAAAAAATAAACAGACAAATTTTAATCAAATGACCAATTAACTGATCTGTTTAATTTAGAATTAAATTATTAACTCAAAAAAAAAAATACTTGAAACAGATAATAAGACTAGTATAAGTTGAAATAATATGCCTGGAATTGTAATACACATAAAAATTTTTGATTGTCACATACTTCCATTTTTCTCCAACTACGCCAACTCTTTGGAAGTATCTTTCCTAAAAAAGAAAAATAAAAAGTCCCTAATGTAATATTAAAAAAGAAAAAAAAATTACAGACCATACAATGAATAAACAAACAAACTTGAATTTATTTAAATTTATTAAGGCTACAAATAATAATAATAAAAACCAATAAGTTAAAACATTTTATGATAGAAAATTGTTTTAAAATGCAAATATTTTTGTTCTCTTTTAGCTAAACAATAAGAATTTTTACAAGAGTTTTCTGATTTGATTAGTTGAATAATTAAGATGAAACATTTTACACAAATGAATAACACAACAGATTTAAAACACTAGATTAAAAATCAATAAAAATATGATAATTTAAAGATTAAAAAAATAGGAAAGTCTTCTAAATATACAAATATTATAATGAAATTATTAATACAGGGAAATTGTAATACATGGAGGCCTATAAGGTTGTATTGCGAAACAACGCCCAGTGAACTACGCAAATTTTATTTTTATTTCTGTATCACATATAAACCTCATATGAAGTCCAATAACGCTTGTGAAATACAGAAATAAATAGCAGAGAATGTCTTTTTCGAGTGTTCAATTGTAAAATCAGCCTTTGACGATTTTTTTTCTGTTCTGCATGAAAGAAGATTTTCTCAAAGAATTTCTGATCTAGTCTAAACAAAACAAAGGCCAAAAATGATTTTTTACTTTACTTTGTGGCAAAGTATCCAAAGTTAAAGTTATCACAAAAAACTATTTAATAATTCGTATTAGTAATTTTTTAGTGTTTGTAAACATATCAGGACCATTCTGTAATTTTGTAATAAATGCTAGACTTTTAAAAATTTAACATTTTTTAAAAAATACATTTTAAATATACTTTTAAGTGCTAAATAATCTTTCATCCACCTATACAATGTGCAATAATATGCACCTGGGGCTCATATTTTTCATTTTTTGATAATTAATCATGAGATTAATAAAAAGAACACAATGAGCATTGTAAAATGGCTTGCTGTCACAGTTTTTTGTTCAAAACGGCATTTCCAAGTTTCTTTAAACAGAAGGAAAAGAAGCACAGAAAAATATTCCCTTTTTTTCGCATTTTAAAACTGTCGCATGAACTTTCAATAAAAAAAAAAAAAAAAAAAAACACTTATTCGGTGTACTTTCTTGGTTTTAACAGTGTTATTTGTTTAAAAACCCATTAATATTTACAGTTAAAAAAAAGAATAATATTTATTTTGTTTCCCCCCCCCCCCTGCATACTAGTCCACATCTACTTTCCTAATTAAAATACAAAGAAAAGAAAAATCTGAATGTTGATTTTATTTATTTCTTTTTTCTGCATATTTACAAGTGCACATCTGTTTAACATTTCAAAAAAATTATTGATTTTATGGGGGGGGGGGGGGTCTGCATATTTACAAGTCCACATCTGCCACAGTAACCAATGACTGATAAAGCTGACCTTAGAGATTACACCCATAAAACTCTTGCACCTGTTGTTCGAAAGCTTGGTTAAAATTTCAATTAAGTGGAATGTCATTTTCTTAAAATTTTAAGGCGAACGCGTGTATAAAGGGTGAAACGGAATATATCTATTTATTTTATGATTGCATCGAAGAAAACAATGAAGCGATTGAAGAAAATAATAAAGAGAAAACTGTAGTAAATCAGTTTGAAAGGTAGTAAATATCTGGCTTGCACAAGAACAAAATTTTATTATATGCACCATGTGTAAAGAGTTCACAAAAACAGAAGATACCAACTTTGTGAATGGATGCCTAGCTCTGCGATATGAGACAGCAATTATTTTTCTGACAATGATTTGGCTAAAAAAAACTGTCATGTATGACAGTTTGGCATCGATTTTTAGCCGAGTGTTCAAATTTAAATGAATATACAAATTTATGCAAACTTTTAAAGCTTTATATTAATCCTACCATTTAGCACTGCTGAATGTGAAAGACGCTTGAATCAGTTGAGTTTAATAAAGAATTATACACATAACCATTTATTCACTGATACTGAATGATTTATTAATGGTAAAACTGTATGGATCCAATTTAGCAGATTTTTGTCCAGATAAAGCTATAAATCTCTGGTGGAATGATGTATGAAAAGATGGATTAGACGTCCCGAATTACAAAAAAATAATTCTTTTGAATGATCATTGTTTGATTTGTAAATAAAAAATAATTGCCTGCATATCATGTGAAAATTTCTTTTTTAGTGTTTAACTTTGTTAAAATTAGTCGCTACTGCTTGAGTTTCATCTTTGTAATCTATATAGAGACAAACACTGTTAGCAATAAAGCATTTAATGTGAAATTTCGCTTAACACAAATTAATAATGCAGTCCCAACAGATAAGATGGTATTATTATTTTAATAGCTAAGCTAACACATACAAAAAAAAAACAAAAAAAATGACGGTCCTTTTGATTTCATGTTAACAAAATTCAACTATAATAAAATTATGTATTTTTTTCATTTTTACAAAATGTAAGTGTAATTATCAACATTGGATAAAATTTTGTTTCTGACTTGCTAGGAAGTTATCCAGTTTTAATTTTGTTTTGCATGATTAAGTGCATTTTTCTATTAATTTCTAAATATAGTAATATAAATGCTTTATAACAGTTTTATAGTTCCTTCAAATATTATAATCTTGTAGATTAAGAACTTCACTAATTTAAAATAGAAACAAAATATTCGTGCTCTTCTATAAAGTAGCACATAATATTACAGTTATCTTAAATGAATTTTAGAAATTGTAACTAGAAATTTTAAGTTGACGCCTAAGATATTTACAGGCGTCATTTGACGCCTACCTTTCAGTTCCCAATGTCTATCATTGTAGACACCATGTTTTAAAATGGTCTTCAGCTCCAAAGCTTCTTTAAAAATTGAAATTTTTATATATTTTTTCTCATAAGTTGACTGTTTAGAGTACACATCTGTACAATTTCATACTAATATTTAAATAAGGAAGCTTTATTGGATCCATAAATAAATATGGTCTAAGAGACGGCATGTCCTCTGTTATGTTTTACTTTTTCACCTCCCCTGTTATGGTCTAAAGTTTTAATCACAGACAATTTATGTAAATCTTAAGTTACAGCTACAGTTAAAATAATAATAATAACAATAAAAAAATAATATCATTTCAAAATATAACTGGCACAAAGGCACAAATGCATCAGTGAAATTTGATCTAAATTTCTGATAAAAAACAAAAATAAAAATACCTCATAATAATCTTCATCAGATGGTTCTAATCCATTATAAAAACATAGTAATTCTAAAAGCTCTTGCTTAATTTCTTGACTGACCGTAAAACCTAAAATATAAAAAATAATACTGCATAAAAAATTAATTTATACTTATCAAACCAAATAACACCCCTTGTATATTAAAAGGGGGAAAAGGGAGTGGGAGAACTTAATGAAAAAAAAAAGAAGAAACAAACTGCTACTATGAGAAAACAAAAGAAAAACAAGAGTTTCCTGTCAAAATCAACAGACTTGGCAAGTTTCTTAAACTTGAAAAGTAAGGCGACCAGATATCCCAGTTTTTGACTTAATTTTCTTGAAATTTAAAGATATATACATATATATATATATATATATATATATATATATATATATATATATATATATATATGAGAATTATCATTCAGGTCCATTAGATCCATATGTAAATAAATAAGATTATCAAAAATAAACAAATAAACTACTGATTTCTAATGAGTATTATACAGTGGTACCTCTGTTCTTGAACACAATTTGTTCCAAACCAAAATTCATTCAAGTACCAAATCAAATTTTACCATACAAAATAATGAAAATATGATTAACTAGTTCCCACTTCCCAACTTACTCTCTGTATTTACCTGTTTAAAACAGTACATTGTATACAGTCATTACAAAAGTTTAAAACCACTCAAAGTTTATGTCAAAAATTAAAGCAATTTCTATTTGTGATGACAATCAAAATTACTTGCTTAAACACTTACATACGATCATCATCATTACATTTCTTCCTGCTGCAAGCAAAGCTGCCTTTATTTTCTTACGGGAATTCCTAGGCAAATGCACAGCTATTCACCATATGGTATGGGTGTTACTCTTGGTCAGTCTGATCGTTCCCTTCCAGTAAATATTCCATTAAAAGTAAATGTAAACAAAACTGCTCTTCATAATGCCATAGGGAAGAATATAAAATTAATAGCTCTGACAAAAATTACAACAATGACATTTAAAATTAATGTACATTAATGCAATTAAATTAATGTAAATTAATGTAAGTTCTGCTTCAGGTCAGGTAACTGAAATTTACCCAAACACAATCTGGCTGAATTTTTCTGTTGTGGATCGTGATGACACAGATTGTCCCATGTTCAGTTAAGTTTTGACTGACGAGTCTGGTTTGGTAACCGTTTTTTTAAAAAAGAATTCCAAATTGATTGTTCAGAATGAAAAAACTATATCTATAATAATAAGGCTAGAAGTCTGTCTAAGAGTGTGTGTACTGTGTATTGAAAAAACCACTGCATGCATAGCTATAAGATTTGACAGATAGGTATCTGTATGTCTAAAAATATGCAAATCAAAGCCAGTTTTGAAAATTTTTTTATAATTAGCTGCGACATTAATTAAAAACCCAGAACGAACATCACAAAACAACAAAGCTTTCACTGTGCTGCCGATTTTTTCTGCACCTGTCCGAGCTTTTCTCAGTTCTTCAAGAAGACAAAGAGAAAAGTTCCATATTTTTTTCTATATTTTGAAATCACAATTGCCAAGTTGCCCTGGAATTTACAAAAAATGAAAAAGAAAAGAAAGAAAGAAAAAGAAAAACACAAAAACTTTTGCTGTACCTTTCCAGTTCTAGCAGTATCTTTGGTTTAAAAAAAATATTAATATGACAAATTGGTAGATTTGGCAGTGATTGTTTGAGAACCAAGTTTTTGCTTGAAAACTAAATCAAATTTAGCTTGAATATTTTGTTCAAGAAATGGATTGTTCATTGGTCTTGGAGCCTTCAAGAACCAGGTTCTAATGTACTACAAAATAATACAACATAATCTATATAAAATAGAAAGAAAAAGTTATACTGTAATGAGTAGATACCAGTTTCGATTTTCTTTATTTTTAGTTTATATGATGTATAAATGAACAAAGATTGCTTTCAGCTCCAATGAACCCTTTTTTGGTATTCAGAAGGTTAAAAATGTCCTGGTTTTACTGAAAATCCTAAATTATCCTGATTCTACAAATTTAACTTAAAAATACTGAATGAGTTGCAATTCTTTGAAAGGAATCATAAAGGAAGATATCACATTCCACTTCCTTATCGATAAACTATTGAAAAAATCCTCGCAATGAAGAAAATAAATAAATAAAAATACATTCTTTAGAAATTTATAAATAAATGAAAAAATACATTTTAACCACACAACAGTCTCATTTTAAAGATATTTTAATGACTAAAAATGTATTATTATAATTTTTAATTCTGTGATTATTTCTGAATTTGGAAGTGCAATTTGTATAACAATATATTGTAATTATATAGTTTAGGGGATATGATTAATTTGATAAAATATTGTACATGCATAAAAAAAGCCACAGGTGAAACTTGAAACTAATTTTGCTTAAAAGATTAAATCATAAATAACTTTCATATAAGAGTTTTATACAATAGATTGTGAACTTAATGATGCAAAGCAATGAATGCATTAGATGCAAGATTGACAGAAAAAAATAAACATTTTCAAGAATGCCTCAAATCCAAGCCGATTTTGCAGAAGGAAAAAAAAGAATTACATGGTTGCATGCCTGATGATGGTGACTGATAAGTGTTTAAAGTGAACATTTGTCTTTATTTATGAATCTTAAAAATGATTAAGCAGCAAATTTAAAGAAAATGCTTTTGAGAATAATTATTCCAAATTTGTTTCAGCAATCAAAAACTATATATAAGTGTATATATTCTGTTGTCTATTATGGTTATATATATATATACAGTGTGATTCATAAATATCGAAACAATAGGCTATCTCCTTAAATATTGCCCCTAAGCACATACTTCCAATTGCAAAGTTTCATAAAAAAAAAGGTGCAAAATTTGATGAGATAAATTGCAATTCCATGAGGTGTCTATTTGAGAAAATACAAAAATTTAATTTACATACGGTCCCCATAGGATAAAATTTCCATTTAGGACATTTTCCCTTATCCATTCCTGAATTAAACAAAAAAAAATTCCATCTTGATAACTGCAAAATTCACAGAGATATTAAAAAAATCCAAAATTCGTGACTTATACCACTTAAGAATACCTCTGAGCGACGCGATATCAGTTCATTTGAAATGCTAGTAAGGGATCGACCATAAATTTACACATTATTGAAAGTCAATCTAAGACAATGCCTTAACTTTTAGATATAAAATAACAGCATATAGAGTTTTGCATTAAACTTGCTTGAGAAATATGCTAGATGTATGCAAAACCCAAGCTTGGCGCCAGGCCTGTAACTGGCCCGTGTCTTTATTGTTCTTAGGACGTGTCGGGCAGGCAATAAGTTTTGTAAAAATAGTAATAGCGATAATGAAACTTCTTTTAACAGAATCAATAGAAATATATTTTAATAAATTATGCAGAAATAAAAATCTATTTTTTGTTACACCGCTTCAAAAGTTATGATGTTATTAAACCTATTTTTCATTTATTCCAAACGACATTGTTTTTTTAAAAATAAATCTTTATTCAAATGTAATAGTCTAAGAGTATAAATAATCATTAACATTGCTATTGCGTATTTTTTTAATAGATGCCAAGCTCCCACTAATCTTCCGTTCTAAGTGTGTTTATCTGACCCAGGTTTAATACGTTCGTACCAAAAACTCTTTTAAGAAATTCAATTGAATAAATTTGACTTAAAACCTTTAAATTAAATAAGTCAAAGATTCATTAAATAAATTTTCTGGTTTTAAAGTGGTTAACTGGTTCAAATTCATCTACATATTACGGAGGATTAGTGGGAGGTTTGGCAGCTATGTTTTTGTCATGCGAACACATAGTAATCTAAAATATACTGTAAAATTTGCTTATAAATATGTATGTGGTATTCTTTAAAATAATCTTAATTGTATCTGAAGAAAAATGGGAATTTTTCTTACAAATTTCGGCCTGTGCAGAAATCTAATATATGCACAGACACCTGTCTAGATAATGAATAAATAAAATTAAGTGCATCGCCCATGAAAATGGTTTTATTTCGCATCATATCAATAAACCCATCTATGACCTGAAACATAAAGTGCATAAAAGAAATTTATATCTCTAATAAACTTAAATTTTGTAACTTTGGCTGTAAACCAGATCTGTATGAGAGACTAGGGTATGCGTTAAACAAATGTAATATCTGTACGCGAGAGTCAAACTATCGAAAGTCACATTTCACTTATTTTTCATGAGAAAGAAAAGAAAGAAGACAACTGTGCTAGACCATCACAAAAGAATTAAAAATTCTAACTCTATAAATAAAAATTAAAGAAATTTTTTTAATCCGGACACCTTAGAGTAACATTGTTTCTTAAATTACACACATTTCAATTTGTGTCTGATCCCTTGAAACGTCACAAATTATTAAAACGGACATATCTCACTGAGTTTTGCAGATATCAAGATGAAAATTTTTTGTTTAATTCAGGAATGGATAAGGAAAAATTTCCTAATTGGAAATTTTATCCTACGGGGGCCGTATAAAAATTAAATTTTGTATTTTCTCAAATAGACCTCCCCTCATGGAATTGCAACTTATCTCATCAAATTTTGTACCTTTTTTTATGGAATTTTGCAATTGGAAGTATGTGCCTAGGGGCAATATTTAAGGAGATAGCCTATGTATTGTTTTGATATTTATGAATCACACTGTATACAAATTAGCTTTTCAAGAAAGAAGGATGGGAGACATTACCACCTTGTGTTTTGTGTTTTGTTTTCTGATATCTGATCACATTATTAACAAGAACAAAACAACATGTGTCAAACATAGATTATGAAACACTTTCCAACACAGCCAGAAAACTGCAACGAAACTTCATTGTTAAATAAGGTGAAAGAAGATATGTAAGTAAACAGTATAGAAAACATATAACACATTGAAAAATACAGTTTTTGAAATTACCTTCCAGTGTCAAAAAAGTAGTCGAATTATTTTGTGCAGCCCTATATATGATCAATACATGTGGCTATACAGAATGATAAAATTTAGTTCAATTAGAATATTCACATTTAGCAATTTTCGCCAATCGATGGAAATGCACTTGAAATTTTTTGTACAGCCCTGTATATTATCTGAAGACTTTTGTACACACCACATATTAAGCTAAAAGAAAACTTAAAACTCACTCGCAGCAATTACCAACCGTAAATGACAATGTATCTTTTTCTTTACGTAGCCCTGTATATGAATTTATTTATATTCCACAAACTTCTTTTAGTCTACTAAATATAGTTCAACAGAAAGTATAGTTCAGCAGAAAAATGCATAACACAGTTAAAAACTTCCCTTAAGCAATTCACTCCCATAGTCTGTAATACTTACGGATTCCCTTGTGTAACCTTGTATATGATCAACCAAGTTTATAAACACACAAGTACTATGAAAAAATTTAGTTAAACTTAAAAACACAAATCAAAGTTGAAAACGCACTTATCACACATACACTGTAAATATCGCACATGTACTGTAACCGATATCTTTTGTGTGTCCCTGTAAATAAACACAATGCACACCACACATTCAAGAGAGCAATTTATAGTGCACCTCAGTAATGCATATAATTTTCATTATGTTTGAAATAGTGAAATATCACTAAATTACACTGCAAACGATTTTACCTCATAGAACAATGTGTAACAGAATTCTTTTGTTTGAGCCTGTAAATGAATAATAAATACTTTGTACTCCATATTTTACAAAAAGCTTGTTTTAATGTGCTTCCTAATTATATATCAATTTCATCATGTTTTAAATGACGTAGCATCATCAAAATGCACTTGAAACGATTATTTCCCATTGACTGTAATGTAACAGAATACTTTTGACTGTCCAAGTAAAAAAACTATAAGTGCTACATACTTCATTTGAAATAGGGAACGTGCTATAGTAATTGACAATAACATACAAAAATTTCAGGGCATTCCAAGTATATTTACGCAAGTTAGAGCACGGACGGCAGACAAACCGAAGTCATAAACACTTTTCAACAAAGTTGGAAAGTGTTAAAAATGGATGCAAACAAGTATAATATCACCAAATCAGATACAATGATCAAGCAAGGTTTTTTTTTATTATATATAAATATACATACATTTTGGATATTTTAAAATTTATTTAAAGCTATACAATACAAAATTCTTAAAAATTTAATTTGTGGGACAAAACAAGAGAAAACAAGCTTTAAAAACTTTGAAAAACATTTAAACTCACCTTTCTCTTTTAAAATTTTATAGACGTTTACTGAGTTATTCAACTCAAAATTATTTATACATTCTACTAATGCGTCAGAAGAAGTTACATTCTCTTGAGTATAAACAGTAGGAGGGTCAAACGCCTATTAAAAAAGATAATATTAAAAATTAATATTTTAAAAGGTTATTACTTTAAAATCAGCATTTAACAGTTGATACAACTATAATTGACAATAGTTCAAATGAATGAATTTGTAATAAAGCTGAGACTGGAATGAATTTATTTTGGCTTTGGGTTCTAAAATTGTAGCTGTTGATACTTACAACACTTTTTCATTGGCATAAAGCAGAAAAATATTTTTAAAAATGATGAAGGTGAAAAGTTTTTGGCATATATATTTTTTTAATATTTTAAATTACTGTAGATTGATAAAAACATACATATATATATATATATATATATATATATATATATATATATATATATATATATATATATATATATATATATATATATATATATCATTATGTTTATTACAGAAAATAAGGTATTACTAATATTTACTTTAAAGATAATGCTCTATTGTTTGTATTGCAAACTAATATGAAAAACATAAGATTATAATGCTTATGTTTAACTATACAAATAACACAAAATAAAATTGCTTTGATTATTTTTTTTCAGATTTTTAGAAACTATTGCATCGTGATAAGCTAAAAAAACTTTTAATAATTGCCAGGTTATTTTTTAAGAGTAAAGGAAGGATGCTAAAAGCACATTTCACTCAGTTGGAAAAAATTACAACTTTTATGCTTTCTTTACCAATCAGTATGATTGTGTTAAAAATAATAATAAAGCAATCATTCTAATAAAGTTTTTGTCACCTGTGTATTTTTCTGGGCGTGGATGTGGAAATTTAATAATACAAGGAATATAGAATCTTACACAATATAAAATTTATAATCCATAAAAAAAAAAAAAAAAAAAAAAAAAAAAAAAAAATGATGAGTGGAGATCAGACTATAAATATAAATAAGGATATTTACTGTATATCAAACTATCTGTATCTGTTACTGTATATAAAATTATTTATTTATTTATTTATACATCTTAAAATAATATTTTTGAAATATAGAAAAAAAAAATCAACAGTTTTTAAAATGCTGCATGTATGAAAAAACACAGGTAAAACATTTTTAACCAACCAAATAAAAGATAGATGGATATTTTAAATGTTTACCTTTATATGAGGAACAGATGTATTGCACAGGAAAAGCTCAGGGTATTTTTCCAGGAAATACCTAGCTGCTTTTTTGCCAGATTCTTTTGATAAGGCAAATGCTCTCTGTGACATAAAGAAATAAAATTATTAGCCTACTATTATAAGATTTCTAAGTTAGAATTACAAAAATAAACTGGTACAGCTCAATTGGATGAATTTTAAAAAGGGGATTTTAACACTTTCAAAATAATAGCATTTTTATTATGAACAATAATGGCAATATAAATGATTTATAATCAATAAAATTTACTTTTACCATATACAAAAGGTATTTCTCTTACACATATTACTTCATTTTGAAAAATCATTCATTATTCTACATATATATTTTATATATAGTAGAAGATCACTAATCTGCACAGCTTGTTTCCAAGTATTTTGTGGATTTGAGACTTTTTTTTGGATTATAGGTTACTAATAAAATTTTATTTACATTTTTTTAAATTCATAGTTTGGATAAATTTAGATTGTTAATGCTTAAGAAAATAAATAAACTATACACTTATACAGCATGGGACACAAAATAAATAATATTTGGGACTACTGCCTTTCCAGATTTTAGGTCTTGAGTCAAAAAATAAGTCTACAAACGGCAATAATATGATGGAATTTTAGTATCCATTATGTTTAGCATAATACTTATAATTTGTGCTTTTCAAAGTAATTAAAATAAAAAATGTTTTACAAACAAATATTAAGTTAAATAAAAAACATTGTTCAAACTGTGCTTTTTTTTAAGCAATAAAATACTTGAATTTAAAAATTTGCAAGGAAAAAGAAATAGCAAAAGTATGCTTACCTAATATTAAGAAAAAATCTTAACTACATCAGAACATAAAATTACAGCTACTGTTAAAAAAAATGAAAGGAGACGTCAGTTAGCATTTTCCAGCTATACAGAGCAAGGAATGCAGATGTCTCTTCTCATGTCGCCTGCATTTTTTATAGTTAAGATTTTATTTATAAGGGGTTTGTTTTATAAGTGCTTTTTAAAATGTATCCCATTCCATATAAAATAATAATAAACCTGTTAATACTTATTTGCCAGATATTTCAAACATGTCCAATAATTTTAATTGCTTCATCTGTTTTGGATTTCTTTCTGCAACACCCCTTTTATTATTATTTTTTTTTTTTTAATTCCTTTACTTTTTCCTTTTGTAAGAAAAAGTTCTGAATTTCAAGTTTTCTGTCTTTTGGGATTCCGAATTTGAAGTTCCATATTATACATAAAATAAAGCCAGAATTATTTAAAAAATAACTTATTGATTTCTGTATTTTTAAATAAATATCATCAATAGTAAGTTATTTATATTTAAACATTTGATTTATGTTTTAGTATTATTTTAGTTATGTTTCTGTACCCTGCACTCTCTAAATAGTCATAAATGTCTGCTGAGCTACAAAATTTTGTTTTAAGAAATTTTAATATCCTTGAACAAATATTGCAGACACATGTGCAAGGATTAAATATGAATTTATTAATTTTTATATTTATTAAAATGATTTAAGGATTTTATTTTCTTTTTTTAGTAAATGAGGTTTATAAAGTTGAAATATTTTCAGTTTTATAAATTATAATTATTTCTAGATAAGAGATTAAATATATTGTCTAATTAACCATCTTTCATTAATATCAATGCATATTTAATAGAATAAATTTTCAAAAAGAACTTTTTTATTTTATCATATAAATGATTAAATAAATAAAATATTTTTATATGCACTATAATTGTAAATTACAAAACAGAAGGTTAAATGATATAATATAAATATGAAACAAAGATAAGATTAGACTTGGGGGGTGAAAATTAAAAAAAGTTGACATTGAGAAATTATTTTTTAAGAAAATATTTATTTGTTTATATTCAGATATACAGTGAGGATTACAGGCATTTGCAAATTACAGGTTTGCAGATTAGCAGCACTCTATTGTATTTATTTTTCCATTTAGCTGATAAAAATTTCTATTGTTAAAATGTTTAAACAAATTTCACTTATATATTTAAGTTGACTTTGATTTCTAAAAAACTTGATATCAATATCAATAATTTTACAAGCAGATTACAATCTTTTTCCAAATCAAAAAGTCGATAACAGGAACAAGCTGGCCATTTCTGTCATATATAGGGTAAAAGTGTGCACCTTGAAATTTGAAATAAAAAAATGACTTTGAAAATTGTTTTTTGTAATATTATAAACTTTAAATTCTAAAAGTTTTAGAGTGGAGTCTCAATGGGATCAGCAGTTATGTTAAAAAAACTAATGTTAAACACCAGTTGGGGTTGGCACCTCGTCAACTTTATGATTGTGCATATATGATAGTATTGTTTTATTCATTTTAAACATTATTTTTTTTATAACTGTTGATCCCATTGAAATCCCACTCTAAAACTTTCAGAATTTAAAGGTTATAATATTACAAAAAACATATATTTTTTTTCAAAATTTTTAAAAAACACTATTTTAAATTTTTTTAAATTAATTTTTTTTTTTTTAAACCAAGCATAGTCACCTTGCATATCAAATTAAACCTTATGAAATTCGCTTTAAAATGAGGAGTCAAACAACTATCTATGCCTGATAAAACTTGAGAAATTCAAAATTGAAAACATTTATACAAGCCAAAAAAATGGTGATTTTTCGAAATTAAAAAAATTAATTGTATGAAAATTTACTGAGATAAAAAAAATGATAAAAGTATATTCTCATTTGTATCATCAGGGAGAATGATTCCTGAAGGTTTCATTAAAATCTAAAATGGTCAGGTTGAATATTGAAAATTTTTCGTTGATTTGACATGGAATGACCCAGCAAAGGGGAGTGACTATCTATCTCTGTAGATTTTCACGTCTCGGAGCATTGGTACAGTAAGTACATACTGGTGAAACTTGACTTAAGGCCTAGCCTTCTTTTGAGAGTCTGGATTCCGAAGCTGTTGGGGAATTCTGGCACGTTCCCAAGTGTTATGTGGTGGTTCCCTCCTTTAGGGCACGGATCCCGCTGTCGCAACAACTATGTCATCAATCTTTTGGGAGAATGACGGTTATGCACAGGTAGCAGTGCCTCCAGCGACCATAGAGCATACAGGATTCATCCTGGCTGTGCTCGTTAAAAGTTCCTCAGAACTTGGGTACAGCGACGCTCAATGTTTTACTTAAAGATTCACGCATTTTTTCTGAATCCTGAAACCAGTAAATTTCTCACTTTAAAAGATTACTATTCATAAAAGTAGTAGTCAAATTCAAGGGACCATTTGAATGCTGAGAAAAATTTGCCTACAACAGCTGCCATTTTTCAAGTCAGTGCGTAGGCTTAGCATTAAGGAAAATTGTTATTTGACTAGTCCTTTTTAATGCTACTATACAAGGCTGCGATTAAAATTCAATTTACGCATCAATATTTAATTGGAATAAAATGCTGTGATTAATACACTATTACTAAAATGTTGCTTGCTACAAAATTTAATTTGTTATACTTTTTAAACTCTTTTTTTTTTTCCTCTTTTGATACAAATTTACTGGGTTTTTTTTTCATATTATATCAACGTATTAATTCAACAACAAATATCTTTTTTGTCAACAAAATACATTTTTTCATTTTTATTTTTTTTTTTTACATTTTTTGCAACAATTTAAACATGTTTGCACTGAAACAGACAGGTGTCCACTACTAGATTTTGCATATCCACTAATGAGTAATGACCTATTCTATGCTTTCTGAAAAAAAAAAAAAAAAAAACATTTCGTGTGGAAAAAGGTTTAAAGGAAAGAGTCAAATGCAATATTGAACACTCGTTGTTGTTGCAGCCACTAAAACTGAGAACAGTTCACTAAAAATAAGTGGAAAATATTCTTAAAAGGCCCACTAGTGGTATAGTTACTTTACATTAAGCTTTCACGAAGACAAAATTTATGAGACTAGCTACACAAATACAATGATGCAATCCAATTTTAACTACTTAACTAAAATAGTAAAATAACAAAAATATTTTATTTGACAAAAAACACTCTGCATAAATAAAAATTTTGAATTCAAAAAGGCAACTTACTTTAGAAACATTACTGGCAGGAATAAAATATGGGTCATCTTCGTATCTATACTGTGGGGCTGTATAATCCTGCAACAGAAAACATCAATTTATATAATATCAATCATCATATTTAATTGCAATAAAAATCAATATAAAAAACAAACTTATTTGTATGTGTATATTTTAAGTGCACATTAAACTAAAGCATACATAATTGTAGTAAAATAAATTATATTGATTCTTTTTCTATCTAGCAAATTTCTATTTATCTTTTTTCAATAATTGAATTCTTATACAACACTATTTCCTAAACCATCCATTTTACTGAACCAGAATAAATGCTAAAGACAATCCTAGTAGCAGAATTCTGAAAATTCTTTGACATAGTAGTCCCTGCAATCACAATTTTACCAAGTTTAATATACATTATATATAAGCCATATGCATACACAGTAAAGGTGAAAATAAGGAATTTTGCTTAGTAGCCACTGGCTGGGAGGTTGATTTTTTTTTTAGTAGCCAGTCCAGTATGTACATTTAAATTTATGTCACTGAATATTTAATTAAAAAATAAATATGAGTTTACAGTAAATAAGAAATTTATGGGCTAAATAAAAATATTTTAATTTATATTATTTTGAATAAACTTGAAAGCTTAGGTACTTGTGTAAGTAACTAACTACATAAGTACCTTTTTTAAAAAAATTATTTGTCTAGAATTAAGATCTGAGAATAATAAAATAGGTATGTTTCTACACCAACATGATATACATTACACATGCACAACCTGTGGCCCGCAGACCAAAAGTTGCCAACATCTCCAGAAATTCAGGAATTGTGTATTCTGCCAAACAGTCTTGGAAAAAATTGCAAATTTCGTCATTCAGGATTAGGAAAATCATGTATTTCATCAAACAGGCACGTAAAAATGATGAATTTCGTCGATCAGGCACATAAAAATTACGAATTCCATTGATTGGGTGCAGAAAAATCACAAATTTTGTCGAACAGGTATGAAAAAAAATCTTGAATTTCATCGATTGGATGCGGAAAAATCACAAATTTTAGGGAAAAAAAGAAATTGGAAAATCCTGCATTTTGCCTGCTCTTTAAATATTTTTAATCGCCAGTTTTTCAAGTTTAATCACCGAGTGCTGATGATTGGTGAGTGCTTATTTTCACCTTTAATGTACAGTAGACTCCCTTAAATCCGCACAGCTTAAAACTAGGGGTTGTGCAAATTTTAGAATTTTGTGGATTTCTGGTCATTTTTTTTTTGTCTTAAATAAAATAAGTTGATAAGTTCAAATTAAACTCTTTCCAAATTTTTATATAAGACTTCAAAAAGGAGGTATTCCAAAAAGGGTTTCCATTTACCCCAACCAACCCTATAGTATATAAATCTACAGCCTTAAAACAATTTTATTGCAGTTTCTTCATTATCAGATAAATGCCAAATGCTAAAACCCATCTCAGCGTCAACAAAAAATATAAGTTATAACTTAATGTATACCTGATTGTTTATTTGTATTTTTAATCATTCAATATTGTAAATATCACAGTTAAAATTTAATTTAGGTTTGTATTTTATTACATATGTATGATAAAAAATTGTTTAATAGATTAGGACTTCCGATGTTTTAGTGAATTTGATATGTTTCTGTAGTGTTTTGAACACAATATCAGTAGACCAGTCAAAAGATTCATTAGTCACCCCTGTCATCTCGCTTAATTTGTGCTACTTATTTGTAAGAAGTTAAAATGAATCAAAATTATATTAATAAATAAATGTATACTTTTTAAAATTTTTAACCTGAGAATCAAAAAGTTAGTGAGAGCACTGACTTAACTTTAATTACCTGGGGTTAATGTATCTATATATATAGGGGAGACTGATACACAGTGAACCACTTTTTCAGTTAAATTTTTTTTTCTCTTTAGCAGACAAACCAATCTGTATGAAAATATTTTTGAATATTCCTTAAGCCTTTATACATTCATCATAATTTTCTCAGAATATAGTTTTCAATACATTTTTCATAAAAACAATTTTTATATGCACCCGTAAAGTGGACCAGTGTGCCCCAGAAGTGGGGCACACAGGTCCTCCCACCGGGATACAGTGGACCGCTATTAGGTATTATCTGAAATACAATATAAATCTATTTTTCATTAATCTAATTCTTTTTTATTTCCCCTTTACCGCAAAATAACATATACAGGCCTAGAAGTGCCATTTTTTGGAAATATTATAGGAATTATAGGAATTTTTAAAAATATATATAGGAATTTTATAGGAATGTTTATACATGTATAAATACATATATGCACATAATAAAATGCACTAATTATAATGCATACAATATGGACACATTAACATACAATGCAAACAACTTATACTTTAATATCTTATCAATTTAATTACTATAAGTAGTTTTACAGATCAATTTCTTAAAAAATATATCCATTCAAATTAGAAAAGATCGAAATACAATTACAAACAACCTAAACAGCGCAATTTACTCAGCAAGTAAGAATTCTATATTTATAGGTGTAAAAGGTTTATTATTATTTCTATTCATTGGATTGTTCATTGAAGTTGTATATTCATTAAAATATATATATATATATGTTCTATTATAAAAGTAGAATGGATGATGAGAAAGATCAAATTAAAAGTATGTGCTGGAAAAATGACCAAATAATCTTTAGGGAAGAAATTATGCAGCAGAACTTAATTTAGATTTTTTTCTTTCTCTTCAGCTTCAACAGCAAGCTTTTCAGCTGAAATTCTAATGATGTCAAACTCAATCATTGAAGAAGCAATTCCTACCCATTGTTTTTAAATCTTTGTTGTCCTTTTTGTGAATGTTCGTTGCCTTCATTTAATAAGGATTATACAGTATTTCAATGATTTTACAGAAATTTTTATACTTTTTTTTCTTTTTCCGAGCAGTTTTAATTTTCATTGGACACATCTTCATGCGCTTGTTGTCTAACAGCATCTTGTTCCCTTTTCCTTCTTTATATATAAATTTTTTTTAGTTACATTTTTCAGTCATTTTTCTCTAAGAGCAATTAGAGATCAGACAAGCTCAGCCCAAGCCCGGGCCTGAAACTGCCTCTGTTTTGAAACTAGTGTTCGAGCTCGGGCTCAAAGTGAAAATATTATTTATTCCCAACTTGAAAAAGGGGAAAATAAAACTTGCTATTTAAAAAATAACAATGCAGCCTAAGTTTCTTAAAGTGTTTTACAATCTTTAAAATCAGTTTGAAAGGAAACTGAATTGTGATGGGATAAAATGAGAAATATTCTTTCTGAGGCCTTTGCACAGTCAGTGTTGCCACCATAAAGAAACCATGGAAAATTCTTGTCTTTCTGTGAAGTCATTTTTCAGAATTGCTCTGGAAAACAGAACTTGTGTCTTTCTGCCATAGTTGATATTTTGAAAAAAATAAGAATTGGGAAATTTTCTGATTTCTGCCAGTGATTGTGTTTAACCCTTTTAGTGCGGGAGTCGACATCTAGGAGTTGGGTGCAGTAGACTACATTAAGCATCGACAAAATTCACTTAGGCATTCATGACGTGTATTGTGCTCACTGTAGTGCATTATGGGCTTAGCAGTGATGACGTACTGTGTCTGCGTAGTGCAGTAATTTGGCTATAACCAAAACCAGTAGCGTGCTTTTCGTATAACCATAAGATATGATTTTTAGATTTGTATTGGGTCATTCGGAAAGTCGTGCCCCTTTGGGAAAATCAATTAGTATCGGAAAATTCTGCCCTATAATCAGATAAATAATGTCTCTTTTTTGGTCAAAATATTTCGCACAGGGCATTACCCCCCCCCCCCCCCCCCCACCAAAAAAAAAAAATCTGCACTGAAAGGGTTAAATAACAAATTTTCTATTTTAAACAGATTTTCAGGGATATGAAAATTACAAAATGTTGTAATAAGGGGTTATTTAAAATTAATTCTATGAAAAGAATTATAAATGAGAAAATCATTTTTGAACAATTTTAAAATGTTATTAACAATTTCCTACTGGGCACTTTCTATATTGGGCTCTGATGATACCCAATTTTTCAGGCTGAGATTTCAAATTGTTGGACTGAACTCATTTCTAATAGGAATGCTTAAAATGCTTTCATGTCTGTGAGCAACATCTTTCACTAGTCTTAGTTTCTTCTAAACTTTTCTTTTAAAAAAAAAGCATTTATAGAAAATCTTGCTCAACATGTTCATTGCCGCCAGATGACAAAGTAGATTTCATTGTACAAGTAAAAAAAAATTATCAACTTGAGTCATAGCAAAAAATAAGTAAATAAATAAATAAAAATTAAATAAAGATTAAGCAAATACATGGAGACAGATTGGGCTCAGGTAAAACCAGCTTACCTAACCCAATGCAGCATTCAAGGAAGGGTTTTTCCAAAGTAACCTAATTAATAATATTAAAAAAATAGTTAAACTAATTAGGTTACTTCACAGTTTTGTAGTTCTAGTGTTATGTATGTTCTTTTGGATTTCATTAATTTCAAAATGACTCTCCTTGTTTAATTGCAATACCTAAAACCTTAAATTTTAAGATAACTACACAACTCTTACAAAAATTATAGGAAAAAATAGGAATTATAGGAAATATAGGAACTTTTACAAATTTATAAGAATTATAGGAAATATAAGAGTGCTGCTAGGCCTGCATATATAAATTTACAAGTAACATTTTGAAACAAAAAAAATTAATTATATTTTGAAAATAATAACAGATTAATACAGGAACAAATTGTAATTTAGTTGAAGTTATTACTTAAGTATAAAAAAATCAGTGCACATTAAAATTTGCAAATGAAATTCCAAAATACTTATGGGTAAGATTGAGCCTGGAATTTTCCTGAAAGACTTTTGTGTCTGGAAGCAACATTATGAAATCATTTACATCAACAACAGATTCATCTACAGATTTGGGAAAAATAAACTGATTTCCATTCAATTTGCGTCTCATTAATCTTACTTGAATAAAATCATCACCAATTAGACTATAGTTATATTTATCAAAGGCAGTAAATAGAAAACAAAATATTTCTTACTATGTTAAATAAATTGTTATTTTTCTTTTTTTTACTTTATTTTACAGTTAAATAATTACTTAAAAGAATGTTTCTTTATAGAAAATAGGCAATTATTAAATATTTTGAACATTCTGCATTACAGGAGAAGAGTGGATTGTGGACCACTGTGCCCCAGAAGTGGGTGGTCCACTGTGCCCCATGTTGAAGTTCAATAAATAATCATATTAATCTTGTTTATAGCTTTCTTTTACACATATTAACTTTAAAGTTAAATAAAAGCAAGTGTCTTAGCTTTGAAAAAAAGCTGTTTTATCTTATTTATCTACAACTTTTAAATACTAAAAAAATATAAAAAGGAAGATGAAAAATTTTACTTTTAGAAGCTCAAAACAACCAATCAGGATAAAATAGTTCAATCTGAGCTAAACATATTTTCTGAAGGCTATAAATAATCAGTGCAGTATTGTTGTCTATTAGGATAGAAGAGAAGCTTTAGAAAAATTTAAATAAATAAAATATTAGGGGGTGGTCCACTGTGGCCATAGGTCCAGTGTGTACCGGTCTTTCCTATATATATATATATATATATAGTAGACTCCCTCAAATCCACATAGCTTGAAACAGTGGTGTATCCAGGGGGTGGGCTGATGGGGCTGCAGCCCCCCCCCCCGAAATTGTCAAGAATAAAATGAAATAAGTGCTTTTTTCTTTCTTTTTTAGATAAATTTCTAATTTTTTTTCTATTATACAGTGGATTAGCCATTCTCGTTAGTCCATATTAGTTCGCATTGACATCACAGCATAAACATGGTAAGGGGGCTGATGGTGTTATAGCTCCCCCCCCCCCCCCCCCCCCCAGCCCAAAATAGTCGAAAATCTCATGAACAAAGTGCTGTTTTCTTCTTTTTTCAGATAAATTGTAATTTTTTTTTTTGGTTATACAACAGACTACCCACTCTCTTCTTTTTAGCCCCATATTAGTTCACATTGATATCAGAGCATATCTAAAAAGAGGAAGGGGGCTGATGGGTTTACAGCCCCCCCCCCCTTCCCGAAATAGTCGAATATCTCATGAAAAAAGTGCTGCTTTTTCCTTCTTTGAGATAAATTTGTATATATATATCTATATTGTCATACAATAGACTACCCACTCTCTTCTTTTTAAACCCATATTAGTTCACATTGACATCAGAGCATACCTAAAAAGGAAAAGGGGGATGATGGGGTTATAGCCCGCCTCTTCCCGAAATAGTCGAACATCTTATGAAAATAGTGCTGTTTTTCTCTTGATGGAATTACAGCCCCCCCCCCCCCCCCCACACTTCCCGAAATAGTCAAACATCTCATGAAAATAGTGCTGTTTTTTTTTCTTCTTTGAGATAAATTTGTATTTTTTTGTTATACAACAGACTATCCACTCTCTTCTTTTTAGTCCCATATCAGTCCACATTGCCATCAGAGCATATCCAAAAAGTAAAAGGGGGCTGAAGGGGTTACAGCCCCCCCCCTCCCCAAATAGTTGAACATCTCATGAAAATAGTGCTGTTTTTTCTTCTTTGAGATAAATTTGTATTATTTTTTTGTCATACAATAGAATACCCACTCTCTTCTTTTTAACCCCATATTAGTCTATAATGACATCAGAGCATACCTAAAAAGGAGAAGGGGGCTGATGGGTTACAGCCCCCCCTTCCCGAAATAGTTGAAAATCTCATGAAAAAAGTGCTGTTTTCTTCTTCTTTGACATGAGTTGTTAATTTTTTTTTGGTTATACAACAGGCTACCCACTCTCTTCTTTTTAGCCCCATATTAGTTCATGTTGACATCAAAGCGTATCTAAAAAGGGGAAGGGGCTGATGGGGTTACAGAAGGCCCTCTTCCCGAAATAGTAGAACATCTCATGAAAATAATGTTTTTTCTTCTTTGAGATAAATTTTTATTTTTTTTTTGTTATACAATACACTACCCACTTTCTTCTCTTTACTCCCATATTAGTACAGAGTAGCACCACAGCATATCCAAAGAGCAGGAAGGGGCTGATGGGGCACAGAACCCCCCCCCCCCCCCCCCCAATCTCCCAAAATGGTCAAAAATGGAATGAAATAATTCTCTGAATGAATTTCTCTCTTTATGTTTCAAATAAAATTAGAATTATTTTTTCTGTCATGCAATGCACAACCCAATCTATTTTCTTTAGTCCCATATTAGTACACAAGGGGTGGAGGTTATGGGGTGACAGCTCCATTCCCCTTCCGAAGTGCTCGCAGTGAAATTTTAAAAAACTGACTTTGTTTCTTTTTTTATGAGATAAATTTGTTTTATTTTCTGGCGTGCAACAAATTTGTTTTCTCGTTAACCCCACACGCCTCCGAGTCTTGCAATCAAAATTACTTGAGACCACAAAATCTATTTTCAACTGACTGAAAAACAGTTCTATACATGTTTTAGTGGATAATTGAAAACGTATAATATGCTCAATTGGCAAGATCTAGATGACAAGACTAAGGAGGTATATTAGTGCGAAGTGACATTAAACATTATCGCCAAATCAGCAAATGTACGAACTGAAATTTTTTTGTGAATGGCAATGTCAAGCAAGATTATTGATTTTCGGTTTTGGAAGAGTCTTTTAAAGATGCCCAGTAGTAATACTAAAAAAATAATCTCCTGTTGATTTGTTTGTTCCTGGTCTGTTTACTAGCGAACTAGTTTTATTTACGTTACGCGCTTTTCCAGATTTAAGGCTGTTCTCAAATACAAACTGGCTACTTTATGACATATTTTTAAATTCATTTTTGTTCAGAAACGCATGAAATTCACAGGTATTTTTATTCAGAAACTTTGCAATCGAAATATGTTTTCCCCTTTTTTTGTAAAGGTAGAAAATCTTTCAGAAAGCACTGTCCAAGTTGGCGTTTTGAATCTGATTCCCGACGCGGCAGCTTGAGAAACGCGAGAAACGAGTCGTTAATACGTTACCAGAATCACTTACAACTCGATAAGTAATCTATTTACCAAAAAATGAAAAACTCATCTCGATTCCAAATCTCTTCCATAGTCAGGCCTGCCAGTCATCTTTGCCTTTGCGTTTAAAAATGTGTCAGAAAGTTTCGCGTTGATGAGCAGGGAGGAAGATGCCTTTTTAAATATTTCAGTGTACGAGTGATCCAGCAAAAGATAAAAATTAAAAATTCTTAATTACTCTTCTATGAATGTACAATATTACGAATAGTGTTTTTTCTAATCTCTCTTATTTTGACACGACACACTTTAGTATCGGCAGCATTTTTACCATTTGGAATATTTAACAAAAGAAGAATAGCATTAAATAAATTCACAGGTTAAAAATAAATTTTCTTACAATTTTACTTACCGTTTTTTTTTAAAAAGTCCAGTAATATTGTTAGCCATAATTCAATAGCTTTAACTCTTTTTTAAAAAAGGGGAATCTGATGTTTAGTTTCCAATTAATTGTTAACTTGTCCCTTCCTTCACAAATTTGATGAGTTTTTTTTTAACATATATTTCTTGAAGGTTAATAGCCATACGTTTGATCAAAATCCCAGGAGCATGTATACGAAGGGAAGGGGGAGATCAAGAAGGAATACTTGCTACTCCCAAGATTTCGAATTAAATTTTTGTTGGTATTAAAAAAAGAGATTTTGCAAAGAAAGCTTGTTTATCCTGAATAGACCCTGACCATCAAAATTTTGGGCCATGACAACAGAAAATATTTTTGGCCCTAATCGTAGATTATCACATTTTTACAAATACTGTGAATGAGAAGGGTATGAATATAACTATGCAATGCACATATTTAAATGAAAGACAGAGAATAAATGCAAACTGAAGTTGGATTATTATTATTTTTATTGAAATTTTTTCGTAAAAATTAACTTAACAGACTCAAATATCAGGTTAAATAAACAGGAACTGATGTTGCATGAACTTTAAAAACATACACAACCCAAAGAAAATGATATTTTATAAATAAGATAGTCATAAAATAAAAAAAAATTTAAACAAGTTTAAAACACATATGAAGAAGCTGAAATAAATTGGACGCACTCTGAGAAACTTAAATCTTCAAATGAGAAGAAAAATTATAAATATACTTATGATATCACTGACAATTTTAGTTTACATAAGTTGTGTAATGAATCTAGAAATTTTAATTTCTTAATATATTAAGATTGTTTACAATAAAATTGATTTGAAACATCATAAATTTTTGGGCCCCTTAAATATGTGGGTTCTGGGAAAGTGCCCCACGTACCTTAGCAGTAATAGGGAATTGATCCTAAAATAGAAAAAAAAATTATGAAAAAAAATTTGTTTGAGATTGTCCCAAGCAAAACTAATTTATTGTCAAGCAAGAATCGTATCCAGAATTTAGGGGAGAAGGAGGCAACTTTATAGATTATAAGCTACAATGACAATGACTTTCTTTTAAATGAAAGTATATGAAACAATCCATTATCACTTTTCAACTTATTTCGGCGAGGGGGGGTGCTCAAGTTCGACCCTGTACCTCCCCCCCACCGTTTTCCCCCCCTCGGTCTTGTTGTCAAACATGATTTCTGTTTATAACGCAGTTCAACATATTTCGTAAGACTCAGAACATTATCGAAATTTAAGTCAGCCCCCCCCCCCCCGAAATTAAATCCTGGATACGCCACTGGCTTGAAACAAGAGGTTGTGCGGATTTTAGAATTTTGCAGATTTCTGGTCACTGTTTTATTTACATTTTTTAAAAGTAATTTGAATGTAATAATGCACTGCAAATTATAATGAATGTTTACAATAAAGTAAAATATTAAAATAATTAAGTAAAGTAATGAAAGTAATAAAAATTAAGAAATTTTAAAGGTAAAGATCAAGTAAACAATAATGCATAACTAAATACCCATAATAATGATGATGAGATAATTTTTTTTTTTTTATTATTATTGAATGAAACTTGCCTCATAAAGATACACTAATAATTTACTTAAAATAAAAATGTTTTTTTTCATGCTTAGCCAAACTTAAATATCCAAAAATGCTTGATTAATATCAAAATGTATTTGGTAAAAAGACTGAGATCAGTGCTGTCTTAAATTTTTCAGAAATAAAGTTTTCCTTGATGAAAAACATTTGTTCAGCCATATTAGCAAGAATTATGTATTAAAATGTGCATGGAATGATATAATAATTTAAAAAGTCTTGAATTTTTTGCTTACATCTTAACTGTAAGTTTCATTGTTTACATCTGCAATTATGTGTGGATTTTAGGAATTTGCAGATTTTAAGATGGCAGATTTGAGAGAGTCTACTGTATATATATTAATAGAAAAATATATGAAAATTTTTTTCTTTAAATTTATTGATAAAATAGCATTTTTTTTCCCCAACTGTTTGATATTCTGTCTAAGAGTTTTACCGTAATAAAAACAATTATACAAGGATATTCAAAGTTATACTCACTTTGGATATTGTAGATGCTAAAGCCTTTAATATATCTGTCGGGCCCCTATTAAAATTAAAAAAGACATTTGAATAAAAGATACTGAAAAAGTTATGCAAAGTTTATATTAAAAAATATATATCAATTATAAAATTACCTGTGTATTCTATAGGGTATGGCTATTTCATTATTTTTACCTAAACATACAAACAAAAATCAATAAAAAGAATCACAACAATAAAATGTTATAAACTGATTTTTTTATTAAGAGATCTCAAAAATAATTATGAAGTAAAATTACTCAACAAATTAAGAAATATAAAGTCAGCAATTCTTTTGAAAAAAAAATTAATATTCAAGAGTGGAAATTTTTCAAAAAATCATACTAGCAATTTTTTTTTTTTTTCTTTTACTTGCCAGCAAAATGCAAGATTATATAAGCAATTACTCCCAATTGGCAAGTAGATTGATGTAATTGCTTAGCCCTATTCAATTCAGTATCTACATTAGATTCATAAAATCAGGATTTAAAAAAAATTAAAAATTCTGGAAGCCATCAAAAAGTTCTAATAGCATGTAAAAAATATTTAGCTCCTCTCGCCTCACATTGTCAGTTTTATTCCCATATTTTAAATTTAATCATTTATTTTCAATAAGCACAAAATAAAGTCTTTAATGGATTAAGGGAGAAAGAATAAGGTACTTTTTGGTTATAGCATCCCCCACAATTACGATTATGCTAGGTTACAGCTATGATTTCTCCAAGATCGTCCAAAGCTTATATATATATATCATATTATATGCATATAATATACTCCAAAGTCTCACATATGTGCCATATACATATTATTTACATTTTATATGTCATATATACATTATATATATGTCTTATACACATGTCATATTTATACATCATAGTATATGCATCATACATGATTATAACTTGGTCATATATGCCACGAAATGTCATATATGCTTTGTAATTTAGCGATAAAACTTGGTCACTTGGCAGCTCATCCTTGGGGGCTGCTATAGCATGAAAGTACTAAGAATAATAACAAGCATGATCAAGAATTATTAGTTAGATAGTTTAGAATTGCCCCTAATTTAAAAAGATAATACAAACTACATAAAGAAACTTTTCAAAATTATATAATGCTGAAGAAAAATTAAATATAGTAAAAAACAGAATGTTTTTGAAAATGCTTATCACTGGACACTTCAAATGTCCAGATAGATGAATGCAACAAAAACATGCACAAGGGCAAGGGGATATCAATGTAACTGTGAAGCAGAAAAACAATTTTTTCACCTATTTTTCTGTCGAAGTCAGGCAAGTAATTCTGCTTTTATTATCTTAATATTTGTGCTGGATAAGATATTACATTTGCAAAACAACCCAAGAGTTATTATGAAACATGCATCACAAAAATAAACAACTAATTCCCCGGCACTCATAATAAAACTTTATTGCTGTGCAAACGAGCCCAATGTAATCAAAAAGAGTTTTGATCACTGAAGGTAAAACGATATTTTAACCAGGACGGTTAAAACCAGTTTTTTGCATGGTTAAAAACAATACGACCTTGGATCTAATATTACGTTTAGAGCACACAAATATGTACTATATAGCTTATTTCTAAACAGAATAATATACATCTTGCAACCAACTTACCAGATTCGGATTTTACTTCAACACTTGTTGAATAATACTTGTTCGATCTGTGAAATTAAAAGAAACACGTTAACATAAAGAGAGCATACAATCTACAAGATTTTTATACAGATATGTATTAGTAAAATTAATATAGAAACACTAAACTATGTCAGTATACAAAAACTGAACAGTAAAATGTACACAAAAATAAAAGTTACACTCACGAATAGAGAAGATTTTTATTTCTTTTAGTTGCATTTAAAAATCTGCGGCATGCTGCCATGTTTGATGTTGTTGTTTTGTTATGATGCCGATTATATTACCTTAAATTTACAACAAACCTTACAAACTTTTGGCCAAGGAGCTTAGGAAATGCGACCATGCAACATACGGAACTAAATTTTGATTGGTTGAGACAATTCTGGGCAAAATCCAATAGGGGTTACAAAATAACTGTCATTTTCACTATTTGGGTGGCAAAGCCTTTTTATGCTATCATTTAAATCTATAGCAATCTTCTTGATATAATTTATTTTTTATCCGATCTTTTTTTTTCAGCAAAATATAGTCTTGTGTGACAAAAAAAACTTGAGCCCCGCCTGGAAAAGATTCCAAGGTCACAAATGAAACTCTTTTCAAAAATCGAACTTAGTTTTGGGGCCCTTTTACAGTTTTGCACAAATACTAAATTGTAGTATCTGTATAAAGACTGCAAATAAGTGTTTTAAATTAGTTTAAATAAGTGTTTTAAAGACATGAATAATTTTAAAATGCAAAATACATCCTTGATTTTGTTAATGTTTTTTATCATATAAAAATACAACTTTAGAGTCCTTAAGGGCAGGGAATATTCAGAAAAAAATTAAAGGTTGCAACTCTTAATGAAACAGGTGAACTGTAAGCTTTTTGTTTACTTGTTTACATCATCACTTATTATTTCACCAGTGTAATTATACACTAGAGTTGGGGAACAACTAACTTGGCAGTGGAGAGAAAGGCTAGCTAACCACTTTACGCAGTTTCACCTTAGTAGGATAACCATATCGGAGGATTATCGTTGATTTGGCGCGTAGGAAATCACTTTTGGGATTTAACATATATATATATACTGAATGATTTTTTTTCGCATTCTTTTAAAACTTTAAATATACTACTTAATCGGTTATATACAGCCTAACATGAATACATGCTATTTTAACTAGAATAATATACACCATTTTTAAGGGGTGGGGTGGGGGGAGTTGAACATTTAAATAGTTTGAGGAGTATTTAAATTTTTTAATGTTGTAATAAGGCTGTTATCAAATCCAAACTGGCTACTTTATGACAAATTTTTTAATTAATTTTTGTTCGCAAATAAATGTATCAAATTAGCAAGTGCTCTTATTAAGAAACTTTGTAGTTAAAAGACGTTTTCCATTTTTCTGGTAAGGCACAAGATCTTTGAGAAAATACTGTCAAATTTGGCGTTTTGAACAGAATTCTTGATGTGGCAGCCCGATAAAGGAGAAAAACCGGTCGTCATGTGACACTAATCGCTCATAACTCAATAAGTAATTTATTTATCAAAAGCTGGAAACTCATTTCGATTCAAAATCGAAGTCAGGCATGCCAATTTTTTGACTTTGCCTTTAAAAATGAGCCAGAAAATGTGTCAGAAAGTTTCGCGTTGTTGAGCAGGTCATTTAAGAGCCACCTTAATAGTGCGGATAACTTTTTAAAATGCATTTATTTTATGTTCAAAAATGCAATTTTTAAAATTACATCAAATCTAATGTGACATAAAATAGCAGTATTTAATACGATTTTTCTGTTATACTTACGTAAGGTTTTTCTGTAATATTTTCTGTTAATAAGGTATTTTTTACAGTTTTTCTCCTTTATCGTGCTGTTACATCAAGAATTCTGTTCAAAACGTCAACTTTGACAGTATTTTCTGAAATATCTTGTGCCTTACCAGAAAAATGGAAAACGTCTTTTGATTACAAAGTTTCTTAATAAGAGCACTTGCTAATTTGATACATTTATTTGCTAACAAAAATGAATTACATATTTTAAGCAGCAATACCTTTTCTGTTGCATACATAATCATTATTCTGGATCATATCATTATTCACATAATCACATTTCATGTTTTTAATTACAAGAGAAGTTCTAAAAATATCTTTAAAATATTCTTCTCAACTTTAAGAAACTGATATTACAAAAGCAATATTTTCGATTCTTCAATTCGAAGGAAGAAGTAAAATATATTTTTTTTACAGTAAACAATCAGTGATGTTTTTATCGAGAAAACTATAAACTAATTACTCCTAAGAAGAGTTTAGCGCTAAACATCTGCTAAAAAATGCTAGCCCAGGCACTGAGCCGTTTTCAGAGCTTGTACTGCTGTTTTTAGAGAGCGCCTCTGTCCCCTTTTATTTCGGAAAATACATTACGTGCTTTAATTTAAAAAAAATATTCATGATTTAATGTAGGCAAATATTTAGAAATACCGTTGTTGTTGTTTTTCTCATTTTGGAATGCATTAAGTTCATTAAATTGATTGTAAAATACACAGAACATGCATAAAAATCTTTCTTCTGTCTTTATTTTTGAGGGGGAAAAAATCGTGTTCAGTGTTTGTTTAGATTTTAATGCAGCCCAAATTCTTATTAAAGTATCTCAACTTAACAGAATTCAAATATGCTCATATTTAAAGTAAAAGCAAATTTTTTAAATAATCTGTGGCGACGCCATCTTGTACGGGCAGTAGAAAACGAGTATCTCGCAGGAAGCGATCGAGCTAGCCTTTTGCTCGGCTCTTAATAAGATCTCACCTACTGCCCGTGGGTTCAGAGGTGCAATCCTGGCTCCCGCACCTACTCCCACATTGGTGACCTTGGACAAGCGAACACGCACATTCGCGACCGTAGCCTACGATGATGCGCGGCGCTGTAAAGCCTATCATTTTGAACGATTTCTATAAGCGAAAACGGGTCACGAAAATAGTTTATATATAATCTGGTAGAGGGCGTCATTCCCGGGGAAAACAAACGTTGAAATTACATTACTTAGAGTTCGTTTTAGCATTGTGTGACGCTTTAATTAGCTATATTTTTGTTAATGATTGTTATATCTAATTAAAACCGACATATTTTACTAATGCAAAGTATATATTACTAATAGAGAAATTTTGACGTCGATATATAAAGCCATTGATTAACTTTATGACAAGAATTTTATAATTTTACAAAATTTTCTGCTTCAATTTATTTTTCGAATTTTTAGTCGTAGATAATAAATTTAATAAAACATCTATTCCAGTATTAAGGTTTAAATATGTTAAGCATTACAGTAAGATATATACACTTTACTTCGTCATGGATTAATATTCGCATTTAAAATTGTCAATCTCCAGTATAACTATAGAATTGTAATGTAATCAATGAAAACAATCTCTAAATTTTTTAATTTAATTTTTATAATGAGAATACTGTTGTGATAGAAGGATTTGATAGCTCAGAAAAGTACAAAATGAAAAAAACTTGATATCTCATAGTCAAGTATAAAGGGGGGAAACGGGGGGTAACTCCCCCTTAATTTAAATAAATGGGTTTTTCATGCAGAATTTTCCGATTTCCTTTAAATTTTGTATATAGGTTCATTGTGATAAGGAGCTTTCCTGATTAGTTTTGGGGGTCCATTGGTTAAGTATAAAGAGAGGAAACGGTTGGCTAACTCCCCCCCCTCAATTTAGATAAATGGGGTTTTCATGCAGAATTATCCTATTTTCTTCAAATTTTGTATATAGGTTCATTGTGGTAAGGCGCTTCCCTGATTAGTTTGGAGGTTCACTGGTTAACTGTTTATATTGATTATTTATTTATAAACCAAAAACTTAGGAGGGTATCCATTACTGGCACATTTATCATATATTTTAAAAGACATTTATTTTAAATTGATTTATAATGAACAGAAATTTTATAGGTACAAGGTACAGGTAATTGCTTGATTTGCGTAATAGTATTAGAATTTTTACTCTTAAATGTCTTAAAATACTACATGCTTTAATTTAAAATAATTGTTAGAAATTTCATAACTTTGAATATTGTTTGTGTTGAGGGAGGGGGGGGGAGAGCAGAAATATTATATCTAGTTGAAAACTGTTAGTCACATTATCTCATTAAATATCTCAAAAAGTATATAAATAAAAAAAATATGTCCTGTTATTACATGAAAAAACGAAACTCCTTTAATTTTCTGTCTTTGTGTAGGGGAGAGTGGGGCATCTTGGCGAAGTTTTTTTTTTTTTTTTTTTTTTTTTTTTTTTAATACATCAGTTTAATTTTCCCAGTGCCAGATCAAAGAGTCTCTGTGGCTAAGTGCAACAGCCTTTTACATAAATTTGTTTTTTAATATTTTGTTGTAGTTTTTAAGAACAAATGCCCAAGAACCCTTTAAAAAATCCAGTTTCTGGATAATCTGGTACTGGTAAAAACCAGAAAGGCATTAGCTTTAAATATTGCACTTGGTAGTTTTAGGGAAGATTGCGATAAACAATATTCAATGATTTTTATTGCATTTATTTCTTTTTTAATCAAACTATAAAATTGATAATAAATTGCAGTTGATGTGTATCGGAAATTTATATGTACTGAGTATGAGAAACTGTGTAATGTATGAATCTCGAGTACCTTTTGCTTTACATCATTTTTAAAATTCTTTTAAGCCAATGAAAGCATATTTTGTTCCATTTTAACTCAACATCTCGATACAAAATATTTATTAAACACACATTTCTGCTCTTTTTTCAAAAACATAATTATGTGTGACTTATAGTTACTGATGCATAAAATTCTTACTAAGTGTACTACACATTTTAAGTAGGTAACATTTTTAATAAGTTTTCTTAAAAAATCCTAGACATAAATTTTGTAAAATATTTATAACAAATTGTTTTACATTTCATTCTAATGTAAAACAAATTATTAAATTATCAAGCACTTAAATCTCTTCCCACCTAAAAGAAAACAATCTCCAGTTTACAAAGTTTTAATTTTTTCCCCTTAAAACTTTTCTGAAGCTCTATTTATTATTTTATTTTAACAATAATAAAAATAATAATCTTTATTTCTCCAATTAGCCAAAAATTTTGTGCACCTCCTACCTTTTGTTTTATAAATTTTTTAAGCCAATGAATACAAATCTTGTTTCATTTTAACTCGGCAAGTCAATAGTACAGTATTTATAAACACACATTTCTGTTCCTTTCCCAAAAGCATATTTAAATTGTTTTACATTTCATTCTAAAGTGATGTAAATGATCAAGTATTTAAATTACCCTCCACCCCCTCATAAAATAATGATAAGGAAAAAAGGGAAAAAATCCCGTTTACAATGTTTAAATACCTTATAACTTTTTTTTTTTTTTACTTTTTCTTAAAACTTTTCAGTTGTTCTATTTATCACTTTATTATAACAATATAGAAATATGATCATCTTAATATCTTTAACTATCCAAAAATAATTTGTGCACATTTTGTTCATATGCAGTTATGTGTGACTTATAATCACTGATGCATAAAATTCTTTCAAAGTGTGCTACAAATTAAATTTTAAGTAGGTAACAGTTTTATTAAGTTTTCTAAAAAATCCTAGTTGTACATAAATTTTGTAAAATATTTATAATAAATTGTTTTACATTTCATTCTAACGTGATCTAAATGATCAAGTACTTAAATTACCCCCCCCCCCCCAAAAAAAAAAGAAAAGAAAGGTAGGGGGGGGGGGGAATCTCCAGTTGACAATGTTTAAAATCTTTATTATAACTTTTTTAAGAAAACTTTTTCTCTCAACTTTTCTGCTGCTCTATTTATTACTTTATTATAACAGGAGGAAAAAAGAATCATCTTAATAGCCTCAACTATCCAAAAATTTTGTGCACATTTTCTTCATATGTAATTATGTGTGACTCATAAGCACTGATTCATAAAATTCTTTCAAAGTGTGCTACAAATTTTAAGAAGGTAATAATTTTATTAAGTTTTGTGAAAAATCCTTGTTATACATAAATTTTGTAAATAATTTATAATAAATTGTTTTACATTTCATTCTAATGTAAAACAAATTAATAAATTATCAAGCACTTACCCCCCCCCCCCCCCTTCCTCCGAAAAAAAAGTATTTTTTCTTAAAAGTTTTCTGCTGCTATTTATTACTTTATTATAACAATAAAAAAATCATCTTAATTTCGTCAACTATCCAAAAATTTTGTGACACCTCCCCCCCCCCTTTTTTTTCCCTTTCACACAGAAAAAAATTCTGTATAATTATGTAGTATCAATAAAAAGATAAACAATAATCTAACATTGGGGGAATTTCTATAACCATGGAAGGGGCAAAGCAAAAATCGTTCCTCTCCTTTTCAACGTTATATTACACATCATATATGTTAAAAAAAAAAAAAAAGAAAAAGAAAAAGAAAAAAAAAAGAAAAGAAAAAGAAAAAAATATGTAAAGTAACTAAATCGTTCAGTAGAAATGATTCAAAACTATTCAAGACGAAAATTTTATCTGCTGCACACGATTATCAAAAAATACTAGATAGAAAATGTTACCGATATACCGGAATGAGCAATCAGCTGTTCAATGGTTTGCCAGTAGATGGCGCTCGTCCCGGGAAAAATTCCCATTCCCTGTCCCCTACTTTTGAGTCGAAAATGATAGGCTCTACAACGACGTGCATCATCGTAGGCTACGTTCGCGACATCATCATCTCCTCTCGAATCCAACAGATGGCAGCACTGAAACACCCCAGTACGCAAAGACTGTGAAACGATCACAGCACGAAAGCCTATGACGACTCTCATAGCACGAAAGCCTGTCCAAGCATGTTTATCAACATGCTTGGTGTGTACTTCAGGTGAAATTTTCCAAAAAATTCAAATTCATCGAAATTTTTACTCTGTCTTCAATAGTTTAAAAAATGAAACATTTGATTGGACATCAAAAATCTACAATCTCCGGTAATGACTGGAGAATTTTCTGTAGCACATCAATCACTCTTAACAGTAAGGGGTCGTAGGGTTATACGCTGATTTGTTTCAGGCGCCAAAATCTCGCCAGAAATTTTTTGCGCGAAGAATATTAGAGGTATTTATCATAAAAATGACTGTACATTAAGCTAAATATTTTTTTTTTAATCAGTCAATCGTTTTTCAATGGAAAAATATATAAAAAATCAGATTTAAAGTGCATTTTTTTTTCCAAATTCAATAAAGAACTACTTCTTCTCGCGGCGTATACTTCTCTCATATAATGTCCACTGACTAGTTAGGTCTTCCCCAACTTCAGTTATACACTGGAATTTTTTATTCTGTGGCTTTTATCTTTTCTTAGTATAAAATAAAGTTATTATAAACAGTTTAATAAGAAACATATTTTATCTTTCTATATAATACTTTGATCATATATATCTGTACGTGTGTTTGTGCGTGCATGTGTCAGAGTGAGAGAAAAAATATGAGCCTCTCCTACATTTTCTTGATCCCCCCCTCCCCCCTCCTTATTATTCACTTCTAGCTACAGTCCTCCTTCCATCATACAGAGTTGCATATCTTTAAAACTCTTTACTTAAAAAAAAATCTGTCCTAATTGTTTCTTACTAATAACAATAAATAAATAACCAGATTTCAGTGCGAGGATTTCGCACTGAAATCTAATATTTTTTAGGTACTTCTCTATTATCCCGTCGACCACTTTTCATAACACAAAACTATCGCCAAATTGTAAGATTAAACGCCAAAAATGCAGTCCCATTTACTTGATGTCAGAAGCATAATACGTGTTTGTTACGTCATCAAGTGGTTTTTTAATTCGACATTTGCGTGTATTTTTCATTATGTTTTACTGATTTATTAGTTATTTCATTAATTAAAATAACAAATGTGTCCTTAAATTCTTATATTTTATTTATTTATTTATTTTAATATTCCATTGGCAACGTCCTCCCGTTTATTTGGCCTGTTTATTTTGCAAGCTCTTGTAACAATAAATAATCAATGATATAAATTATCCCTCTGCTCCCGCTCCCCAAAATTTCCGCTTGCCCCTTTGCACCCCCTTCCAACATACAGTGATTTAAATCTTAAAATATTTTTATTTTAAAAATTAATCTTCCACATTCGTTTTTTGTTGTGAAAAGTGGTCGACGGGATAATAGAGAAGTACCATTTTTTTTATCAATATGTAATATTTATTAGATGCAGGTTTAAACTTCTAAAGAAAAAGCAAGGATAAAAATATCTGCAAACAACATTTAGTTGTTAGTCAAGCCAGAATATCATCTAATTTATTCCATCAAAGTTAGAGTAAAAACTGATCCACGATTGCTAAAGGCACGCGCGAGAAAAAAAAAATTAACAGTCGTATTTTCTTGCATTAGTGGATGACGTCATCCGCTTTGGGAAAAACATGGGACATAGAAATATAAATCTAAACATTACAATTTCAATTTCGTTTTTTAATCATAAATATTAAATAAATAACCCGTGCGGTGTTTTTATTAATAATAACTGAGCATCATATAATGTGGTATTTTATTTTTTTGGCAACAATATTTTGAGGAAAACCTTTCATTTCTTTTATGAAAACAATGCCGATTTAATTTTTCAATATCAGCAAATTTTAATCAAAAACATGTTTTAACGAAATGTTAAGTGTGCTATGTCAGAAGCCTGTTCAAAAACCTTTCATATGCTATCTCATTCGTCGTTCTGCGTTTCTTATTTACTTAGAAAAATGGATGTTGACAGAAGAAATAATATATATATGACCAGAGGGCCCGTGCGAAGATTTCGCACTGAAATTTAATATTTTTTAGGTATTTCTCTATTAACCCGTCGACCGCTTTTCATAACAAAAAACTACCGCCAAACTGTAAGATTAAACGCCAAAAATGCAGTCCCATTTACTTGATGTCAGAATCATTATGCATGTTTGTTACGTCATCTAGTGGTATTACATTCGACATTTGCGTGTATTTTTCATTATGTTTTACTGATTTAGTAGTTATTTTATTAATTAAAATAACAATTGTGTCCTTAAATTCTTATATTTTATTTATTTTTTGATATTCCAATGGCAACGTTGTCCCGTTTATTTGGCGATAGTTTTTTGTTATGAAAAGTGGTCGACGGGATAATAGAGAAGTATAATTTTTTATCAATATGTAATATTTATTAGATGCAGGTTTAAACTTCTAAAGAAAAAGCAAGGATAAAAATATCTGCAAACAACATTTAGTTGTTAGTCAAGCCAGAATATCATCTAATTTATTCCATCAAAGTTAAACTAAAAGCTGATCCAAGATTGTTAAAGGCACGCGCGAGAAAAAAAAATAACAATCGTATTTTGACTGCATTAGAGGATGACGTCATCTGCTTCGGGAAAACCATGGGACTTAGAAATATAAATCTAAACATTTCAATTTCAATTTCGCTTTTTAATCATAAGCATAAAATAAACCCGTGCGGTGTTTTTTTATAATAATTGCTATGAGTATCATATAATGTGGAATTTTATTTTTTTGGCAACAATAATTTCAGAAAAACCTTTCATTTCTTTCATGAAAACAATGCCGATTTAATTTTTTAATTTCAGCAAATTTTAATCAAAAACATGTTTTAACGAATTGTTAAGTGGGCTATGTCAGAAGCCTGTTCTAAAACCTTTCATATGGTATCTCATTCGTTGTTCTGCGTTTCATATTTTCTGAGTAAAAGGGATGTTGACAGGAGAAATAATATATAAGGACCAGAGGGCCCGTGCGAGGATTTCGCACTGAAATCTAATATTTTTAGGTACTTCTGTATTATCCCGTCGACCACTTTTCATAACAAAAAACTATCGCCAAACTGTAAGATTAAACGCAAAAAATACAGTCCCATTTACTTGATGTCAGAGGCATCATACGTGTTTGTTACGTCATCAAGTGTTTTTTAATTCAACATTTGCGTGTATTTTTCATTATGTTTTACTGATTGATTAGTTATTTCATTCATTAAAATAACAATTGTGTCCTTAAATTCTTATATTTTATTTATTTATTTATTTTGATATTCCAATGAGAACGTTCTCCCGTTTATTTGGCGATAGTTTTTTGTTATGAAAAGTGGTCGACGGGATAATAGAGAAGTACTATTTTTTATCAATATGTAATATTTATTAGATGCAAGTTTAAAATTCTAAAGAAAAGTAAGGATAAAAATATCTGCAAACAACATTTGGTTTTTATTCAGGCCAGAATATCCTTTAATTTATTCCATCAAAGTTAGAGTAAACTCTGATCCAAGATTGCAAAAGGCACGCGCGAGGAAAAAAAAAATAGCAATCGTACTTTGACTACAGCGCCTAGAATACATAGTGTGGAAACCGGCTACAAAATAGTACTAAAAAATTGTATCCAATAAATGTACAACGTTGCTGAAAATATTAGGATGGGTTCGCAGCGCCATCTGCTAGCTCTTGACATTGTATTAGAATGTTTCGGCTGGTGGTAAGTATTTTAAATACTTAAATTATATCATTTTCTCCTCTGACTTAGTGATTTTTATATATATTTTTTTTAATTATGAAAGCATGGCTAAAAAACGTGATACGCATTTTTTTTGTCTCTGGTTGCAACATTATCGTAGGCTTCGTAGGAGCATCGTTGCACATTTATAGGCTACAACTTTTTAGCACTTTTTAAAGCATTACACCATTTGCCGGTTTCCACACTATGTATTCTAGGCGCTGTACTTTGACTGCATTTGAGGATGACGTCATCCGCTTCGGGAAAACCATGGGATTTAGAAATATAAATCTAAATATTTCAATTTCAATTTCGCTTTTTAATCATAAGTATAAAATAAACCCGTGCGGTGTTTTTTTATAATAATTGCTATGAGCATCATATAATGTGGTATTTTATTTTTTTGGCAACAATATTTTCAGGAAAACCTTTCATTTCTTTCATGAAAACAATGCCGATTTAATTTTTTAATTTCAGCAAATTTTAATCAAAAACATGTTTTAACGAATTGTTAAGTGGGCTATGTCAGAAGCCTGTTCTAAAACCTTCCATATGGTATCTCATTCGTTGTTCTGCGTTTCATATTTTCTGAGTAAAAGGGATGTTGACAGGAGAAATAATATATAAGGATCATCTAAATAACTCCCACCTTCCATTCTCCAAAATTTATGCCCCCTTTTCTCCCTCAGAATAGAACGAAATTTAAATACAGTGACCTCTCACTTATACGCGATACACGGTAATTATTTTTCAGCACCAGTTTCTTTTTAAAGTAGTTTTCTCCTTACTTAATCGCCGAATTTATAAATCAATTTTACTGTTTTAAAATAGTGGTCCGAAAAAGTAATTACTGAACATTGCGTATAAGTGAGAGGTCACTGTATTTTAAAATTTTTGTTAGTATATAAAAAAATCTTCTACTTTATTTATTGCTCTTGTGACAATAAATAATCAATGATATAAATTATCCCTCTGCTCCCGCTTCCCAAAATTTCCGCTTCCCCCTTTGCACCCCCTTCCAACATACAGTGATTTAAATCTTAAAATATTTTTATTTTAAAAATTAATCTGCCACATTCGTTGCTCTCTAATAACAATAAATAAATAACCATCTAAATAACCCATAACCTCCCAAATTTACGCTTCCCCCCCTTTTTCCTTTAGCATACAAAGAAGTTTAAAATATTTTAAAATGTTGAGATATTCAGTTGAGAAAAATGAGTAAATGAACATGATGCTAGCTAATCGGTACCATCTTATTCATAAGACGTGTCACCACACGAGTTAAACCTTCTTCATCAAGTTGAGTATGTAATTGTAGAGGTATTCGCAGAAATATCTACAATGTCAAGGTGTAAACTAACACTATTATTATATCAGACTAGCTGACCCGCTCGGCGTTGCCCAGGCCGTGATAATAAATTTTTAAAAAAATGTCTTTATTATTTTATATCTTTAAAACTCGATTTTGTATGAAATTATATTTTAAAAGGAAAAATTCGCGAAAAAATATTGATATTTAGCGATAAAAGCGTTCATTTTCTATTTTTTTTTTTTTCACTTAAGGGTCATTTCATTAGCTTTAAAATGAAAAGTTCTTTTTGTCCGAACTCTTTGAAATCTTTATTGGTTATAAATAAAACGGTTTTACAGCCCGTGTAAAAATTTCGTAAATATTGTTATTTAGTTGTAAAATAAATGTTTTCTTCTCGCTTTTTTGTTTGTTTGTTTGTTTTCGCGTCGGCTTCTTTAACATAGCAATACAAAAAATATTTCTCATCTTCCGAACTCTCTGAAATTTCAATCAGTTATAAACATAACTGTATTCAAGGTCGCTTTAAAATTTTGCAAAAATATATGCATATTTAGTAGTGAAAACATGAGTTAGCTTAAAAAAAAAAAAACTTTAGCTTTCAACGCAATGGCCATATTACGCCTCCATCCGTTTTCAATGAACACTCTTATATATTTTCGTTTCGGAAATATTTTCGTTTTAGTTATGTTTAATTGTTTTTACGCATAACAACACTACAGTTTTTGTACTTATCCGTTTTTAATTGATAAATACTCTCTTTGCGTGCGCCAATGTAACTTACAGTAAAACTTGCTAGATGGAAATAATTGGGACAAAAAATTCCATTGTAAACATTGTTTTTGTCTTAGCAGATACAGTTACACGCTATTCCTTTTGCCGGAACCATGAAATATTTCCGGTTAAGGCAGGATTCCCTAATACACAATTTCCGTTTTCGCAGATTCTATTGTATTTCGAGAAATAATATTAGCTCTACGCAATTAGCTTCAGCATACATTTTCCACTTTTGAAGAACTAAAATTATTTCATAAAAAGGAATTCTAATGGTAATAAAATAGTTATGATACAGTAAAACATGTGAAAACAGGGTCTCTAGGAGCTGAAAAAAAAATTCCATTTTTGACAGGTTTCTGTTTTAGCAGGTACAATTGAATGCAATTCCTTTTGCCAGGATCATGAAATTTTTCCATTTAAGAGAGTATTCCGTTAGAGACAGGATTCCCTTCACAAATTACTCTATAAATATTACTGAAAATGTTTTGAAAATTAAGGTTATCTTAATGCTCGCTTTGAAATGTTTGGAAAAAACCATTACCTCACGAAAGTCTGCAGCCTTATCGAATGATAATAAAATACAATAAAACTTCCTAAGACGGAAGAGCTAGAGACTAAAGAATAGTTCCATTTTAATCAGGTTTCCGACTTAATAATACGTAACTTGTTTAATATTCCTTCCGACATATGAAAGTTGAACCTGTCTTTTATGGAATCCTCTCTTAAACGGAAATATTTCATGGTCCCGACGGAAGGAATACCATAACAATAGATTTGCTAAGACGGAAACCTGTCAAAAACGGATTTTTTTTCCAGTTTTCAGCGATTTTGTTTTCACTGATTTACTCTATTGCTATTTGTAAATCATTAAAACTACACATAGTAGTATTAGTTTTCGATTAATTAAACAATGTATACTTATAAAAGACAGTTGTTTGTCTGTGTGCGATGGCTAGCGAAATCTGTCGCACGTAGAAGTCTGAAAATTTGACGCGGATTGTCAAAGACAGGTCTTGATGCACCTGAGCCTCAATTTTTTTTTTTTTAAGACCCGTGCTTTCTGGGGTTCTTTTAAGTTTTTTGCCCTAAATTGTTAATGATTTCCCCATTTTTATCCAATCTTCTTCGTTTTGGGGGCCTTTTCTCTATTTAGGTTTTCCCCCATTTCTACGTTCCAGTTAAGACCCTGGGGCCCGGTACGGGGCCCCTTGAAGATTTTGTGAACTAAATTGTTAATAACTTGCTCCCTTTTAATAGGATTTTCTTCGACTTGAAGACCTTTTCTCCATGTAGTTATTCCTCAATTTCTACAGTCCACTTAAGACTCTGGCGCCCCTTTAAGTTTTTGTACCCTAAATAGTAAATAACTTGCCCCTTTTTATCCGTTCTATTTTTTTTCAGGCCCTTTCTCTATTAATTATTTCTCCATTCCAATTAAGACCCTGCCACCCTGGGGCCCGGTATGAGGCCCCTTGAAGTTTTTGTTCTCTAAATTGTTAATAACTTGTCCCTTTTTATCCGATCTTCTTCGCTTTTTAGGTCTTTTTAGGGTTTCGTTCATCTCACGAAACCCTATTACCCCTGCTCCGTTGTCTGTCCGTCACAGAGCCATTCTCAAAAAGTAAGTAACTTACAGAGTTGAAACTTAGTGTATAAATCTGAATAGCAACTGTAAAGAGCTCAAAATATTAAAATTTGAAAAATTCGTATTATTTTAATAAATAGAGATAAAAAACCAAAATTCTAACAGCCTTTTCCTATTAAATTGAAACATTTTTGCCAAAGATTTAAAATCCACAATGAAATTCTTTCTACAATAATTAATTTTCTATCACACGATTTTCACGTGAAAAATGAAAATGAAATAAAAAGTTTCACCAATTGAAAAAAAGATAAATATGAAATAAAATTGATTGACGTCATAGTCGTAATAAAACGGAAAATGTCTAAGATTTCTCAATAATACAAGGAGTATGAGTAATTGTAAGTGGACAAAGCAGATTAATATCACGTCATTAGAGAATTAAAAAGAAAATCTGACGTCATATAGGAAGTTTAACTAATTTTTCAAATGTTTGAGAATAATACAAAGCGAGTATCAATATAAATAATAGAAAATAGTATAAATATATGAGTTTGAGAAACATATTGAATCGTGATAAAAATCCGATTATGGAAATATTCGCATATTTTAAAATTTTGTAGGTGTACAATTTGTTTAATTTTGAAATTATTCTTTTAAATATTGCATTTAGTCCGTATGACGGATATTATTATGACAGAATATAATAGCGGGCTTGGACCGCTATCCGGCTGGTTTAGATATTCGAAAAAAGGAAAAAATAGACCGGTCGGTAAATTTTTACTTTATAAAAAGCATGACATTTTTTTTTTTGTTTTTGTTGCTAAATGAAATTTGTTTGAATTTATTAAAGAAAGGATAAAGTGTTTTTAAAGGAATATTAAACGAAACCCTTTGAGCGATCTTCGATCACACTTACCCACTTGTTTCTATTTAGTTATTCCCCCATTTCTACATTCCAGTTAGGACACTGGCTTCTTGGGAATTTATAGCATTTAATAGGTTGTTTTTAGTTCCAATAAATGAAATAATTTTCAGACAACATGTAAATTTCAGATTACACGCAGCTCAAATTTTCAATCCGGTTTGGTATAAATCCTAAAAATTCAAAACGGGCCCGGCCTTTTTATTTTTTTGTAGTTCATGACCCAGTCCCTGAAAAAATCAATGAAATCAAACCCTATCTCAGCTCGTTTTGTACAAAAAAAAATGCCAGTGTTTCTTTACAAAAATTTACCTATAACTGAAATTCCTTTAAAATAATATTGCATATATATATTTATGCAGAAAATTATAAAGTACAGCATTTTTCAAGTTATATGTCTGAGGGGTCAAGTTATATGCCTTTGAATACAATCTAACAATAATCATGATCATTTATATAATTACGTACATGAAGACTAATAAAAAAATAATGTGACTTAGAATAAAAGAAAAAGACGGTTAAAGAAAATCAAAATTTCAATAGCGAAAAATATATTTAAAAAAATATTTCTCTATATTTATCAAATGAAAGCAAATTTCTAAAGATTCCGTTATACGAATAAACAATATCACTATTGTTTTTTACAACAAAAAAAAAAAAAAAAAAAAAAAAAAAAAAAAAGAAAGAAAGAAAAGAAAAGAAAAGAAAAAGAAAAAGAAAAAGGAGAAAATAAAACAGCCCGACAGAGACTCAGATTAATTTTCTTTCATTAGATTCGGCAATGTCTCCTCCGAAAGATTTCAAATTTTCTATTTATGTTCATGGTTTGTAAGTAACTGAAAAATCTCTCCTCATAATTCCATAATGTTTTCTCCTTCCACTCTTAGAAATTCACTTCGAAAAAAAGGTTCAATTAATGATGAAATGTGTTAAATGTGCGTGGAATGTTGTTATTATTACATTTTTTTAATATCATTATGCCAAGTCGATCTTACGATGCTCTAAAACTAAGAAAAGATAATGATCATCCAGCAATTAGTTTTAATAAAAATCAATCAAGGATTTATTATTACACTTATATAAAAATAGGTAACATAAAAAAAGTTTAATTCTCCATTTTGACATTTTTCTTATGTTCAGAATATGTCTCATAGTGATTGTAACTCATGTTCAAAAAATATATTTTTGAGTGAAGAAAAAGTGATTTCAGAATTTTTCATTACGATAATTTGAACAAAAGAATCGAATAAATTAAATTACTGCCAACAGATGGCGTCAGTAAAACCATTTGAACGGGAACGAAAAAGAATATGTAACAATTGAAATTGTCGGTAATAGATGGCGCTATATGATTGTCTTATTTTTAAATCTTTGTTTTTATTTCTAACTTCAGGTTAGAGCGGTCAGCGGTTTTAGGTTCGGTCGCCCCCCACCCCACAGAGACGGATCTAGACTAAATTTTAGCCGGGGCAAGCTTGTAGAATTGCCCCCCCCCCCCCCCTGCACCCAAGAATATCAGAATAAAATCTACGTACTAAACAATTGCTTAAGGAAGTATTGATACTCAATATTCAAAATATGTATTTTTACTATGCATTTTTTTCTTGCAAAAAGTACTTGTAAGTATGTAACAAAAATATATTCATCTATGTCGTATATGTTTTTATAAGATTTTTAGTAAATTGTATATTAAATCTTTATATCGGAACATATTTATTAGTGAGTGAACCTAGGAAACATATCTACGCTTATCATGCTACAAGAAAAAGCCGAGGCTTCTATTTTTTTCATAGAAAATCGCCGGTCAACTCAATATTTTTATGAGAGATAGCTGTGGAATTTCTTAATAAAAAAAAAAAAAAAAAAAAAAAAAAAAACATATTTATAAAAATATCTCTTTTTGACTCAAAAATAATCTCATAAAATCATATTAGAACAATGGATATTTCAACTTTTAATAAAACTTACTTTAAAATGATTTATCTCAAAATACAGTTTTTCAGAATTGTGCGGAAGATATCTTAAGAACTTACTGATATTTTTGCTTGATATTTTAAAGCATATATTCATATCTTTAGACTATATTTAAATATGCTTAGTGTTTAACCTATAAAAAAATATTGCATTGCTTTGCATGTACTTTTGCATTGATAATAAATCCTGCATTACTTTCACCTTTATTTTTTAAGTATAAATTTTGCTAAAATAAACACATACATAGGTTCGGTGTTACAATAAAAATAACATCTATAAATCGGTTAAGTTTGCATGTAAAAATGCATTTTGCGCGCAATTGAAAAAAAAAAGGCACACTTTTATCATTTTCAAGCATACAATTTTAAAATATTCTTTTATACATTGCTTACAAAGGAATTGTTATAGGAATTTTTTCATGCAAATCATTTCAAACTAAGCAGAAAATGCTGTTGCTTTATTTGCACGTTCCTAGAAAAATTGAATTTTTTGAACATTGAAGAGAAATATGCCTCTTTAAGAACAGGATTGAAAATTAATTTAATACTTTAATATTATTATAATATGATATTAATCAGGATTATTCTTTTTTCTTTTTCTTTTCTTTTTTTTTCTATTACAACTTTTTTTTTTCTTTCCAAAAACTAAATCCATTTATTAAAAGCTGATTTTTAAATTCGTTGACTATATTATTTACAAACATGTAAAAAAATGACAAAAAATAAAATAAAAGAGGAGTAGCGTTTTATAATATGTATTTAAACTTGACAGTTTAAAACATTTCTAAAAATTGCAATTTATTCTTCTTACATTAATGGGTTTTTTTTTTAAAACATTTCAACTCACATTCGTCGCTTTTAATTAAAAATACTTTTTTTTAAATTTTTATTTTGCATTTTCTTTTAATTCCTTTAATGAACGAGGACTATGTAAAGTGAGCCTTTCGAATTCAAGTCACTTGGATTTGTCTAACTCTGTATACAGGTGTTTCTTTTTTCATTACACAATATTCTTATTTATACAAACAATGTACAATAAATATAAATACATCAGTTAGAAACAGTAACTTTATCTATGTACAACAATGGTGGAACCCTGAAGATGAGCAAAAGTTTGCTCGAAAGCGCTCGGTTATCTATGTAGAAATACAGTTTTGTATATGAAAGCACCTTCAGTAAAGTATTTTATAAAATGGTACGTATATATGTTTTTGGACATTTATGTTGTTTTTAATTAGTAACATAAAACGGTTTCGGAAAAGAGATGACGCAAAATCTTTAAATATTAAATAAATAAAAATTTCTTAAAAATACTGGCGGCAATGTGATATTTTATATAATGTAATACAAATTAATTTATTTTTCATTTTTGATCCTTATGCAATGAAAGCAAACCGCCGTTGAACAAAATAAAATTGAATATCTTTTCATGTGAATTTTTAATTTTCTTTATTCTTAATGTATTATGATTCGTCATTTTTGCGCCCTTCCAAGTCTTGCACCCGGGGCAGCTGGCCCAGCTAACACCCCCTTAGATCCGTCACTGCCCCCCACCCCCCCGGCTCAATTCAATTTTTACAAGAAAGAAAAAAAAAGAATGTTCTTTTCAGGCTGTTCTCAAATCCAAAGGGGCTACTTTCAGACGCATTTTTTAATTATTTTTTGCTCAGAAACTCATGAAATGGGCAGGAGTTGTTTTTCGTAAACTTTGTATATATATTTATGCGAAAATTTTACATATTCAGACTATATGTACCGGGGGAGGCACCAAATGCCCTTCGTCCTGGTTTCCTAGACGAGTGGTGTCCCTTAGGAATAAAGACTGTCCGCCAGCCATCCATTAGAATTTAGAATGGCAACATAATGATCACTTAGACGCAAAGACTATTACATTCAAATAACGACTTATTAAAAGGATTAATGTAGTTTAGAATAAAAGAAGAAAAGTTGGTTAAAAATGTCATAACTTTTGAAGCTGTATAATTAAATAAAAGTAGATAAAAAATAAAAAAAAATTCTCTGTAATCTATTAAAGTATATTTCCAGATTTCATTAACAAACGTTCATTGTCACTATTATTTGTACTGGGAAAAAAAAAGGCATTCTCGAGACGTCCAGGAAACAATTAAGTCCAGGTCCGACCCGGTCCGAGTATGTAGAAAAATGAGCCTGAGCCGGCCTCAGACACAATGCAACTGTCCAATGCAGATCTCTACGCTGGACATGTTAAATCTCTGTATTGATATTGTCAAACTAGCATCGGCTCTTGCAGAACATTTATACTTATTCTCGGACCCTACCAGATCCATTGAAAATTGTTCATATTTTGCCGGCTGTATCCGACCCTTTTAAATTTGTTATATAGGGCCAGTCAACCCGCTTATTTTTTTCTATCGGCCTGGATACGGCCTGGAGCAGTAATAGGGCGCGGTAGCGTATTACTGCTTGCACGGCAGCGTATTACTGCTTATTTTACGGTTTAATACTGTTAATTTTACGGTATAGTACTGGCAGCTGGGGTGCCAGTTTTATACTGTAAAATCGACAATTATTTTTTGCAGTGTACTAATTATATTAACTTACTATATTTTGTTTTGTTATATTATTATTTTAATTACCCCCTATTTCACATTATTTAACAAAGTGTGGTTCGGCCCGCCCAACGTCTCAAACATATGTTTGCGGCTCGCGAGAAAAAAAGGTTGATTATGGCTGCTTTAAACATAATGAAATTGAAAAGGATCACTAAGATTCAATGTAACTTATTTTCTATAAATTATGGTGTGTGTATAGGATTTATCGTTCATGTACAGAGACGCATCACAAGAGAATTCGGTTTAAGGACTGACTAATGATCGATAATTGCCAGAAGTGATCTTTCCGCTGTGATATGCAGTTTTATGTAATTTTTAGTGTTTTACGTGTTGTTTACAAATCCTGTAGATAATATACAGGGCTGCACGAAATATTTCGAATATGGGTAGGTATTGCTGAAAATGGATTTGTACTGAGTTATGTATTTTTTAAATTGCTTAATTAGATATTTAATTTTTTCATACGATGAAATGAGATTTTTTTAAATAATATTCTGTTAGTGTTGGAAATTGTTTCATGATCTATTCCGGATGCATGATTTTTCGCTCTTGTTATAATTTTCGTTTGGAAAAAACATTTTCGGTGGTTATTCTATAGTAGTTAAAAGAAAGCTTTTATCCAAATAAATCCTCATCTATTTCATTAAAAAAAGCATACTAAAATTATCCGAAAATAAGCTATTTTCCTAATAAAATATTGCGTCAAAATAGCACGATTTACTTCATTTTTAGGGGTTCGTTCATCTCACGAAACCCTATTGCTCCCGCTGCGTTGTCTGTCTGTCACAGAGCCATTCTCGAAAACTATGTAACTTACAGAGTTGAAACTTTGTGTATAAATCAGAATATCAGCTGTGAAGAGCTGAAAATATTAAAATTTGAAAAATTCGTATTATTTTAATAAATAGAGATAAAAAACCAAAATTCTAACAGCCTTTTCCTATTAAATTTAAACATTTTTCGCTATAGCCGATGCCAAAAATTAAAATTCAACGATGAAAACCTTTCTACAATAATTATTTTTCTATCAGACGATTTTCACGTGAAAAATGAAATAAAAAGTTTCACCAATTGAAAGAAAGATTAATATGAAATAAAATTGATTGACGTCATAGTGTTAATAAAACATAAAACGGAAAGATTTCTCAATAATACAAGGAGTATGAGTATGTGTATGTGCACAAAACAGATTAATATCACGTCATTAGAGAATTAAAAAGAAAATCTGACGTCATATCGGAAGTTTAACGGATTTTTCAAATGTTTCAGAATAATACAAAGCGTGTATCAATATGAGTAATAGAGAATAGTAAATATATGAGTTTGATAAACATATTGAATCGTGATAAAAATCCGATTATGGAAATATTCGCATATTTTAACATTTTGAAGGTGTGCAACATGTTTAAATTTGAAATTATTTTTTTTAAAATATCGCATTTAGTCCGCATGACAGATATTACAGTGAGAGAATATAATAGCGGGCTTCGACCGCTATCGGAATGGTTTAGATATTCGAAAAAAAGAAAAAATAGGCCGGTAAATTTTTACTTTATAAAAAACATGATTTTTTTCAAATTTATTAAAGAAAGGATAAAGTGTTTTGAAAGGAATATTAAACGAAACCCTTTGAGCGATCTTCGATCACACTTACCCACTTGTTTATACATTACGCTTTGAAATATGGTGGCTAGACAACGATTAAATGAAAGAGGAAACTTAAAAAGAAATGCATTTTAAAATTTATAAAAAATGAGAAAGTAAAATGTCTTATATTTTTCGAACAGGTGCATACAATTTCCCAAAAAGTTATAGAAAGTTATAGAAGTTTATAGAAAGTTCCATAATCAGGTGCACTCGATTATTGAAGTTTAGCCTTTTTAAGTTCTACTAGATGGAATTTGATGAGGCATGCATTAATAGTTAGATAGTTTTTCAGGTATGTTTCTTTTTGGATAATGCATATCATTCTATCGTTCTTTACCAAATCCTTACTAATGATCAACTAAATGAGTTGGTCCTTAATAGTCTAAATTTTGCCTGACGCATTAGAAAATATAATAGCACAATGACGTTCGTATCGTTTTTCAGCAATTCGGAAAGACATTCCATGTAAAAATCCATATAGCTTTAAAACACAAGGTCAAATTCACCGCTACATTTTGTTTGACTCGAGATTCATTTGGAGAAAACGACCAGCGTAGCCGGTGAATCCTGCTAGTAAATAAATAAATACTTTTTCTACCAATTATAATAAATTGTTTTAATATTTAGACTTGAATGGACATTTTATTTGTGTTAATGAAAAAATCAGAAAAGCTGTACTCTTCTGAATTATTTTTTATCTTCATAATTTGAGTGCTCCGTGAAGTAAAAAAGGTTGAAAAGTACTGCTCTAGGTCTTAGATTTACACTTGAAAGTAGCCGATTTCCTTCTTCCCATTTCCTTTTAACTTGCCTGTAAAATGGTTTCTACCTTTGAGGGAGTATTGATGCGGGGAAAAGTTTTCCCTCCTTCGTAAGGCGCTGCTGTGACGTTTATTATTGCAGTTAATTGCAATATTTTACATATTTTTCTCGCGGTGCTGTTTGGATATTAGTATTAAAAAACGTATTTAAATATATTAAATATCATTTGTCCAGTTATATCCTTTTGTAGGATTTCATTTCTTAAAGTTTTTAAGAAGTTTGTAATCATTTTTTAACTTAACTGGGTTCATGTAATGTAAAGATGGAATTTTGTAATCAATTCTTAATTCACTTCCTGATAAGTTAGATTTACAAAAATTATGTACGAATATGTGTTCTTGATGACAATAGAACATTTTAATAGCTTTCGAACTTTAATTATAAATTTATAAATTATTTTTTAGGCATTTTTTCCGTTTGCCAGGCATAGATGATGACCCGAAAAATATTTTTATGGTTACAACTGTATACGAATAACACTGAAGTTAATAGTTAAATACGCACCAAAATAGGACAAATAACTATGAAGCTGCAAAATGAAATATTTTAAATACTAAAAAGTAGAAAATAAAATATACATAAAAAATAAAGGGTAATATATATTTTTAAAATACGCTTTTATAAATTAATAATTTAATAATTATATTATGATTATAAGTTGAGAAAACAATTTAGAAATCCGGAATTGTGAGTTTAAATACTGCTTTTTAGGGTTTCGTTCATCTCACAAAACCTTATTACTACCGCTCCGTTGTCTGTCCGTCACAGAGCCGTTCTCAGAAACTATATAAGTTACAGGCATGAAAATTTGTGTATTTATAGCTAAATATCTACTATGAAGTTCAAAATATTAAAATTTGAAAAAATCGTATTATTTTAATAAATAGAGATAAAAAAAAACCAACATTCTAACAGCCTTTTCCTATTAAATTAAAAAAAATTCATTATAGCAGTTGCCAACAATTAAAAATCCACAATAAAATTCTTTCTGCAATAATTAATTTTCTATTGAAAGATTTCCACATGTGAAAAATGAAAATCAATTAAAAAGTTTCACCAGCTGAAAAAAAGATTAATATGACGTCATATTGGTAATAAAAGGAATTTTTCAAAGATTTCTCAATAATACAAGGAGTATGAGTATATGTATAAACATAAAGCAGATTAAATATCACGTCATTAGAGAATTAAAAAGAAAATTAATCTGACGTTATATTGGAAGTTTAGCGGATTTTTCAAATGTTTGAGAATAATACAAAAGAGAGTATCAATATGAGTAATAGTGAATAGTAAATATATGAGTTTGAGGAACGTATTGAATCATAATAAAAACCCGATTATGGAAATATTAGCATATTTTAAAATTTTGAAGCTGTAAAACATGTTTAATTTTGATTTTTTTTTAAAATATCGCATTTAGTCCACAATGATATTATTATGACAGAGTACAATAGCGGGCTTAGCCCGCTATCGGGCCTGTTCAGACATTCGAAAAAACGGAGTTTGTTATAAAGAGAGTTACATATGTTTTTAATTGTCAGGGGTGAAACGCTTTCCTTAATTAATGCATTTATTTTTCTTTTAATGTTACGTAAACGACGTCACGGGTAACAGCTAGTAAAATATAAAATAACTAATCTTCTGTAATCTGTGGGCAAGGTTAGCTCCAGACATGGGCTTTTTGTTAGCAACAATATAGTTTAAAATCAATGTATATTTTTAAAGAACTGTCACACACACACACACACACACACACACACACACACACACACACACACAAAAAAAAAAAAGAGCACAAAAAACAGAGGATTACGCAATAGGTTTAAATATCTATTTTATATAAACTATTTTTTTTTAAATATCGCATTTAGTCCACATGACAGATATTATTATGACAGAGTATAATAGGAGGGTTCGCCCGCTATCGGGCCTGTTCATATATTCGAAAAAACGGAGTTTGTTATAAAGAGAGTTACATATGTTTTTAATTATCGGGGGGGTGAAACGCTTTCCTTAATTAATGCATTTATTTTTCTTTTAATGTTACGTGAACGATGTCACGGGTAACAGCAAGTAAAATATAAAATAACTAATCTTCTGTAATCTGTGGACAAGGTAAGCTCCAAACATAGGCGTTTGCTAGCAACAATATAGTTTAAAATCAATGTAGATACTTTTAAAGAGCTGTCACAAAAAGTTAAAAAACAGAGCACAAAAAAGCACACACAAAAAAACAAAAAACAGAGGATTACGCAATAGGTTTAAATATCTATTTTATATAAACTGTATATATATATATATATATATATATAGTTGATAAATCACCAAACAATTATGCTTTCATCTGCAAATATTATTATTCGCAGTTAATAACTAAAGCTATAAATACAAATTTAAATTTTAAAATAACTAATCTAGATAAAATCATTAATAATCGACATATATTTCAATTTTATAAATTACTAAAAATTAAAAACTATAACTTTAATTATCCATACATTGTTGTTATACCTAAATTCCACAAAACTCCTTTAAAATTTAGAACTGTAACAATCGGTTGTAATACTTATAACAATAATGCAAGCAAATTTTTATTAACTATTCTCACTAAATTGTTTGAACTTACAAAACAAAAAGATAATTTGTATAGCATAAAAAATAGTTTTCAACTTGTCAATAATATTAAAAATTTAAATAACATAAAATACATGAAGACGTTTGATTTTAATGACTTATTTAATAACATTGATATTAACGATATGTTCAAGATAGTAAATTTATTATATAAGGAATACAAGGATTCTATTAAATTAAAAAATAAAATTTCGTTAAATTACTTTAAAACATTAACTAAATTTATTCTCCATTATAATTATATTGTTTTTAATGATACTATATATATACAAAGCTGTGGACTCCCTCAAGGTGGCATTGTTTCTTCAATTCTTGCAGAATTGTATTTATATTATTATGAACGTAACTCTAATATTGCTAATTGTAAAATATACCGTTATATAGATGACATTATTGTCTTCTATTTTAATAGTAATTCAAATTATTTATTACCTATAAAATATCATAAAAATTTAACTTATAGTTTCAATGTTATGGCAAATAATGAAATTAATTTTCTTGATCTTAAGATAATTCTTAAAGATAATAAACTTTTGTTTGACATTTATGACAAGCGAAATGATTTTACTTTTAAGGTTAACTTATTTACTAACTATTTGTCATGTATACATAAATCAGTATTTGTAAATATTTTACTAAATTTCGCACATAGAATTAATAATCTTTGTTCAAATAACTTTAAAAATCAAAATTTAAAACATATCCTTCAAATTGCACAAGTTTATGGATATCCTTACTATTTAGTTAAATCAATTTTACACATATAAATATAGATTTAATTTGGGTTAAATGTCTGTATTTTTTTTTTTTTTTTTGTTAAAATCTCCTTGATAAAAATGATAATCAACTTTTGATTGTTGATATATTTGGCTAAACTATGAATCCTATTGTGTGCGTTGCTGCATAGGATTATCCTAGTTTAATGTCATTCATATTTTAAAAAATATTAACGATAATTTTCAACTTTTGACTGTTGATATATTTAGCTAAATTATAACTCATATTAAGAGCATGTGCTGCATAGGATCATCTTAGTTAAAAGTCATTCATAAATTAAAATTTACATGTGGGCGAATTCTATAATTGTTGTTATGATTATATGGAGTTAATATTATTGGGGTTGTAACAAAAGTTAAAATTATCAAGGATGTTACAATGGGTTAATCAATACAATATAATATTAATATGTTAAACATATTTAATTTTAGTAAATATTAAATATTTATTAAATATAGTACACTAATAAACATATCTCTTAGTTTTATATTATTTATTTTATTTTAATATTAGATCATTTAATTTAATTAATATTTATGTTTTTTATATTTTTTTTTCAGGGTAGATATTATTTAAATAGCTGGATTTAAATTATAATAAGTGCATTGCCATATTGAATAATCTATGTTATTTCTAAGTATAATACTAATTTATAAAATGAAAGCATCATATGGATTCTACATTAATGTTTGGGTTAAATTAAGATATATTTTAAATGGGTTAGTTAAAATAGAAATTATATTATACTAGTAACTCTTATTCTCTATATATATCATTAATATTAACTAGTAAAATTAATATATTTACACTACATTACAGCTGCAAATAAGTAATTATACATACAATATTAAAGTTTTAGTAGAATATCTGTACACCAGATGTCAGCAGCAAAAGTAAATTATATAATGTATTTGATAGTATGCTAAAATAGTCTAATATTTTTACAATAGATGGCAGTAGTATAGCTTATTTAAAATATTAAAACTTGGAAATTTAGTATGGAGGTAATAATATCTATGAAATACTTTCAAATTATCAAGTAATATTATATATTTTAATTTATTAAATTAAAATTAAAATAAAATAATTAATGGTTTTTATTTATATGTATATCATAATTTTTTTTTCTACATTTTTTAAAATGTTGTAATCTATTTAGTTAAATAAAAATAACTGTAACTGTAGGTTACAATTTATGATCTGAAGGATTCTCTATTTAACTGTGAATTTAACCTCTTCTTTTGGATACAACTTTGTACATGTGCTCACAATATACTAAATATCTTGGGATATTATTAATATAAGTAATATATATATATTTTAATTTTTTTAATTCTTTTTCACACTCCTTTTCAAATTGTATGTATAATTTATAATATTCCATTGTAAAGGTCTTGTTATTCAATATTGTTTCAGCGATTGTTCGGGCGAGATATGGCACTATATTTAGCAAAAGCTGGTGTCATATACAGAAAACAACCGTTCTTTGCTTATAAATGTGATTTTCTTGCCCTTGAAAAAGTAAATTACTTTATAAGCTTTTATTTGTGTATATACTCGTGTGGTTTATATTTCATTCCTTATTTTCTATTTATTTAATTTTTTTTCTTCTTCTTCTTAATTTGAATTAATAATGTTACATTTATTAGGACTACAATTTTAATTTTTTTTTTTTTTTTTATACCGCTAACCAGGCCCCTACCTGCCCGGCATGAATGCCTAGCTTAACGGGTTAGTACCTGGGTGCGGGGCGGAAATCGCCTGATCACAGCATGGCTGTGATCCACCTGACTATTGATTTGTTCACATCGCTGCTGTGCTTGCTCTCTTGTGATTTGCTACCGCTATCTTTGTTTGCCGGTTCAAGGTTTCTGTTTAACTTTGTTGAATTGACAGATTTAATAGGTCTCGTAATTTAGAACCTTGATCAGGTGACGAGACCCTCACCTGACTAGGCACCCCCAGAGGTATTATTCACAGGTAACTTGGAGGGCTTTGCACCCACGACGGATTTTACATGCACCAGGTGCCATTAGCGTACATAGATTTACATATTTACCATGTCTGTTGGCTTGTCACGTTCATGGTGGGTTGTCGCTGTAGTGTTTATCGCCTCTTTTATGGGCTGATTTCCCTTCTTGTTGTATTTGTCTCTGTCAAGGCTTTTTGGCGTTTTTATAGGCTCGCCCCTGTTGTGGGTTGTTTTTTGTCTATCATTCATTGGTTTTTTGTCTCTTTCTTGATATATTTTTACCTCTAGCTTGTGCTAGAGCTGGTTTTCCCATTTTGAATCTTGGTCTTCTTTCGAGAGTTTCACTGGTTATTATGTCACTATCGTGGGTTTTGTCACGTTGTAACATTTGTTACTGGTGGTTGTCACATTGTAACTTTTGTTACTGGTGGTTGTCACATTGTAACTTTTATTACTGGTGGTTGTCACATTGTAACTTTTGTTACTGGTGGTTGTCACATTGTAACTTTTGTTACTGGTGGTTGTCACATTGTAACTTTTGTTACTGGTGGTTGTCACCTACAATTTTAATTTGTAAATTGACAGGGCTCTTTGGTATCGGGATTTCAGTGTATGTGGTCAGTTTCTTATGTTTCAATGGTTAAATTTTACTTAAAGTTTTATATATATATATATATATATATATATATATATATATATATATATATATTTTTTTTTATTAATATCGCATTTAGTCCACATGACAGATATTATTATGACAGAGTATATTAGCGGTTTCGCGGTTTAAATATTCGGAAAAAAAAATAGACCGGTACATTTTTACTTTATAAAAACATGACTTTCTTTTTTTTTTGCTAAATGAAATTTATTTGGATTTATTAAAGATAAGATAAAGTGTTTTGGAAAGGAATATTAAACGAAACCCTTTGTGAGATCTTCGATCACACTTACCCACTTGTTTTCTTTCCTGTTGCCATATCTTAAAAAATAAATAAACAAACAAAGCAAAAATTAATTTTTTTAAAAATAAATTCATTAGTTCACGCTTTCTACCGAGAGTAAATCATAGAGATGAATTTTAGATAATCGGAGCCTATGCCAAATTAACGTATTGCAACGGATATTTCTTTTCTTTTCTTCTTTTTTTTTTTTTTTGGAACAACGTGAATTGCAGTCATGAAACTAAGATTTAATGACCATAAGAACCATGATTTTTTTAACATAAACAATGAATGATATTAAAAGAGCGTTTAAAAAAAATCATTTTTTATTTTATACTTGTTTTTTAATCCAAAAGAAATCTGGAAAAAAATTTATAGAACTGTTATTTAAAATATCGAATTAAAGAATACATAAATTGTTAAATTTATTATTTACACAAACAAATTTTCACGGTATCTCATCACCTGAGGAATATTCCGCGCTTAATCTTACACTCAGAGCTCACAGAAATGCTGGAAGAAGAAAAACCGTTTGAAATGCATCGATTTAAAACTATCTTCAGCTCCATTCGATGCCTTTCAGGCGCAAAATTTCCAACCAAATCAAATCTTTATTCCGAAGTTTTAAAGAATTTCGTTCGAAACTTTAAAAGACGATGTGTCGTCATAAAATAACACGAAGCCTACCATCAAAGATAAAACCAAACGTGCAGCATTACCGCTATTTCTTGTATCACAATCGATGTCTTTATGACGGTGGTCGCACAGTCGGAAATGATGTAAATCTCAACGACACGTGCCACGTTTTTACGATTCCGGTATTGCCAACCGTAAGGGGAAATAATTCGTAAAGGAAACATAACACTCTGTCGGTCTTTTTTTCGCCTGCTGTTTTTTCGCGTTGTTAAAACCAGCTGCTGCAACATCCCTCTGCCTTCTTTATATCTCTATCGACGTACATTTTGAAAGCCCCGGCGTTTAGCAAGGCGTAAATCGTCATTAAAATGGCCGCGTGGTTGGAGACCCCCTTGTAGAGACAATAACCACTCACCTATATCATACTCTCAGCGAGTTAGCCATATATCTCTCTGTATATAGCCAATATATTTTTTCTCTATACTGAGTCGTGTTCACACTTGGCCGCTTCCGTAAACTTGGCTCAATTTCAGGCAAAAGGGGCGCAGCCCAATGAAACGTGCTCGAACTAAAACTACTCTCAAAAAACAGAGTGGAACTCCTTAACCACCATTTTGTTTCTCTTTTCAATAGTTAATTACAAACTATTTTTAACTTGTTTAAATTTTCATTTGTGAATGTGTGATTTTAACTTAAAAGAAGGCTAAAGGGAACAAAATCGCTTCCCTGTTGTAAGCGAGCAAGTCTGGGCCAGCCGGTGTCAGAATTTATGTGGTCCTAAAGAGACCAAAAGCACGAGCCTCTCTAAGAAAAGTAACAGAAACCACTGTTATTTACTTAAATTGCAGGTTGATAGGCTCAGTCACTTTTAACAATCATATGATTCAGAGGAAAACAAACAAACAAAAAAATACAGGGCAAGGGCGAGTAGGACTGAGGGTTCCGTACTGTTAAGTCGTATGTCATAAGTCGTAGTAAGTTCCTAGTTTCTTGACAAATATACAAAAAATAAGAACTGCACACTTATATATCTTGATGCTTCTTGTAATTATTGTATCATAAAACTGTAACTCATTTGATTACATTCTTTTATTTTAACTTAATTTGATTTTTGTAAGTAAAGATGGAAATTTTGTAATTGATTTTTCACTCATTTCCTGATAGCCATAGAATTATAAAAAGTCCTTCCGGCCTGTACCGGGAGGAAAATGTATCTTCCCCATTCCTTGTTTTTAAGAGTTCAGCTAATTTGACTCAAACACAGGACCCTGATTATAGAAGATTCCCAGTTTTCGTCAAGATTGAATTTGAAAGGAATTTCAAAAAATTAATCAGCTATCGCGAAGTTGGTTTCATTTATGGTGGCCTATTTTTGCTGCCAAATTTGACGAAAATTCGTCAAGTATCGTCAAGCTTGGCAAGAATTCGACGCTGGCGGACTATGTAGTTTTAAGCATATGAGAGTTGGAACAATAGTTAAAACAATGAAAGAAAATTTGCAAGAAACCACGCTCAATAAAACTCATAAAATAAATCCATTTATGGAGTTAGTAGGCGTTAATCCCGATTATGGAAATTCACGAGTTTATCACCTAATAAATCGGCATAGACTTATAAATTAATGGTTTTTGTTTTTTCTCTTTTACATGTATTATATATAAGAAACTTCCTTTGTGCCAAATTTTAAGATTATTGGTCAACGGGAAGTTTCCTATAGATTTTACTCTCAAAATTTATAAGGTACTTCCACTTCAAGTAACCCCACAAATGAAGTCGCATGGATTCAGATCCGGGGAATATGGTGAATACGGCATGATATTCTTGAATTCCGAATTATTCTTTAATTCTATACAACTTTTTTACACGTGTCAGCAATGAAACAGACGCATGAATGAAATTTCTGTCCTTCTGAGTACCATTTAAAGTTCCATGTGCTTGTGCTGCCACCTATTATCCAATATTGGAACTATTTTTTTCACATTCGTGTATAACAAATTCCAGACCTATCTGTTTAACATTCAACTTGTTTCACATTTCTATCTCTCACTGTTTCGAAGTTATGTCATTTCAAAGTTGGGGAGTCCTTTCTAGAACACCCTGTATAAAGGTTTCGTTTTTTTTCCTTTTGAGATACGGAACTTTTAAAACATAATTTAATTTTTGCCGTACAGTGGACTCAGCAATCAGCTACCCAATTGAATCAAATTCTGATTTATAAACGCGATTTATTTAAAAGCGTATTACGACTGTGTTATCATGCTTTGTCATAAAGTAATTTGCTTAAACCATAATATGCCTCACACTTTCGACTTATTTTTTTCTCATGAAATTTAGCCCATTGACTAATTTACAAATTATACAAACGTTTGTCCTAAATTTGTTTCTATAAATGTTTGTAACGGACGTTGCAATATGGATTCGTCGTATTGGAATTGATTCGAAAACAAGATTTTTGAATATTTTATTGTATTACAGCAATAACTAACCACAGGAAGTGTCCTGCAAGGGGTAGGCTTAGATTATTATTTTACAAAGAAAAGTAATTGATAAGTTTATTTTAAAGAATTAATGTAAATCATAAAATAACCGACAAAAATATTCACTAAGAAAATGTACTAAGTATTTTAAAACATCCCTCAATATGAAATTTTCTATTTCTCCGCTGCAATATCAAAATTAAATTAAAAAAAAATAATAGTAAGATAGAAACTGCATCTGTGTCATTAGTCGATCTTAATTTTTTTTTCTTTTGAATAAAATTTATCTTGCTAATGGATTGTTTTATTTTAATTGCAATGATTGAAAAAGTGCGAAATAAGAAGTTATAAGCCATCTTTCTGATTTCTTTCAGGTAGCTTTCAATACTAGAAGTAAAAACCTACCTATTGCAGCCGTACAGACAAAAGCAATTCCAAAAAAATTTGGTATATTTTCACCGATCATGACCCCCCAAACCCCAAATCCACTCTCCGTTAAAATGTTGATATATATATTAATTTCATTGCATATGGTCAGTTGCTTCTGTTTCAATGGTTAATTTTTGCAATAAGTTTATATATATATATATATATATGACATTTGTCATGCTGTAACTCTCTTATTTATGAACCGATTTGTATGTGACTCAGTATGTGTATAGGACATACTAAAATCTCGACCGAGTCCTTGGCCAGCTTCATCCGCCATCTTGTTTCAAAATGGCGGCCAGTTAAAAAATTTTAATTTTATAAAAAATCAAAAAGATGTACAAAAAATTTATAAATTGAAACAATTGTTTACGTTAAGTGTTAGATTGTGATACAAGGATTTCGCAACATTTTTTTGTTTTAGCTTTATCTTAAAAAGTGTCTGAGATATGGTAGTTTGAAATTCTAGAGTGACTAACATTTTGAAACAATCTGAATTTTGTTATGCTATAACTCTCGTATTTATGAACCGATATGAATGTGACTGTTCATGTGTACAGGACATACCAGCATCTTGACCGAGTTCTTTGGCCAACTCCATGCGCCATCTTGTTTCAAAATGGCGGCCAGTTAAAAAATTTTAATATTTTTAAAAATTCCAAAATATGTATAAAAAATTATAAATTGAAAAAATTATTTCCTTTAAGTGTAAAACCGTGGAACAAGCATTCTGGAACATTTTTTGTTTTGGCTTTATCTTAAAAAACGGCTAAGATATAGCTGTTTGGCTGATATTTTGAAACAAACTGATTTTTGGTATACTTTAACTCTCATGCTGTAAATCGCATTCAAATTCAGTATTAACGAAAACCGGGATTGAATCTTCTATAATCGGGTTCCAAGCATTTTAGCTTCGGGTGTTTGAGTAAAATGAGTTGAATTTTTGAAAACATGAACTACGAAAGCTACATTTTCCTCCCGGAACAGGTCGGAAGGACTTTTTCTTTTTGGACGTACTTAATTGAGAATTGTTTTTTGTCTCATTTTAAAACTCTTACAACATTAAATAATTCATTAAACCTAGACTCTTACTACTTCTAGAAAATTTGTATGTAAGGTATTTTCATACAAGTTTAAACATTGACGTTTAAACTTGTATGACTTTTTGGACATTATGTAACGACTTTTTGGACGTACTTAATTGAGAATTGTTTTTTGTCTCATTTTAAAACTCTTACAACATTAAATAATTCATTAAACCTAGACTCTTACTACTTCTAGAAAATTTGTATTTAAGGTATTTTCATACAAGTTTAAACATTGACGGAAAAAAATGAATAGATTGAAATATTTTACATATTTTAATTTGAGATAGAATAAAAATATTTTAACATTTTGAATTATTTTAATCATTTTGTTGTACATGCTTGTTTTAATAACTGATCACAGCTAAAACGCTGCATAAAACTATGGAACACATAAAGAAAAACGCAACAACATATTAGAACTAAACTTGAGTGTTGTTTATTATACATAAATAATTGATAAACAAATATTAATGACACATTTGAAAGGGTCCTTTGTCATCCACAGTCCCCATTTTTTTCACCCACAGCTCTTTAGACACTTTTTGTATAATTTTGTTTCAGGCATTTACATACCCCTCTTTTCTCAAATTGTTTAGCATTTTTTTTTTTACTTTCCAGTTACTTTAACAGACTTTTTTAAACTCACACCCAGAAAAAGGAATTGATTAAAACAACAAAACCTGTTTTGTTGAGTACATTTTGGTTGTTTTAGTCAAAATTTTAGTTCAAGTAAAAAAATTGGTTTTGTTGCTTGGACAAAAAAATATTGTTAACACTCGTACAAAATTTTAACAAAATTTCACCAATTTTACTTGAACTAACAAAATTTGTTTCTTTTAATTTTACAATATTTTTGTAATTCCAGCAAAATTTTGTTATTTTTGAAAAAATTAAATTCTTGTGTAGTAGCCATATCTCTCTTACGTAACTTGATTTATTTGACTTATATAGCTATATAATTACATGATTAACATAATTTTGGGGTAATTAAAACTTTTTTTCACTGGGACGGACAAAGGTAGTTTTAAAAATCCCCCTGTCCCATTTATTACCGTCTTCTATCTTTGCAAGAAGAAAGAATTGGATTCATGAAAATTTTCGATTTCCGGTTGTCCTGAACGCGATTTCGCTGTTTTTATCTCAAGAACTAATGCACGAAATTTAATCAAACCTTTTATTCAGTTACTTTCTGATATAAATTGTTGCTGATTACTTTTTACTTTAAATCGCGCAACAGGTGGCGCTGCTATGTTGCAGTTTTCGTGATTTCTGCAATAGCTCTATCTCATTTTCAGCAGTCAAATACGCCTGTAATCTTTGAATAATAACAAGGAAATTTTTATCCTGCTTTTTACAGGCGCAATTCACTGCTGAAAATGAATAAAAAATTAACTATGTGTTGCCGTATGCTGTGCTTTGTACTGTCGTCTCATGTTTGCCGCAGAAATTTGCGTGCTCCTTATGACATTCCATCTTGTGCTGCGATTGCAGCCGTTCCGACATATATAAGAGTGAGAAATGCCGAACTCAGATATCGTTACTGGTAACGCAGTGGTAAAGCGTCAGGCTGCTGTTCTGAGGACCCGGGATCGACTCCCGGCATGGGCAATTTTCATTCTCTCGGTTTGCGCTTGAAAAAAAGGCCGGATAAATTTCACTTGTTTATTGTTCAATGTTTACAAATGTAATTCACTGTTGAAAATGAATTAAAAAATAGTTAAAATTGCATATGTAGATTGGTTCATTTAGCAAATGTTTTTGTAGTATAAACAAAACAAGTTCGTAATATAACATATTTTATTGATTAAACAAACAAAATATAGTTTGTTGAAAAAACACATAGCATATATCTATGTAACAAAAATAATTTTGTTAATTCAAGTAAAATTGAACCATTTTACTTGAATTAACAAAACATTTTTTTTGCTGACGATACAATTTTTTTTTTGGAATTGCAAAAAAAATCAACAATATTTTTTTGTTGATTCAAACGAAATTTCCATTGACCCATATTTAAACAAAAAGTTTCGCTGGGGCAAACAAATTTTTGTTGATTCAACAAAACTTTTTTCTGTGTGCTATATTAAAAAAAGAAAAAAAATTCGATTGGCCGACTGATCACCAAGGCGACTTTGTTGGGTTTGTCTTTAGCTAACAGAGGTAAATCTTTTCACAGAATTTAGATACTCTTGAGTCTTTTAGGTATGATGACGAGAAGGAGCTTTATGAGATAAATAACACAATTTTATTCAAAATGATGTATATGTCGTTAGCTGATTGAGAAATCCGGTTCTATGCCCATGGCTGTTTGCAAAGAGCCGGGCTAAATGGAAAATCCTCTCTCTTTTTCCAATCAACCTGGCATTTTTTAACTTATTGCAAAGAGCCTATATAGAGAGCGTTAGGGTAATTGAAAAATGACGCTTGTTTCTCAGCCCAATATTTCTTCAGGCTTATAGCAAAGAGTCTAAGCAGTTTTAGTCTAATTAGAAAATGACCAGCTGTTTTACCAAATATCGTGTTGTAACCAACCCGAACCTGAAAATTCCGTTTGAAGTCAACCCAAATCTCGCTACCCGACACGAACCCGATAAAAAAAAATTCCATCGAACAGCGACCTAATCCAAACACGACAAAATAATTTCCGTCGACGCGCAACCCGACCCGAACTTGAAAATTCTATTTGAAGTCAACTCGCAACCTGACCCGAATCCGACAAAATAAATTCCATCGAACTGCAACCCGATCCGAACACGACAAAATAATTTGTGTCGACACGCAATCCGACCCGAAACCTGAAAATTCCATTTGAAACCAATCCGCAACCCTACCCAAACCCGACAAAAAATCATCTATCGAACCGAACCCGATAAAATAATTTCCTGAGACACGCAATCCGACCCAAACCCGATATATTTCAACCCGAATGCAAAATGCTTCAACCCGAATACTAAATGATAGGAAATTTATTCATCTTTTAATTAGTAATTTAAAATTATATCACTAATACCAATTTTATTTTTTATATTGAAAAATGAACGGGTCGAATTGCGTGTCGACGTAAATTATTTTATTTTAATATTCAAATATAGTAAAATCTCTGAATAGCGAATACCTCTGCATCGGGTTAGGTTGTCCCTAATTTTCTTTTTTCAGGTCGGGTGGGGCTGTAGTTTTCTTTTTGTGTGTTGTGATCACTGTAGAACGTTTCTTGCGGATCCGATTTAGATTTTTGCAAGTTGGGTTGTTGGGGTTTTTACAAACAAATTAATGAAAATAAGCAGAACCATGTTTCTGATGAATTGAGTTTATTGTCTTGAGTTTTTAAAACGTTTGCTATAATTAGTGTTTTAATTTGTTTCGTATATATCAGTATATACTGTATTAATTATTAAAAATTATATTTTTCAACACTAGGTGACAGATTAAATGGAACCCCTGAAGAAATGATGTAATTCTACTAATTTATTTCATTAAAAAAAAAAATATATATATTTTCTTTAATGATATTTAAAAGAACTATTAGTTTCATTTCAATTCGGAAGGTGGTTCGGGTTCAGATTGAAGTGTATCGGGTTTAGGTCGGAATGTGCGTATCGAGAAAAAATATTTTGTTGGGTTCGCGTTGGGTGCGGATTGACTTCAAATGGATTTTTCAGTTTCGGTTCAGATACAACCCCATCCGTGCTACTTACAATTGAATCAGTTCGCTATTTGGAGATGTCCACTATTCAGAGGTAAAAGCATACAAATATATATATAAGTGTTAGGAATTGAAAAAGTGTTCGCTAAGTATAGATGTACGCTATTGGGGAATGTCCTTTATGGAGGTTTTACTGTGTACAAATTTTTCATATGAAAAAAAAATATATATATTTTGGATTTTCTTTTGAAAAATCGGGTTAACCCCATCCCGAACCGCAAGAGTCAAAACCTAAACTAAAACTGACTCGAACCCCCCAAAAATGCAAGTCAACCCTACCCGAAACGAGAAAATGTAGCGCCAATACCACTCGACCAGAACCGCGGGTCGGGTCGGTTTAGGGTAAAATTGGTTTACCCGACTCGATAAAGGACTGTAATCCAGGCTTATTGGAGTACGTTCAAGGTATTGAATGATTATGCATAATTTTAGTATAAAAAATAAGAGCAGGAACTTAAAATGCTTATAAAAAAAGAAAAAGAAAACTGTGTTATTGACAGATTTCTTTTACGTGACTGAGAGTCTGTGGTTAGTAAATATTTCCTTTTTATTTTAAGGGTATATTTTTCGCAAATATATCCCGTGCATCAATAAAATCTCCAGAGAAAGTAGATTTTTAATGTTTTCTCAGCAATACGTAAAAAAGATTTGTTGCTAATGGAAATAATTATAAAAAACATGTAAGAAAAATTTTGTATTAATGAAATAAACGCATGAGAAGATTTTAATGTTTTTCCAGGGTTTAGAGATGTGTTGCTGAATGAAAATAATTATAAAGCATATAACTCATCTGTAGATTTCATCGATACAGCAAAGTTTCTTATGTATTTTTATAATAATTTTCATTAGCAATCCATCTTCTCTACACGATGTTGGGAAAACTTTAAAAAACTGCCTCATCTGCAGATTTTATTATTGCAGAAATTTTGTTATATATTTCTTATTATAATAATTTTCATTCAGCGACCCATCTTCTTTACGTGCTGCGTGGAAAACATTAAAAATCTTTTTATCTGCAGATTTCATTGACATGGCACATTTCTTATATATTTATATATTTCTTTTCATTCATCATCTCTTCTTTTCTACGTAATGCTGAGAAAATAGTAAAAATCTGCTTTACTTGCATATTTATTCATACCTCCGCACAGGAGGTTTGCAAAAAAATATACCCTTAAAATAAAAATGAATCATTCACTAACCTTAAACACTCAGTGGCGTAAATGAAACATGTCAATAAGACAGACTTCTTATACATATTTTTAAGCATTTTAAGTTCCTGTTCCTATTTTTTATATTAAACTAGCAAGCTACGCCCGCTACGCTGGTCAATTTCCCTTAACGGACCTTTAATCAAACAAAATATTGACATTTCATAATTCACTTTTATACTTTAACAGAATAATAAGGCTACTATAATTTGTGACTCGTGCTATAGCCAATATACACGTCAGGACACGTCGCCCTTATCATTATCTTTTTACGCGTGAAGTTTTCGCTATGGTACTCCATTGTGAAATTTGGTAATTTTTGAAATTTAATATTTGAAAAATGGCATAATCATTAGATTTGAAATTTATGTCAAGAAATATACAATTTTTTATCCTTCAAAGGCAGTTTGTCTAACAATTTTCTGACAAATACTTTTCGAGCTATTATTTTTTTCAGTAACTTCAAATGTTTCATTTTCCGATATTAATCTGTGGCAACGATTATCAAAAATACCAGTCGTCAGCAACGCATAGCTTTATATTAAAGAGGATTTTTATCCTTCAAACGCAGTTTGTCTAACAATTTTCTGACAAATACTTTTCGAGCTATTATTTTTTTCAGTAACTTCAAATGTTTCATTTTCCGAGATTAATCTGTGGCAACGATTATCAAAAATACCAGTCGTCAGCAACGCATAGCTTTATATTAAAGAGGATTTTTATCCTTCAAACGCAGTTTGTCTAACAATTTTCTGACAAATACTTTTCGAGCTATTATTTTTTTCAGTAACTTCAAATGTTTCATTTTCCGATATTAATCTGTGGCAACGATTATCAAAAATACCAGTCGTCAGCAACGCATAGCTTTATATTAAAGAGGATTTTTATCCTTCAAACGCAGTTTGTCTAACAATTTTCTGACAAATACTTTTCGAGCTATTATTTTTTTCAGTAACTTCAAATGTTTCATTTTCCGAGATTAATCTGTGGCAACGATTATCAAAAATACCAGTCGTCAGCAACGCATAGCTTTATATTAAAGAGGATATTAAAGAGGATGTTGGAGCAGGGATTGTCACCATCACTTTCGAAATCGGTTCTGTAGTTCCAGAGATTCCATAGAAATTGTAATTTAGAATGATTTTAGAACGCTTTTCGCCCATTTCACCCTTTTAAATTTCGAATTTTTTTTTAATTTATTCTTAGAGAGCATTTACATCTTATAAGTAACTACAATTCAAAATTTCAAATTTTAGCTCCTTCAGTATAAAAAAAGTCGCAATTTTCGAACATTTTCCCCTTGCACCCCATTAGGGTTAGTGGCACCGACATAAAATATAGCCTATGTTGGAGTAGGGATTGTCACCATCAATTTGCCACCATTACTTTTGAAATCGGTTCTGTGGTTCCAGAGATTCCATAGAAATTGTAATTTAGAATGTTTTTAGAACGCTTTTAGCTCATTTCAACCTTTTAAATTTCGATATTTTTTAATTTTGTTCTTAGGGAGCATTTACATCTTATAAGTAACTACAATGCCAAATTTCAAATTTCTAGCTCCTCCAGTATAAAAAAATTGCAATTTTAGAACGTTTTTCGCTCTTGCACCACCCTGGGATTAGTGGCACCGACGTAAAATAGAGCCTATGTTGGAGCAGGGATAGTCATCAAAAATTTTCCACCATCACTTTTGAAAAGGGTTCGCTGGTTCCAGAGATTAAATAGAAATTGTAATTTAAAATGTTTTTAGAACGCTTTTCGCTCATCTCACAGTTTAAAATTTCGATTTTTTTAGAATTTGTTCTTAGAGAGCATTTACATCTTATAAGTAACTACCATTCCAAATTTCATGTTTCTAACAACTTTAGTATGAAAAAAATCGAAATTTTAGAACGTTTTTCGCTCATGCACTCCCTTGGGGGTAGTGGCACTGACATGAAATGTAGCCTATGTTACAATAGGAAATGTCACCATCAATTTGCCACCATTACTTTTGAAAACAGTTCTGTAGTTCCAGAAATTCCATAGAAATTGTAATTTAGAATGTTTTTAGAACGCTTTTCGCTCATCTCACCCTTTTAAATTTCGAATTTTTTTAGAATTTGTTCTTAGAGAGCATTTACATCTTATAACTATCATGCCAAATTTCATGTTTCTAGCTCTTCCAGTATAAACATATCGAAATTTTAGAACGTTTTTCGCTCTTGCACCCCCTTGGGGGTTGTGGCAGCGACATAAAATATAGCATATGTTGGAGCAGGGACTGTCACCATCAATTTGCCACCATCACTTTTGAAAACAGTTCTGTAGTTCCAGAAATTCCATAGAAATTGTAATTTAGAATGTTTTTAGAACGCGTTTCGCTCATCTCACCCTTTTAAATTTCGAATTTTTCTAGAATTTGTTCTTAGAGAGCATTTACATCTTATAAGTAACTACAATGCCAAATTTCATGTTTCTAGCTCCTTCAGAATAAAAATATCGAAATTTTAGAAAGTTTTTGGCTGTTGCACCCCCTTGCGGGTAGTGGCACCGTCATAAAATAGAGCCTATGTTGGAGCAGGGATTGTCACCATCAATTTGCCACCATCACTTTTGAAAACGGTTCTGTAGTTCCAGATATTCCCTAGAAATTGTAATTTAGAATGTTTTTAGAACGCTTTTCGATCATCTCTCCCTTTTAAATTTCCAATTTTATTAGAATGTGTTCTTAGAGAGCATTTACATCTTATAAGTAACTACCATGCCAAATTTTATGTTTCTAGCTCCTTCAGTATAAAAAAAAAATCGAAATTTTAGAACGCTTTTCGCTTCTGCACCCTCCTGGGTTAGTGGCACCGATATAAAATATAGCCTATGTTCGAGCAGGGATTTCACCATCAATTTGCCACCATCACTTTTGAAATCGCTTCAGTAGTTCCAGAGATTACACCCTACAAACAAACAAACAAAAACACAATCTTTACTGCTTTATAATATTAGTATAGATTTATGCCTAATCATTTATTACCTTGGACCGTATTGCAATAAATCTTAACCTCTTGAGTCCTGGGTACCCAAATGGGTACCTAGATTCTTTTGCTCATAAAAACTAAAATGATTGATATTTTTACATTTTAACTTCACTTCTATAAAGTTGAATATACTTTTGCTTTAAAATGAAACCAATCACCACTGGCAGCACCGATGTCGATTTCCTTATAAAATAAATGTTATTTTAACCTGAGTTTGCGAAATGCTTTCGAAACAGTGCATCCAAGAAAGTAGGTAATTTTCACAATTCTTTAACTTAAAAACTTTATAATAAAAAAATTTAAGAATTTGCAGATTATTCACTTATTTAAAGCTGTTATCTTTTTTATTATGTAATTTTAGGTTATTGATAATTAAATTGATATTTTTTTTGGGGGGATGGGGGGGGGGCTAGTAATTTTATGTTCATATTTGTGAACCTAAATTACAAGCCCCCTAAAACAATAGATTTAAAAAAAATATATTTTTTGTCATCTATGATGTCATTTTGTTTGTTTACAAGCAAAGAATGGGTATTTGTACTATTATTTTAACTTCGGGTCTTAAGAGGTTAATTAGAGTTCTGCATCTTGTTGGGTAACCTAATTTTTTCCGAACACGAACCGACCCGCAGTTTAGGTCAGGTTGACCCCTACGTTTTTGCTGCAGGTCGGATTGGCTTTCCTTGTTTCGAGTTCGGGTCGGTTTTGGATTAGGTTTTGACTCTTGCGGGTCGGATTCGGGTTGACCCGATTTTTCATAAGAAAGCCCAAGTATATTTTCAGATGAAAAAAGTATATAGAATAAAACCTCTATAATGGAGATCTCTATTTAGCGAACTGTTTTTCAAATTCTAACACTTATATATTTGTAAGCTTTTACCTCTGAATAGTGGAAATTTCCGAACAGCGAACTGATTCAAGAGTATAATACTGCAAGTGTGTGGTTGTATCTTACCCGGAATCGTAAAAGTCATTTGAAATCAACCCTCAACGTAACGCGATCCTGACAAACTAATCTCATCAAAAAGTCACCTGTAAAAAATGCAGCCAAGTCTCGTAACTCATTTACCGTAAAAAGTACTGAGATCGTATAAAGCCAAGTTCAACTATCTTATTAACTCAGAAATTTTCATTCACAAATCACTCCTAGTCTCTACATCTTTAGTTAATTATTATTTTGTGACTTGGCAATTACGTAGCACGAGAATTTGATGTATATAGTTAGTCTTAATAAAATAATACTATATATATAACATATTAAAGTGTAATAACTTACCTGTGCGTATATAATTTGCCTTAATTAAATTATCCCATCCCATCCCATAACATAGTAAGGTGTAATAACTTCCCTGTGCTGCGTAATTGCCAAGTCACAAAATAATAATTAACTAAAGATGTAGAGACTAGGAGTGATTTGTGAATGAAAATTTCTGAGTTAATAAGATAGTTGAACTTGGCTTTATACGATCTCAGTACTTTTTACGGTAAATGAGTTACGAGACTTGGCTGCATTTTTTACAGGTGACTTTTTGATGAGATTTCACTTCTTTTTGTAAGTAATCCTCCTTTTCTTGGTTTTGGGTTCTTTTTGGAGATCATCCACTGATTTTCGCTAAGCCCACACTCTGTCCCTATTATTTACAGGTATCAAAAATTTGAAGCTTTAGTTTCGTTTGAAAAAAAATGCGTAGATAAAAAGAGATTTCAGGTTCATAGGCAAGCACTAAGTTATGGGAGGGGGAGTGTCAAAAGTACTCTCAATTGCTTCCAGGATATGTGCTATCCATCTGAGATATTACTCGCAGCCCTAGATACTTGATATTTAACATAAAAGAACTTTTTAGTATAAAAAGAAAGCCAAAATTAAATTTTCCAATAAATCAAAGTATATTCCTTTTTTCGATGGGTTTTTTTTCGTTTTTTTTTTTTTAGTCTTTTTTTATTATTTGCGGATTTTTTTCATTTTTCCTTACTTTGTGTACTAAACCCTGCCTTTCTGCGAAATGTCAAGCTTCTAGGACTACAAAATCGAATTATTTTCAAATCTTCGACTTTTTATAAATTTATTGATTTTTCGATTTTAATTCTAAGTTATCTGATTGTCACGCCAATATAGTAATTATTTTATCCGTCTTCTTAGGATCATTTAGGTTCAATTTAGAGATATATCAAGTGAATCTTAGAGTCACCATGATTTTATTTAGAAAGGACTATCAAGCCATAACCAGCCAGTAAAGTCGGGAGGGTAGGGGGAGCTGTGAACATTTTTGTGGGGCTAACATCATTTAACAATCCATATTTCATATGTGAAGTAAATAGAGTACAACCTGTGAAAGAAAACAAACCTGTCTATAAAGAAATCGCCTATATCGTAGCCAGTCTATAGCAGAACTTTTCTATAACGAAATTCGTAAACGAAAGAAAAGAAAACCATAATCCGGAGGAAATAACATAAAACAATTAGGGGCGTTGTACTAGCTAATAGGACAATTATCATAAAACTAATGTTTCCAGCAGTACAAAATCAAATTGTTTTCGAATTTTTGATTTTTTAAAGATATTTCGATTTTATTTTCGAATTTAACGAATATTTTAATTGTTCCTTTTATTGAATAGTAAATACTACCTTTACACCAAGTTTTAAGTTTCTAAGACTACAAGATAAAATTATTTTCAATTTTTGATTTTTTTCGAATTTTTTTTATTATTTTCTGGATTTATTTTGAAATTTCCGATCTTTTTCGAGTTTTTTATTCTATTTTCGAATTTATTGTGTTTTAATTTTTCCCTTTTCTGTATCCTAAACAATAAGTTTACGCCGAATTTTAAGTTCTAAAGCTACAAAATCAAATTTTTTTCAATTTTTCGAATTTTTTTTTTCGAATTTTACAGATTTTTTTATTTATTTCTTTTTTTGTATCCTAAATACTACCTTTATTCCAAATTTTAAGTTTCTAGCTTTACAAAATCGAATTATTTTCAAATTTTCGTTATTTTTTCGATTTTTTGATTTTATTTTCAATTTTTGTTGTGTTTTTAATTTTTTCTTTTTCTGAATCCTAAACACTACCTTTACATCAAATTTTCAGTTTCTAAGACTACGAGATCATATTATTTTCAATTTTTCTCTTTTTCTTTCTTGCTTTCTATTTTTTTTTTTTTATTTTTTTTTTTTTTTTAATTTTCGAATTTTACAGATTTTTTTATTTATTTCTTTTTTTGTATCCTAAATACTACCTTTATTCCAAATTTTAAGTTTCTAGCTTTACAAAATCGAATTATTTTCAAATTTTCGTTATTTTTTCGATTTTTTGATTTTATTTTCAATTTTTGTTGTGTTTTTAATTTTTTCTTTTTCTGAATCCTAAACACTACCTTTACATCAAATTTTCAGTTTCTAAGACTACGAGATCATATTATTTTCAATTTTTCTCTTTTTCTTTCTTGCTTTCTATTTTTTTTTTTTTTTTTTTTTTTTTTTTTTTTTTAATTTTCGAATTTTACAGATTTTTTTATTTATTTCTTTTTTTGTATCCTAAATACTACCTTTATTCCAAATTTTAAGTTTCTAGCTTTACAAAATCGAATTATTTTCAAATTTTCGTTATTTTTTCGATTTTTTGATTTTATTTTCAATTTTTGTTGTGTTTTTATTTTTTTTATTTTTCTGAATCCTAAACACTACCTTTACATCAAATTTTCAGTTTCTAAGACTACGAGATCATATTATTTTCTTACAATTATCTTAAAATCTATCTAAAACAAACTATCCCCATCCTGTGGGATTTGTTTTTCAATGTTTTACTTTATTTAATGCAAAACATAGATTGCATCCGACAACTCATAAAAAAGTCCTCCGGCCTGTACCGGCAGAAAAAGGTAGCTTTCCTTTCTTCATTTTAAAATTTTAGCTAATGTTACTCGAAAACAGCAAGTTAAAATGCAAAGAAACCGTTTACAAAAGATTCGTTTACACTGTATTTGAATAAGAAATTCGCCAAATTATTGAGCTATAGCCAAGTTGGCTTCATTTATGAAGACTTATTTTTGTCGCCAAATTTGGCGAGATTTCGCCAATTGTCGCCAAGTTTGGCGAGAATTTGGCGCTAATGGATATGAATATATAGTTTTATGCGTATGATTGGGAAAATGATTACAACAATGAAAGAAAATAATTTGCGAGAAATCGCGTTCACTAAAACTTATAAATTTATATTAAAATCATTAAAATTACAGACATTACCATACACTTTCATAAAACATTAAAAACATATTAAAATTGGACGTTTCGGATTTACATGGAAAATCCCTCTTCAACAACAACATTTCACTTAGCGTAAATCATAGTTAAAAAATATCAACAAATAGAAAATGCAACGTATCAAAATTTCGAAGTCAAAGTTACAGTTATAATAACACGGAGTATTCATTCGGGATTGCACCTGCTTGACCATTATTGACCATAAATTTATCGTTGGTTTTTTGTAATGTGCTGTTTTGTTTCAAAATGTCAGCCACCCTAGAATTTCAAACTGCTCTATCTCAGCCAATTTTTAAGATAGAGGTAAAACAAAAAATGCTCTGGAATCCTTGTATCAAGTCCTAACACCTAATTAAAAAATAAACTTGATTTTTTAACTTTTTTGTATATTTATTTTAGTTTTAAAATTTTCCGTGGCCGCCATCTTGAAACAAAATGGCGGACCAAGCTGGCCAACGAACTCGGTCGAGGCATTGGTGAGCTTAATACACACAATTAGTTTCATCCAAATTAATTTATAAATACGAGCGTTATCGTATCAAATTATTTTCATTTTTTCAATTTTTTTCGAATTTTTTTATTTTTTTTTTTCGAATTTTCTGGATTTTTTTAATTTTCCTTTTTCTGTATCCTAAATACTACCTTTATTCCTAATTTGAATTTTCTAGCGCAACAAAATCGGATTGTCTTCAAATTTTCGGTTTTTTTCAATTTCTTCGATTTTTTCAATTTTGCTTTCGATTTTTTTGGTGTTTTTGATGTTTTCTTTTTCTGGATGTTAAACACTACCTTCACACCAAATCTTAAGTTTCCAAGACTACAAGATAGTATTATTTTCAATTTTCAATTTTGATGGAATTTGTTGAATTTTCGAATGTTTTTTTTTCGAATTTTCTGGATTTTATAATTTTTCCTTTCTTTGTATCCTAAACACTACCTTTTTTCCAAATGTCAAGTTTCTGGGGCTACGGGATCTACCCAATCTTTTTGATGACGCGTGAACGAGTGAGTAAGAAGTGACAAAAAATCGAATGTTTGAGTTCATATATCGCCTGAACTAGAAAAGACAGAAAGTTGTAATTTTAAATTTTGGTCCTGTGGGCCAAATACTCTCTATAATTGAAGTTTAAAATTTTTGGGATACTCCAGCGCGGAGATATGGGGGGGTCAAAAGTGCCCTGAGTTGCTTCCAGAAAAGTATGCTTACGGCTGTCCTCTCTCGACTTGGCGGAGGCACTGCCGTGCCTCCAGATTTTCGTCGACCCGCAATTCTGCCCAAATCCAACACACTTACATCCGAACCCGAAGTGAAATGAAACTAATATTTCGTTAAAATATCATTAAAGAAAACCCTTTTTTAAAAAACTAAATAAATTAGTAGCTTTAGATTAATGTTTCAAGATATCCACATAATCAGTCATTAAGAATTGGAAAATATATTTTTTAATCATTAAGAAGTATCTACTAACATATACGAATAAAATTAAAACGATTATTATAACAAGCATTTTAAAAATTTAATACAATAACTTAATTCATCTTAAACATCTGCTTATTTTCATTAATTTGTTTGCAAAAATCCCAACAACCCAACTTGCAAAAACCTAAATCTGACTCGCAAGAAACATTCTAGAGTGAACATGACGAGCAGAAAAAAAATTACAGCCAACCCGACCCGAAAAAAAAAGGTTAATCCGACCCGATGCAGAGGTCTCCGCTATTCGGAGATTTTACTATACTTGAATATTAAAGAATACAAATATGTCCAATTTTCAGTATAAAAGATAAAATTGGTATTAGTGATGTAATTGTAGACTGCTTTTCATAATTGCATTGAAATATCAATTAATTTTCTTTCATTTAGTGTTCGAGTTGAAGCACTTTGTGTTCGAGTGGAAATATGTTGGGTTCGGATCGGGTTGCGTGTCGACGGAAATTATTTCGCGTTGCAGGTTGGCTTCAAATGGAATTTTCAAGTTCGGGTTGGGTTGCGTGTCAACGGAAATTATTTTGTTGTGTTCGGATCTGCTTGCGATTCGATGGAATTTTTTTTGTCGAGTTCGTGTCGGGTTGCGGGTTGACTTCAAATAGATTTTTCAGTTTCGTGTCGGGTACAAAATGATATTTATATAAACAGATGGTAATTTTTTGATTCTCCTAAAACTGCATTGTATCATTGCAATAAGCCTGAAAAAAAAATCAGGCTGATTGAAACTAGTCGGATGCGCCAATCCCAAAACTTTCTTCTATCATGTTAATACTTCAAAATTCGGTATCACATTGCCAATAAAATCAATATTTTACGTCATCCTGTTGTACGTTAGCTGTTTGCGAATCGTCGGGTTGTCTGGATGCGAAGAACCTTATGTACAACATGACTACGAAAAGTACTTCTGGCCTGTACTGGTGGGAAAAGATAGCCTCCTTATTCCTTGGATTTAAGATTTTAGCTAATTTTACTGGAAAACACTAAGCTAAAATTCGTGGAACCCGATTATAGAAGCTTCATTTACAGTTCTCGTCAATATTGAATTTGAATCAAAATTTAGCTAAATTAGTCAACTATAGCCAAGTTGGCTTAATTTATGGCAACCTATTTTCGTCATCACATTTGGCGATATTTCGCCAAATATTACCTAGCTGGATGATAATTTGACGCTGGCGAATATGAATATATAGTGTTAATTATATAAGAGTTGGAACGATGGTTACAACAATGAAAGAAAATTGCGAGAAAGCATGTTCAGTAAAATTCACAAAGTAAACCCTTTATTGAGAAATCCTGTTGTCTTGTTTCAAAATGTCCAAGCCACCCTAAAATTTCAAATTGCTATATCTCAGCCATTTTTTAAGATAGAGGCAAAACAAAAATTGCTCTGGAATCCTTGGATCAAGGTCGAACATTTAACGAAAAAAAAGACATTTAGGATTTCTAAATTTTTTGTACATCATCTTTCTGAAATTGCAATCTCATGACTATTCTCAGCGTCTCCTTCTGGCGGAATATCCCTAAATTCAACTGGGACCTGCAAGCAATAGGCAAAAGCATATACAAAAAATTTAGTTCAATTTTCTGCATAACTTCATACACTTTTCGATGATGCAATAATGAAAATTAAACAAAAATCGCTATCATAGCGCCCCATTTCATTGGAATATCCCCAAATTCAAGTAGGACCTGCTGACTATAGCCAAAAACTTATAATTGAAATTTGGTTCAATTCTAGGCATAACTTCATACACTTTTCGAGGACATAAAGAGGACACACACACGGACAGACAGACATTTTGTAAAAGCATGTTTTTCAAAATCTATGACCCCTAAAATGTGTAAATCCGTCGAAAACCGGAAGTCGAGAAAAATTTCGATTACAATAATTTCTTCTGTTATAGATAGAAGAACGTAAAATAAATGTTTTTTTTTCAATTACCCTAACGTTATCTAGGCTTTTTGCAATAAGCCTAAAAAATAGGCTCTTCGCAAAGAGCCAGATTTCCCAATTAGCCTACGTCATATACATAGGGTAAGTCCAGGCCCCATCTGGTTAATTGCCCTAGTCACTATATTTCACCTATTGGACGTGTGGTGGAGCTAGTGCCTTTTTTCTACTATCAATCGTTAAAAAAGCGTAGTAGACGAAGTTACAGTGATTTCTTTCTTAAAATCGATGTTTTATCCATCAAAGAAAGGTACGTTTGTCTGTTATTGTATATGCTCTTGTAAGATAGAGACAAATAGAAGATGAAGTGTATAATGTATTTACTAGAATTTTTTCCTGAAATATTTAGTGAATGTTGTTGAAACAGATATCAAATAATGTGATAGTTATAGGCTGCTTCCATATTTGTTCCTTCTTCTAAAGATACTAGCTGGGGCAACTATCCCAGATAAAAAGGACACATGCTCCACCTGCATCGAGGATATCTTCCTCACTTGTGATTCGAGATAAGGCACCCCATTTATAATTATCAAATAACTGATATAACGTGAGATATTTTTTTTTTAATCTTGAAGTAGGGAAAATTATATAAAATAATAAATAAAGTTGGGAAAGTAATAACTACGAAAGGGGCCAAAGATGTCCATTCTTTGACTTCATCTGAAAGAGGGAAGAATGTGTCAGGTATTGCATGTATTTATGCAGATGGCAGAATGTGTCAGCTCCCCCCTGTTCTAATGTTTAAATGTGTGATAGAAAATCCTAGATTTTCAAATGGTCTTCCTTCGGGTTCAAAAATTTATACGAACGCAATATCTTCTTTGGTTTCTTCTGAGTTTTTCAGTAAGTGGCTGAAGGAGCACTCCATTCCAAGAAAGCCGCTAGTCAAAGTGCTGTTCATCCTTGACGGTCACTCAGTGCATGCGAGTTCTCTGGAAATGCTGGACTATGCAGATCAGAATGACACAATCCTATTGTGCTTGCGAAGTCATACCACATAGGCTTTGCAACAGCTTAATAGGGCATTTTTTAAACAGTTCAAAGTTAACTTCAAGAAAGCAATGAATCAGTGGGTAAGCATAATCCCCAGCAACAACTTACAAAAATTCATGCTGATATTGTCGTTGGGAATGCATGGAAAATGACAGAGTGTGCTGAGTGCTGCATTAATGGATTTGTGCATACGAGAATTTTTTGTCACTCAATCATGAAGCTGTCACGGAACCTTCTTTTGCCAATTCTGACAGACAAAAATTCAGAATGACGAAAGGATGTCTATATGTTTCATGAAACATATAGACTGTTTATATATCAAGACTTTTTAACTCTTTATGTTTGTATTTAACACATTTTAGCAATTAATGATGTATATGATTTCTAGTACTGTAATAAATCGTCCACATCTTCATTTTTAAGTTATATCATCTTCATCATCATCATCAATCGTTTTCAATCAACTACTGGATGCAGATCTCCCCCAAATTTTCCATTGTTTACTATCCGGTACTTTGGTCATCTAACTCCAGCCACTTTTTTGATTCCGTCGCTCAATCTTATCTGATGTCGTCTTCTCGGTCGTTTTACAACTCTGAGATACCACTGAGAGTGTTTGTACTCCATCTATCGTCTTGTCTTCTTGCAATGTGCCCAGCCTATTTCCATATTAAGCGTTTAATTCTCTCGATGATATCAAAAACTTTCGTCTGACTTCTTATCCAGGTTATTATTTTTCTTTCTCTTCTAATTATGCATAGCTTACATCTTTCCATGCTTAGCTTACATCTTCGCCGTGTTATTTGTAATCTATATACCATCCATTTTGTTAGTGTCTTATATTTCTGCTTCATAAGTTAGTGCAGGCAAAACACATTGGTTAACACTTTTCTTTTCAAGCAAAGAGGCATGTTACTCTTCAGAGTAATACCGTTTTTCCCAAAAGCACGCAATCCATTTCTTATTTTTGTATTGATTTCATTCATGATGTTGTTATTTAATGTTATTTCTTGTGCCAGGTATACATAACTCTGCACTTCCTTTATCTCAGTGTTATTATAGACGATCTACTTTTTTTGTGCAAAGGAATGGATCATCACCTTAGTCTTTTACAAATTTATTCTTAATCCAGAGTTAATGCTAGCTTCTACCAAATCTTTTAGCACATCTTCCAATTCTTCAAGGCTGTTACTGAAAATTTAAATGTCGTCAGCAAACCGGAGATGACTTAGGTGTTACCCGTTTATTCGAATCCTCTTTGTTTTCCCAATCCAGCTTTTTGAAAATATTTCCTAAGAAGCAGTAAAAAGATTAGGCGAAATGGTGTCTCCTTGTAAAACTTCATTTTCAAGCTTTATCTTTGCTTTTCCTTTGTCGAAGCGGGTGGTTTCTGTTTTTTTTTTTTTTTTTTTTTTTTTTTTGTAAAATTCATTTATAATATTGATGTAAGGTATGAACACACCGATGTCCTCCAGAGATTTTATTACTTCTGATGTGTAGACAGAATCAAATGTTTTTTCATAATCAATAAAAGCGAGAAATAGAGGTAAATTCCTTGTGTTTCTCTATGAGTTTCCTTACAGCTTGAATATGATCCATTGTGCTAAATCCACTTCGGAATCCTGCTTGTTCTGTATGTTGAACTAAGTCTAGGACTGATTCATGTCTTGTCATTAAAACTTTGGTAATTTTTATAAATCACTGATAGTAAGCTGATCGGACAGTAGTTTCTAATGTTTTCCTTTCTCCTCTTTCTTGTAAAGTAGCACCATCACAGCATTATTCTAGTTTTCTGGTACACCTGAATTCTCTAGAGATTTGGAAAACAGTAATGAGTAACATTTTTGCAAATTCTTCTCTTGCCTCTTTGATAAGGTCGATTGTAATTCGACATTTGCCAGGGCATTTACCCTTTTTTATACATCTTAATGGGTTGTAAAACTTCATCCTTCATCATTGGGAGTATCTCTTTAACATCTGTTATTATTATTACTAGATGGAACCCGTCAACACTTGACGGAAAAAAATACTATAACAATATCAGTAAAATAAGCTTTTTTATTATTTAAGAAGGGGTGCGTATGAAAAAGTCGTTTAAATATTTTATTTTAAAAGTTTTTTTTCTCCCAATGAAATACAGTACCATTTCCGATGCAAACTCCAAACAAACAATCCGTAAACAACTGTTTAATGCAAATAAGTTCGACATTACCGCCATATTCACCATTGCAAAAATAAAATTTCATGGACCTATGAAGTATCATACAAATAGTATATTCCTACGTCCATATCATATTCAGTAAATAAAGCACACATCTCTCTTTTCTGTGATAATGCAACCGAGTGAACTTCTATGTGCATATGCATTGCATCTGTTCAAAGGCACCGTCGAAATTCGACGTTAAAAAAGTTTTAAAATGTTTAAATACTAAAAAGTTTTAAAATGTCCTCTTTAATCATTTTCGTTTCAAATCCATATTTTCTAAAATGCATCCATTGTTTTAAGCTAATTAATTTTTATGTAAAAATGGAGAAATTTTTTTACAATAATAATATACAATCTGCAGATGATACAGATTTTTGATGTTTTCAACTATAATTTATTTGTATGCTTTTTTCGGTCCCTTCCCATAATAATAAAATACAATTCCAAGCATATTCTGATGCAACACATACATCAACACGAATTCAACATGATATCAATTTTATGTTGAACGAAAATTGAAAATCGTTTTTTTTTTTTTTTTTTTTTTTTTGGTTTGAAAGATTTCAGTTTAGCGTCAAAATCCTCTATCTTAGGGTTAATCTAATTTTATGATTTATTCAGAGGTTTTTTTTTTAATTATTTTCTTCACTTTTTACGTTGGTTAGGGAAATCAATTTCCAATTGTGGCAACTTTCCCAGGTGCTATTTTATATTACTGAAGCAAACAGGCGGCCATTGTTGAGATAGATTAAAAAAATAATTCATGCTTGAAAATTATTTAAAATGTTGTTAAATTAAGCGGCACTTTTCAAATAAATTTCATTCGAAAGTTAACATTTTTATAATTGATGATGTATAAATTCTAATTGTACGGTATTTAGAAGTGATGTAAGCGCGATAAAAACAAAAGCGATAGCGCCGCTTGTTGTCACAATCGTTATACATTCTACTCTTTATTATGAAGAATTTAAAAATCGGTTAAAATTACGTCATGTTGACACAATCCTATAAATTTCTCTCTTTAGATTTATCAATGTAAAAATGCATTTTAAGATAAGCATAGCGTCATTTTCACAGGCGCAAACTTTTCACACGTACTTTATATACGTTTCTTTTATGTTTAACCACCATGTATACAAATAAAAATATATTTTGTATTTAACTGTACTGAAAAAATGGCATCTGCCGTATATACCCTGTCCTGATGGTGGCTCGTACCGCGACCTACGTAATACGTAATAATTACCTCGTACTCGCTTGTTTTTCAGATTCAAAGTTTGAGAAACATTAATCGTATTTTTAAACACATTAAGTACATATGCCCTTCAATTTCATACGATTTATAAGAATTTTGATACTTCTCCGTTATCCGGTCGACCACTTTCCATTAAGAAAATAACTATCGCCAAACTATAGGATTTTAACGCCAAAAATGTATTATCGTGGCATCAAACTCACTTTGCGTCAAATGCGTTACACGTGCTTATTATCTCATCAAGTGATGTTTAATTCGACGTTTAATGTATTTTTAATGATGTTTTACTGATTTATTAGTTAATTCATTAATTAAAATAGAAATCACATCTTCGACAACAGGATATTAAAAGCGAAAAAGCATTGAAAAAATGTTGCGATGCGCAGTTACGTACAATAGATCAATTTTAACTGACGTCACAAACATTTATCCAGCAGTCGAGAGAGATAATTAAGAAAAATAATTTAATTAAATAAATTTCCAAGGTTATTTTTGTTTCTATTTTCATCAATATATTGTAAATTTTATTGTTTAAAGTTACTGAAAAATGATACTTTAGTGAATTGGGCTTTTCCAAATTTATTTCTTTTTTCTTTTTTTTCTGAGATTCTAATGGCAATCTTCTTCCATTTGTTTATTGGGCGATGCAGTTTGGCGAATTTTTTGGTGATAGTTTTTTATATGGATAGTGGTCGATGGGGATGGGATAATGGAGAAGTACCAGAATATTAACTAAGCCCGAACTAAGAAAAAATTCCGACCAAATAATTGTATTTCGTTAAGAATCAAATTTTCTTATTTCTAATCTCCTAAGAAAACAATGATCATGGATTTAATTAATTTTGCAAGATGCGGTGCACCCAGACAATTTTGATTAAATCGGCACAGATGTCGCAGACGCATCGTGGTTTCTTTTTGGCGCCAAAATGGCGATTTTTGCTTTGTATGGCAACTTGGTGTTAATAAAAATGAATACGTGTGTAAATAAATGAAATAAAATAATTAAAAATTAATTAATTAATACAATTAATTGCGTGTGTTTAATAAAAATAATGTATGAAAATAGCGCAAAAAATAAATAGCACCAATCGCTGTGCGTCTGCTGCTTCTGTTCCATGTAAGGGTATTTATTATTTAATAAATAAAATTTATTAACGTTTAAAAACAAATTTATGAGTAATTTAATATATTTTAATCTTTTTGTGTTAGTTTTAATGTATCAGCAAATGTTAAAAGTAAATAAATTGGTGACATTGATATTTTTATAACGTATTCCATCTTTGTTTACAATTCTACCTTGCCCAGATAGCTTGAAGTTACGGTCAGAGTCAGACTTCAATTTTATGAAAAGTTGCAGCATCCTCTGGCGATTAACTTTATGACGTCATAGGAGAAGTAAAATTTGATTTTAAAATTACGGCTAATTAATAAAATTTTCGAACAAACGAATGTACGATAACAAATCTGTGTCCAAATATCTTTCATTTAAAAAAAGAATGATGTAATTTGATGCAGAAGTTTGTTCTCACGGACTATCGAAAGAAAACATTTAGCATTTTAAATACATAGATATTAAAATATTACCTAGTTGATATTAGCTAATGTCAAAAGATTGGCGAACCACAGAGTTTACAGAATAAACATTATGCCTTGCAACAATGGGAGTTGCCGACTTTATGACGTCATAAGCAGCAGTAAAAGTTTAATTGAAAATTACGGCTAATTAATTAAATTTTCAAACAAACGAATGCACGATAACAAATCTGTGTCCAAATATCTGTCATTAAAAAAAAGAATGTTGTAATTTGATGCAGTAGTTTGTTCTCACGGATTGTCGAAAGAAATCGCTTAGCGTTTTAAATATATAGATTTTTTATCAGATCAGGTAGGTTGCATGTTATGTATTGTTTTAGGCTAAAAAAGAAATTTGATACTTAAAATTACTAATTTATATTAAATGTGTAGAAAAATAATGTCACGAAGGGATGGATACTCGTGAGACTTTAAACAAATCAACTTGTTATGAATGCAAAAATGAAATGCATTATATTATCTGGTATTAAAAGTAAGTAGCAATTTTCTTTGACTATCGTCTGTTTATTTTATTAGTATAATTTTAGTTGGAATATGGAATATGCAATATTTCATATTTTCATGTTGCGGATGGTTTTGGAAAAGATATTACATTGGATTTTTTAAAATATAGTTCCTGATCTGTAACTAGATAGAAGGAAACCGAACAGAAAAATTGACGAAATATTGAATTTTAACGATTTTTACAATTTTTCACACAGTTAAACATCGTTCAGTGTATCATAGGATTCAAAATCTGAGAAGATTAGGCAGACTGTTAAAGTTCACACTTGTATTAATGCTCATTATCACCAGATACATTTTTAAATACCAAAATTAAACATTTAACATAGTTTAACAGACTATATGGAATAAATATTCGCACAGAAAACATTAGAAGATCCATGTAAACTACAGGATTTCATGGTAACATAAACTTCACACCATAACGTCACCATCTTCACATTTCACTACCGGAAGTAAGTTGTGTTTGTGAAGTATTTATTTCGGTTTTTCCTGAATCTTTATCTTTCTGTATGGATTAAACGTATTAAATCAGCTTTTAAAAAAATTTTAACTTAATATTCAATTTTTTTCAACAAGTTTTGTATAGGAAATTTTTAGCTTTCTGATATTTTCTCTAATGCAATTTTTGAAGTGAAAACTTCTTTAGGCGCGTTGTGCATTTTTTGAGATGGGAAAAAACCATTGAATTCGCGACACTGTTACCATTACTGTTACCGTTACTGTTACCGACACCTCTGTATATTTGGCGACGATTCTGCAATAACTGGGGCCTTTTTTGAAATTTTGCTTAAATTAATATCTCACTTTGACAGTAAAAGTGATATTAGTCTCTATTTAGCATTATTTGAAAGACAAATTTCTCGAATGAATATAATAAAAGTAAATTGGGTCACACATTTGTTAAGTTTAATTCCGTTAGAAATCGCCAATATTATAGCTAGAGAACCAGAAACATTGGCGAACAATTACGATTACGTAAAATATTTACTTCTTAAACGCTTCAAAATGACGCCAGAAGAATTTAGGCAGAAATTAATGTCACATAAAAAGAATCTTCAACCACTTGGCGCGATTTAGAATTTGAATTAAGAAATTATTTGGAAGAATGGATTAGCGGTCTTAAAGTATCTGATTTTGAATCCTTAAAATAATTAATAGTAGTAGATCAAATTAAGAAAAGGTTACCTATAGAAATGAAAGCACATTTTATTGATGATCTTCCAAAAATTAAAAATGTAGACGTATTAGTAAATAAACTAGACGATTATGATGCGGCGAGACGTAATGTTAAAACCATGAATAGAATTTCACCCCACTTTGAAGATAGAAAACCCGAAGTAAGTAAAAATGAAAATTCACAATCTTTCTTTCATATCCAATACCAAAACAAAAGAAATAAATCTCAAATTAGGTGTTTTAGATAGATGTAACTCTCAAGGCCACATAGCGTCTCAATGTAATAATAGCAATAACGGTCAAATTAATGAGTTCAGTCAAGACTCTACCGAAAACTATCGAAATTATAATCGCCAAAATCACAATCCTAATGCTGATGTACAGGAAAAAGCTAACATTGCTACAATTTGAATCAGAAATAAGTCTAAACCTAATGGAATGGGTAAAATAATTAATATCAAAGGCAAAGAAGCAAATCTATTGTTTGATACAGACAGCTATATTTCTTTATTCAGTTACGAATGTTATTATGTCAATATTGGGTCGCCAAATTTGTCTTCTGTTGATATCTTATTAACTGACATTGGCGAAGAAACTGTAAATCTAATTGGATATTTTGGGTATGAAATACGTGTCGATGGGTTTCTTATATCAACGAAATGTTATATTTCAAAATCTCTCGCATACGATATTGTAATAGGGCAAGACGTGATCAGCAAACTAAAGTTGGCGATAGATGAAGAGGGAATTAAAATTATTGGCGAGCGCAATGCTTTTCAAGTAGGTTGCCTTAAAGTTGTAAATAATTCCGATAAAAAATTAAATTATGTTGCCAATTCATACAATGAAGCGAAAGTATCAAAAGGAAGTAGTTCACGTGCAGAAAACGAAATGATTGGTATTATGAATAAAAATAATTCAGAAAATAATTTCAAGGTAAATTTAGCACGCACGGTGAAAACAGATAAAAGTGACTCAACTCGCGAGACCAAATCAAAAGATGAAAATGAAATAACAAAACACGGAAAATATTATAATTTAACGAGCACGAGAAAAGACATAGACGGAAGTAATATAAAAAGAAAAAATGAAAAAAATGAAATATTTCACGAAAGTTTTAAGAAACGTGGTTACTGTTACGGAAATGAAGTGAAATCATTTTATAGAAAAGAAAAGTTTGTTGATAGAAATTATAGATACCGCAAACAATACGCGCAGTATGAAGATAGAAAAAAGTATAATGTTCACGAATACAGTAAACAAGACAAGCAGCAAAGAAGTCATCATTTTTGGAGTGATAGGAAGCGGGAACCGTATTTTGCAGATAAATGTTATTACAAAAGATATGAAACTACATCTCATAGAAGAAATGATGAATGTATTGAGAGTTGTTTAAATTGCGGATGAAAATTCATAAGTTTCATTGGTATTCATTTTAAAGAATACCAATTAATTAAATTTCATATTTCATGTATTTGTAAATTTACGTTTTAAGCAATAGATTGCAATTTTTGTATGTAAAATAATATGCATTATTTTTCATGTACAATAGTGCATTAAATGAAAATTGTAATATAATTTTTGTAGTAGTAGTTTATAATAATGAATAAAAAACCCCACTTCATTTAAAAGTATTTCCTGCACAATAAAACGTTTCCTGACGATTAAAAAAATACACACGTAATTGTTCAAGTTTTCACTTCTGTCGGCACTCCCGGAGTGCCATTGTTTATTTTGTTTTGTTTTTTTGTCTTGTTTCGTTGTGAAATAATCATTCTTCCAATATCTCTTGGAAGGACATGTTCAAGGGCTTTGATTTTTAAAAAAATATTTTTTTTTTCACAATAATGCCTTTTTATCCAGATGTCAATTTCAATGATTTTCCTGATCATCTCAGATTTTGAAGTCTATGATGTACAGTTTAACTGTATCAAAGTTTGCCAAACTGTTTAAATCGAATATTTTAGCAATTTTCCCGATAGAGTTTCTTCTATCTAAATGGAAATGAAGAACTACAGGGTGTTCCAAACAATGTATGCACAACAGCATGGTCCGAATCATTTTCACTGAGAGTGTGGATTAATCTTTGGATGAAACTTCACCAAAACGTAGATGCTTTAAAATGCGATGCACTCTTTATTTTTAAAGTCCTATCTCACGAGCCGCTTGTCAAACAGATTTCTCTGAATTTTCGCCGTAGGTTTCTGCCAGGGTTTCTGCGAGGTCTGCTTTGCGAAGGTTGCTTGCGAACATTTTGAACAGTTCCATCTGCCTCAAAGTTATCTCTAATTCTAGCTATTACATGTGGTATACGAGGATCTGTTTCAAACTCTCTCTTAAAATATCCCTGCGCTTCATCTTATAGTTTAATACCTTAGGATAAATTTGCTTTGCTCAAAGCTTAGCCTGGTTTCAGGAATTATTTCAAGTTAGTTAAACTGGAAAGAAAGAGAAAATCTTGCCAGTTATTTGCGAATAAATTATATATACATTTTTATAAACAACCTCTATATTTAAAGAAAATCAGATGTAATATCTTTACTAGAACCATCTAATAACATCAATTTATAAAATATTCCATATTCCAAGTAAAATTATTTTAATAAAATAAACAGATGTTTGTCAAAGGTGTTGCTTACTTCCAGGGCCGACCCAAGGGGCGTGCGAAGTGTGCGACCGCACGGGGCGCCAACGAAACGACTTAAGGGGCGCTTAAAAGTCAAAAGATCACCGATAAAAAATAATTTTAGATTACGCGGTTTTTTTCTTTTCCTTTTCTTTTCTTTTTAATTTTTTTTTTCAGGCTGCGGTCTGTGGGAGTGGGTCTACCTTGTGTTTAAATAACAGTTCAAGGACACTGAAATCTTCCCATACAGACCGTATGTCCGGTTCCCTTATCTGAGAAAACGAGGCTATTAACACTCAAATTACATCCTGAAAAGACATAACCAAACCTCTAGGGGAGGTTAATTAATTACTACTGACATTTTTACGATTCTGAACTCTTTCTTCTCCCGCTGGTCGGTCGACTCTCGACTGTCCCCTTGATGCAGCCGATAGTGGCAAGTGTCGTTTGGCAGGTAACATCTTGTAGTTGCAGAGAATCGTACAAATTACTTATTCTCGTTTTTTTTGTATTAAACAATATTAATTTAAAGATTATATTCAAAATGCCGTGCATGAAAAAATCGGGAAATTATTACAGGATCAAGAGGGCGCCGAAAAAAAGAAAGAAAAAATAAAAACCATGATGAAAAAAAGAATATAATCGGAGCGCCAAATCTTTTGTCGAACACGCAAATGAAAGGTTAATAGAGGTAAATTTCTCTAACTAAAAATTATATATGTAATTAATCTTATTAAAAAATTAACTTCAGCACATCGTTTTATTTAGTTATTCTTAATTTAATCTGTATTAAATCAATAATAGTGTAATAGTATTTCAATACATGGCCGAAACTAGGAATTTTTCAGTCGCAAGCATTTTGGCGCCCTCTCCAATCCTTTTCCAAACTAAATGTATACAGAGAAGTTTTCAATCCATTCCTCTAATTAATTTTTATTTTAAATATGCAATAATTGTTAGGAAGCATATTTATCTTAATATTTTTATATTGCTTTCTTTAGAAATGGACCTACTGTAATCGCTTCGTTGTTATCTATCTATATATAACCCAGATCTTGTTAACACGATAATGTTTGAAAATTGAATCATTTCGAACCTAATTGGAACAGTGTATTGATCTTACAAGTACCTTGGATCTGGGTGTGTTCATTAATCAAGTATGTAAATCTTATAGTTTGTTTACAGAGACACACAAAAGCAAATTTTGTCATCACGATGTCCGAACCAATTCAAATATAATTGGGACAGTGTATAAATCTTACAGGTATCTTAGATGAATCCGTTAATCAAATAATATTCTCTGGCGCCCCTAAGCAGTCCCTTAATGGGAAAATCACGCCCTGTTCAAAACAAAGAGTATAAATTTAACGAATATATCTTTATTTTGGGTCGTCCGATTCCATGACATTTTTTCCTCAATTTCGTTATTTGTTTTTTGTACCGAAGGATGAACCAAATCTTCTTTTGGCGCCCGCATCTACTCTTGTGCCCAGGACATCCCCCCTTACCCCTCGGCCTTGCTTCAACAAGACAAAGTGAAATGCACCACAAATAGGTTTAAAGTCAAAACATTTATTGATACGAAATTTTGACTATGTAACTATTTTTTCCTGGTCCGTACTTTCTTTCTTTCTTTTTTTTCTTCTCAGGAAATAAAGGAGATAAATTTAGTTCATTTTAGAAAAAAACATTTTTCTAGTTCAAATTTTAGAAAAAAATCAGACAACGTCGATGGAAACTTACTCTTAAAGAGTAATGTTATTAACATTGAAGAAAGCAATTGCATTGTAAAATTTTTGTGAGGTCAGTTCATCTTATTAATTTTAATATTTATATTTTTTTAAGAAACATATCAATGATTTAAAATTGTTTTTTTTTTTCAATCTATTCTGAACAGCTTTTTCCGATGAGAGAGACAAGGTTTATTTTAAAACTCGTTGTGTAAGGCCAAAATCCAAACTGGCTGCTTTTTAGCACATTTTTTTTTATCCCAAACGTGTCAAATTGGCAGATGCTCTTATTAAAAAACTAATGTAATCGAACCGTTTTTCAGTTTTTCGGTAAAAGCAGAAGAATTTTCCAAAAATGCCGTCAAAGTTGGCGTTTTGAACCGAAATTACGGACACGACAGCAAAGGAAAGGAAAAAAACTGCTGTCCTGAGGCAAAAATCCCTAATAACTCAAGATGCAATTCTTTAAGCAGAAAAAAAAACTTTTCGATTTCATATCACATCAAAAAACATACCTGCAAGTCTCGTGCTTTTATGCTTAAAAACGAGTCAGAAAATGTGTCAGATAGTTTTGTGTTGTTGAACGGGGAAATACATTTCAAATCTTTTTATATTTAAATTGATATATTTAAATTTATATGAAAGATAACACCATGAAACTTTGTACATTGTTTTTTAGCTATAGTTTTGTGTTGTTGAGCGGGGAAATATTTTTTTTTATCAAGACTTTTCATATTTAACTTTATATGAAAGATAAAACCATGAAACGTTGTACAATGTTTTTCAGCTATGGAATCTTTAAATTGGTTTCGGAATTTTTAATTTCATTTGAAAAATTTAAAAATTTATTCCTCGTAGTAAAAAGTTCTCATAAAAACACACACGTTCTTTTAAAAATTTATAATTTTTTTAAAATAAATATTTCTATAAATCCTTTAGTCAAATCAATATTTATAATTTCCATATCAAATGTGAAAAAGTATGCAAAAGAAAGAAAAATAGAAAATTGAATATTTTAGAAAAAATAAAAAAAGATAATTCTCTTTAAAGAATTTACATTCAAACGGGAATATGTACATATATAAATTTATATTTCAAGAAAATAAAATTAGAAAAAAAAAATGATTATGAATATAAAGTAAAATCATATTTATAAATATTTTGTTTCCCGACCTTTATATATATATATATATATATATATATATATATATATATATATATATATATATATATATATATACTTTAAGTAAAATTTAACCATTGAAACATAATAAACTGACCACATACATTGAAATCCCGATACCAAAGAGCCCTGTCAAATTACAAATTAAAATTGTAGTCCTAATAAATGTAACATTATTAATTCAAATTAAGAAGAAAAAAAAATAAGGAATGAAATAAAAACATATATATATATATATATATATATATATATATATATATTTTTTTTTTTTTTTTCCCAGTGATGCCGCTTTTCCGTCAATGATCGTCGTAATTGAAGTCGGAGTGGCGGCGTGGCACTATAATATGGTGGCACGGAAAAATTTGGCACAGAGGGACTTTAGATGAGATTAATTTTACGCCACCGTAATTAAATTTGGGGTCAATGGTGAACCGTATCGAGCCCTGGGATTAAAATTCAGAAAAAAAAAAGTTTTGTCATGAAAGTCCTCTGTAGGTAAACACTAAAAATACAGAATTAGCATTTTTTTAAAAGTTCCTTTATATGCTTAAATTAAACATGAAAATTCTAAATTTTAGAATTAAAACGGATTTTTCTTTGTAATTTTTCAAGTAAATTTTAAATTTGCATAAAAATGCCGTAATTTAACTTACTACTAATTAAATATTTTAGATTCTATCTTGCACGAATTTTGATTCCATAAAATATTTGATTTTGACATATCTTTCTAAAATTCATGCACAGGTAGGGTGGGGGGGGGGGGGTCAAAAACTTATCTCAACTGTCATCGCCTCAATGATAAAATCTTGTAAGATACAGAGAATCGGAATATAAATACCCATTAATTTAGGAACATTGTTCCTAGTTCTATGCAAATACTAGATACGCATAAATATTTTTGAAATTCAGCCCCCTTGTATCCCAGGAGGGGGGGGGGGGCTGCCAAAACGTATCTCGGAATCTATCACGACTTTAGAAGATAAAATTTTGGCAAGATACTTTCTAAAAATATAAATAGGGTGATTTTTTATTCCCTCACCCTTTGGAGGGAGCATACAATATCACAGTCTCTCTGATAATTATTTTCAAGATGCAGATTCTCTGTATATGAAACCAGAAAAGGATGATTTTTTTTTTTTATTTAATTACGTATCCTTTCACCTCGGGGAGTGGGGGGGAGTGGGGGATAACAAATCTCAAAACTTGTCCAGCTTCAGTGATAAATTTTTTTTAGATGCAGGGTATCAAAATATAAACTCCAAATCCAGATATATATATTTTTTTGTTATTCGGCTACTTTTGTCCCTCTGGTGGTAGGGGTGAGGTGTTTAATGCAAAAAAGTTATCTCAGAATCTATGATGGCTTTTGAAGATAAATTGTTCGTGATATGTTTTTTAAGAATATAAACATCAGATCGGATGATTTTTTGAATTTTCTGCCCTTGCTCCTCAAAGGCGGGGAGGGGGGGGGGGAGGGCATCAGAGCCTTCCTTTTGTCTGTTGGTGATCAGTCTCTTTGCTTCGATTTTGACTTCGTTCCCAGAATATTATATCGTATTTCAATCTGAGATCGCAATATTATATAGTAAAACTGTTATTTATTGTAAAATTAAAATTTTCATTCTAAAACATTTTATTATTTAAAGGATTACATAGTATTTAATTACATAGTAAAACTGTTATTTACTGTAAAATTAAAATTTTCATTTTGAAACATTTTATTATTTAAAGGACATTTTTTATACAAAAAAGGGATTGAATTTTAATGACTTTATGTATTCTTTAAATAAATAATATCTTAAGTAATTAGTAATAGTATGTTTAAAAGTAACAATATAAATAAAAAGTTATAATAAATAAAAAGTTAAGAATAATCCAAGAATATTTCTTTTCTTTTTGGGAGAAGGGGGGGGGGGGGGGAGGGCGCCGGACGGATTTTCGCACGGGCGCCAAAATACCGTTGGGCCGGCCCTGCTTACTTCCTTTTAATGCGATGTAATATAATATAAATTTCATTTTTGTATTTATTAGAAGGGTATTATGTTTAAAGTCTCACATGTGTTCGATGATTTTTGCGACATTGTTTTCTACTATTTTCCCACAAATTAGTAATTTTAAGCGTATTACATTTCTTTCTTTCTCTTTTTTTTTGTTTCGAAATAATATAAATAAAAAACTTTTAAAACTCTGAGTTTTATTCAACTGAAACGCACTAAAAAGTAGATTTTTTTTTTCAGTTACTGAGAAAAATGAAAAATTTTCTATTTCATTAATAACTTCCATATATTTATAATTTATCATACACATAATTAATTTGTATGTATTATGTAGATTTTATACATTGTTATTTATATTAAGGAATAAATGTGACAGGGGAGCAAATGTTTATTTCACACTTGTTACGAGGCGTATTTCTTTAAAAAAATCCTTGATTTTCATTTTGTGAGAAAAAACAACAACAACAACAAAAAAAAAAACAATAATTATATTTATTTTGTTAAAATTAGGAAAGAGATATTTGCTGCCCTGCCTTTTATTCCTTAATACATATGTATAATAAATTATAAGTATAAATAAGTTATTAATGATATAGAAAAAAAAATCCATTTATCTCATTAATTAAAAAAAACCCAACATTTTTTACTTTTTAGTGCGTTTTAGTTGAATAAAAATCAGAGTCTTAAAGAGTTTTTTACTTACATTATTTTCTATTTTGACATTATTTACTTTTTAGTTTTGAAAGAGAATTCAAACGAGATATCGTAGGCATTTCTATCTGAATTTTTTTATGAATCTTTTGTAAAATGGAAAATTATAGATTATTTTCTTATGTAGAACTTTAAACCCCTTTAGATAAATATCTGGGCCAAAATCTCGTAAGAGTGATATCTCAGTTCCCAATATATTTCTCAGCATTTCTTTGCAATATAAATTTTCATTTAATGTTAAAATGTTTCTCTATGATTGTTACAATATTATATTACTTCTACTAAGTAAATACGTTTTTTTTTAAATCTTTAAAATTGAATTTAAACATCTCAAAATTCACTACTGTCCCTGTTCTCAACCCATAACTTGATCATTAAAACCATCAACAAACCATAATTATTAAAATATTTGAAAAACCAACGCATTTATTATAAATATGAATCTCATGGAGCCTAATAATGTAATTTTTATATGAGTGAAATGTGTAATATTTGTTTTTGTCGGAATTTAAAGTTGTTTCTCTCCCTTTTTTGGTCACTACTGTCCCGGTGTATGAATTTCTTCCTATTTTCACCAGACGGCAGTATGCAATCATTTTCAGTATGGTCTTCAGTAGGGGAGTACATGCTGTTCTTAAAAAGTCGCCATTGCTCGCTGTTTGTTCATAAAGAATATTATCTGGATTAAAAGGTATGGGGGAAAGGTATGGGGGAAAGGTAAGCGTACCTTTAATTATCATCATTACTGTCCCCATTGTTAATTTAAATATTGATATTTATAGAATAACCAATATCTAGTTTTTTAATCGTAAGTTTTAGATGTCTTTGAAAATAGTGCATATAACATTCCAAAAATGTTTTTTTTTAAGTGACAAAATTGCAAAAAATGTCACTTCTGTCCCCATACAATTTGTGTTTTGTCTGATAAAAACTGCCGTATCATATTTATTTTTCAATAAAGTTTATGCCTATGTGCTAATTATTATTCTGCGATATATCAGTAGTTATTAAAAATTCAAATTGAGCATAATATGAGACTTTTTTTGAAAAACAGCTATTTAATTTGTCGTTTATGTCCGCTCATATTTGTATTTGTTTTACTATCTGACTACCTATCTGTCTATTCGTGCTTTAATTTTGTAAAAATACTCAGAACAATTATAAATTTTAAATAGTGATACGAAATATTAGAAGTTGTTTGCCCTTGCTATAATACACTTGTTGTGGAGAAACCTGTTTTACAGACAGGTATAAAAGAACTTCCGGTATAAAACTAGATCGTGGCAACGAACTTAGTGACTTTAGTGGCAACCAAATTTGTTGTCAAACTTTAGAAAATTCTAGAAACTGAAGCCCAGCAAGCCGATATATAGGGAATATTTCTAATAACTAGAATCCAGATAGATACTATTAATCCTCTCGCGGCGAGCGTTTCGTATACTTCTTATATTTTTTGGGCACCATTATTTCCAAGTAGTAGTTTTTGCCTTATTTGATCGCTGAAATTCTGTTAAAAAAATAGTGGCATTAAAATTAAAGGATTTTGAGCACATTATACGGCAAGTACACATGCCGCTCATTGCGAAGAAGTTGTACTTGAAACTATTTTAAATTACTATGCTTGAAATGATTTTTCTTATTAATTTTTAACGTAATTTGATTTAATTATGCGTAGGAAAATAACGTATCTATCATGGCAATGCAGCGATAAGATTACGTTGATCACCCAGAAATTAAAACAGAACCTGAATTTTTCTCCATCATACATGCATCTCCAATCGAGTAATCAATAAACTTGTGGTATGTTTTCACGATTTATTTTCCGCCACCTATGCTGTAACAGAAACAAAATGGCTGATGATAGACCTCTGAAACACTTTTATATAAAGGGAAAACGAGGAACAACTCCTCCCATTCCGTTTAACGTCAATGGGGCGTCCGTAATGGGGCGGCACCTGACCGTTGATTAACGGTCAACAACCCGTGTCGCGACGCATGTTTCCACGGTGTAAAGAGTGAAAATTAAATCCCAGCGTCAAATCGGGGGGACACTTTTGAAGTATGTCGCCCGGCAGGGGGAACCAGTTGCTCGAAATGGGACTCTCAGAAGCTAGTAGCAGCTGTGGTGCGCCGCTGTAGAATTAATTGCCCGGGTAATACAGTTTTCGGAAGCGGGTCCCATGCAAATGAGTTTTACGTCTAATTAACTGTGCCCCGTTTTCGTTGTGCTGCGTCTTTTAACTGCCTCATTTGAAGGGATCGGACTCGATTTTCTGTTTATGGGAGGTATTGTTTAAAATTCTCCCTCTCTCTGCATTTATTTCACTGCTCAAACAGTCGCCATTCCCATTTGCAAATGCACAGCGATTGAGACCTTTAAAGAGCCGTTTCTCTGCCCGATCTCTTCCTAACATAAATCTCCGCAAGGGAGAAAGATTCCCGGGCACTTAATTAAACGGGATTCTCCGGAGAGTCGATGGCTCTTTCTCTCTTTCTATTTCGCCTCTTCCCAATGGATTAATCATCGGTAAGTTCTTCGGGTAAAAATTGGAGGCTCGTGATTTCTCCGGAGTTGTGCGATTGTCCTCCGTGGTCATTAAGGGGATATTTGACAAATTTAGGGATCCTCAAACTCCGTCAAAGAGCACGTCGGACTTAGAATATCTGTCTAAACTTTGAAATGTTTATGTTAGGTAGTTTTGCTATATATGTAATAAGCTGCCAGTTAAGAATTAACCAGATATTTTAGAAACTGTCTCCTAGTAAATAAATAGTACACTTTATCGATAAATATTTATTAAGGATAGAAAAATGATGCCGTCGTCATTAAGGAGATATTTGACTAATTTAAGGATTTCCAAACTCCGTCAAGTCAAATAGCACGTTGGACTTAGAGGGGCCAAATCTGTTTAAACTTTGAAAAGTCTATGTTAGATAGTTCGATTAATTCTTAACTGACAACCTATTACGTATAAACATATATTTTAGAAATGGAATTCTCCTAATAAATAATATACTTTATCGATAAATATTTGTTATTAATAGAAAAATAATGCAAATATTTAAAAGGATGGAACAATGACAAGTGAATTGTATGATTATCCTCCGTGTTCATTAAGGAAATATTTGACACATTTAGATATCTAAAACTCCGTCAAAGAGCACGTCGGACATAGACAAGCCAAATCTGCCCAAACTTTGAAATGTGTATGTTAGATAGTTGGTTATGTGTCAGAAGTTTCCAGTTAAAAATTAAACAAATATTTCAGAAACTGTCTGTCAGTGTAGAACATTACTTTTCGGTAAATATTTCTCTCTATATTCAAGATAACAACAACAACAACAAAAGGCAACTGACGTTGTCGACGCTACCACCGTAAACGAATTTTTTGTGCCCGGGGGTCTTTCTCGCTAACTATTGCATATAAAAATATGAAAATTGGTGTGTTTTGTAGAGAAATGTTTAGTAAACACGCTGTAATGCACTTTTTAAATCGAAGAATCGTTTTAAGAGCTATTTAATGATGAAGTCAGTCAAAATAGTTTCGTTAAAAAAGTTTTATAGGAACAAAAACTCTGCATAGAAATTTAATTATCTTTTGCCAGGATATACTTGAAAAGGTTGCGGTGTGCAGTGTGGAATTATTTTTTTTAAGTTTGACTAATTATTTGAGGATTTTTTTTTTTTCACCATTTTACTAGAGATTTATTTCATATTTAGAAAATGTTTTTTTTTTTTTTAATTTATTGGTGTCAAATTGTAAAACAGCGCAAATTATAATATTTCCTTTCAATTAAAAAGTGTTTTACTTGTGACTATTAAGTGGAAAAAAACCCCTCTAAAATAATAATTAAATGACCACGTGTTAAAATCAGGCAATGGGGAAACTTGCGTCATAAAAATGTATTTATGCGTGAATATTAAAAAGATAAAGAAAACAATTAGATTAATAATTAAATTATTGCGCGTTGAAAGCAGTAAATGGAGAAAACTACGTCATATTTAAAATGTTCAAATATTGCCAACAGTTTCATTTCAAAAATATATTTACACGAGAGATTTATTTCATATTTCAAAAAGTCTTTTCACCTATTGTTGCCAGTTTTAAAAAAGCGCAAATAATAATGTTTCCTTTCAATTAAAAAATGTATTTCACATGATACTAAAAAGAGAAAGAAAACTTAATCTTAAAACTTAATGTATGAAAATTACGTCATATTTAAAACAATATATTTAAAAATTCTTATTTAAAACAATTTTCTTTTAGTGTCGTTGTAAAATTCCGGGAGGCAGCGATATTGCTTACTTAGCAATTTTATACAAATTGATATTAAAATCCTTAATTGATCTTATTTAATCAATCGTGAAATTAGCCGTTAGTTGTCGCGACAGCAGTTGATTCGGACTTAAAATCCCCCAGTCACAGGGAAATAAACGGAAACCTGATTACAGAAGATCGTCACTGGTCATTTAATCATAATTCAATCTTCCGTAGTCTTTTAAAAACAGAGCAAATTAGCGTGTTTTTAGAGTTTGCGATTGTTTGAACGGGGATTGGCGAGCGCAGTTTGCAGGGAGCAGAGCCTCCTAGAAATATAAACAGAAACATGAATATTGATAATGATTTATAAATATTGAAAAGCACCAAACATTCACAGGTCAAAATAGATAAACATATTACGTTTGAGTCAGAATTTTAAAATTAAGAATACATTTAAAATCAAACATTTAATAAAACTAAAAGCAACACATTCCTATCACATAATAAAATAATTACAGTAGACGTTTTAAGCTTTATACAACGCGATATTTGACAAATTTAGGAATCTTTAAGCACCGTCAAAATATACGTCAAACTTAGATATGTTATAATAATATGTCTAATGTTTGAAATCAGTATGTTAGACAGTGTATTTAAATGTAATGTGTTGTCAGTTAAAAACAACAACAATACAAGCAGATATTTTAAACATTGTCTCCCAATGAATAAATAATATACTTTATTGATAAATATTTATTTAAAAAGTAAAATGATGATATGTTTATTAGACCGTATTCACACTTAACAAATTTAAAGATTATCAAACTCCGTGAAAGAGCATGACGAAGAGAGATGACATATTTGTTTAAACTTTGAAAAGTATATGTTGGATGGTTTGATGAATTTTTAACAGACAACTTATTACATATTTATAAACTGTATCCTAATAAATAATATACTTTATCTATAATTATTTATTATAATAAGAAAAATTATGCAAGTATTAAAAAAATCAAACAATGACAAGTGAACTGTATATGACTGTAATCCGGTGCTCATTAAGAAAATATACATGACAATTTTAAGAACCGCGAAACTCCGTTAAATAGCACCTAGGACTTAGATAAGCCAAATATGTCTAAATTTCGGGATTATATGTCAGCTATAGTTTCATTATAGCTAATATAAGTTGTCAGTTAAGAATTAAAAAGATATTTTTGAAATTGTCTCTCAGTGAATAACATACTTTATCGATAAATATTTATTAACAGTATATAAATGATGCCATTCTCATTGTCTGATAAATTTAGGGAATCTCAAACTCCATCAAAGAGTACGTCAAACTTCGATATGCCAAATCTGTCTGAATTTTGAAATGCCTTAATGTTAGTTTGTTATACAATGGCCCCAAAACTGAGTTATACTATATTCCTTTTCCTCTTTGAAAGGTCTAAAAAATAATATCAAATTCTCATCTAAACATTATATTTTCAGGAACGATAAAGTACATATTAAGAAATGTACTAGACTGAAAATAAAAGTCAGGAGCCAATCATATTTTAGTTAACGTAACTTTTATGTGGAAGTTACAAATTTCATTGTCTCAAAATTGTCACACTTAAAAAAAATGTGATTTTTCCGCCACAATCTTTTTAAAATGAATGAATGCAATAGTTTTCGTACAATAAGATCCCAATTCTTCATTTTCAAGTAAAACTAAATAAATTTATTATTAAACTGAGCTCCAGAATTGAAACATTTGTGAAAATTCCGAAATTTTGTGAATCAGATGTTTAAAGAAGATAAATTTTGATTCAAATTTTAAAGTGGTTGCAAAAGAAATTCAGTGCAGTAATAGATGCGTTCGAAAAATATTCAAAAGAATTTAAAGATTGGAGAAATTGCAAATAAAATTGGAAGAGAAAGAAAAAAGAATTCTCAGTTCCGGAAACAAGAGAAAAGTCATTTGAGAAGTAACAAAAATTATATCAAAATGATTGCTACAAGAAATGTTACATAAACTTTTCCAAGAATAAAAATATGTATTTATACACAAAAAATTCGAAGGAAAACGAATTACAATGGTCGTATCACTAGACGTAACACATCATCTCTAAAGAAAAAAATAGAGAAAGAAAAGAGGTTTTGTTAAAAAAAAAAAAAAAAAAAATTAAAGTCTCAAAACACTCGGAATCAAATATTATTCATCAAAAAACAAATTACACGATATTGACAGTGATGAACTACTTCTTCAAAATAATATCTTTTCTCACTTTCATGTTTGACTATTTTGTGAGGGTTGTTCAGAACGGGGTGGGACATTTAGTTTTATTTATGACTATAGCTGACCCGTCCGGCGTTGCCCGGGCCTATGATAAATTTAAACAAAACTCAAGTTTGTATGATTTTGTATCTTTTAAAATCTTTCAAAATCTTATAAAATCTTCCAAATGAATATGGTTTCGGGGCCCCACTACCTTCGGCAGCGTACAGTGTTTCAAATGAACTTAATTTCCGGGCAATTTTCTCTACATATTTTTAAGTATTTTTCTCACTTATTTTAATTTTGAGAATCTTAAATAATTTTTGAATATATTTATCTATTGCATTGTTATTATCGGTTTACCTATTGTCGATTATTTATGTGTTTTAATGGTTATTATTTACTAAAGTTTCATTATATATATGTATATATATATGTATGACATTTGTCATGCTGTAACTCTCTTATTTATGAACCTATTTGGATGTTACTGAGTATGTGTATAGAACATACCAAGGTCTAGACCAAATTCATTAGCCAGCTTTTCATCTGCCATCTTGTTTCAAAATAGCGGCCATTTAAAAATTCAAAAACATGTACAAAAAATTATAAATTGAAAAAAATGTTTCCGTTAAGTATTAGAACATGATACAAGGATTCTGGAATATTTTTTGTTTTGGCTTTATCTTAAAAAATGGCTCAGATATGGCAGTTTGAAATTCTAGGGTGCTGAGATTTTGAAACAATCTGATATTTGTTATGCTGTAACTCTCGTATTTATGAACCGATATGAATGTGAATGATCATGTGTACAGAACATACCAAGTACCAAGGTCTCGACCGATTTCATTGGCCAGTTTCATGCGCCATCTTGTTTCAAAATGGCGGCCAGTTAGTATTTTTTTTTATTAAAAAAAGAAGTTTAAAAAATTATAAATTGAAAAAGTTGTTTCCGTTAATTATACAAGGATTCAGGAACATTTTTTTGTTTTGGCTTTATCCTAAAAAATGGCTGATATATCGCAATTTGAAAATCTAGGGTGGCTGACATTTTGAAACAATCTGTTTGTTGTTATGCTGTACCTCTCATGCTGAAATTCGCATTCAAATTCAGTAATAACGAAAACCAGGATTGAAACTTCTATAATCGGGTTCCAAGCATTTTAGCTTCGGGTGTTTGAGTAAAATGAGTTGAATTTTTAAAACCATGGACTAGGCCACTACTAGGAAAGCTACCTTTTCCTCCCGGTGCAGATCGGAAGGACTTTTTAAATTTTATTTTATTATTTAAAAAGTTTTAAATTATTTTTTTCTAATATTTTGATTTTTAGTGACACAAGTTTTAGAAGTAATCGCTCAATAAAAAAAAATATTTTTAACTGTTTGCAATCGCAAGGATCGAACACGCAACGTTCTGTGCGAAAGACATACGCGATATTCACTCACCTAACAGAACTTGCATCTTTGTCTCTTTAAATGCAAGCGATAGCAAAAGATGAACTCAGACGTATGTTGAAATATCTTTACGGACATTTATCGTAGTTTTAATGAATGAGATAAAATAATTACGCGAATTTTTCTTTAGCTATTGAGTAATTCGAAAGTTTTGGTTTAATATGAATGCTCTTGCATCTTAATTTGCATCTATTTGTTGTTTTAATTTACAAACAGATTTCTTTCATAACATTATGTCAACAGATTATTTCAATATTCGAAATAATAATTTAGAAGGAAAATTTTTACTTTCTATACGAAAATCCCAATGGAATGTTATTTATAGAAATTGTCAAAAATAGTATGCTTAATTTTTTTTGCATTAACTAATCATTTATAGGGGAAATGGGGGATGAATGGGACAAGGGATGGATGGGACATTCTCAATATTTCAGGCAATAAACTTTTTTTTTTGGTTTATTCCTATCATTATTAGATTTCACTACCACAGTGTGCTTCAGAACCAAAAGCAAGACCACACGACTGTTTTCAGTTTCCTTCAAATTATCATTTCCTGAAAACTCTGCTTAAAAGTATTTTTTTTTTTACATTTGAAGTTACTTAAATATCTTATGCAATATAAACAATTAAAGTATGTTGTAGTTTTGTATTTCAAGGCTCAATATTGGTAATTAAAATGAATGCATATTAACCATTGTGAGAAAATAATTTTTGAGACAAAATGGCTGACAATTGAATATATGCATCATGGGGATGATTGGGACATTTCAAATGGGGATGAATGGGACTGCTTCATTCAGCCCTAGAGGATGCTGAAAAATATATTTATTAACTAAATAATATTACATAGTTTGATAAATTAATAATTTACGGCAATTAATCTTTTAACATTTCATCCTCATTGTAGCCATCGTCTTCAGCCATTGAATGCTTGCGTTTATGGGCCTTTTAAGGCAAAGCTGAGATGAGTCCAAGATGATTGGCCAACAAATAATCCTGGAGATCATATTACAATTTACAATCTCTCAGCTTTTGCCAAAGAGGCATTTTTGTCAGCTTTTAGTCCTTAACATTGAATAAAGGGAGGAAAATATTTGTGTGCCATTCATCCCTGCTGTGGGGATGATTGGGACATAGAGGAACTTATTTTTAATTTCATAATATACTTCTGTATAATAATAATCTTGAATAAATATTGTGCATAAAATGTAGTCAAACACTTAATGTATGAAATGTGATATATAATATTGATAATAACTTAAATAAAATATTTAAAATAAATATTTTTGTGAAAATGTCGCATTCATCCGCCATCCCCCGTGTATTAGAAATATGATTCTAGTTTCGTTACGAAAAATAACGTGTTTATATATTTTAAAAACGAAAGCAAAGTTATTTTGATCAATGTAAATATTAGCCATACAACCATGCATTTACGCTATGTTATTGAATTTACTATAACGCAATGCTTAATATTGTATTCACCGTAGTAATATTTTTCTACAAAAGCTATTTCACAGACCTGTATACTTTAATTTATTATTTTTAGGGAAAAAATTAATTCAAATCTATAAGACTAAGCCTTTATCGAAAAAAAAAGATTTGTTATCTCTTCCGTTTTTTAAATTTGTAAATTTGTTGAATAATGAGTGCATTTAAATGATCGCTTTTATGATAATTAAAAACATATTTTTTAAATTATCATTTTTTTAATTGACTTATAATATCTAACATTGTTTCTTAAAAGGGAACTTTAAAATAACTTATTTCACAAACTTATTTTCACCCTTCTTTAGTGGTTTAGTTAAATATATTACGCTTGAGGCATAACAAAGTGTCTTAGAAACATTTCATTTTCGAATTAAGTGATTAAATAAAAAAAATATTATTTATAAAAGCACAACACATAAAGCCCCCACCAGTGACTGAGAAGTTCTGCTGTCAATCCTGGTACACGGAAGGTGGGTTTAAACCCCTCTCGCGCTCGGAGTTTTCCGTGTTTTTCTTCGAACCTTGCATAAATACGGGTTAGAATACCTTAGAAAGACCCCCACGGATGTCTAAATCCCTAGCGTAGATAATCGGTCATAACAAATAAGCAACCAACCACAACATATAACACATTTTAGATCATTACATGAGACATTTCAGATCATTACATTTAGTTAATAAGTGATTTGACATGCAAAATATTATTTATAAAAACATACAGTATGATATAAACAATACAAACTAACAACAATACATACTAAACATACAATTTTAACGATTTTTCCCGTTCAAATGAACAATTTCTAACAAGAATTTAGTGACTACTTAACTTGTTAAAGAGAGCGGATATTTTGTTAGAGTTATACTATTAAAATAAATTTTCAATAGATTTTATTTTATACAACCGGTATTTAAGAAAAATAAAAAAAATAAATTAAGAGAATGGAATCTAGTTTTTTTTTATAACTTAGCGTGTTTCAATTTTACAAATACTTCAAGCGCCCCCTCCCCCGTTTTTTTTTTAGACTTTATGCGCATAAGACATAGAAAGCGTTTTAGAATACATCATTTAGGAATTAAGCGATTTGATAAGTTAAATATTATTTATTAAAGCACTAGATCTGATAATAATAAGGACTTTTACTTATGAATGTAACGAACTTCTGACAGGCATACCTTTCACATTCATTGTACAAGAATTAAGGGGCTATTGAACTAACAGAGTATGATGAAATAATCACGTGACATTTTAAACCAATAAATTGTTAGTATTTTTAAACGAGCGCCCTCTATTTTCCCCGAAAGTTTGTCTTAATTAGACACATGAAATTTCATCTGGAGAAAAAACCTTTTGTGTGTGACATTTGCGAAAAACAATTTGTTCAAAAGAGTGATTTATTAAATCATAGGAAGATTCATTCAAAGAGCCCTGTGATTTATAATTGTGATCTATGCGCTGAAGTTTTTTCAAAAAAGAGTGATTTACATCAACATAAGAAGATTCACAAATCTCCTAAACAGCAAAAGTGTATTGAATGCAACGAACGTTTTCAAGAAACGACTTACTTAAACATAAGAAAACCCATAAGATTCGAAAATAACACTCATGCACAAAGTGTAGCGATCAATCGGTGTCATCAATCGGATTTATTACAGCATTGCGATGCTTTTCACAAAGTTCAACCTAATGATGGGTAATATAATGCTAAAGTAATATGTCCATGAAGAATTTACTGGCCGCGAAGATTGATCCTATCCCACCTGATGAAACGTCCGGAGTATATGTCATTCCATTTAACACTGATGAAGATGGACAACTAGAATATATAGGAATGACAACAAGAAAATTGAAAGACCGTATAAAAGAACATAAAAGAGATCTAAAATTTAACAAACCATCCACTGCTCAATATCGAGACTTCACCAAACCCAAAACGTTAAAATAGATTTTATAATGCTAAAGTAATATGTCCTATGAGAAATTACTATGATTCAATAATTCGAGAATCTGTGGAAATTATAAATAAGCATGGAAAAGTGTGCAATATTACAATATTCCGAGTATATGGCTTAATTTAATCAAGGAACAGTAAATGTGATTCCCCCCTTTTTTTCCTTCCTTCCTCACTCTTTTAGGTAGATTTCGTAAGAAATAGTACCTATTACATTCTCTCCTAAGTTGGAATTTTTGAAACATTTTTGCAGATCTACGCCGATCATGAGACGCAGAACCCACCCCCACTCCCCAGTTCAAAACTTTATCTATCTATCTATCTATGTCACTTTTTTATGGACACGATAACTCCCATAATTCTGGACAAATCTCTTCCAAACTGATACATAAAATCAAGGGGCATAAAATCTCGCTCAAGTTCGTTAATGGGCAAAATCGAACCAAGGGGGAGAAATGGGGGGGCGGGGCTTTTTGTGAAAACAGAAAAAAACCCATAATTTCTTAATTATAATACGTATAGAATCCGTATAAAGTTATTATTACTTCTAGGAAAAGGGCCGAAAATTGAAATACGTTAAGTCATAAAAACTAGATTCCATTCCCTTTTTCTTTTTCTTTTTTTAAATGTTGGTTGTATAAAGTCAAATCCAATGAATTAATCGTATAACTTGTGATGGATCGACTAATCTGATCATGTGAGTAGGCGATGTTTTCAATGAGAATGCGTAGAAGTTGATCAAGGCTACTTTCTTTAACTTTCGACGAATGACTGTGAAAACCTCTGAACTTGTGAGTTTCTGCTTTTCATCGATATTTATGCAAATTGTTATAGCTGGTCAATCGACGTTTGAGTATAGAAGCTTCGGAATGCGTTTGGAAGTCGGAACTTGGGTCGAGTTCTTCCTGTATGAGAGTATATTTAGATCTTGCTATTGAGTCATCAATCCGAAGCTGAAAAGAATATAAGCAGTTGCATTAGTCTAGGCGGACATATTGAGATTAGTGTTCGACTAGTTTGCAGCGTGGAGTTGGAATTTGCTAAAGGCATCCTGACTTGTTGTTAGCTTCAAAGTTGTAAGTTCGTTTTTAATCTTTATATTTGAAGTTTTATTTTGCTGAGTGCAGTTTCGGAAAAGCTGAATTATTTTGGAGTAAGGAAAATTTAGTGGCGTCCTTTCTCAAATCCCTGTCCGATTAAGTTTTAATAAACTTTACTTTTAAACTTTACCTCTTATGCTCTCTTTTACGACTGAACAGCCTGGTTCACTCTCACTATAAGCAATGACTGTTACAAACTCTAAACAAATAACCCGCTCTCTTTAAGAAGTTAAATAGTCACTAAATTCTTGTTAAAAATTGTTCATTTGAAAGGGAAAAAAAATCGTTAAAATTGTATGTTTAGTAAGTATTGTTGTTTGTTTATATCATATTGTATGTTTTTAATAAATAATATTTAGCATGTCAAATCACTTATTGACTAAATGTAATGATCTGAAATGTCTTATGTAATGATCTAAAATGTCTTATGTGTTGTGGTTGGTTAGTTGGTTGGTTATTTGTTACAGCCGAATATCTGTGCTAGGGATATAAGCCTCCGTGGGGGAGGGGGGGGGTCTTTCTAAGGCATCCTAACCCGTTCGAAAAAATCCACGAAAAACTTCGAACGGTTAGGTCGACGAGTGCGAGAGGGGTTTAAACCTAACACCTTCCGTCTATCAACTTTGAGAGCAGAACCTCTGAGCCGCTAGTCTTAAGTGTTGTGCTTTTATATATAATATTTTTCTTATTTAATCACTTAGTTCCAAAATGAAATGTTTCTAAGACACTTTGTCATGTCTTAAGCGTAATATAATTAACTAAAGAAGGATATAGTATTTGTGAAATAAGTTATTCTACAGTTCCCTTTAAAAATGTTAGCTATTAAAAGTCAAATAAAAAACGATAGTTAAAAAAAATATATTGTTTAATTATCATAAAAACGATCATTTAAAAACACTCGTTATGCAACAAAGCAAACTTAAAAAACGAAAGCGATAATGTAACAGAAAGTATAACAAATCTTTTTTTCTTATATAATAGCTAAACTCAAAGACTTGAATTAATTTTTGCCCTAAAAATTATAAATTAATTTCAGTATACAAGTCTGTGAAACAGCTTTTGTAGAAAAATCTTACGGTGAATACAATATTAAGCATTGCATTATAGTAAATTCAATTCAATAACATAAATGCGTGGGTGTATCGCTAATATTTACATTGATAAAAATCACTTTGCTTTCGTTTTTAAAATATATAATAAACACGTTATTTTTTAGTAACAAAACTGGAATCTATTTCTAATATAATGGTTGATTAATACAAAAAAAAAAAAAAAAAAAGAAAAAAAAAAAAGAGAAAAGGTGCAAGAAAAATTATGCACGCTATTTTCGACAATTTATAGAGAAAACATTTCATGGTGTTTTGATATAAAAAGTAAAAATTTTCCTTTTAAATTATTATTTCTAACATTGAAATAATCTGTTGACATAATATTATGAGAGAAATGTGTTTGTAAATTGAAACAACAATCAGATGCAATAGCATTCATCTTAAACCAAAACTATCGAATTACTCAATAAACAAAGAAAATTTCCAGCAGTTAGTTTATTTCATTCATTAAAACTAAAAGAAATGTCGGTAAATATCAACACACGTCTGAGTTCCCCATCATTTGTATTTAAAGAGTTTAGAATACAAGTTTCCACTAGCACAGTGGATAACACATTGGTCTTCCATACAGGAGATTGTGGGTTCAATTTCTGGGTCTGTCAGCAGTCAAAAATGTTCTATTAACGATTACTTCTAAAACTGGTGTCACTAAAATTTAAAATGATAGAAAAAATAATTTAAAACGCTTTAAGACACAAAAAAAAACAACAACTTAAAAATAAAATAAAATCTAAAAATAATTTAAAATCCTTTAAAAAAATAAATTCCCTCCCCCTGTACAAAGAAAGAAATCAACATGTCTGATCCTGTACATTCCTAATCACTTCCGATCTAAAAAACAAACCTGTTACCAGTCGTTCCTATTCCAACATGCACCAAACCAGCCTGTTATCAGCACCTGCAACACCCAGTGATCTTCAGAGATCAGTGCAGCACCACATTGTATGTAGAACACCCATTTATTATCTACTAACGTACAGGTTAAATAGTTTGGATCATATGTAATTTGTAAGTTAAGAATGAAACAGATGTTTTAGAAATTGTCTCCTAGTAAATAATATACTTTATCGATAAATACTTATTAGGAAAAAAAAATAATGTCATGGTTTTTAAGGAGATATTTGGCAAACTTAAGACACGTCAGACTTGCCCATTCCAAATCTATGTCTATAAACTTTGAAATATGTATATGTTAGATTGGTTACATGTAATAAGTGTTCAGTTAACCATTAAACAAACACATTTTAGAAACTGTCTCTCAGTGAATAATATTCTTTATTGATAAATATTTATTGTAAATAGAAGAATGGTTCCTTTTATCATTATGGGGATATTTGACAAATTTAGGGATACTCTGCCAAAAAGGATGACGGACTTAAACATTCCAAATCTATTTAAACTTTGAAATCTATATATGTTAGATAATTTGTTTATATGTAATACATTGTCCGTTAAGAACTACAAAGGTATATTCTAGACTGTCTTTTATTGAATAATATACTTTTTGTAAGTATTTATATTAACTGAAATATAATACAAATCGTTAAACAGAAAAAAAAGGAAAATTCTTTTTTCAATACTTGCCAATATAAATGAAAAGTAATTTATGATTTCCATGTGTTTGCTTGTCCTTTCACTTTCTAATCTATATATATAAAAGAAAGTCCTTTTTGGCTAGATGATCAACGCACAGCCAAAACTACTGAACCTACAAGGACGAAACTTGCAGGAAAAATACTTCTTAGTATGTAGAGGCGCACTAAGACGGGATTTTCAAAAACTCCACCCCTAAGGGGGGTAAAAAGGGGAACAAACTTAAAAAAAATTCCTTAAAAATCGGGTATTATAGTTACGTAACAAATGATAACATATTTTAATGTATTTTTGTATGCTGAATCGAATGGTATCAATTAAATACTCATAAGTCAAATAGTTCGTGAGATATTGCACATTTTTCTAATTTGGCGAAGTCTTTGACGTCAAAATCTAACAATTCTAACAATACAAGTGAGAATTTCTAAAAATAGATCCGTTACTATAGTAATGGAAGAAATTCAAATTCAATCTTTTTGTTATTTAATTCTTTTGTTTATTTTTACAGATAGAAACATTAACTGTTCAATTGGGAATGGAATATTATTCTTACGGATATTTATGTAATGGTGTATTATTATTAATTCTACAAACGCCATGATTTAAAATAAAACGTGATTGCTAAAATAAAGTTTCGATAGGTCTGTTTAGTATTATATATTGCTTCTTTATTTGTTTTCAGTCTTCAGCCTTTTTTCCTCTTTTATTTGTGTAGTTAGTTATTCAAACGATTTCGGGCTAATTTTCCGCAATCAGATACTTCGCCAATTGGCGTTTTAGCTACCATGTTGGGTACTTCTCTGTTATCCCGCCGACCACTTTTCATAACAAAAAACTATCGCCAAACTCTAACGCCAAATAAACGGGAGAACGTTGCCATTGGAATATCAAAATAAATAAATAAATAAAATATAAGAATGTAAGGACACAATTGTTATTTTAATTAATGAATAAATCAGTAAAACATAATGAAAAATACACGCAAATGTCGAATTAAAAATCACTTGATGACGTAACAAACACGTATAATGCTTCTGACATCAAGTAAATGGGACTGCATTTTTAGCGTTTAATCTTACAATTTGGCGATAGTTTTTTGTTTATGAAAAGTGGTCGACGGGATAATAGAGAAGTACACAATGAGGAAAAGCATCGTTTATGTTTGAAGCGAAACCTTCATGGTGAATCCTATTACAGAAAATCATATCATCATCTACTATGAGTATAAACCTCATATTCATATTTTAATCCGATTATTCATGATATTTTGTTAGGTTTTACACTGTTAGTTAAGTAATGTTTTTGAAAGGTTTTAGAATATAGCTATTCTACGTTACTCTGTTATAGAGATACAGAGGAAAGCTCTAAAATTAAGTGAACCCGATTATCAAGCAGGGCGGTCGTTCTGCAAAGCCAAGCTTAAAAAAAAAACGCCACACAAACAACGCCAAGAACTGAACTAGACCGCTACTGCTTATTTACAGGAATCAACTTCGCAATGTTAAATCGACAAAACATGCCAGATTAAAATATCAGATATCAAATAAACCAAGCGTCGCAGAAAAAAAAAACGAAAACTAGAAGAATCTAATGAAGAATTTCTTCAATTTAAGACCAAACTCATCTTCATAAGTGATTTATAAACAGAGATATAGATTTTTTTTAAAAACGTCGAGATACTTAAAATGATCACTTTTTTCTTCGTCAATCTTTTTTTTTTCAAACAACCTACAGACCTTAATATTCGGCAGAATAAAAAAAGGATTGCATTTTTGGACAAGTAATTACGTAATCTATGTGCTTTTATAAAATTCAGTGTAAAAAAATATTATTTTCTATCCTTAATTAGCAAAAAACTGTTAATTAACTTGGCGATTAAAAAATTATGCCAAAACAGAGATAAAACATGCCAACGACCATGTACCATCTCTATAATAAAACTGTAAGTCATGTGACTGTCCTCAACAGTTCCGGGATGCCGCATCGCTTTTTCATATGCCAAGCGGCCATTTTTATTCAAAATTATTTTTTCGAATAAACTGCATAAAAGTTACATTTTAAAAAAGATCGTTCAAAATAAATTAATATTTGAGAGATGACTTGCGTTCAATTATGTATATATTCTGCAATAACTTCAGTCGAAAGATTCGCAGTTCAAATTCTCTATTCATAAAAGTAAACAAAAAAAAGATTGATTCGTCGTGAACATTTAAAATATTAAATCATGGAGGTAATCATTCGCAAAGCAAGTTCTCCGCGAATGAATTTTTGGACCGCTGCCTCACGTCAAAAAAATAATTCGCACCAGTGAGACAATCAAAGTTTACCATAATTATGTGCTATACAACTCAACTTTCGGACCTTTTCTTGACGTAAATTGAACTCATGTAATAATATTTAATGAATCAGATTTTTAGCATTTTTAAAATCGCTAATACAGCTTTTATTTATCGCGTGTACAAATTAGAAATGATACTTTGATTTTGAAATCAAATGTTTTGATTTATGATATTACTAGCTGTTACCCGTGACTTCGTTCACGCAACATTAAAAGAAGAATAAATACATTAATTAAGCAAAATATTTTACTCCCAATAATTAAAAACGTTAATAATTAACTAACTATTTATCACATTTCATAGGAGACAATATGGTATTTATTATTATAGGGACCTTGACATTACTCAGTCTTAAAAAAGTGAAATTTTGTGCCAAATAATCGCGAAAATGAAATTGCAACCAATGCAAAAAGGAGGGCCAAATAAAATCGTGGAAATAGACGAATTGTCAATTTTACCTGATAAACAATTTTACTTTTAACGCCTTTGTGAAACGTTTTAACAGCCATCCTTCAAAAAAAAAAAAAAAAAAAAAAAAAAAAAAAAAAAAACATTAATTAGAAATAGTACATGCTTTTTCTTTAAATTCAATTCTGCCTCCTTGGTTTAATATATCTCATCAAAAACAACTCGTTGTAAATGATCCCGCCAAGCCACAAACCTAAAACGTCAGTCATAAAAAGAAGTGATATCACATAAAAAGAAGCTATATAGAAGTGCATACTCCGAGTCCCGTGTAAAAATCTATCACCACTCATAATGTTTCCAAAGGACTCGGAGTGAGGGACAGTATGTGAAAACTGCTTGGCGACCTGCAGGCTTTTATAATGTTTGCGTTTCCTGAAATTACATATCACTATGTTATTATTTTTATTTTATTTTATTTTATTTTATTTCATTTATTTATTTATTTATTTTGCTCCCATAAAATTGTAAAAAGTTGAAGTTTCTGTGTTTGCATGTCCTTTCTTATTTATGAGATTGAAAAATCAATTTGTTGATTTTATTTACCATTATTTAAACTAGAAACACCACTCTTACGAAGAGGATTTTTAAGTAAACATGTAAAGATTTTGAGTTTGTAATATATATATATATATACACATAATGGTCATACGCATATTAATAACAATGCACCTTCAATAAACTTTAAACTGAATTGAGATATATTGCAGTAATTCTAGGGTAAGCGGAATCGCATAGATCTGGTGAAAAATCCGTTCTGTTTAAGCCATTCTAGTCTGTTTTAATAGTATTATATGCAATAATATTCTTTGTATTGGAAACGCATAATTTTTTTTTTTGTTGTTTAAGAAATAATTCCGGAATAAGAAATAATTTCGCCCATTTTACCAGTTCCCTTAGAAACGGTGATTTAACAATATTTGTAATTAAATTTTATGGTAAGAAATATTGGAAAGTATAATTGTAATGATTATCACACTTACATACTTTTTCCTGCTTGTTTCTCAACTATTTCTGTTTTTACATTTTTTTAGCATGCAAATATATTTATAAAAGTGATATAACAAAAATTAAAAATTTATTTTTTCAATTTTCAAAATTGATATACTGCATATATTATAAAAGCCTGCAGGTCGCCAAGCAGTTTTCACATACTGTCCCTCACTCCGAGTCCTTTGGAAACATTATGAGTGGTGATAGATTTTTACACGGGACTCGGAGTATGCACTTCTATATAGCTTCTTTTTATGTGATATCACTTCTTTTTATGACTGACGTTTTAGGTTTGTGGCTTGGCGGGATCATTTACAACGAGTTGTTTTTGATGAGATTAAAGATTACCTTTACAAAAAAATTCTACTGAACAAATTTTGATGGAAGTGTGACTTTTCAGGTATGGTTAATGACCCTATAATATATCATTCTATGTTGCTTAGTGGTAGAGCTAATGGGAAAGTGATTGGGAAAGGTGAGTGCAATTATGACAGATATATCTACTATACATATAAAATGCAAATTCGTATTTCATTCCGACCGTTTATAATTTGAGTTCTGCTGGACGGACTTTGGTGGGATTTACACTGTTAGTTAGGTAATTTTGTGGGGATGGTTGGTACTTCTCTGGAGCAAAGTTTCGTCTGCGTTGTGTTTTCTGAAGCAAAAGCTTGACAACGAATCCGATTACAGAAATCATATCATAATCATCTACAATATTTATAAAACGCAAATTCGTATTCCATTCCGATCGGTTAAAACTCAGGTTCTACCGAACAGATTTTTATATGATTTCCCTGTTAGTTAGGTAATTTGTTTTAGAAAGGTTTTACAATAAAGCAAATTGTTCTACATTGCTTATTTATAGAGCTACGGGAGGAAGTTATAGATAAAATTAGGTGAACCCGATTATGAAAGATTACCTTTTTTAAAATTCTACTAAACAGATTTTGACGGCAGTTTCACAGTGTGATAATATTTCAGGAAGAGATTTCAGACATTGTTTAGTTATGGAGCTATCGGAGAAAGTTGTCAGTGGTGTAGTGTGCAAAAACAGTGCATATACTCTATAGACAGAGGATATATACTAGAGAGTATATGTTATAGCTACGGACGGTGTACAGAATTTTGTCTTAAAAATTCCAGAAGGTTGACGACGTATACCAGCATATACTCTCTACAAAATTCCTGAGAGTTCTGTCAACAGGTGAAGATGATTATAAAAGATACATTTGTCTGTCTACTGTATATGTATAATGCAAAGGGGAATTTTGATCCAGCCACTTATACCTTGAATTCTACTGAATGGATTTTGCTGGAACTTGCACTGTTAGTTAGCTAAATTTTGAGGGGAAGTTTTACTGCATAACATATCGTTCTATGTTGCTTAGTTATAGAATTAGGGGGGCACTTCTATAATCAGTTGAACCCAATTATGAAACATAAGACTTTTTTAAAGATTCTGCTCAATGATTTCGATGGAACTTATATATTATTAATTTTCCAGGGATAGTTTTAGTATATTGCATAGTGTTATATCGTTCTTTAGAAAATCCTACTGTAAATGATTAAATAAACGAGTTGGTCTTTAACAGCCTAAATTTCGTGTAATACATTGGAAAATATAACAGCGTAATGGCTTTCGTATCGTTTTACAGCAATGCGGAAGGACATGCAAGGTAAAAGTTCATGTTTTTTTAAAACACAAGATCAAATTCACCGATATATTTCGTTTGATTCAAGTTTTGTTTGGAGAAACCGACCAGCGTAGCGAGCAAAGCCTGCTAAGTAATAACAATGGTTAATTTTATCTGTATATAAAATTCTATATAAAAAAAATAAAGTCCTGACTGGGGAGATCATCAACGCACAGTCCAAACTACAGAAGCTACAAACACGAAAATTGCGGGGAAAATACTTTTTAGGATGTAGAGGCGCAATAAGAAAGTTTTTCTAAAATTCCATCCCTAAAGGGGTTAAAATGGGAACAAACATTAACAACATTTCTTAAAAATCGAGTTTTATATTTATTTGTCAAATGATAACATATTTCAATGTATTTTTGCGTGCTGAATCGAATGGTACCAAATAAAAATATTCTAAATCCAACAATTCGTGAGATATTGCACATTTTCGAATTTGGCGTTGCCTTTGGCAACAAAACCTTAAAATTTATTGCATTGATCGCCAAGTGATATTTTCTAAATTACATTCGTCATTGTTAAAGATCAAACAATATTTGGTGATTTATAAGATACTGGATAAGAAAAAAAATCACATGATATTTTGATTACATGAAATCTCAATAATGTCAGTTTTCGGGCTCTTTTTTTAACCTTTTTTTTTTTTGCTTCGGGAATTTGGAATTGAATATTATTCGATATTTTGATGTTAGCTGGGTGCCAGTGATCGCCAAAATTTTGTTGAATCTCGCCAATCCCCCCCCCTCTTTTTTTTTGCTAATCTTTTAACGTTAGCTAATAACAACTAGCCATTATTTTAACATTGCGATATAATATCTTAAAAAACTTACTTAAAATATAATCATAATAAAATACATAAACACAAACATATCAATATAAATAAAATGTCACGCAAAATGTTGCAATTCAAATGAGGCCAATTGAAACAAGATTTGGTGAGTTTTTACTGGCGCCCAGCTAACATAAAAGTATCTATTATTCTTACGGATATTTATGTAATTGTGATTTTGAAATAAAATATGCTTGCTGAAGTAAAGTTTCAACGGTCTCTACGGTTTCGATATAGCATATTTTCTATAATTTGGTGATGCCTTTAGCGCCAACTCATCAATATTTCTAACATTACAAGTTATAATTTCTAAAAATACATCCATTTCTATATCTTCTTTACTACCGCCACTGCAACATATCCAGGAAGTCTCATCCTGCCTCTTCAAGGCACGGTGGCGAGGTGTAGGGTAACTGAGATCCGAGATCAACAGCCTTATTCCTGGAATAATTAATATGAGGATCATAATTAAAGCCAGACAAATACTTAGTAGTCCAAGGCAATAATTTGATATGCGATCTCTTTTCATATTTTCATGTAGCTGTCTTAACGACATTGCTGAATGCATGCAATTCACCGGTATATGTAGTTTGATTCAAAATTTGTTTGGAGAAAACCGACCAGCGTAGCGGGCGAAACTTGCTAGTTAATAATAAAAAACAAAAAATTAAGTATACATTGCAAAAGTGGTATCATAAAAATTTAAATGCATTACTGCAATAAATTTTAAAACATCCTTTTCCGAATCTCTAACAATTTTTTATTCATAGCCGCACAAAACCATGCGAATATATGAGTATAACAGCCTATGTAAAATTATTGTTTTAAGTGCGATTTTATGGCATTATCTATATATTTAAAACGCTAAGCGTTTTAATTGACAATCCGGGAGAACAAACTACTGCATCAAATTACATCATTCTTTCTTTAAATGAAAGATATTTGGACACAGATTTGTTATCGTGCATTCGTTTTTTCGAAAATTTAATTAATTAGCCGTAATTTTCAATTAAACTTTTACTTCTGCTAATGACGTCATGAAGTAGGCAATTCGGATAACGCCCACTGTTGCGAAGCACAGAGTTTATTATCTAAACTCTGTAAACTCTCTAAAAGAGGATAAAAGATAAATAATAAATATTAAAAGCACGTGACTTTTAAGCCGAATTTTTTTTATTTGCAAGTTAAATTTCGGTTAAAATATTTATCCGCATGTTTTATAAGCAAATAAAAATTCATATTTATTGTGACGTCACGGGAATATTGTCCATTGGGTTTATTTTATCATTATGCATTGTAACTTTGTTGATGCCATTTTTTCATTACAATTAAATACAAAATATATTTTTATTTGTATACATGGTGTTTAAGCATTAAAGTAACGTATATAAAGAACGTATGAAAAGTTTGCGCCGGTGAAAATGACGTCATGCTTAGCTTGAAATTCATTTTAACATTGATAAAACTGAAGAGGAAAATGTATATGATTGTGTCGACATCACGTTATTTTAACTGATTTTTCCATTCTTAATTATAAAGATTAGAATTGGAACCGTCATTGATTGCTTCATCTTGATTGCATACCTTGATTACATGTTACCAATTACTTTTTTTTTTAATTATAGGTTAGAATATTTTCTTTTTTAATGAAAAAAAAATCACAAAAGTAAAGGATTTTAAGGAAATTTAAAATTATTAAAAATAGTGTTGTGGTAGAAAAAAAACTCCCTTGAAATAATGATTTTATTTTTAGCTAGAATAAACAATGCAAGACTAATATTTCATAGGAATTATTTTGGTAGGTTTATTGTAAGTTCATTTAACAGTTTCTTATTAGCGCAAAGTCCTATTTCTTTCACTGTGAATTTCTCTTTCGATGTCAAAGATGTTTTTCTACTTTTTGACGCCAGTCAAAATACAGTGGCAATTTTTAGAAATGTACAACGGTTGTGACAACAAGCGGCGCTATCGCTTTAGCTTTCATCGCGCTTACATCCCTTCTAAATACTACAAATTTCTATTTTTTACTGCATTTTATAATTTCAATTCTTACATCATAATTTAGAAAAAAATTTGACTTTCGATTGGAATTTATTTGAAAACTGCCGCTTAATTTAACGACTTTTTTAATAATTTTCAAGCATAAAAAGTTTTTCAATTCTATCTTATCAATGACCACCAGTTTGCTTCAATAATGTAAAATAGCCCCTGCGAAAGTTGCCACAATTGAAAATAGATTTCCCTAACCATCATAAAAAGTGAATAATAATAAAAAAACAGTAATAAATCATATCATCAGATTATCCATAAGATAAAGACGAAAATTTGTCAAAAAAAAAAAAAAATATTTTCAGTTTATTTTGAACATAAAATTGATATGTTGAATTCGTTGATGTATATGTTCCATCAGATATCAGAATATGCTAGGAATTGTATTTTTTTAATTTTTTTAAAGATCTATTTGCCAACTGTATAAGAGGGAAAATATCCCCGACTGTGATGGAAAAGGAATAATCATCCTGATTAAGTGAAGGAACCGAAGAATCCAAACAAATAAATTACACTTGAAAACATTAAAAATCTCCCTCATCTGCAGATTGATTTATTACTGTAAAAAAATTCTTCATCTTTATATAAAAATTGATTAACTTAAAACAATGGATGTGTTTTAGAAGATATGAATTTAAAACGAACAATGATTAAAGAGGACATTTTAAAACTTTTATTATTTAAACATTTTAAAACTTTTTTAACGTCGAATTTCGACGGTGCTTTTAGGCAGATGCAATGCACATGCGCATAGGAGCTCATTCACTTGCATAATCACAGGGTGGGGGGGGGGCGGAGGGAGATGTGTGCTTTATTTACTATGTTCTTTTATTTACTGAATATCAAATGAACGTAGAATATACTATTTGTATGATACTTCATAGGTCCATGAAATTTTTTTCTTGTCGAGGGCAATATGGCGGTAATGTCAAACTGATTTGTATTACACAGTTGTTTACGGATTGTTTGTTTAGAGTTTGCATCGGAATTAGTACTGTATTTGACTGTGGAAAAAACTTAAAATAAAATATTTAAAAGACTGTTTCATACGCACCCCTTCTTAAATAATAAAGAAACTTATTTTACTGATATTGTTCTAGTATTTTTTTTTTTTCGTCAAGTTTTGACGGGTTCCATCTAGTAAATTTTTAAACTCAATAAAGTCTTATTGTGTTACTTGAAAATTGATCATAAGTTCTGTTTATTAGTCTATCTATTTGTTTATTTCTCTGTCTGCCCATGCTTTAATTTTCATAAAAGTAATTGGATAACTTCAATATTTAAATTTATGATTGAAGAACATAACAGGATGTTCATAAAAAGGCGAACGTCATAAAAGCCAGCCAAGCTGTTTAAATAAAAAATAAATATATTTCCCTTAAATAAAACAAAATATTTTGATTCAAAAGTCACTTTTAAGAGTCCAAAAGTCGGGATACTAGTTCTATTCAATGCAGGGGTCGGAAAAACTACTTTTTGTTTGTAGCGAACTACAACTACAACTACTTTATGAAAAATATAGTTAACTACAACTACTTGTTTTAAAAAGTAACGACTACAAACTACTTTTCAAAAATAGTCACTACTTCGCTACTTTTCGCTACTTTAGTCATCATCGCTAATTAAATACACCGCAAATGATTTTCCCCATAGAACATAAAGTAACAGAATTCTTTTGAATGTCCCTGTAAGCGAGATATAAATGCTACATATTTCATTGTCAATACTGAACATTCTATGGCAAACTTCAATAACATATAAAACTTTCATGGCAATCCGAGTATATTTACGAGAGTTAGAGCACAAACAGACAGACAAAGCGAATTCATAGACACTTTTTAATTATGTTGTAAAGTGTTAAAAAGAGGAAATTTGAAAGCAAAAATTTTAATAACCTTACAAATTTAAAGAGAGTGATGTAAGCATAGTAGCGCTTAAGGTGGTTTTCATATTCCTTGCTCAACAACGCGAAACTTTCTGATACATTATCTGACTCATTTTTAAATAGAATGGCATAAAATTGGCAGGTCTGACTGTTGAAGCAATTTGGAATCGAAATGAGTTTTTCATTTTTTGATAAATAAATTACTTAGCCCTTGCTAAATTTGAATATACATTATTTTTTTAAAATAGAGCTAAATAGTCCTATTTCTTTACAATTTAAATATAGTTCCTGAAAGCCATTTAAAAATTGAACAAAATAATATAGACTTGCATAAGTTAAATCCTAGCTTTTCTTTTCTTTTTTATCTCTTTTTGTTTGTTTCTCTTTGATAACTCGAAATTCAACATACTGGACTTTAGATTCATTCTGGAGACAAAGATAAAGATATTTCATTAAAACACCCAGCTAACCAATATCAAATCAAATATAAAACATTATAAATCAATTATTTTAGCGATAAAAAACCTGTGAAGCTAAAGTAAAAATAAATAGCCATAAAAATAAAATTAAACATTCTTAGGCATTTTTTAAAATAATATATTTTTTATTTCCAACCACCTTTGTTTTATCTATTGGAATCTTCAAAAGGAAATATGCAGTGAATTAATTTGTATGCATACATTGGACAAGTATTTCACAACGATCAAAAGACGTATTAATAAAATAATTTTTTGCGATAATAAACAGTTCGATAAGAATATTTTCTGAACTAGGGATCTTAATTCGAAAATACTCTTTTTAATGATTTATGAATTTTAGTGAATAACGATTTAGATATTCGGTGAGAGATGCGATCCAGTAATTATTATTAATAAAGAAAATGCTAACTCACCTCTATGTTCAACTTCAAGTTATAAGCAGATGATTTGAATACTGATAACTTCAACTTCTTATTAAATGGACAAAGTTAACATGTTACAGAATAATTACCACTTTCTTGTTGTTCTATAACTTCAAAATATTCATTATATGCCGACCAGGATAGTTCTATACTACTTTTGTCTGTCATTGTCTGTGCTAGAAAATTAATTTTTTTGATGAGTGAGTACATTGCGGTTTTATCAGCAAATCCAGCAAATAACAGATCACGGCATGATGACACTTTATGTTTCAGCTGCTAGTTTGTTTGAAGGCAGAAATCATTTCTTCCTAGTACACTTTTAATAATAAAATGGTGTACTTGTTCTTTTTCTGTGCTTTTTTCGAACATATATATATATATTTAATTAGAGTTCTAACGATTTTAAACAGGCAGGAAGCAAGCAGAAATTTTGTTCGAAGGGGAATATTTTAGATGATTGATTATTTATTTAATGTTACCAGACAGCAAAGAAAACGGAACTTAAAAAAAAACAAGTTGGAAATTGTACGTGAAACGTGACAAATGAGGTGCGTTCGTACTATAGCTAGTTATAAAAATATTCAGATCTTGATGATTTTTAATTCTGTGAAATGAATTATATCGTCTGCAGATTAATTTCTGTCATAAAATAAGTATCTCGGTCGCTTGACGATGCAACCTCGGAAGCTCCTCTAACAAGAAAGCACCGATTTTGAAAAAAAAAATTCAAATTTCTTAATAAATATTTTTATTAATATCTCCTAAAGTTTTGATTCGATTTTAAAAAAATTTGAAATGTCTCGACAAAATTCTGCAAAGATGATGTATCTTAAATTCCAAACCATTCGGTTGGGTAGTTTTTGCGTTGTTATATGCGGACAGACGGACAGACAGACGGACGGACCAAGCAACGACAATAGGTGCTACGTATTTATATAATTACGAACGCACCTAAAAAGGGAGTTTTAAATTTTGTATATAGAGAGGTGGGAGAGATTTTATAATACTGATTACTTATCGTCAGTACAGAGCACTATTTAGAGCAGAAGATTTTTTTATATATATAAAAATAAAAATAACTTAAAGATTTCAGATTTATTTGTATGCTGCGGGGGAGGGGGGGGAGGGGGGAGAAGAGTAAATTATGGGAGGTTATGGGACAATTTAGATGGCTACTTATATATTATTATTAGGTAGAAACGAATGTGGCCATTTTTTAAAAAAAATAAAGAGTTTTAAATATTTGAAACTGTATGCTGGAGGAGGGGCAAAAAGGTAAGCGTAAATTTTGGGGACAAGGAAATATTTTTTTATTTATTGTCATTAGAGAGCAACAAATGGAGTGAAAGATTTTATTTTTGTATAAAAATAAAGATTTAAAAATATTTTAAACTTCTTTGTATGCTACTAGGGGAAAGCGTGAATTTGAGAGGTTAGGGATAATTTAGATGATTTATGTTTAGATAAATCCGTTCTTTTTATTTTATTTTATTTTATTTTATTTTATTTTTTTTTTTTTTTAATAAACATTTTACATTTCTTTGCTTGCTAGGGGTGGGAGGCAAAAGGGAGAAGAAATTAGTTCGATAAAGACTTAACATAACAAGACGACTACATTTTGGTAAACACAATCGTAGTCGTATAAAAATACATTATATTGAGAAGATTTCTATGGATTTATAAAACAATACACGAAGTTTCTGACACCCAAACTGTGAAAATGACAGTTAATTTGTGACCGTGCCCGTCGTCTATGGAGAAATATATGACACTGCAACTGAGATTTGTCGCTGACGTTCGCAAATTGTTGCAGAGAACATATTTCGCACGAAAGAAACGAGTTAAGATCACGTGATTTGAAGATTGACACTTTTTTCCTACCTCATAAAGTAGCTTGAAAAGTAGCGCCGATGCTCGCTACAAACTACTGATATTTTGTATCGCGCTACTCGCTACACTACACTTTTTTAATGTAGCGCGCTACACTACAAACTACTGGAAAAAGTAGCGGCTACTGTAGTTTTGCTACTTGTAGCGCGCTACTTCCGAGCCCTGATTCAATGTGACCATAAAATTGAATAAACGCTCATAATCGAGAATGTAATTGAGAGTACATAGAGTGCCACTGATCAAATTACAGTACGCTTCCTATAATGTCATCAAATTTCACACAAAGCAAAATAAATTGGTTGAAAATTTCGTTACAATATCGGCATTGCCGATAAATTTATGAAAGAAAATTCGAGTTCGGCATGTAATGAGAATGAAAATAAATAGATTGTGACCCTGACAATCAATACCAAAATTGTTTGTCAGTTTTTCTTGACGTGGTATTATTGCTTCTAAACATTTGTACTAAATTTTTAAAGACACTCTGTATATTAAGGTATTTTTTAATTTCATAAAAAAATATTTTTTAACATTTTTTACCCCGTTTCATTGCCCGGAAGTTGGTGTCACCTAAATTTTTTAAACTGCAGCGTTATTTCGAAAGACATTAAATAATAATAATAATAATAATAAAAAATGGAAATGATATATTTCCCAGTATACTCCATCTTTCGTCAAATCTCCCATTAACATTATGTCATAAAAACATGTATACGCCCATTAATATACTTTTTGGAACGTTAAATAGTCCTCTGGGATTACATTTTTTTTTTCTTTCAAAGCCTCCTATCTTAAAGCAATAAATATTAGTTAATATCGAAAAAGTCATAAAAAGGCGAACGTCATAAAAAGCGAGTCAAGCTAATCAAATAAGGAATAAATATATTTTCCTTTACATAAAAAGACATATCTAGACTGAAAAGTCACTTTTTTAAATACCTAAAAGCCGGGTTATTAATTCTATGCTGCGTCATCAAAGCGATGGAAGAACGTCTTTATTTCCGATAACGACGTTTCAAGAAGTCGGGGGAAAAAATGCGAAATGCTTTTAAAAAATCAGAAATATGCAAGAGCGCGAGGGGAAGGAAACTGAATAATTTGGGTTTTGGCTCCGAAGGGGCTGCAAAACCTCTTTCAACCATTAGTCGAGGATAAGTTGGAAAATGATGCAGAACTGGTGATGGGACGCCATCTTTGAGTTTGTAATTTAGTGTTGTCGAAATTAATAAGCGATATCGAACCTTTCTTTTATTGTTAACCTGTTTCTAACACTTTCCAACATAGTTGAAAAGTGTTTATGAATTCGGTTTGTCTGTCTGTCTGTCTGCCTGTCTACCGTCTGACTGTCCGTTCTGACTCGCGTAAATATTCTCGGATTGTCATGAAGTTGATATATGAAGGATGTAGATGCAAAATTCACACTCTCCACATAAACCAGTTTTTAGAAAAATGCAAAAAAACTGATTATTATTAATAAACATGATATATTGGCACAATTTTTTTGTGTGATATATTTGTTGCCATAACAACTAGTTGCATATAGTCCTAAACATGTAATAATTGCGGTAAAGCTAGAATTTAAATTTAAATATGGAAAATGTGAGTTTTGCAGCAAACTTTTATGGGTAATGTTAGTTATAAATCAAAATAGTTATGAATTTAAAACAACAAGAACCAAAAAGAAAAAAAAATCTGAACATTAGTTTTCATTATGTTATTTTGGAGGGTAATAAAAAACAAAAATCGAAAAACATTTATTAAAAATAATTTGTGCAAAAATTTTGCTATTAGACATGGCTCAACTTCTTCACTGTCATTAAACTAGTGCAACATTTTATACTACTTCTTACTTCTGTACCTCCCTGATTGGTTGAATTAGAGAGTGTGAGTTTTGCAGCAAAACAGTTGTTGGATAATGTTAGTTATGCATCAAAACAAGATTTTTAGCTTTTTTTTTCAACCTTAATATGCTTTTTATAGTCCAAATCGCTATTACAGTCCAATTCATCTTAAAAAGACAAACATGGTGATATGAATAATTCAATACCTAAAAAAAGTGGATATTGTGACTTTTGCATCTGCACCATTCATATATGTTATTGAAGTTTACTAAGGCATGTTCGGTATTGAAAATGAAGTGTGTAGAACTTATAGTTCCTTTACAGAGACACTCAAAAGAATTCCGTTTATTTTTATGATGTTGCACTATTTCAAACATATTGAAATTGATATATAGTAGTGAAGTGCACTACAAGAGGCTTGCTATAGAATATGGCATGCATAACACTTATAGTTCCTTTACATGGACACTCAAAAGAATTCCGTTACATTACGGTCTATGGGGAAAAATTGTTTGCGGACTATTCTAATAATTTTTCACTATTTCAAACATATTTAAATTGATATATATCACTGAGGTGAATTACAAGAAGCTTACTATATATTATTGTGTGTATAGCATTCATCGTTCATTTACAGGGATACACAAAACAATTTGGTTAAAGTATTGTCTGTTACAATAATTGCTGGGAGTGTGTTATCAGCTGGGGAACGCGTTTTTAAATTTAATTAATTTTTGCCTATTCTTGTTGTGTATAAATTCTATAGATCAAATACAGGACAGCACAAAAGATCTCTAGTACGTTTCTGTTTATTGACGGAAATTCCAAAAGGGGAATTTTAAACTGTGCTATGCGTTTCCTAACTGAACTAAAATTTAGCATTCTATGTAGCATATATACAAATCTATAGATCATATGCAATGCTGCACAAATGAATTCGGATATTTTTTCGAATATTGTTGGTAATTCCTGAAATTGGGGTTTTAAATGTGTTATGCGTTTTCCAAATAATTTACTTAGTCATCATCTTTCACCTTATTAAATGGTAAATATTTGTAAAAGTATTTTGGAAGTGTTGGAAAGTGTTACATTATCTATTCTTGACGCATGATTTTTCTTTCTTGTTTAAAATGAATCAGAATTACAGAATACAGTGGACTCTAGTTTATGCGTCTCCGCTTAAGACGTACCTCCGATTAATGAGAACACTTTCGTTTCCCTTACATTTTCTATATGAAATTAACGTTAAGGACATCTCAGAGCCTACGCTATAGTCATCTGAAGAAATTCGAATGCTAATGTTAAGTCTAAGGGAAGGTTCTTGATAGATTTCTCGCTCGCATTTTAATATTTTAAAATGATTTTTTGGCATAGGATAGCTGAAGTCGATCTCTAACGTTGTTAGTCTTTACTTTTTCGATTTTGGTTCCAGTTTTTCTATAAGCGGACATTTCCAATTTTTGAACCGGTTCTGAAAGTGAAAGTATCCTTATATTAAAAAAAACTGGAACCAAAATCGAAAAAGTAAAAAATAACAACGTTAGAGATCGACCTCAGCTATCCTATGCCAAAAAAGTTATTTAAAAATATTAAAATGCGAGCGAGAAATCTGTCAAAAACCTTCCTATAGACTTAACATTAGATTGAGTGTTTCTTCCCGTGACTAGTGTAAGCTCTTAATGCGTATACTTATAGTTATCAGATAATGCGTACAATTTTTTTCACAATTAACTGGGCAAAATCTAAAGACACTCGTTTTGTACCCCTTTTTTTTCAAAAGCAATTTTGGTGTCACAACTTTTAGTGAGACATCAAGAAATTGTTAGTGACGCTGAGGAAGAGAAAGATAACATTCCACAACCGACAACACGTGAGAGATTAAAACTAGGCTGCCGATTGTTCGCCATTACCAATATTACCAATCGAAATTTGGTTTCACAGATCAAATTTTGGAGTGGTGTCGCAACATTAGAAAACGATGCGGTATAATAAAAAGATCACTTGTTCCACTATCTCAACGAAAAGTGACTTAATAATGTAAACAAATTTAAATTTTGTAAGCACGACAATTTATTTGTATATATTTTGTTTCTCCCGAGTAATTAGTTCTTTTGTATTAATAATATTTTTATACTCCCATGTCTATACGCACCCAATACACTACATTTATACCCAAAACATTGTTTGTATTAATAATATTGTTATTAATTTGCTTTTTTAATTAAAAATACTAACTTAATAAAAGAAAACTTTGTTTCTTTTAGCATATATTTCTAACCAATTTAATAATAATAATAAAAAAAGAATTCAATTAAGCCAACGCAAGGGATTATTTTTATGTCACTCAACTGTTTACATCCTTTAATGCGGCTTCGGTTAGTGCGGACGAAATATGGCTTCCCTTGGAAGTCCGCACTAACGGGAGTTCATTGTATTTTAATTAGAAGATTAATTCTGTTGGTGAAATCTGCTTATTTTAAATGCTTCTTTTGTCATTTAAGCTCTATCCCTGTTCTTTCTATATATATTTTTGTTCGTTATCATTTTTTAATCATGATTAAAAATGAATTTAAGTAAAATGAAAATAATTTAATTAGAAAATTAATTATGCTGGTTGAATCTATTCTTTCCAAATGTTATACATCTCATTTGGGATTTGCTTCTACCTAATCGATTCGGTTATGATTTTGTTATTGATGAAAGAAAATGTCGATATTGATAATCGCGATAATCGGCCAGAGTCGATTAGTGCTTTTCATCGATATCGAAGATATATCGACAATATTCAGAATCAAGTATCAATAATCCTAGAAAATGAAATTTAAATGTGCTGAGATTCTTTGAGTTTAATTTCGAGATATTTAAATGACATTTGTATGATAAATAACTCTGCATTTCCAGACTCATACATGAAATTAGAATAACTGTATGATTTAGAAGCGTCACATAATTAGACGTTGAGATTATACAATTACACAAAGTCTACACACAAAAAAAAATGTTGATTTTACGGTATAATACTGGTTACCCCAGCTGCTAGTATTATACCGTTAAACTAACAGTAATAAATTGTAAAATAAGCAGTAATACACTGTCGTGCATGAACGATAGCGCATTTTACTGTATAATACTAGCAGCTGGGATGTCAGTATTATACCGTAAAATCAACATTTTTTTTTGCAATGTACAAAATTTACGTTGGAGAAAACTTTTAAAAATTTTATACTGAATTTATAAATTTTTGGGATGCCTATTTCAATAAGCAGTAATACGCTACCGCGAATGCGCACCAGCGTATTACTGCCTTTTTTATTGTTTATTGCTTTTAATTTTACGGTATAATACTGAGAACTGGGGTGCCAGTATTATACTGCAAAATCAACATTTTTTTTTTCCCAGTGTATATTTCATTAAAATACGAAAATTTCTGCTTTGTTTTGCCCATTTTCACCCAAAATACAGAAAACTCCCCAATCTAACGTAAAAATTACCCGAAATCCTCCAATCTAAAGCTGCATTTTCATCAAATCATAGGGGTGGTCTGGCAAGTGTGCTGCTTAGTACTTTTTACTATTTGAAATGGAATTTTTACGCATGTCCTTTTCCACTCAAAAAAAAAAAAAAAAAAAAAAAAAAAAAAAAAATCGCTAACCGAATCTCAAAATTTACTGAAATTTCCCAATCAAAAGACAGAAAGCAAATAGTTTCTTGTCTTTCTTTAAATAGCAGAAAAATCTCTTCCAATCACAGGGTCCTTTTTTGAAAGTGTGTGTTAAATAAGCGGTAAAGCTGAGGAAGATTTGGGTACTTAAAACCTTTCATGGTTTTAGACTTATAACCACTAAAATCACATGTGCAAAAAACAACAATAATCAATATGATATTTAGACCCACTTCATACACATAGGATGACAAATCTGAATGCTTATTTTTTTTTTTTACCTTTCAGCAATATTATTAAATCCTACACACGAACATATCAAACTTTGTGAGATGCTCATAGACTATCCTGACCTCCAAGTTTCACTTCAAAATAAATGAAATATTTTTTTTTCAATGGAACGTGTAACCCTACACTCATCTAGTTTTGTGGAATAGAAAAACTTTTTGTTAAAAAAATATTTTTCTTTCAAGGGGTCAAATACTTTTTAAACTGACAAATTAACATGTAAAAGTGGTCCTAATTTGGATTGCAGTACCTCCACATTTAATTAACTTTTGGATATGAAATTTTAAACAAAGATTACAAAAGGTATATTGTAACAGCTAATGTTCTGAAAAAGAGTCTAGATGCATATAAAGTTTTTAAAATTTAATTTGAAATTTAATGTTTTTTAATAAATGAATTCACTTTATATGCATTGTGCTCAAGTGTTTCTCATAATCGAATGGTCACATTGAGTCATTTTTACTTTCTTCTATCTTTACAAGAAGAAAGTATTAGATTTAAGAAAATTTTCGACTTCCGGTTTTCGACGGATTTATAAGTTTTAGAAGGTCCTGAACACGAGTTGACTGTATAATAAATTATAACACCTTGTAATAGTATATTACTTTTAAATGCTAAAGGTGTAAAATTAACAACCATAATATAAATTAAAATACCTTTTATTAGTTGTTTTACATGTTTCGACTCTTTCCGAGTCATTTTCAAAAACAAAATGAGAATATTCTAAGGCTGCACGGGCTTTGAGGTTATTATTTCCATGTACTTTTTAAAAGTTACGCACGTTATCTATATTTTTTTACTTGATTGTTTATTTTCATATCTTTGACCATGGAGTAATTCTAGCCACAGTTTCGGTAAATTAAAAGATGCCGCACATATTGTATTTTTGCGCGTGAGTATCTCTATGGTTTCTCTTATTATGGATGGATAGTATAGACTGGAGGGAAATATTATTTTACTTTCATTGAAATTTATTTGGATGGTTTCTTCTTGATATAATCTTGCCAGGGCTGTAGTTTTTCTATTGTATTTAATATCAGCTATATGCTCTTTGTTTCTGAAATTAAATTTCCTGCTGGTCATGCCTATGTAGTAATTTTTAGATCCGTCTTCTTTAACCCTTACCCTTCACCCTTAATTTAAATTATGCGTTGTAATTACAATAAGCAGATTATAATCTACCCTATATATATAAAATCCTAATGAAACAAATTTGTGAAACGATTTTATGAAACGAATTTATGAAACGATTTTATGAAACGACTGATTAAACGACTGATTATGTTTCAGGGCTATTTTTAATAAAATATTAAACGCTTGATGGGGAAATTAATACCAATTGTCCATAAAAATCCGCGGATGTCAAAACTGGTAATAGAATCTTGAAATTGGAATTAGTTTTCGAGATATTAATTTTTTTCTAATTTTAATGACATTTCTGTAATGATGGCAACTAATTACTCAGTTCTTTTGTGACAAAAAAGGGAAAAAATTGAAAAGGATCCCGATAGGAATTATTGATTTTTTTTTATTCGTCATTTTCAAATTGAAATTGAATTTATCTTTTACTTCAATCGATAACGAAGATAAGATTGTGATTAAATTATGTTTTTCAGGAAAATTTGAAAAAAAAAAAATCACATTTCTATCGTAAGGATTTAATCGTCTGTCAGCATTTAATTTAATTTTTAAACTGAAAATATTTTGAATAAATTCGTCCAAATGACGTCATTTATGTAAACGCAAAAAAAAAGGAGCAAAAACATATTTATACAATTTGTTTAGCGTAAAATGTCATTTATCCTATTTTATATATAATCAGAAGTAATTTGTATAGAAAAAACAATAATAATATACGTATAATTAAAATATGCATATAAACAAAAAAAACGTCGAATTTGTTCCCATGGCTGTTTATTTCATTTGGCACCAAATCTCACTTTCTGATGCCCGAATTGCGCCAATCTTTTTAAAAAAGCGTCAAGACCCCTATAATAGAAAAGCACCAAAAGTCCATTGGGTTTGTTTTCATAACTTTTGGCAACAAATCTATGTATATTAACGAATATATCCCTTTTTGAAGCTCGAATTACGCCAAACCTAAAAGCAAAGGATCCTATACTGGAAAAGTACCCGATTTTCTTATGGACAGTATTCAAGTGACATAACAAGGAGTAAAATTGCAAATTTGTTTAAATATCTCATCAATTGATGCCGAATAAATGCAGGCATGCATGCACAAAATATTTAATTAATTTTGTATGATAAATAATTATTAGAAAATTCGTATATACATATTACTTAAAATAAATAATTTACATATTTAAAATAACATGAAAATATGCATGATGGTGCACTAAAATAGAGATACAATTAAAACCTGTTACTAAAAATGTCTATAACATAGTACTTTTCAATACCGTGGTTCTTAATGTTATTCACAAGCAGATGGAATTTTTCTCATCCTTAAACGCAAAGGAAGAATAGAATACAGATCGTTGTTAAGTCCGAGAGGTAGCCACAATTTAAACCTAACCATTTTATACAAGCTGGTTTTCAAGTTGTAATTGATTTTACTTATCAATCCCGAAAACAGTCGTCAGTTGTCGCAACAGCTGTGTATGAGGCCATGGTAATCAAAAAATGCCCCATTAAAACGTTAAAAGCATGGCAACCCAATTACAGATTTACCAATATTTTTAAAACAAAGCACGCTGTCATGTTTTTAGAGGCTTCGAAGTCTGAGCGGGGGTTGGCGAGCGTAGCTCGCAGGGGGTAGGCCGGGGCCTCCGAGATGTCGCTGTGTGTCCTTCACCGGGCCTGCTACAAGTATTAGTGACGTCACAGTAGTGATCCACTTTGGTCAATGTATCGCAGCAGAAAGATGTAATAAAAAGAGTCATTTCCGCTCTTATAATTTGTGATTACATAAATAATATTAAATTTCATAATCGTGAAATAAAAGGGAATCAATACACTTGTTTTATTAAAGGAAATTAAAAGTTTTAAATTAAAAAAAAATGCTAAGATTAATAAATCAGATTGAACCCATTGACTTACCTTTTCCTAAACACATTATTTTACAATAAATATACGTACAAAAAATATAATAAATCTACCAAAAACTTTACAAAATCAATCCCATTCCTCCCTTTTACAACTACATACCATAATTTAACCATCAAAACAGAATAAATGTCAATTTAAATACAGAAATCGACATTTTTTAACTATAGAGACCTTGGCACTTTTTTTTAACGCTTTGGCGTAATCCGGGCTTCAAAAAGTTGTTTTAAAATTATATACACAATTATGAAAACAAACCTAATGTACTTTTATGTTTATTTATATATGTATAAAATTATTTATATATACAATTCCGTTCTACCTGCATATAAAAAGAGATAAATGGCTTCTTTATATTAAATAAATTATATAAATATTGAAAAAAAAAATACTTATTTATATGAAACTACGAATAGGTTGCCAGAAAATATGTTGCAACTTTCGTTCTCTCGCCATAAGCCTTTTTTGGTACTTTTCGGTTAGCCGGGCGCCAGTGATACATGTACATATATAAATATATAAATTAATTCATACATATATGTGTGTGTAGATATATGTATATATATAGATGTGTCATGTGTGTGTAGATATATGTGTATATATATGTGTGTGTATATATGTATATATATCACTGGCGCCCGGCTAACCGAAAAGTACCCAATTTTCTATCTTGACTTTGTAACTGATTTGTAATATTTTAAAAATTGTCTATTTATTGTACTTGGGTCTAGGACCTAATAACCATTCAAATTAACTTATCAAAAGATTTATTTTCATAATCTGGGAGCACGGCAGTGCGTCCGCCAAGTTCGCACAGGCCGTAAGCTACCTTTTCCCTGACCATTTCGGCCTACTTTTCACCCCCTCATAACTGCGTTTTGGTGAGAGCTAGAGAGTTTTCCTTTTTAACACACATTAATATAATCAAACTGAACTAGGTTCCAAGATTTCTTATTTCTGTATTTAATATTTTTCGAAATAGGAGATTCCGAAAAAGGGCTTTTTTGTAACTGACTCACAGGGGATCATCAAATAACTAAAAAGTTGGGGATCATCAAATAACTAAGGTACTTCTAACAGTCGTAGAATCATAAAATTTGACAAGTAAGTAGGTTTTGTCACACAATTAACCAGAAAAGTCTGAAAACATAGAATTTCTGCCTTTAAACCCTTCAAATAGGGGGTGCTGATTTGGCTATATACAGTTCGTAACACATTCAATTGGCAAATTAAATTAATTGCATTGTTGCAACCATTTGTGTTTTTTGTTGTACGATAAACATTTAAGTAAGAATATTTGCCTAGACAATCATTTTCTCGCTCATATTTGACGCCAGAGTTGGTCGCCAAAGCCGGATTACAGAAAATTAGCCTGAGTTTAAAGGTGTTACATGGTTTCAAGCAGAATGAATTTTTTATATTCTTTTCCGAAAATGTTGGGAAGGCAAATCTTTTAGTTTATCTGTCCGTTTTTCTATTTTTTACTTCCTTAAAATAAATTTCATTATAAATGTCGGTATTCTAATCGCAATAGCACTCAGTCAATCTGGCAAAATTCCAGTGGGTTGTTAGTTCTTTAAGTGCATTTTAATGATGTTAATAAACTTATATATATATATATATATGCACACTGGATTTTATTTGATATATATAAATATATATATATATATATATATATATATATATATATATATGCATATGCATCACATATATAATACATATGCATCAATATGACGTCCACATAAACAGGGTATTTTTGTCGCCAAATTTGGCGATATTTCGTTAAGTGTCGCAAAGCTTGGAGAGAATTTGACGCTAGAGGCTATTTTTTCATTGCGAATTTTTAGGGCGAGTAATCATCTATTAATATTATGCGGTTAATTAAATGGCATAACGCACGAATGTTAATAAAGTTTCAATCTTTCGTCACTACACAAGACCTCTGCTCTTACTATTATATTGTACTGTTATTATACTTACTCTTACTATATTGTTAGTCTTTACTCTCTTAAAAGTTTATTATAGAAAGAGAATTTTCAGAATTAAAGCATTGAAACTGCCAGTTCTAGATTATTATAATTTTATAACATATATCCAATTTATCAATATGTACGTTAGAATGAATCTTCTATAATGGGATTCCTCGTATTTTAGCTTCAGGTTTTCGAGTAAATTTGGCTAAAATCTTAAAACCAAGACATTTTGACATATTATCTAAGACTATTAGATGAGAATAATGGTAGATTTTCTAATGGAAGAACGGCAGTGCGTCCGTAGATTTTCTAATCTTCATTAATCGTTCCAATGTTAGAATAAAAGGGGAAAAAATTAGCATCAAAATGGTTTACTGTAAATATGGATAGTTTAACAGGCGTTTAACAAGAACCACTTCGCTTCAGTGTAAATTACAGAAGATTACTTAACAGGATTAAAAATCTCCGTATTAGAGAGTGTAACGATGCAAACGGACATGAAGCGTAAATTCTTAAGTAAATTCAGCGGTAATTGTCAATAAAGATGAAATGGATAACAACACAAAATATAAGATATGCTGCCAATGATCGCAAAGAGAATTTCTCTAACAGAAACTTCCGATTTGGCGAAGGATTGAGCAAGTAAATATAATGTATGAAAATGAAAATATGTTTGTCTGTCTGCACTTCTATACAAATCAACAGTTTGAAAGCCAGAATTGTGAAATGCTACGTGTAGGTGTATTAAAACACGGCCGAGGCAACTAAAGTAATCCGGAATCGAAATAATGTAGAGTTAATTTTTAAATAATAAAAAACAAAAAATCTAACAGCTTTTCCGGGAAGAGTTCCATATCCTGTGCTGGTTCGCGCGATTGGCAAAAAAAATCCAAACTGCTGCCAAAAGGTGTGTGATGTCACGTAGATAAGGTCAATTCCAGTTGTTAAGTTAAAACTCCAAAGACTGAATATCGCAACAACCAAATCAAACATTTATCGCCAAAAACAACTCGTCATACCTACCAGCACAGGATATTAAACTCTTCCCGCCTTTTCCTATTAAATTTGAACATTTTTCGTTATAGCAGTTGCCAACAATTAAAAATCCACAATGAAATTCTTTCTACAATAATAAATTTTCTATTGAAAGATTTCCACGTGAAAAATGAAAATAAAAATAAAAAGTTTCAGCAATGGAAAAAAAGATTAATATGACGTCATATTGGTAATATAACGGAAATTTTCAAACATTTCTCAATAATACAAGGAGTATGAGTATATGTAAATACAGAAAGCAGGTTAATAGGACGTCATTCGATAATTAAAAAGAAAATTAATATAAAGTCACATTGGAAGTTTAACGGACTTTTTCAAATGTTTGGGAATCATACAAAGAGAGTATCAATATGAGTAATAGTGAAAGCAAGTAGGTAAGATGTCAGCAGGTGAGTACAACGTCATACGAGTTTGAGAAACGTATTGAATCACGATAAAAACATAATTATAGAAATATTGGCATATTTTAACATTTGAAGTTATCTATACAACATGTTTAATTTTGAAATTGATTTTTCTACACAAACATTCTTTAAATCTCGAAAACCAGGTACTTCGGCTAGTTATGAATAAAAGTAATACGATAATGTGCTTAGCATACATATAAGAAAGAATATATTGTTTGCCTGAGACGGCTAGTATTTTGATGTAAACTACAAATAAAAATATAGATTTTTAAAACATAATAAAATAATTTAAAAATTCTTTGACATTTATACATTTATTATATTTATATCCTTTATACATTTGATAAAACCTACAAAAAGCAGTGATATCCCATCAAAAAACTTTCTGTAAAAAAAAAAAAAAGCGCCAAGTTCTCCTTAATGTTTCGGCCGTAAAAAGTACTGATATCTGATGTTCGCCCAAGTTAAAAGTCAAACATCCGAAATCTTTCGTTCAAAATGGCTTCCTGCGACTTGGCCGTTAATGTATTTTAGAAGGTTTTTCAAATTCTAAAGAATGTATAATGATCTACATGTCTACTACATTTTTTTGAATATCTTACGCATTTTGTTGTACAAAGTACTAAAATATAATACACATTTTTAAAAACATAATTTCGAAATCACAGCTGTCGAGAATGGTCCACTCTGGTTCTCAACGTCTCATATAATGTAACACAATGTGAAATTTGATGAAAAAAATATTCATTGGAATTCGTGTTAATGACAATAGACCATACAAAATGGTCATTAAACCATGGTAAAACTAAATGATGGTTAATCAAAACTAATGTTTCTTGAAACTCAATGGTATGTATCACAAAGCTTTTAATTACAATATCATCATACGAATTTGCCTATTTGCAAATCCGATATTACTTTTAAATGCATAATTTCCAATCATTAATTTTGAAATGATTTATCGACGTAATTATTTATTTCAAATAAAAGATATGGCATGTTTAACATCAATCAGGGTATATTATGTATTCTAATTTATTTTTCTCAGTATTACATTCTTTTAATGTTTTTAACCTAGAATGCATTAACGGCCAAGTCGCAGGAAGCCATTTTGAACAAAAGATTTCGGATGTTTGACTTTTAACTTGGGCGAACATCAGATATCAGTACTTTTTACGGCCGAAACATTAAGGAGAACTTGGCGCTTTTTTTTTTTTTACAGAAAGTTTTTTGATGGGATATATTTGTACACTTAAGTTAGGTAAAATTGAACTACGTAGAATTACTAAGTTGTGTAAATCAGTTACTTTTAATTTTATAAACAAAGCACATCACTCACTTCTAACTAAATGTATCCAGATATTAGTCAATTTATTACAGTATTTCTTTCAAAATCATTTTTTAAACTGTTTATCGTCTGCTTCTTTTATTTATTTATTTTTTTTCTGAAGATCATTTGACTCTTTTCGATTTGGAAGTACAAATTCAATCAAATATGCTAGAATATTTCCATTACAGTAGGCTAGACATTTGGTTGTTAGGTTTTTTTCTCTGCACAAGTTCAATACCATCATATTAATTCTAGCTTCACGAATTATGAAAAGTATATCGAAACATTTAATGCAGATGCAGACCATTTCTGTTGAAATGTAAAAATAATTATCACAAGGTAATTTTCGTAGCTAAAATTTCTTCTTTTCATTATCAGTAGCGAATTTGAAGACTTAGATTAGAAACTAGGAGCACAACATTTTCTTCTCTTTATTTTATAGATATAATCTGCACTTTCTTTAATAATTATATTCAATAATTATTGATAGCATTATAATCTAAATACACGGAAAAATATTATGAATTACTATATAAAACAATAAATAAAATCAAAATACTGTCGTAAACAATCCGTACAAACGAACAAAGTACATGAAATTTTTTAAGTTATTATGGATCACTGTTTTAACGTCAGCAGGTTGTGACGTCACCTGTAGCAGGCCCGGTGTAGGACACACAGCGACATCTCGGAGGCCCCGGGTAGGCCCCCTAGTATACATATATGATCAAGGGGATAACTGATTACAGCATTGCAAAATACTTTTCATGCCCTTCTAAATCCCACTGCAATTGCACGTCCCATTAAAATAATTGTATACTTTTCATGTGCCTTCAGTTTGAAGATAGAATTGCATAATATTTTTTGATATTAGAATTAAAGACACTCATTCTTCTAACAGTCTTTAAAACTTTTCAACATGGTTGAAACGTGTTCAGTTTTTCTCTTAGTCCAGGTCTATCCTGTCAATCCCAGAAGCGGAAAGTGGCTAAGCCTCTTTTAGGGATGCTGCATTTTATTTCCACCCCTATTTCCGAATTCTAATCTTCAGCTTATTTAATCGCAGAATATTCTATTAAATAAGACAAAGATTATTTATTCGGAAATAGTAGTGAAAATAACAGTTAGAATCCCCCACTCTTCAAATGTAGTCACGATGTGCTACTGCCAATGAACACTAACATTATTAACATATAACATGAATAAATATCCAAGAATAGCCACAAAATTTATGCATCTAATTGTCTCCCCTCGATGTTCCCAATTCAAACCTGGAGTTTTATCCATAACTTTAACACTGTAAAGATATTTTAGCAAAAATTTTAACAGGCTTATCTTCTTTGTATGAAGTGCAACTATATCACCATAAGTTGTGGCAGTGACCAACAAACAGCACTGAATTAGGTGCTCTATATTTCGGAATGTTGATATTACATATAATATAATCATGATTACTATAATGATCTCGAAGCCGCTGCGGTCGTCGGACGTATTAAACACACCGACCTACTGGTCGATGTCTTAAACTTAGTGAATTTAGTTTTTAAATTTTTCCGGTTTGAACTTCCACGACCGAGACTGCTACTGTTCAGCTTAGTGTTGAAAAAAAAAAAACAATTATTACAATTTAATACATTTGCGAATAAAAAGTGAATTAAAAGTGTTAGAAAGTACCCAGGTTAAATTTAAGAAGAGCCTTAATAATATTGTAAGAAAATTGGTTTAAACGGAGATCCGTCTATAGAGAATTTCAGAATTTCTTCAGCTTCGTTATAAGTACTTTTTACTCTACTTCTCAACTTATCATGCGACACACCTGTTACAAAATTTCTTTCCGGCGTATTCTAAAATGGCGGTTGTGAACGGGACCGTCTTAGAGTCAAATCTTGAGCCCATCATGCTCCAAAACGATAGAAAGAATAAGCAGGGCTACGGATGTTAAATGGGGATGGCGAATTGCGGATGCATTTATGCATCTACTTTTGTCTCATCATATGCATCTGCCATCAAGAAGAAAGGTTTCTTCTCTCCTCTTTAGCTTGATAAAAATCGCACTCCCAACTTTTTAGCCCGGTTCGCAGGATCCATTAGCTTGATGGAAGATATTTCCCTCCCCCCCCCCTTCCCTCCCCTTCCAATTCATCCGCCACTGCACCATTGAGACACACAATATTCCTCTGTTGTTTTATGCATTCTGATCTTTTTTTATCTCTCTTGCCTTCGCTGTGATTTTCATCAATGGTCGCTTTTCTTGTCGCATCCATATGCAAGTCCCTCCTTTTCACTTAATTCCATTAGGGGGAGCTTCTTCGAAGACATTTGGCTATCCGAAGTGTCGCTCTTTAGTTCTTAGCAGATGTAAAATGATTACGCATTAGTTTCTCTGTTTTCCAGTTTTTTTTTTTTTTTTTTTTTTTCGTTATTGTTGTTGTTTTTTGTTTTTGATCTAGCGAACAGCTTGCACGGTCTCCATCAAATTACGGAAAAGTTTCGTGTCCCTTTGGATTATCATTCCAAGCATCATTTGATTGCCGTCTTCCATCTTTTGTTTCTCTCGGAGCATTGTTATTTTCGTTTTCACTGGTGTATATGCATGAAATGTTTCCTCTTTCGTTTTGCGAGTCTTTAATGTTAAAATTTGAATATAACAATGATATTAGTCTCAATTCATTCTCCTGTTTAGATCAGTTTAGACAAACGACGTAATGTATGTATTGTGTCTTGTTGATGACTAGATTGTTCGTAGCATTTATCTTGATGTCTTACTAGAGCATTTTTCTAGCATGTATCTTTAATGATAAAATGCGATGAAGAAGAATTTTGCGCAAGATAATTTGCCTAGGTGTGATATGAATTTAAAAGATTTTAGTGAAAATGGAACTATTTTTTATGCCTTTTACGATTGGAAAGATTTTTCCGCTACTTATTATTATTATTTTTTTTCGGAACACATTTTTGAATCTTTTTACATGTTATTTTGATGCTCTTAAAATATCTTGTCTGTCATTTATTGTACGCTAAATAACTGAAAATCAACAATACATATTCAATGGTTGCTGAGTTAACCCCAGACAGTTTCAGAAGGGTGCTGCACCCTGCCTGCCCTTTGGTTTACAAACTAGCACCCTTCTTGTCCTTCATAAAAATAATTAGCACCTTTCTTGCCCCCAGTAAAATAATCAGCACCCTTTTGCCCCTCAGAAAAAAAAAGTGTCCTTTCTTCTTTTTGCATTAAAAAATTTGCTTTCATATAGTAAAAATTGACAATGTAGTCTTGAAAAGAGTGCCCTGACTTTTAAATATTAAAAGTGGCCTTAAAACCAAAAGATTGCCTTTAACAATAAAAAAGTGACTTTAAGAATCTTAAAAGTGCCCTCAATAATTCAAAAAGTGCCCTTAAGAATAAAAAAGGTGCCCTTTTTTAAACCTGGGGGAAACTCTGTGGATGGAGTATCATAGTTGAGATTTAAATTTCAATTATGCTACTCGAACCATTGCATATGATTTTCCTTGTTGAAAAAACTTTCCTCTCTTCATTATGATCAACAATACATTTACCTATTTCCTGAAGAGCATCATTACTGTCATTAATAAATGAATCTTTTATCATACTTTTAAATGATTTAGCCTTACTATTACCCACTCTTCAAAATGTGTATCTCAATATTGACACAATCCTTGAATAAATTTGAACTTATATTTAACTTTTTTTTTTTCAAGATATATCCATGAGAATTTGTATTTATAGTAAATGCGACATGACATATCGAATGAAAAAATATATAGAGGTTGTATTCACACTTTCAAAATTAATATTGTTATTGATATTAGTGTTTCTCCGCCTGGTTTGACTTTGACCTGTTTTTGTCCTAGTGAACAGCTTGACATCATCTAACAGTCTTCATCAAATTACGGAAAAGTTCTGTATTCCTTTCATATTACAATTCCAAGCATAATTTGATTGTGGTTTACGTTTTATTTCTCTTGGAACATTGTTATTTTTGTTTTCGTTGGTGCATATGCATGAATTGTTTTCTTTTTCGTTTTGCGAGTGTTTTAAAATTTGAATATAACAATGATATTAGTCTCAATTCCTTATCCTGTTTATCTCAGTTTAGACACGCGGCGTAATATTGTGTCTTGTTAATGATTAGATCGTTATAACATTTACCTTGATGCCTTACTACAGCGCCTAGAATACATAGTGTGGAAACCGGCAAATGGTGTAATGCTTTAAAAAGTGCTAAAAGGTTGTAGCCTATAAATGTGCAACGGTGCTCCTACGAAGCCTACGATAATGTTGCAACCAGAGACAAAAAAAATGCGTATCGAGTTTTTTAGCCATGCTTTCATAATTAAAAAAAAAACTTATAAAAATCACTAAGTCAGAGGAGAAAATGATATAATTTAAGTATTTAAAATACTTACCACCAGCCGAAACATTCTAATACAATGTCAAGAGCTAGCAGATGGCGCTGAGAACCCATCCTAATATTTTCAGCAACGTTGTATATTTATTGGATACAATTTTTTAGTACTATTTTGTAGCCGGTTTCCACACTATGTATTCTATGCGCTGTAGCCTTACTAAAGATCATTTTTTGCTAGCATATATTTAATGGCGATAAAGAAAATTTTACACAAGCTAATTTGCAGAGGTGTGATATGAATTTAAAAGCTTTTACTGAAAAAGAATTTCCTCTTTCCTGTGTCTTTTGCGTTTAGGAAAGACTTTTCTACTTATTTTTTCCAAAACACTTTTATTACACTTGGAATCTTTTTTTCTCTCATTTATTTTATGTTGAATGCTAGAAAATCAACGATATAGTTACAGGTTACGGATATCAAATGAGTATTTTTACTTTAGTTAACAAATAATTGTTTTATCCAATGTTTAATTGGTTTTAGCCACTATATTACTCAATCTTCAACAAGAGTATTTTAATATTGGGACAGGTCCCCGTCCCCGAACACATTAAAAAATGAAATAAAGGATTAAAAATCAATTTAAATTTTTAAATTGTGCTTGGAAAACAAGTGGACGTTTATTGGACTTAATACGTTTCATTTATTAACAGCCGTGAACGCTGAACGCAAAACCAAAGAAACAAACTTCTTATTAATTTTGATGATAATTTTTAAATAAAAATTATTATTAATTTCAATAATATTTTAAATAAAAATTACTATTCATTTTAATAATTTTTTTTGAAAATTATTAATAATAAAATTTATTTAAATTTTGCATATAATTTCTCTTTTACTGATGTTCAAAGATTTTATAGAATTTACTAAAATTAAATTGTAAATGTTATTTATATATATGTAAAGTAAGGTAAATTATTATTTTTTATATTTAAAAGTTTTTATAATTACACTATAAAAGAAAAAAAAAGAGCAATACAACGTTAAAACTTTGGCGGTATTTCTATACTTGTTTGAATAGTTTGTATAAATAAGCAAAATATTTAGTTCGCTTGAGAAGAATTGCGTTTTATGCCAAAGTTGTTTGAAAAATTACCCTTGCATCAGATGCTGATGTATGATTATATGCTACAATCTAAATATTCGGTGAAATATACTTCATCAATGAAGAGGAAAAGTCTCTAAGTAAACTACCAACTAACAAAAATCTGGATCGCCGAAAATATTTAAAACGAATGATGAGAAATCAATTTAAATCGCGCATGCAAAACGGGGGACCTTTATTGAGCTTCATACGCTCCATTTATGAACAGGCATAAACGCTGAACGCAAAACCAAAGAAACAACGGAACAATTTTAAAGTACGCGCGATCAATTCCACTGCGGCCAATTGCGCGTAACACCGCTTCCTATTCGCCTAGTTGCCCGGCGACAGAACAGCGGGCCCGATTTTAATCCCGGAGCTTTATGTCCCATAAATAAAAGGTGGGGAGAGTGGGGGGTATTGCGCCGAAAAATAAGCGCCGAAATGAACAAAATTAAAACCCCTTTGCTAACGTCACTCGTAAATGTCGCTCCTACGATTGCATTTAAATGACGGCAAATGAGATAGTACAACAAAAGGCGGGCTAGGGATTTAATCGTTCTACAGAACAACGTGATAACGCCCTCCACTTTCTTCTTGCCCCCCTTTACTAAATTGTGATTCGTTGCTGTTAGGGGTGGAGGGGAAAAAGAGAGGTGCCCCGGCGATTATCATTACACTATCTCAGTCGAATTAAACTGTCTGCTGGTTTGAGCAGCCAGGATTACGTAGAAAATGAGCATACGGTCTTTTCAGTGCTGCAAGATAACAGGAAAACCCTCTTAGTATTCGTTTTATTAGCATATTCCAGGTCTAGCGCCATCGTTTATTTAAGGAATTACTTTAGAAGAGGCCCAAATTCTTATGAAGGGAGATTAGGTGCAACAGCGAGCAGCTTCCACTCTGATTTCAATCACTTTTAAGCCGATCCTTCTACCGAGTTTTCACAACGCCCCGTCTATGCCCCCCAAAATTACGAAGATAAGCCGGGCGGCCCGGGGGTTTGTGTGTGTGTGTGCGTGTTCTCATCACTGGAAGAGTGAAGAGATAGTGTGAGATAAATAGAGACTCGGGTCATCAGCTTGAGTCGATGATGAGAAGGAAAAGATTGAGGAGTAATGAGAGTTTGTTTGCATTCATTTTGGCCAGTAATGAGCCATCATCAAAGATTCGAAGAAAGACGATAGAGTGAGGCTAACTTCTTTGTGATAGTTGAAAGGCTCAATATGGCTGACTATAAAAGACGCCCCTCTTTAACATTTTGCGAAGTCCATGAAAAAGAAGATAATTGTTATATTGATGATTTTAAAAAGAGATAGATTTTTATCTCCATAATACTAAAATATAATAGTATGTTTGCTATTTCTGCTGTTATTTATTAATGAGCCATCATCGAGGATTAAAAGAAAGACGATAGAGTGAACTTATTTCTGATAGTTAAAAAGCTCAATACGGCTGACTATAAAAGACGTTCTTGAGAAGGAAGACGATCCTTCTCATATATTGACGATTTTAAGAGGAGATAGATTGTTATATTCATAATACTAAAAAAATAATTAATATTATTTTTGTTATTCTCGGTATTATTTACGTTAGCGTCCCATTTTCAAATTATCTTAGAATATTAAATGATAAAACTTTGTATGAATCACCATAAAAACAAAAGAACATATTGGCCGCGTTTCGGCTGGAAATTTTTAACAGCCCGTCATCAGCCAAAGTAAGCCCGTGTCCGTAAGAGGACGAAGTCACAAATGAACAGAAGGGCAGAGAGGAGAGCTTACAAAGAATGCGATAGGTGGCGCTAGCTTAAAGGAAAACATCAATCATAGAGGAGCACATGCGGAAGAGGAAAGTGTCACCAAAATGATAGGGAAAAAACAAAAAAAAAAAAACAAAAAACAGAAGAAGTAAAATAAAATAAATAAATAAAATAATAATAATAATAAAAATAAATGAATAATAAATAAAATTTAATTGTGATTTATCGCCAGTTCTTTGGTGTTGTTTCATCTGTATCTTAAAATATACTAAAAGGCATAAAAATACATAGAATTTCTGTTAGTTACTAGTTCATTTTCAAGTCCCATTCATTAAAATATAATATAGTGTTCAATCAGAATTCAAATAATAATGGGAGTTGGGATTATCATCATCCGAACTTGCGAAAGCTTATGTCTCCATTGAAAAACGTTTCAGAGTTGAGTTCTGCTCTAAAAGTCCAAATGTGAAATAGCGTTGTTGTTGTTTTTTCACGATTACTTATTTTGTAATTTTTAATTTGAATATTACCTTCACTTTTTATTTCACTGCCGTGCATTTTCTATTTTTTTGATAATTTTATAGAAAAAACAACAACAACAACAACAACAAATATCAGCTAGAACGCCAGTAAAGAAACCCATTTATTTTACGGGGTAAAAATGTATTTGCTATGAATTGTATTTGTTTCTGCTATTTTAACAGATTTTTCTGATCTTAAAATAAACTGTTTGCGAGCTTTTTTCATAAGATACACATTTTTTTACTGGCGCCCTGCTTGGTATTATTATTTTTTTTTACTTGCTTATTTTCGCGTGGACCTCTTTCTGTTGTCAGTATACATATCACCAATCGGTGTTACTTAATGCTAATAATAAACAAGCCTGACGTAAGAATATATATACCCTTAACATCTAAATTTCGAATTAAATTTTCAGCAGGACTGAAACTGTGCGCAAATTTAATAACACTGACAAAGTATGTAAATTAATTTTCACTTTGCTAAACAACGCAAAACCAACATAGTGAAAAATGTGTCCAGACCGGGGATCGAACCCAGATACCCTGGTATAGCGCACCAAGTACTTTACCATTTAAGCCATCTGGACGACATCCAGTCTGGCATTTTTCACTTATACGTTGACAAGGCTGCAACTTCGCAGCGCACGATGGAATGTCATACATGAGCACACTACCCTGTGGCGTACATGAGACGGATAAGTTCCCAGCATCGGATAATATATAAATTTCCGATTAAATTTTCAGCAGGACGGAAACTGCGCGTAAATTTAATAACACTGACAAAGGATGTGAATTAATTTTCACTTTGCTAAACAACGCATAACCAAGAGAGTGAAAAATGCAGACTTGCCAACGCATAAGTGAAAAATGCCAGACTGGATGTCATCCAGATGGCTTAAATGGTAAAGCACTTTTGGTGCGCTATACCAGGGTATCTGGGTTCGATCCCCAGTCTGGACGCATTTTTCACTCTGTTGGTTATGACGGTTAAAGTTCTGTTGGTTAAACTTTTTGACGGATTCAGGAAATCATTTTTCAACGTAATACATAAAATGTGGAGGTATTAATTATTAAGCGCCTAAGAATGAAATAGCGTTTTTAATTTTCCTATAAACAAGATTACATCTTGATTTATAATGGATCACTTCCTAATAACAGCCTCCAGACTGTTACATCCAAAAACTGAACTTAAAACATCCACTTTGACAGCATTTTCTAAAAGATCATTTGCCTTTATAGGAAAAATGGAAAACGCCATTCAATTTCTATCTGAATAAGAACAAAGGAATATTTTATCAATTTATTAATGAAACTGCCTTCGTGATTGTGCAGAAAGTATTCATTTTGGATCCCCTGTATAGAAAGCCTCTGATTGTATTATTTTCATCCAAAAAGCAGCCAGAAGTATATTTTCCTTAAACAGCTTTAAAAGACATGTAGTTCGACAAAGTTCGGTTTCTCCTTACGCATCCAAAATTTAACTAGTAGGATGTGCCAATCCCAAAACTTTCTTCTATCTCATACAGGTTTCGCATACACTAAAAAGAATCAATACCAATTTATATAAAGGTCTAACTGAATCTAAAGTTTTATTAAATTCTGAGCATTAGTTCTTGAGATATGACTATTGCTAAAATCGTGAAAATTCTGCATAATGTAGCATAGCAGCGTCACCTGTTGGAAGATTTAGACCAAAATATAATTAACAAGAACTTATGTCAACGTCTAACTGAATCTGAAGTTTGATAAAAACTCGACATTAGTTCTTGAGATATAGTTATCGTGATAATAATGAAAAAAGTAGCATAGCAGCGGCACCTGTTGGGCTATTTACACCAAAACGTAAGTAGCGTCTATTTATGTCAAGGTCTAACAGAATCTGACGTTTGATGAAAATAAGTGCATTAGTTCTTGAGATAGAGTTATTGTGGAAATCGCGAAAAATGCAGCATAGCAGCGCCACCTATTGGGCGATTTTCACCAAAAACTAATTAGCACTAATTTATGTCAGGGACTAACTGAATATAAAGTTTTATTAAATTTCGTGCATTAGTTCTTAGAGATAGAACGCCCACAAAATTTTTGTCGCATAGAGATAGACAGACAGACAGACAGAGTCACAGACTCACAGACAGACATTTTCTAAAAACAGTTAAATCGTGTTCAGGACCTTCTAAAACGTATAAATCCGGCGAAAACCGGAAGTCGAAAATTTTGATGAATCCAATACTTTTTTCTTGTAAAGATAGAAGGTAAAAAAGAAACATATATTAATATATTTTAATTCCTTTTGTCACTGTAATCTTCGCTAATGTTCATGTACAGTCATGGGGAAAAAAAGTGACCCCCCCCCCCCTGCCCACTAACTCTGTAACAAATTATCGTAGAAGAAAGTTACTGGTACCAAACGATTAGAGATAAAGTCTACTTTTAAGTGATGTATATAAAATTTGCTTAGAGGGCCATCTACATATCAAACCAGCCCAAACTTTGTTTTTTAATGGCAACACCCAATTTTGACACGATATTTTAAATCTTCGGTTCAAACTATGGCTAGATATCAAATTTCAAATCATTTGGATGATAATTATTTTTTTAATTATAAACATTCAAAATTTAGAGCTTCTAATATTAAATTACATTTTCATATTTTTATTAATATTTTCTGAAATTTTAATCCTAATGCGCTGATTTTTTGTTTGGTTATACAAAATACTAAAAAACCCAAACATGAATACGTTGAATTTGTAATTTTTATAATTTTATAATATGAATTATGAATTATGAAATTAATATTCGATAAAATTATGAATTGCAACCTACAATTTTTTTGATAAATTTATATTTATTATGTCCTGCTTTATGCGCATTTAAAATTTCAAAACTTATGCTTAAAAAACTACAAGATGCTGGTTTAAGGAGCTGTCTATGATGTGCAGAAAAGCAAAATATTTTCTCATTTTATTGTTCATTAGAATAAAGCTTTTTTTTTCTTTTTCTGTGTCTGTTTTTAATTTTTTTTTTTAATTACGTAAATCGTATTGGCATGAGATATAATTTTACGTCATTTATGTAAATTATTGTCGCTTTTATTTTTAAATTAATAAAGCTTTTTTTTTTTTTTTTAAATGAGCAGTCATACTTAAAAAAAAAATCTTACTCATTATTTTTATTTTTTTACCTTTAATTGAATTTCTAGCTTCTTCCCCAGTCTAATAAACCTATTTTATTTTCTGCGGTATATATGTTTGAAGTAAAGTTTCTTATAAATGCATATGTATTGTGTATTTGCAGAAAAAGTTAAAAAAAAAAAAATCCATTAGCAGTCGAGTTAAGATTTATATTCAGATGAAAAGTAATTTGTCTGGGTTTTTTCTTCATCGTTTCTTTATACCGTTTCATACTATTTTTTATTCTAAATTTTGCATTAGCCGGTATTCTTCACATATAAATTTAGAAAAAAGAGCGAGTAAAATAAATTCAAAATCTGAGAAAAAACATTATAAAAACACCTATAAAATTCCAATCACATTCACATAATTCGAAAACTATTTTAATCACAGATAACCTTATATAGATATATATTTAGTAGGATTATTTAACTTTTGTAAACATTATAAAATGAATATTGAAAGGGATTTTACCGTATATAACAATAGCCGAAACATATTAAGCGAATAAAATAGTCATGTTGACAAGAAATAATACATTAATAGAAGTGACTTAGTCATTCTGTAGCATTTCAAGAATTGTGTACTGACTTTCTTTGAAACTAATCGTAGAAATTTCACGAAATTTGGTATCTATAGGCATAGTTTGAACTGGGTATTTAAAATATCTTGTCAAAATTGGGTCTTGCAATTGAAAAAAAAAAAAAAACGAACAAAGTTTGGGTTTGTTTTGATATGTAGATGACCCCCTAAGAAAGTTTTATATACATAATTTAAAAGTAGACTTTATTTCCAATCGTTTGGTACTGTTAACTTTCTTCTACAATAATTTGTTGTAGAGTTAGTAGGGGGTGTTCCCCTTTTTATTCCACGACTGTACATTTACTTATTGGTTATTTACATATTAACATATTCATATTTTTGCTTACGAAATTTCTACTTGTGTTAATAAATTATCTGAATAATAATAAAAAAAATCCCCGGTACCATACAAAATTGGTACGTGATACAGTAATTTCATTGTCGTATTTTGATTTAGTAAGCTGAAATCTATAAGGATTAACGATTATTTTTACAGGAAGGATTTTGGTGCTGACCAGTGATGCTATCTGATGATTCTAAGGAAACATCAGAATAAAAAGTAATGCTGTAAAAAGTAAATGGGAGATAAACAGAATATTAAGGCAGTACGAAAATACACTGTAACATTTTCATCCAAAAAAGCAGTCAGAAACATCTTCTCCCGAAGCGCATTTCAAAAAACACGTGGTTCGCCAAAAAAAAAATGTTAAATTTCTCTTTACATGTGCATATAAATAAGGCATAACCCATCTCTATTAATCTCCCATTTCGTCACGAATTACGGTGCATTAGGAAATATAAAAAGCTATAGATGCCTATTACATTCCTTTCAGCATTCGTGGTTATCTCATCAGATAATCTCCGACTAAAGCCTCTCATCTGGCTCAAAATGTCGTTTCATCTTGCCACTTCCATTTTCCAGCAGTTTAAATCAGCCCGTTAGAGGAAAGGGGTGTGATTTATGAGAAGTTGATGATTTATCATGCTGAAAGGAGAATCATCGTCTATGAGGATAGATGGCATCAGACGAGCAAATAAAGAGATTGTCTACCAAATACAGAGAATGATGTGATAGCTAAGCGTGGTTCATAGATGGTTGTTATGCGCAATACATTTCAGTACTGAAAATGTAAATACAGATGAAAGATAAGTGAATCAGTTGAAATGCGAATTCATTTTGTATTATGCCCAGTATTATAATAATATGGTCATTCAAAGTTGATCGGATAAATCTATTCTATTTCATCATAAAATGGTTTTGAAATGTTTGAATTTTAAGTGTTAAGCTAATTTATTGCTTTGTAATAAGTAGCCGAGTCCAAGCTACGCTTGTTGTAAGAGAAGCAATTTTGCCAGAATTGTTCTCTTAAACGGGTAACTTTTTCTTTACCAATCCGTATGATTGTGTTGAAATAATAGAGTGTAATTACGTATTTTAATACTTGGACATTTTTCCATAGAAAATGGTGGCTCATGGAAAAATATTCCATCTTATGCTGCGATTGTAGCCTTGCCAACATGTGATAGTGAAAAGTGCCAGGCTGGGTATCGTTCCAAGTGGTTCAGTTGGTCATCAGTGCGGTATATTGATGACCCGGGTTCGAGTCCCGGAATGGATACTTTTTCACTATGTTGGCTATGGGCTTTTTAAGCAATTAAAATTTGAAATATTGTAATTACTGTCTAACGTATATTGGAATTCCTTTACCTGCAGTTTGTTCTACTGAGTTGTTTTAGGTAACAGACCAGATGTTTTTGCCAAAAGGTTGTTTGAATGAATTGTGTCTGCAGGTTTTGTCCCGGTCACTTTTTTACTCACCTGGAAAATTTACAGCTCAAATAACAATAGTTTATTAAAACACAACAAGAAAACTGCAGTGAATAATGTGACTCTGAAAAGATTTAAATAAGTCTAAATTCTATTTCAACAAATTAACTCGAAGAAAATCCGAACTGTTTCCAAATAAACTAGATTAAATAGCACAGTAAAAGGGAATTCAATATGACTAGACAAGTGCTACTTACTTACACTTTAATTTTAATCTTAAAAAAATATCCAATTTAATGGAAGTTTTCTGGACTTCAGAAGCAGCTTAATTAGAGCATGCTAAATCTTGAAAGCTTACAACTGGAAAATCCGTCGCTAACACATTCTCAGTATCATCTCTAAGCTCTAAGTGAGCTAAGTAAGTCCACTACCTCCGTAAGTGGTAAATCTAACTATAAATGACTCTAACTCAACAGCAGGCACGCACCAAATATAAGACGAACTTTCACCTATAGAGAGAGATTCCTGCGACAACTTATTTGTTGGAATAATAGACAGGTTAGCTGCTCAAAATCCGCTCGATCAAGCAAAAGGTCAGATCAACAATTATTACTACAAGATTTACAGATCACAATCATAAATTCGTAAGCTACAAAAGTACTCTCCATTTTCGCCGAGTCCACTCACGAAAAAAAGTTTTAACGAGTCCAAAAGGATAGATTCATTCAGTCACTCATATTTTGTTAATGCGCAAAAACTAGACGTCCACATATGGGGGAAACATTATCAAATGAGCACTTTTCATTTCAGACTAGCAAATATACTTCCGTTACAAAGATAGAGCACCTACTTATTTCTTAACCCTTCAATTCCCAATGCACATCCCAAAATAAACAGCTTTTTTTTTTTTTTTTGAGGAGGTGGGGCTGTAGTTCTTCAAAAAATCGCCAATCTATTGTCTACTTGGCAGGACGGTTCATCAAAGGAGGCAAGGGAAACTAAGTCTCCTTTGTAAATTTCTTTTAAATAAACAAAAGACAAATTAAAATAGTTCTAATATAAATGAAATTTAAGATCATAATTTCGAACTGTTAATCCTTATAAAACTTTTAAAAAATCTATCATTAGTCTATAATGGATAACGGAATTATTCATATATCCTTTCGGAGACTGTGAGGCTGGAAATATTCTAGTCACCTGTAATTCCGATTACAAGTGAACGAATTTGTCGAAGTAGGGGGAAGAGGAATATAACGTTACGTGTCAATGGGGTCTATAGGCTTCAAGTAACTTAGCCTCACAGTAAATGAAATGGTAGGAAATGCTTTTCCCCATAATTTTTATTGTTTTAAATATTATATTTTCAAGGGAAAAGCTACAAAATACTTTAATATTTGTAAATTAATTAACTATAAGATGCAGGAGATTTAAATCACTGATTCCATTTTGTAATGTTTTCTTTAAAATTCCCAAATATAGGAGAATGTTGCTAAATTAAAAGTATTAAACGAATTTAAAATTCTACGAGCTTTCAATAAAGTGCGGACGAGTTTCTTAGATCGGTTTGTAAAAAGGTTAAATTATTATTGCTATTTACATGGAAGTGCTTTTTTCAAAACTAAAATATTCATTTAGAGAATTTAACGTCACGTATTTTTCAATACATATTTTTAATCCCTACTGTAACCAGAGATCTTTGTAAATAAACTAGAATCCGTCAGGCCGAAATGTCGGAGCATTGAGTGGGATAAACATAAAATATAACATTAAAAATATATAATATATATTTTTAATTTTTATATTTACTGTTTAATAGTATAAAAGAAAATTTACAATAACAGCTATGGAATCTTCAAGTGTTTATTCGGTCAACAGTTGCTTCAGATACTGCTCAAATGCTAATCTATTAGCAAGTGTCCCCATTCTTCTAATTTGGTCTAGCCCAGTGGTTCCCAACGGGGGGCGTACGCCCCACAAGGGGGCAATTTGACTTTTCAGGGGGGCAATTTAACTTTTCAAGGGGACAATTCGGAATTTCTGTGAACTCATACCTTCTGAATTGTTTTTCTAATAGTAATGTTGTAAACTGAAAATAAAAGTTACACATTCAAATTAAAAAAAAAAATAATTAAAAAGAAAATAAGTTTTTTATTCAATTTTTAAAAAGTATCCATTCAAAAGTTTCAAATGCAATTCTACCAGAATAATTATAGAGAAAACTTTTAAAGATATTTAGATACTTTTATATATTTAAAAATTCTTTATAATTTTTCTGATTTATAAGTACTTTAGAATTTTAAACAACTTTTTCGATTATTTATTGAATGAGACGCACTGCAATATATCACATAAAAATCAATTTTACACATGAAATTATTCAAGTGTATATTAACAATTACTTGACGACCTTCCTTTACAGAATCTTTTATCATGTTTTATTCTGATTAGAAATTGTTGCGTAATTTAATCGCAGAAATTTTGCGATTAAGTAAGGCAAAAATGTTCTATTCAAAATTATTGATTTTTCTAATCAAGGATTCTCTGCACTCTATACATACGTGGCGACCATGTGCCAGTAAACTACGAGGAGTATCAGATGATTATAAAAAATATTTGATTCATCCATTACCTTCGGCACGTTTCAGGATCAATGTTAAATGCTTTTGACTCTATCAGGAGTAAATTCTTTTAAAATTTTATAAGAATTATATGTTATAGGGGGCGGGGGGGGGCATTATCATTTTAGAGATGTTTTGGTGGGGCGCGGCTAAAAAAAGGTTGGGAACCACTGGTCTAGCCTATCCTTTGCGAAAGGCACTTCAATGAGAACATCCTCTAAACGACGAACTCTACTAAACGCGACATAAGTTGCTCCAAGTGACAACTCTTTTTGACCAATGTCCACAGCTATTTTTGACAAAGTCAAACCCTGGGATTTGTGTATAGTGACAGCGTATGAAACTGTTAAAGGGAACTGAGTACGGGAGCATGAGACATTGTTTTCTTTCCAAGACTTTGTAATAGGTGTGACAGGAAAAAGTCTTTCAGTGAGAAATGGTCCCCGATAATCAGCAAAATGAACCATTACTGCCTGTGGCAAGCCTGGAGGCCGTAGTCCTGGTCCGTAGACAATATCTTTTACCGTACCAAGTGCACCGTTGACCAATCCTCCCTCTGTCCACAGATTGGTACGCAACATAACTCTGCGTCCAATTGCTATAAAAAGTTCAGCCTGAAGTCCAGACGCGTGCTCATCTTCACTCCATCTTGCTATTTGATTATTGTGGTCTGCTAATATTCTTGCAACTGGCCATTTTGATTTACGAAGTACTTCTTGATTATGTTCTTCAGCTTGCTTGTTTGTGGGAAATAGGCGTATGGCAGCTTGAAATCTTTCAAGTTCAGCTAGAGGCTGTATAGCTTTACGTCGTTGCATAAGGGATGCGTATTGGTCGCCTGTAACTTCGCCTACGGAAAGCGAATCAAGAATCTCTCTAAACTGTATTTGCTGATCGTCGCTTTGTCTCATTGACTTTGTTAAGGTGAAACATTTTTCAAACATCTTAAGAACTGTTTGTCCGCGCAAAGCCAAAAGTCTTTTATAGAATGTCTCTTATATAGAGGTGTGTCTTTTACAAGCTGTAGCTGCCTAATATCTCCAATGAGGTAAACAAATAAGCCTCCAAAAGGTTCAATGCTGTCTGGTTTACCTTCGCGACATCTTTGCTCAAGTGCAGCCATCAGACGGCATCCAATCATTGAAAATTCGTCAATAATGAGAAATGAAACTGGATTCATGCTGAGCTGTAGATTTCTTGCTGCTTCACTTCCTAAATCAGCGAACGATTTAAAACATATTGGTACTTTTAGTGCAGAGTGAATTGTTTTGCCCTCGACATTAATTGCAGCAGCACCTGTTGGAGCCAAAACCATAATAGCTTCCGGCCCTAACTGCTCGGTAACTCTTTTACGAATTTATTTTGTTACCGTACTTTTTCCAGCTCCGGCTTTCCCAATAATAAAAGTACGTTTAGGGCAATTTATAAATCTTGATTGCAAAGACGAAAGCTGTTGCGTGCATAAGTGAAGTATTTTTTGCTGCTCATCTGTAAATCTGATCTCAGACGTATCGAAATTTTGATGCACTGTAAGTTGTTGTTCTTTACAGTAATTTAGAAATGAAGTAAAATTGCGATCAGGGTACTTGTAACTCTCACTTTTCCACTCACATGCATGATCAATCACGCGTTGCCCCAAAGTATCCTCGTTTGTCTGCACAGGAACTATGGCAGTTGCTGCCATATATGGATCAATCTCGCGGTATTCTTCATGCAGGATTTCTGTCTCATGTGTACTGCTAACAGCAGGAAAATTTATTTCTTCGTGTGCATCAATATTTAGATCATTGAATGCTTCCTCCCATGAGGGATACGCAGACGGCAGGCCTTCTTGCAATAAAGAGTCAGAATTACCTCTCCAAGGATAATTGAGTAATACCTGTTGCCTATAGTATTCTTCGGCTAGAGTTGGGTCGTGGTTGAGTGATATAAGAGAAAAAACTCTGACAACTGCATCTTTTCTTCTTTGGTGATAATCGACTCCTCTTTCTGAGAAAGATTTTGCAAACTTATGAAGCGTGCAGGAAGCAAGTTTCTCCGGCCGCGCGCAATATTTCTGAAGCATGCTTTTTGATGGTTTTTCGTCGCTTGAAAAGTTGATTTCTTCCCAGTTCTTATCATGAAGCCGTATTGTAACTACTTCGCGACTACTATGATACATTGGCCATCCCATTAATATGTGTACCACCTCTTGGGCTGAGTAATCCCTTTAAGAAACAGAAGACAAAATAAGTTTTTGGACTGCTTGAACCGCTGGATTTGTTTCGTTCCTCTTATTTAAAATCTCAGATAACAATTCCTTGTAAGGAACAGAAGCTGATTCTGATTTTGAGGCATATTTGGCAATGTAATGCAAAACCTCATCTTTTGATGTAATAGGACTGAAATCCGTGTTAGCTTTCCAAACTTGTGACACGAAGCAAGTGTAGGTATTCATTTCAGAATCGTTTCTTTTTGGCAAAAAGCTAATTATGCCATTTTCTACTTGAAGCTTTGGAGAGTCGCACTCTGCTTTTGGAAAACCAAATCTGCAGCTGTAACTATTTGTACCTCTTTTTTTCCTTAGGCAATAATCTCGATGTCTTGTGTGACGTTGGACTTGATTTAAGAGCTGAGCGAGATCTTTTTCACGATCTTCACTGGAAATGTCTGAAAAGCGAACTCGACAGCGGTGTATATCATTTACGAGGACATCCTTGTCAGGATTAACAGCGCTGCATAGTTTTTCAAAATATGCTGTTACGGCTGCTACATTTTCAGCGTTAGTCATGTCTAGTGTTTCCATGTTTGGCGCCCCTCTTAACCACAACAATCCATGCATGTGAGGACTTCCACGCCACTGCCATTCGAAACGAACCCAGTAGTCGTCTATTAAAAACAATGGCGTCAAGATTTTTCTCAAAAATATATCACAACGTTTTTGAAAGAGCCAACCAGTCAACAGAGGGTTGTCGTGCCTTAATTGTCTACGTTCTGTATCAGTCAGCTCATTTGGATCTCTGTTAGGCTCTAAAAGTCTGAAAAGATCAGACCAGTGATAATCAGCTGCAGACAGTGTAAAAAAAATTGTTGGTGTTCCAATTTGTCCTACCATGGAAAGGAGTTCCCCACAACGTGCACGCCAGTATCCTTTTGTGGATCTTAATTTGCTAGCATAAATCATAATGTGTTTTGCCATTTCTGGTTGCCTATTCAGAATATCACGCATCTGCTTTACCGTCTTATTGCTGAACCTATTTCGTTGAACAAAAAAACGCCCTTTAGCCAAAGACTGCCACCGAAGAATTGAATTCATGGCAAAGTAGCGAAATCGGGCGTCTTTAGCAAATCGTCCATCTTCATACTTCATTAGGAACTTAAAATATTCATCAGTAGAGACTGCTTTTTGACGAGTTTGTTGTAAGTCAGCTGTACCATGTGGGAAAAGATGATGGAAAGCACTTTCTATGTAACCCTCTTCTTGAAATTCGTTGATAGGCTGTGAATTTAATGAAGGGTGAGGCACACGAATTGCGTCATTTATTAAGTTGTTTTGATCTACCGGTTCAAGTAGTGGTCTAAATGACTCGCGTTTTATTTCCTCGTTCAAAGTATCAATATCCTCAGTAATATCGGTTGCTGTTGGTAACATTTGAGATACGTCACCATTCTCAGGTAATGTAGCGATCAAATCTTCATCAATTGTGATATTTGAATAATAAGGATTTTGAGCTTTAAGCCATCTGAGTGCTTCTAGAAGGCGTTGTGAGCGAACAGAAACTCTGCACATCCTGATAAAGTATATTTTGTCACTAATACAGTTGAAGTCATATCTGAAGGATTGACAGGCAGGCGCGCAATAAAACTCTCGATATTTTGTTTAAAGCTGATTACATTTCCGCTGTATACATACTGTGAGTCTCGTATACGGTAAAGAGAAACCACTGGATGTATTTGAGCGATCATCATTTGTTCAATGTAGCTCAGATCTTTGAGACAAATAGGAACTGGACCTGGGTTCATCGAATTAGTGGCAGAAAACTTGAAAGCACCGTCTCTACACTTGCATGTCTGGCAGAGCCCAGCAGTATTTAATATGATATCAGGGAAAGCTCTGTGACACGTATTACAGGACACATAGGTGATTTGCGATACCTCTCTATCAAACCTGATTGCTTCATTCATTTGAGTTGTCAGTATACCGGTACTCGGCAAAAAATCTGAAGGTAACTGACTCGTGCGACTTCTTCGCATTGAATTACGAATCGCAATTCTTCTCATTTCAGCTGATTGCTTTCTCTTAACTGGCATCCTTGCAAATTCTAAATCCTGGATTGGCTGGACTATATTAAAATAAACAGATTTACCTTCAAACTTTGTTTATACAATAAGCTTGAAAAGAAAAAAATATATTTTGGTATGGAAACACAGAGTTGAATTACACCGATTGTTGAGTTCGATAAAAAAAAAAAAAAAAAAAAAAAACTAAATTGATGTACTTAATACGATTTAAGCTTCATTGTACGTGTTTTCAGATTACAATTTATGGAGTCCTTCTTTCAGAAAAGAATAATACATCCACTGCTTAAAATTATGTCATTAACTTGTATTTTAATTTATAAATCTGCACCATTTTTCAACTATTTTAATTTACGCAATTTTCATTCTTCCTGGATTGAGACCAAGAAGACTTTTTGCTGAAAGGTTGTTTCCGAGTATATTGTTATTTTTTAAATAAGTTTTTCATGATAAAAAATGGCAACAATATAAATTTTACCAATTTTCTTTTTAAAAAGTCTGAAGCGTTTATTTTAGTTCTTCAGTAAGAATTAGCTATGTATATATGTCAGAGAGGTTGTTTCCGAGTATATTGTTATTTTTTAAATAAGTTTAATTTTCCTATATACATATACGTAAATGTAAATACAAACATACCAACATTTCGTCCGTACATACATACATGACATTATATTTTTCTCGATTTATTTTGCTATTATCTGTTGGCATGCAGAGAATACTGAAGTATCCAAATTCATATTTGATTTTTTTTCTTTTTTTTTTAAACGTAAAATTCAAACCAAATTACGTTGGTTTGGAAGTTACAAAAAGTGTAAGATTGAATTTGGTCTACCTAACAGTTCGCATTTTAAAAAAACTCGTGGTCGGTACGTACGTAAAGTCAGTAACGTTGAAGTTAAAATGCGTAAATTACAACAATGGAGATTAATAATTCAAAAAATCGCAATGTTATCTCTATGGGAAAATGGAAAATTCTGGAGCAGACGTTTTCGGGCGTTAGAGTTGACGAATATTTCTGATTTTCAATCCCCGGCGAGATTTTGGCACTATCGACTTTCAGTCCAATTTTGGTGTTAATGCGGCAAATATTTTGGCCGCTATCGTGTTCACAAAAGTGTAATTTTTCACGTGAAGCCGGAGCTTTGCTCCGACAATTATTCTTATCAAATTTTATATTCTTACCCTTCTCCCCCCCTTTTTTTATATTGTGCACATCTTTGTAAATTTGAATGTTTTTAGTACGTTGAGAATCATTTATTAGATTTCAAATTTAAAATTTTTAAGTCGAATAGATTTATTAAGGAAGTGACTCAATTCATTGCATGTTTATTAAAAACATTTTTATACATTTTATTGAAAAGAACAAAGCAAATAGCTATCAGTTTCCTTATTCAGATGCCTTCTTTTTTAATAATTATTATTATTCGCAAAATATGTTTTACAAATAAACCATATATATCGTATACATGACATAACATATTTTTTAACAACACATGTCTTTAAATTATAACTGCTAGTTTCGAAATCTGAATCGAGTTGGGGATGGGAAGGTAGTGTTGGTGTGTATGTGTGTTTGTGGGGGGGGGGGGGGGGAGGGGGGATTGTCGATCTCAAACTCCTCTCTTATTTTGTTCGCACTTTATGGGGAATTAATGAAGGTGTTGAAATCTAATCAACATTTATTATTACAATCAGGGGAATTTTATAACCATGAAACAGTTTGTTTGTTTGTCTAGCTTCTAAACTAGTTACATTTTCTAAATAAACTAAGATATGTTCAAATAGAAAAAAAAAAATTCAATGAAACTAATAGTTTTTGCTTGAGTAAATAAAAGACTTTCTCATTGATTTAAAAAATGATCCACGCTTTCTTTTTCTTTTAAAGTAATCATCTTTTGATTATTTTTATATTCCATTAACAAAAAAAAAAAAAGAAAGAATTTTTTAAAAATTACATGACATGTAATTTTTGTTACTTTAAAAAGCAAACTTTTTTAATGCTATTGTCCATCTTGTATCATGTTGGATTTCTTGAAATAAGAATGAAGAGCGTCTGACAACTTCTCTCCTTAAAATGCAGGGGTGAAAAGAAAATTAGATTCAGGCCTGTCACCAGCTGGTAGAAGGTCTCTGATCTTTATGCTCTTCAAATGCATTGGAAACAGATCTTTGGAATGTTTCGTATTATTTCGAATTCCAAAAATTGCATTTTTATATATGAGAGGCTCTCACACTTATGCGTTTCACATTTATTTTATGGAACCGTCTGTAAACTAAGAAATAAATAAAAATATCTACCAGAGATGAGTCTGATGTCATTTTTGAGAGGTTAAAGTGGTTCTCAAATACAAACTAGCTATTTTCTGACAAGTTCACGAAGTCATTTCCATCGCAAGCGCATAACATTTGCAGTGAATTTGTTTTCAGACACACAGCAATTAAATAGTTTTCTCAATTTTCATATAAGGAAAAAAAAAATTCTTCAGAAAATGATGCCAAAGTTACAGTTTTAAATTGATTTTCATGACACGACAAACCATGAAGGTTGACATATCAAGAAGCAATCGACTATAATTCAAGATGAACTGTATATAATTGTATAGAAGAAAATGAAAAACGCGACTTGATTCTTTGACACTCTAATGTATGAAAATTTGATGTATTTACGTATAAAAATGAACAGAGCCGAAACTAAGGGGATGGCAGAGAGGGCATGTGCCCAGGGCGCCAGAAAGGAAGGCAGAGGGAGAGCCAAATGAACATTTGGTTTGTTGTTTGATACAAAAATAGATGTATACGAAATTTGAGTAAAAATGTTATTCAGCTGGAAAATCCAAAAGAAGAGCAGAGATCGAGTGGCACAGTAAACACTTACGTGGTAAAAAATTTACAAATAATACTTTGTTAAAAATTAAAAGTTTTTTGTTTTTATTCTAGGTTACTATTATAATTTTTATAATTAGCGTTAGGTTCAGGAAAGAATTTAGACATATCAGTCTATTAATATGGAGGTTCCATGAAATTGGCTGTGTAAAGCACACATATTTTAAGGTATTAGAATTCATTGTTATAGCTACAGAAAATCCTGGTTTTTCAGTTCTTAAGACATTGTGACTCATATCACTATGACTTTAAACGGCTGCTTGCTTAATTGCAATGTATAATACTACAACTACAGTAAAATATATGAAAATGAAAACTGTGTATAACAGAATCCTGTCCTAAATGAAAAATTTACATGCTTCCAACAGTAAGAATACCAGCAATTCTATTTGCTAAGACAAAAATCTGTATAAAGCGGATTTTTTTCCAGTTTCTTTTGATTCCGGTTTCACAGGTTTTATAAATATTTGACAAAACTGATTACATAGTTCACTACTATGTATTTTATGATTGATTTTTTTTATTTTAAAATAAGTCGGTTATTAGAAACTTAGCAAAATTTTCTTTGTAAATTTACTTTGCGAAGGAGAGAGTTTCCCGCTGTTGAGCGAAAAAACTAAAGAAACTGAAAAATCTTTAAGACAGAAGATCAAAAATTTTAATCAGAGCTTTTAACCAGCAGCAAAAAGCATAAGACGGTCGCAGGTTTTTACGTTGCAGTTCTTAATTTTTGTGTAAAATTACGTCGCAGATTTTTCATTCTAGCAGCCGATTATTGTCAGTATTATGTTTCGGCATTCATATTTTTTAATATTTTTTAATAGTGTGACCAACAACATTTTTTTTAAAATTTTAATCGTAATATCTTGTTCTGCTCTTACACTACAGTTTCACTAAGCGTCTCGAGATGCAGGATGTTTTTTTTGTAATCCAAGCCAGTATATTTATTTCCGGTATATGCAGAAATGCCGGATATGGAATACATAAAGTCAACTAGATATTTATTGGGTAACCTTGTGCATCTAATGCAAATTATGCAAGCGATGGCAAAGCAAATATCCTTATTTGTATTACATGAAATATCATACATCTCGTGAGACTTGGATAATTTAAACATAATATAATAGCATAAAGACTCCCAGTCAAAATCAGCTGTCTAGAGATACGTACAACTCATCGGGAAGACAAAAACTTAACCAAGAAAATAAGGCTGATAACCATTGATAATACGTAATTCAAGAATTTGAACAACTGTTAATTAAAAGAAATAAAAAACAGTGAGAATATGGAAGAAAACTGTTCGTTCTCAAATAAGTTCTAATAAGACAATTGGATTTGTTATAGTACCTTTATAAGAGAGTGGTGACGGCAATAAAAACTTAAGAGAGTGGTGACGGCAATCAAAACTTAAGAGAGTGGTGACGGCAATCAAAGCTTATTCGAGATAATTTTGGACAAAAATTTGGCGAGACTACTATTATCTTGGACTTGGTGAACCTGCTATTATCGCCAAGCTAATGTTTATTTACTTGTATAACTCGTCTAAACGAATTCGTCCAGGAGAGAATTGCCTACTTCGACAATGCGGGTTGCTATAGTTTGGACAAAATGTTCCAATCTCCCTGTACCTGTGTTCCCACTCTCTTGTGAAGGCCTCTATGATTTTCCATATATTACACAACACAGAAATGTTAACAGGGAACTTTAGAAACTTATATAAGATCTAATGTCTCACCGTAGAGAATTCCCTTAAAATATTTGCCAAAATTCAAATCTTTTTTTGCTTTTCTGAATCTTCATCGAAAACAAGCTAATAACCATAGAATGGAGAGTTGCCTTTTAGCGGCAGGATGTGTATTTTTTGAAATGCGATGTTCGCGTGTAGCACACTGAAAAAATTGGGTTCTCAAAATTGAGTAAAAAACACTCAATTTTATATACATCACATACTCAAAATAGCTCCAATCCAAATGTTCTCGAAATTGAGAAACAGATGTACTCATTTTTGAATCCGTGGATGTGTTCAAATATGAACTGTTATGTACTCATTTTTTATCCCGTAGATGTATTCAAATATGAACTGTTATGTACTCATTTTTTATCCCATAGATGTATTCAAATATGAACTAATGTACTCATTTCTGATATTTCTAATTTTCAATTCTAATTTACAATTCTAAATTTCAATCTAATTTTTTTTTCACAAATACCCATATCACTCGGACTGACTGCCTCTGCCTTATGAATGTACGAAGCACTCATAACAACAATGCTAAGTACGCATTATAATGGAGGCACAAGATATAGTTGCTTCCGAGGAATAAAAATGTAATATTATTTCCAGGATATATTAAATTGTTTCCCTATTAATGAACATATCTTATGTCGCCATGAATGAAATAAATCATTACAAAGTACAAAATTATCGTTTCGTTTGAGTTTGATAACATATGATGTTTCCAAATTGAGAAAGAATAGGTTCATTCTTGATCCAAACATACTCAATTCGATATGAGTACATATGTTTGCTCATTTTTGAGTACTTAATTTTTTTCCGTGCATGTAGGGAAATTTTACGAATTTCTGTGCAAAGTTCAGTCGATTTTGTTCATTTATTGAGGGAAAAAATTAAGTAATAAAACAACAGTTATTCTCAAAATAGCAAAAAGGAACAGTTAAAATTAAAGATAAGATTATAAACTGTTTCTCAAATTTAATAATTAATCTGGATTCGATTAATCCTAAACGACCGTAAGTAAACTTAACTTATATTTCAATTTCATAGGTTATATTGTATTGTTTTCACTAAAAAAGAGTAATAAAAACAAGTTTGATCAAAAAGTACATGTTATCAAATAAGTGACATACAAATTCAAGATAGCATTACAGCAACAAAAATTAATCAAACATTCGAAATCCTACAAATATAAATTAAAAAATTACAGTTTTTTGACATTTTATACCAAAAAATAAGACCAACTCAAGTCCTTGCTTGTTTGGAGGAGGTAAGGTTATAGTATCATATCACAAAATCCGAGATGATAAGGTAAACTTTTCTAGATCCCAATAGAGGCGTCACGGTACACATTTACTTAAAATCTAAGCCTTGTGGTTCGTTCATAGACATCATCTGAAGGTGACAATGGGCGTTTGCGGGTTAAATATCAAACCTTTTTCATAAAGATATGTAAAGAAATATGAATTTGATCATTCTGCGGTGCCTTTTTCAAAAAATATTAAATACTTACAATCAATACTTACTGATTCACATTTCTGAAACACAGTCCATCTCAATACACTAAAAATTAGAGCCAGAAAAGATTGATTTTCAGTGTATAATTTTGAACAATGGAACATCTGGATGGTATGAGTTGAAATAAACTATAATCCTTTACTTTACGCAATAAAAATAAGCTTTAATATTTTAAAGATACTGATAAATACAGTTAGGAAAAAGTTGTGGCTTTAGTAGTCAGAAAGAGTGTAATGTTTGTTTCCGGGATTTGGCCAGCATTTTGGGAAATTTCACTAGTGTGCGACAACATGAATTAAATTAAAACGTGTTAATAAATTGTACGCAAATCATCGATTTGTCGTTTTTTATCCACGGACAGGTATGGAGCATTTTACATAGTGATAATGTTCTGAAACAGTAAACAACTAAAAAAGCTGCATTTGGTTAATAACGAACTCCGTTTTGTTTCAATAGATTTCTCAATATTTAAAATTCGTACTATGCTTAGAGCAACATCTGTATGATTGGTACCTGTTACTTAAATAAAAAGTATCTTACAAGAATCAAATACCTATTTAATTTCAATGGAGCATTATAGATAGATGTAGCAAGTATTCGTGAATCAAAATGCAAATAATTATTAAGATTTTTCTCTCTTCTAAATTAATTGAGACATTAAAATTACGTGATTACTGTAATCACGTATCCAACGTTTACTACAGTTCCATTACCTGCGATCTATTCTGTTGAGCTGATTAAAATATCAGACCAGATGCTATGATCAATAAGGTTAACTGGATGAATTATGCCCTCCAGATTCGACCGGGATAGCTCATTTGGTAGAGCACGGCTGCTTCAGCCAAGAAATCCCAGGTTCGAATCCTGGCACAGACATTTTTCGTCCAGTTGGAAAATTACAACTCGTAAAATAAACTAGTGTGAAATTTTTTTTAAAAAACTAATCATTCCCCAAAAAGTTAATTATATCTGCTTAATAAACACTAAAATAAAAAATTAAATAATTAGAACTCAATTCATGATTTGTAATGTCAAGTATTTTAAAAAGAAGATAATTCATCATAAATAAAAATAAAGATAAAAATATTTCTTCAAACGTGAAAAGGTGGAAAAAAGAAAGAAACATATATTATTTTTTTTTTTCTTTAAGTTGCAATAGGGAATGTGAAATTCAAATAAAATAATTTAAAGATTATATACAGGGTGTTTTTTTTTAATACTGACGCTATTCAGAGCCGCCGGTAGCTCGTTCTAATAACTGGATTGACACAAAATTTTGTGAATGGACTAAGAAAACCATGGGAAAAAAAAAAAAAAAAAAAAAAAAAAAAAAAAAAAAATATATATATATATATATAGTTCCAATCACCACCGATAGGGGGAAATGTGGCGCTGTGGTAATTTATGCAACTGAGAATTAGTATAAAATACGGGCAATAAATGAAAATGCAAATTTTTACTTACGTAAGCGACAGTAGCGCCAATAGTTTAAGTTATAAATGCATGCGAAAGACACCGAGAAACAATTTCAGCTCAGGTTGAAAATGAATCTCACGTTACCGCAGTGCGCGTTACTTGTGAAGTTCTATTATTGTAACCAGTGCAATGCACCAGCCGCTCTTCGTTTACTTAGAACACGCCATAAACTGCGCAAAGGACCTTTATCCGTTAATGTATTGAAAGCAATGATTCTGAAATTCGAAGAAACATGCTCGCTAGCAGTTCGGTCAGGCAGAGGACGTAAACCGGTGGCAGAAAAAGTAATAATGGATGTTTCAACTGTGATCAACGAAAGGGAAAGTGTAAATGATGAATAAAACAATGCATTTTATCCAAATTATTAATTTTGTTTGTTTCTGATGTTTTCTTTCAATGTACAGCGCCACATTTCCCCCTATCGGCGGTGATTGGAACTAATTTTTTTTTGTTGGAATCTTTTTTCCCATGGTTTTCTTAGTCCATTCACAAAATTTTGTGTCAATCCAGTTATTAGAACGAGCTACAGACGGCTCTGAATAGCGTCAGTTTAAAAAAAAAAAACACCCTGTATGTAAAGATAATCTTCGTATATTTTAAATATGATGTGCTAAATAAAAATGCCGTCAAATTATGAAAGATGTTTCTCTCCTAAATTGATTGAGACATTAGCCTACCTTAATGCATTCATCGCTATACCAAACTTCATAGTCCTGAATTAACGTAGTAAAAAATAAAGAAACATTAGCGTGATAAATGTTAAAAACCTATCATTCCCAAAAAGTTAATTATTTTTGCTTAATAAACACAAAAATGGAAAATTAAATAATTAGAACTTAATTAATGTTTAGTATTGTCAAGTATTTTAAAAATAATATTATAATTCATCATAAATAAAATAGAAGATAAAAATATTTATTTGCATGAAAAGAGAAAAAAGAAATTCTTTAAGAATTCTCTGCTGAATAAGGAATCTGAAATTCGAATCAAATAATTTAAAGATTATCTAGATAAATGTAATATTCGTCTATTTTAGGAATGTGCTGAATTAATATAGCGACAAATTACGAAAGATTTCTCTCCCTCCTAAATTGATTGACACATTAGACGACCTTAATGCATTCAGCGCTATACAAAACTTTATTGTTCAAACAAAGAATTTGTATAACAAAAGCCCAGAACTAACTTAGTAAACAATAAAGGAAAACTAGTGTGAAAAATATTAGAAATCTATTATTCTAAAAAAAAGTAATTATTTTTTCTTAATAAACACTAAAATAGAAAATTTAGTGATGAGAACTTAATTTATCATTTGTAATGCCGAATATTTTAAAAAGAAGATAACTCATCATAAAGAAAAATAAAGCTAAAAATATTTCTTCAAATACAGGGTGATTTTTTTTTTAAGTTGTGAAAGTAAAACCCTATAACAAAAGAACCACTGATCCAAATGACCTAAAATTCCATCAGTATGCTCCCAAAGCAATGGGATTTTTTAGGCGTGGTTTAAAAAAAACTTAAAATCGCACCGACAGATGGTATATGCAGTATATGCAGTAAAGTCGGGAGACGAACTTGCGCACGACACATGCACATTGGCAATAAAAACGTGAAGTACGCACACCTGATGTTCATTATTCTACGGATATCCTCGCAATGACTGTGCCATTGATGGACCGCGCGTTGTTAGTGAAACTGTATTACCAGAATAATGGCAGCGCAGCAACTGCTCTAGGAGATTTAGGACACTAAAGAATTTAAGAAAAGGTCCAATGACGACAGAGAGACTACGGAAGATGGTTTCTCAAAGTACCGTCCATTATTTTCCTTCCACTGACGATATTCTTTGTTTCTGTTAACTTACAGCGCCATCTGTCGGTGCGATTTTAAGTTTTTTGGACGACGCCTAAAAAATTCCCATTGCTTTGGGAGCATACTGGGGAAATTTCTGATCATTTGGATGAGTGGTTGTTTTATTATAGGGTTTTACTTTCAAAACTTTAAAAAAAAATCACCCTGTATTTCTTTAAATATGAAAATATGAAAAAGTAAAGAAATATATATCAAATACTCTTTTTTTCTTTAAGTTGTAACAAGGAATATGAAATTCGAATAAAATAATTTAAAGATTAGCTATGTAAATATAATCTTCGTATCTTTTAAGACACAATATGCTGAATTAAAATGAAGACCAATTATGAAAAATTTTTCTCTCTCATAAATTTATTGAGATATTATACTTTATTTCATATATACTACTATTTTATATATATATATTTCTTTTTTTTCTTCTGAATTATTTGTAATAATCTAGATTCAATACTTATTTTAATTTTATATTTTTATATCTTATATTTATATATTTACAATTTTTCTCTATAGCTTCATTTTTTAAACAAAGTTTTTCTGAGGTGAAGCGCATGTAATAACGTAACAATCAAAGAAGAAAACAGAGGTACAAAGTTAAAAAAAATAATTTATGAAAATGTTTAGTACATTTGTTTAAAGAGGTTTGGTTTATATCTAATGAGAGGTTTATGAGTATATATCATTGACAAACTAATTAGTATATGTTTTTGAGGTATGAATTTTAAAATTGGTATAAATACCACACTTTTAATTTATATATTTTGTAAATACTATTTTATATATTTTTCTTTTTTTCTTCTGAATTATTTATAATAACCTATATTCAATACTTATTTTAATTTTATATTTTTATATCATATTTATATATTTACAATTTTTCTATTTCTATGTTCCAAAGAATATCTTTAAATTTATGTATATCCTTTTATATTTATCCAAGATTTATTTGTTAATTCAATTTTATTTTTATTCGTTTAATTTTTTCTTATATGAATTTTTTGTATTTTTATTAAATTTTATGCAATCACAATTCTAAAATATGATTGTCTTAAGTAAAAATTTGGCGACTGGCAATTTATACCTTCTTTCAAATTTTAGGTCCAATGCTCGGTATAGGGAAATTAGTAGGGATTTCTTTGGACCGTCAAACAGTTACCTATCTCATTGTCTCAATTCTCAACTAAAGTTTAAAAAATGTTCATCCTCTAGGTATTTAACTTGCCCAAAAGCAGATAAAGAACAAATTGATAATAACAGTAAGTCAAAAAATATATTCCATTTTTGTAAAGCGATTAGTATTATTTATTCCATTAAATGTAATTTATGGAATATGGAATACATTGGTCAAACTTGCAATCTATTACGCATAAGAATTAATCAACACAGAACAAATATTCTTAACAATTGTTCAAAATGTTGAATATTTACATTTTCAACTTCATGAATTTAAAAATATTACTCTTAAGATATTAAGTATGAATAGAAATTTAAATGATAGGTTGCTTTATGAATCAATTTTTATTAAATCGCGTAACTCTCTTTACCCTTAAAATGTTTTTAATCGACCACACCATGTATACACCAATTCTACTAAATTTGACCAATATAGAAATACTTATTCTGAATTAAATCATTCAGTCACCAAAAAAACTACTAGGTCACAAAGAGGTAAACAAATAATAATAATAATAATAATAATAAAATAAATAAATAAATAAATAAATAAATAAATAAATAAATAAATAAATAATAAAAATAATAATAATACTCAATACATTTCAAGAAAACATATTAGCAAAGAATTACCAAATCTGGATCTAAATTTTAAAACATCGTATAATTGGTTTGATATCAGAAAACACAATTTTTCTATAAAAAAGAAACACCTTTATCTTTATTACAAAGTTTTCAATTGTATTAAATTTTATTCACATTTCAGTGATATTTTCTTTGATTTACTTCATTATAGATCCACATTTCTTAGTATAAAACTTTCAAAAAACCATACAATAAAGCAAATAATACTCAATTAATTATTAATTTCTCCAATCCAGTATTTAATAAAATTAATCTTCAAAATATTATTAACAATGACAGCAACTTCTTTCCTATTAAACATTTCACCATACATAAAACTTACTAGTACAATGTTACATTAGGGCGTCGTATTTTTAATTATAACCACTTTGCAAAATCTTTAACTTCTAATGATAATCCACAATGTTTTTGTAATAATCCATTGTACAGTAAGTTCGTTGACACTTTTCATGGTCATATTATTACTGGTGATTTAACTATTGTTGAAAATGATAATTTACGTAAGCTAATGTCATTTGGTACAAAGTTCCGTACTCCTTCCAAATATACTTTTCATTCAATATTAAAACAATTTAATCTTGATTTAGATCTTTTTATATAGAAAATCTCAATTGATTATAACAAACCTCTTGAATATTTTAATGAATGCAAATTTAATGTATTAAACAAATTAAACATAGAACTTTACAAACATTTTCAGTATAATCATAATTTAAAATTTAAAAAGTTAAATAGTAATATTAAAAATCTACAAAATAAATTTATTATTACTTATGTTGACAAATCACCAAATAATTATGCCTTTATTTGCAAATATTTTTACAAACAACTTATTTATAATGCAATTAACACAAGTGCTATATTTTAAAAAAGCACCTTTCACTACAGTTATCAAAAATAGACACATCCTCAGTTTTTATAAACTCTTAAAAATAAAATACCACAACTATCTTTATCCTTATAATGTTATCATACCTAAATTTCACAAAAATCCAATAAAATTTCGTACTGTTACAATTGAATGTAATACTTACAACAATAAAGCTGGCAATTTATTATTAACTATACTTACTAAATTGTATGATATCACTATACAAAATGAAAACAAATATGGCATTAAAAATAGCTTTAAACTTGTGAATAATATTAAAAATCTAAATAATATACATTATATTAAAACTTTTGATTTTAATGATTTATTTAATGATATTGATATAAAAGATTTATTTAATGTTATTAATTTGTTATTCAAAGAAAATAAGAATAATTTAAAATTAAACTTTCCTATTTCTATTTCTTATTTCAAAACACTAACTCGCTTCATTTTACATCATAATTACATAAACTTTAATGATACATTATATAAACAATGTACAGGTTTGCCACAAGGCGGTAAAGCTTCAAGTATTCTTGCAGATCTTTATCTATATTATTACGAACGAAATATTTCCCTTAGTGATTGTTATTTCTTCAGGTATATTGATGATATAATAGTTTTTTATACGAAATGTCAATCCAGTTATCAGTTACCCATAAATATCACAATAATTTAATATTAAGCAAAAATGATATCACAAATAATGTAATTAACTTCCTTGATCTAAGGTTCATACTTACTGATAATAAAAATCTATACATTGATATTTACGATAAACGCAATGACTTTCCGTTCAAAGTAAATTTATTCACTAATTATAAATCCTGTTTACATGAATCTGTTTATGGTAATATCTTACTAAATTTTGCTCACATAATAAATCATCTTTGTTCGAATAAATTTAAAATTCAAAATTCAAAATCAGTATATCAACAAGCTATTCATGTATCCTTCACATCTCATTAAATCAATATTAATCATATAGTTTTTTCACAATTTTCTTATATATTTTTTTCCTTACACACATGCACAAACACACGCACACGCGCGCGCACACACACGCACAAAATAAAAGCTATATTGCTCTAAAATGGAGAATTAATTAGTGTTAGTAAACTACATTCATTTGAATGGTTATGGAGGTGGGGTGATATGGTTTGGAAAACCTAAGGTAATTTTAGCTAAGTACGGCTGCATTTTTTTCTGAAAATTGATGACTTAGTTAGTAAATTAGATATTTACGAAACGGCACGAAGGGTTTGCAATAAACAATCACTTAGGAATACAAGCGGACATTTTGAGGACAGAAGCTCGAGAGCGGCTGACTACGCCAATTCAAAAAGACGCCAAGTTGACAATAGGCACAGTGTGGATCACGGAAGCAAAGAGTCGCATGTAATATGTTTTACATGTGGCAAACCTGGTCACGTGAGTGCGAAATGTGCCATGGCTAGTAATACAGAACAAGAATATTCAAATTTTAACCCGCAACGTAATCAAAATTGGCAAGAAACAAAATGCCAAGATGAGACCCAAAACACGGAAAGAAAAATAGTTAATATGGGCATGTTAAACGGTAAAAAGGAAGAATCTTAGATATTCGCGGAATAAAAACAAACGTAATAATTGATAAGGGAGCGACATTTCAATCGCCAATTCAAGATATTATACTGCAATAAACGCGCCAAAACTAACCAGCGACAATATATCTGTATCGGGCATAGGTGGAAAAGAAATTAAGCCAACGGGTTTTTTCTGGCATAAAGTCTACGTAGACGATATAGAAATCCAGGATAAATTTTACGTGGTACAGGAGAAGGACTGAGATTTAATAATAGGTGGAAAAGCGGTAGAAGGCATGACGTTAAAAGTAGTGGAAGATGTTGTTAGAATAATAAGTGACAACACAGTACGAGTAGGATACATTAAAATTAACGAAGTTCCGTCCAGAACTGATGAAATAGCTACATCAAGTATAAACAACGATAATCGAGGTTGGGAAGATATGGTTAATATCGACTGCATAAATGCACGAGGTGGATTTGACTCATATTACAAATTTAGCTAACAGAGAAAAAATACGAGAATTTATAAAATCATATAAGCCGAATAAAACAAAAGATACAGGATTATCTGATGAAGAATTAAATAGCATTACTCAGGATTTATTGATGATTGCTGAAAATGAAAAGGGTAGTGCTGTTTGAATCAGTTGTTGTTTGAATGCTGTTTGAAATGATTGATGCTGCTAAAGAGCATTTGACTGATGGAAACCGACCAAGTGGAGAGTGTGCAATCTGTTTGCATAAATTTAGTAACAATGATGATTTTTTTGAGAATCCAAGAAATAGTGAGGATGATGCAGAAAGTAAAGTGAAAAGTGATAAAATAAGTAGCCCTGCACATGATAGAATAAACTATGTAAAAGGTCGCAGTAAGAATTTTGATCATAGGGGAAAGAACAGAAATTTTAATAGACCATTTGATAACAGAAGCAACAATAGATATGGCCAAAGATATGTTAAACAGTCATTTAACCATGGAATTTATAATGAATATAGATATGGAAAACAGAGTTCCGAGAATTTTTACCAAAATGAATCTGAGATTCCTCAAAACTTTGAGACTAAAGATTCTTCGATACCTCAAAATATAACAGAAAGTGGAGATTCGATTAATAATTCACCGGATGTGGTTGAACCTAATGATGGATCTGAAATGCTAGAAAGTGCTTCACCTAATTCAGAAGCAAAGTATAATCCAAATTTTTCCCCTAGGTACAAGAATAGAGGCTACTATCATGGCCGAAATAATTATAATTATGCTGGCCGACGATCATGTAAAGCTAATTATAATGAACAAAGAAATTCACAACCATCACATAGGTATAATGTCAGTAGAAATAATTCTCATCATGGATTTAAAGGAGCTTATAGTGGAAGAGATGCATAATTCTAGAAGAAATAGGTATACAGGTTCCAAAAATAGATATCAATATGCAGAAAGAAATTACATAGAAAATAAGTATCCAGCTTCTAAAGATAGAGAGCAATATCCGGAAAGAAATAAAAATCTCAAAAAATTAACTGTTTAGGCATGAAAAAATTAATAAATCAAGATGCTGATGTCGAGACGCCATCACGTCAGGATGATCAATTTGTAGGATTTCAGTTTAAACACTTCATTTCCTTTATGACGTGCATGATCATCAAATTAACTGACGCTCTAGTACTATTATTACCCATGATTTAAATGCACGAGTTATAAATAATTTGGATCGCGAGATCAAGATTTGAACATCTTCAAAAATTGGAAAAAGAGCCAGTCTTCTAATTTTTATTGTGAAGCAAGCGTCAAAATGGGAAATAGCCAGTAAAGGTGCTGTTAGACCTAGTTGGACTTTTGGAAAATAAATATATTGTATATGTTGGGCGAGAAGTGTATTAGCTGTGAAGAAATTATTAGTAAAGTATTGTAGAATTATCTGTCTTGGACTGTATTAAAGTTTATATTTTGTTATTGAACGTCTAGTCCTTCATATAATTCCAGTAAATCAACTGTTTACATATCATCTTCTTACATATATATATCAACATATTTTAATCTATAAATTATCTAAACTTTTACTAGATAATTAAAGTTACTTACAATATTTTTCTCACATTATTATATTATGTTTAATTACAGTTTAATTATAAGGCATGTGTTATTATAAGGATATGATTATACAAAAGATTATATAGCATTATTCATTTTTAATTTATTTTAATTTACATAAAATATAATCTTACTATATTTAGATTGCATTCTCAAATTACTATTACGAACTTAATTTCTAGATTCAAACGTTGTTTATTACTTGTAAATTGTTTTATATAATTTTTTAATAGGTAAAAAATAACCTCGATTTTATAAAAGGTCTTAAATTATTATTATTATTATTGTAACAACGGCTGCAGGGTGCAGTATTTCTCCAAAAGAACGCTTGTTTCCTTCTGAACGTTAGAAGATGCTCGCAGAAGTGGGGAGGGGGTTGGACATTTTGGAGCAATGACCGAAAACTTCCGCCCTTACCCCCAGTGGACAGTGTACACGTAGACGTAGAGAAGCGAGGAGTCTGTTGTTGGAAAGCGAGCGATGAGGTTCGCTTGTAAACAGCTCCGGTTTTAGTGAGATGTTTTTTTCAGTGCTTTCCGCTGTGTTCTGCGGTGATTATGAATATCACGATTAAATTGTAAATCACAAAGAACTTGTACAGAATATTTTTTTTAATTGAATCCAGTGGATTCTTTATTAGTTTAGCTGTGCGTGAATGTTTATGTTTGAAATTAACACTCGCTACACCACAGCTTATGATTAATGGTGGCAGTGCTCGTTGGGATGTTGGAACTAGATTAATTAATTCCACGAATCCTTAGCCACCTTCTGCAAAAAAAATTATAATTGTAAAAGTCGTGCAGTTATCGTATAAGCACGCATTTTGTGGGAGAACTTTGTCGACGATTTCCACGAGTTTCGGAACGGCCAAGTATCCAGAGTTTTATTTTCTGACATTTGGAGTCTCTGTAAAGAAGAATCAGTGTTCTGTCCGGAAGGTCAAGGATTCATTCTTGTGAAGTGGAGCGAGTGGATACCATCGATAAAGATCCGGTGTGGAGCTTCATTTCTGTTGGACTGTTTATCTGCCGACCCTGGAATTTGCCTGGAATTTGCTATGTGTCCCCCAGCGTAAACATCAAATATGGAATGGTAAGCCCCTATATTTCTCGTGCATGCTGAATTTTGGGTGGTCCCATTGTTATATATACATGTACATAAATTTAGTAGAAATAATGTTGGGCTAAGTAATTTGAAGTAGGGTTTATTATTATTATTATTACTTCAAGGTTCATGCGTACGGGATAGCTATAAGTTATTTTATATTCTCTGGTTATTGTACTAATGTTCTCAGGTAAATATTTATTGCAGAAGTGGCGGGTTATTTATTTTATGTGTGTTTTTGTTCTTTTGTGATAAGTATAAAGATTAAATTATTTTTTATGCACATGTAGAGTGCTAATGCAGCTAAACAATATGTGTTACAGTGTGAAAGCATTTGTTTAGAGGTAGGAGATTGAATTAATGAAAATTATCACTGTGAATTCATTTTTAAAATAAATTCATATTCCTAGTAGAAAGGAATTTTGTTTAAATTAATCTACTAAGTCTTTTCTTTACTGTGTAGTATTTTTATGAGTGTTTTTTGGGTTTATCTTATCATTTATGGTGTTTTATTTAGGGAGTTACTCAGTTTTGAAAAGAAAAGTAGATCCTTGATTTTCTTTGCTTTTTTATTGCTAATTGTGTTCGGGAAAATTATTGTGCTTTTTTGTATTTTGTGTTGAGATATTTTCTGTGTTTAATTATGGCCAGTTTCTTGAATAAACAAAATAAAAGCGTTCTGCTATTGCTCGCGGCCGATTTTGATACAGAATTACCTGCGGACAGTAAAAAGGTAGCGATAATTCAGGCAATTTTGCGTGCCTCTGATTATGAGGAGCAAATGGCTAAAGATATGTTGGAAGGGATATTAATAGAGAGGGAAAACTGGCAGAGCAAGAAAGATCAGACAAATTAGCGGAGCAAGAAAGGTTAGATAAATTGGCAGAAAGAGAGAAAGATAGACAGTTGGAGTTAGAGAAGGCGAAGTTACAATACAATGTAGATACTACCTCTGTAGCTTCCACAGTTTCTGTAGTGGCAGAAAGTAAAGATAAAAAAGTAAGTTTAAAAGATTTAGTCCCAAAATTTGACCCTAAATCCATTGACATTACTTTATTTTTTATGATTTTTGAGAGTCAGGCGTTAAAAGAAAATTTAGATGAATCTAATTATGTATCACAGCTTATACCCTTGTTGCCTGTAGATGTTGCGGAAATTATTGTAAAGGAACCGCTAGAGAAAAGGGATGACTATCAGCACATCAAAAGCGTTTTGCTAAAAAGGTTTAGATTAAGAGCTGGGGCCCTTAAAACTAAATTTGAAAACCATCAAAGGAAGTCAGGTGCACTGTGGTCTGAACTTGTGTATGAGCTGAGAGGGTATTTGGATAACTGGTTGGAAACGGTTGAAGTGAATGATTTCGAATCCCTCAAAGAACTTATACTCACAGAGCAGGTGAAACGTAGAGTCCCTTTTGAAATTAAAGAGAAATTCTTAGACGAATGGGATGAGATGAAGACAGCGTCCTATTTAGCAGAAAAATGCGATAAATATGAGAGTGTGAGAGGGAATTTTAAGAAAATGGAAAATAAATTTTGGAATAATAAGTCATTTGGTAGGGACAGGAACGGTCAGGATAACTTCAAGAGTAAGGGGGAACAGGCAGTAAAGTCGGGAGGGGCTGATAAAAAGGATCACGCAAGTAGAAATTCTTGGAATAAAGATAAGTTTGATAGAAGGAAACCTATTGTCTGTTTCCAGTGTAACCGTGCAGGGCATATCAGACCGGATTGCCCAGATTTAAAACGTAAAGACTCTGGAGATGTAGTTAGTCACCTGGGTGTAGATGTTAGTTTAGGAGAGTGTTTTGCACCGTATTTCAAAAAGGCAGAAATTAATGGAATAGGGGATACTGGGGCTGGCATTGATCTTTGTGACCGTAGCTGGATTGATAATGAGGATTTGATTGGTGAAGTCACTTGGATTAAACAACCCCTGGATAATGAATGTAAATGTTTGCCATTGGCTAGAGTTACAATTAAAGGAGATTTTGGAACGGTGGTCACTAAGGCAGCTGTGAAACCTATCGAGTTAGAACAAGGTTATTATTTGTTAGGAAACAAAACGGCTGAGCTTATTGAGGAGTCGAGGCGTAATCCTGTACCGGTAAATGCTGTAATGACGCGCAGTCAGAGGCGTGAACATGAGAGAGAAATGTCCGCTGTGAAAGTTGAGAGTGAATTTGGTTCGGAGGATGGAGAACCGGATGAAGGGGAGTCTAGTGGCGGTGAGGAAGAAGATGGGATAGTTATTCCGGAAAGGTTAGAGGCAGAGTCGGGTTTGGAGAAGGTATCCGCAGAGAAATTTAAGGAAGAGCAGATAAATTGCGCTTCACTTAAGCAGTTGTGGGAGAAGGCCAGTAAACCTAACGAAAAAGAATTTTGTGTTAGAGATGGTAAGCTTGTGCGGGTATAGCAGTCACGGAGAGGTGATGATAAAGTGCAGTTATGTGTGCCGGAAGTTTATCGTAGAGAAGTTCTAGCATTGTGTCATGAGCAGGTGTCAGGGCATTTGGGTACGACTAAGTCCAAGGATAGGGTTCTGAGATGTTACTTTTGGCCAAACTGTTATCACGATATTGAGAATTATGTTAAGACTTGTGATACATGTCAAAAGGTAGGTAACAATCGAGATAGGCGAAAGGCCCCTTTGAAGTTAGTACTGATAATTTCGGAATGCTTTACCAAAATAAATTTAGACGCGGTTGGTCCCCTGCAAACTAGTAATAAAAACAACAAGTACTTAATTACATCCATTTGCCTCGCTTCTAAATATCCTGATGCTATTCCGGTGGAAAACATCACTTCCACATCCGTTATTGATGCTTTGGTACAGATATTCGCTAAGACAGGTTATCCGAGAGAGGTGCAAAGTGACCTAGGAAAATCTTTCACCAGCGAGTTAACATCAGAATTTTTTAATGTATTTGGTATCAAAGTGTCGCATAGCTCAGTTTGCCATCCGGAGTCGAACAGCGTGGAAAGGATGCATTCTACTTTGAAGAAAGTACTTAAAGCTTTGTGTCTAGAGTCCGGTCGAGACTGGGAAGAGGTTTTGCCTATGGCGTTGTTTGCTCTAAGAACTGTGACGCATGAAAGTACTGGGTTTAGTCCTGCCGAGCTGGTTCATGGAAAAAATTTACGCATGCCGCACACTTTAGTTTATGAGAATTGGATGGGTCAAGGTAACACGGATCAAAATGTGGTAGATTACATTTTGAACTTGACGAATAGGTTGAAAAGGTGTCAGGATTTAGCAACTAGGCGTATGGAGGAATGTCAGGACAAAAGGAAGACATGGTATGATAGGAATGCGGTAACTAGAAAATTCAAAGTTGGGGACCAGGTGTTGGTTTTGGCAACATCAAAGCCTCATAAGATGGCCGTAAATTGGGTTGGGCCGGGAACTGTCACTGGAGTGATTTCGGAAACAAATTACACAGTTGACTTGCCTGAGAGGCGCAATAAGTCTACTATCTACCATGTGAATCTTTTGAAACCTTATTACAAGCGGCCTGAATTTGTTAATCTGCTGATTGACATAGATGCGGAAGAGGTGGAAGAAGCTGAGATCCCTTATCCCCTGCCAAACCCCACACAAATTGACTTCTGGGAAGTTGTGTATAACAGCGAGTTAGAGAAAAAAGTGACAGATAGCCAAATAAGTTTATTTCAGGAGGTTATAGAGAGAAATAGAAAAGTTTTTTCTTCAGACCCTGGACGTACCCATCTGGTAGAGATGGATATCGAGTTGACAGATGAATCGCCGGTGAGGGCGAAACCTTATAGAATGTCACCTAGGCAGACCGAAATTTTAAGAGAGGAAATCAGGAGACTATTGGAATTAGGGGTGATAGAAGTAGGGCAGTCTGATTTTACGTCCCCCATGATTTTGGTAGAGGTTCCGGGAAAGGATCCTCGTCCCTGTGTGGACTATCGCAGATTAAATGCGAAGACCCGAACGGAATTTTTTCCACTCCCCAATATAGAGGAGGTGGTAGAAAAAGTGAGTTCGGCGACTTTCATCACGGTAATGGATTTAACCAAAGGTTATTTCCAGATACCACTGACCAAAAGGGCCCAAAGGTACGCTGCGTTTGTGACACCTTTCAGAGTATTTTTACCCAAGGTCATGATGTTTGGTCTCCTGAACGCACCTTTCTACTTTTGCAAATTAATCGCAAGTGTTTTGGGTGGGCTTGAATTGTTTGCCTTGCCATATATCGATGACATTGCGGTGTTCTCTCTTACATGGGAGAGTCACATGAAGGACATCGCTGAGGTTCTGAAGCGATTGTTAGAGGCCGGCCTAACAGTGAAACCCACAAAGTGTAAATTTGCACAGGATAGTGTGAGGTTTTTAGGTCACGAGGTAGGTTCGGGGAAGCGGTCTCCCAGTGACATAAAAGTGAAGGCTATCCAGGAATTTCCAACGCCTTCCACTAAGACGCAAGTGAGGTCATTTCTGGGAATGACGGGTTATTATTCACGGTATATAAAGGATTATGCAGTAATTGCAGTCCCCTTAACAAATGTTTTGAAAGGGAAGTTCAAAAAAGAAAAGATAGAGTGGAGTGAGGAGTGCGAAAAGGCTTTCCAGGAATTAAAAGAGAAGTTAACCCAGAGTCCCGTATTGTACGCCCCAGATTATAGTCAGGAGTTTATTGTGCAGACCGACGCAAGTTTATATGGTGCTGGCATAGTCCTGTCACAGGTACGAGATGGGGAGGAACATCCCATTCTGTACTTGAGTAAAAAATTTTCCAGGGCAGAGCAGAATTACAGCACTGTTGAACGGGAATTGGCAGCAATTGTGTACGGTCTGAAAAAACTGAATCACTACCTGGACGGGCAGCGGTTTGTGGTCCAAACAGATCACAATCCTCTGACGTACTTAAAAACAATGATGGGGTACAATGCGAGACTGACTAGGTGGGCATTGTATTTGCAGTCATTCAACTTCAAAATCGAACACAAACCTGGGAAACTTCACGGGAATGCAGATGGGTTAAGTAGAACCGAATAGTGTAATTTCTTTACTTGATTCCCGAATTAGTATTTGTTTATAATTTTTATTTACGAGTTATTGTTTTTGTTTTTTTGTTTTTTTTTTGTTATTTATCACTTGTATATATTTTGTGTGTAATTTAGTATTTTTTTAGAATTTACTTTAATTTCAAGGAATCGCACTGTGTCAGTTGTTGAACTCAGATAAATATCTCATCTGTTATATTAAATTTAATTACGAAAATGTTTTTATTATTTGAATTGTTATGGAAATTCATAAGTGAAATCTAGGATTATCATGAGTCTTTCAAAACTGAGTACGCGTGCGTCTGTATGAACCTTGTATAGAGAAAAATTAAAGTGTATAAAGTTATTAAGGTATTAGTAAAAGGTAAAAGTATTAAGGTAAAGTTATTAAGGTATTTCCTTAGCACTTACAACTGGAGTTTAGGTGTTGGGACCTTTCAGATTTAGTGTGTTAAGAATGAGGGGCTCGGTACCTGGTTCAAATTTACATTTTCATAGGTGTATGCACCGTATGAAAATTCTTTAGGGTGAAGGAGCTGTAACAACGGCTGCAGGGTGCAGTATTTCTCCAAAAGAACGCTTGTTTCCTTCTGAACGTTAGAAGATGCTCGCAGAAGTGGGGAGGGGGTTGGTCATTTTGGAGCAATGACCGAGAACTTCCGCCCTTACCCCCAGTGGACTGTGTACACGTAGACGTACAGAAGCGAGGAGTCTGTTGTTGGAAAGCGAGCGATGAGGTTCGCTTGTAAACAGCTCCGGTTTTAGTGAGATGTTTTTTTAGTGCTTTCCGCTGTGTTCTGCGGTGATTATGAAGATCACGATTAAATTGTAAATCACAAAGAACTTGTACAGAATATTTTTTTAAATTAAATAATTTTTAATTGAATCCAGTGGATTCTTTATTAGTTTAGCTGTGCGTGAATGTTTATGTTTGAAATTAACACTCGCTACACCACATTATTACTATTATTATTATTATTATTATTATTATTATTATTATTATTATTATTATATTTTAAATTTTATATTTACTTATATTTAGTAATTTTTAATATTAACTCTTTCATTTTATTTTTATTTAAAGATCCTCTCTTTTTTGAATGATACAAACAGTTTTATTTTAACATTATAATTCATTTAAATTACGTAAATGTTACATATGTTTCATTATAGATGGCAGCACTAAATTAACTAGTTTAAAATACTCTATTGGAATCTAAAGATTTGGTATTTAATTACTTTGAAGTTTGTTCTAATATTGGTTGGAATTTATAATTTTTCAAAAAATTGAAATAAATGTAATTATTTCATAATTTTATTTACTTTTGTTTTATTAAATTTTTATTAATATGTGCTTTTTACAAATTAATAAATTAGCAAATTGTAAAGCTATCTTATTTTTTCTTCCTCATAGAGGGCGCTGCTATAACAATACAATGATATATCGTAGTCAATATTCGATTATCATTAAATATCTTATCATTTCTTCTTTTTTTTTATGCTGTAAATATTTTAATTTCAAAATTCCTTTCATTATTATCATCATTATTAAGAGTGGATATTGTTTTAAAATAAGATAAAAATAATTTATAGGTGTATATGAATTATTTTTAAATTTGTAGAAATAGTTTATTTTATTAACTGTCAACATAACGGTTATATGCAACGTGCATTTCTAACGGATAACGTGGTTTTTGATAGCTAAAATGTTGCTGGTTCGGTATGTTTTACTGCTATTTCTCTTTTTTTAACAATTCCTTTTTAAATACTTTTTGTATTTAATAATGCTCCCTTGTTCATTGATTTTGCACATATTATGTTCAGTTACTCAATATTTGTCCATTTTTATTCAATTTTCTTTAAATTTGACTTTGTAATTGATCGGGCAATTTGAGTTAAAAAAATTGACTCACGGCTATTAACTCAAATTGAGATCAATTACATTTTACTTATATTACTGGAATTAATAACAAAGTGACCCTTGAAACCCTTGAAAAACCCCTGTAAACCCTTGAAAAATAACCCTTGAAAAAGTATTCTACTATATAAGTTTCCAATAGCTTCTTGTAATAATTTTCAGTTTCTGCACATTGGATTTTTTCTCTACATATCTTTAATTACTATTTCCAGTTTATTTTAATTTTGAGAAGCTTAAATTTTGGGATATATTTATGTATTGTATTGTAATTATCGGTTTATGTATTGTCGATTATTATTTATGTGGTTTAATGGTTATTATTATACATAATTTATTATATATATAAAAACAATGTGTATATTATTTAAAGAATTTAAATCTCAATTAAAATTAAAAGATCATATTTCCGTAATTTTTTTTAAAACTTTACTAAATTTTACATTGCATAATAATTACATCATATATGACAATATTATTTATAAACAATGCCAGGGAATACCGCAGGGTGGGACCGCTTCTAGTATTCTCTCTGACCTTTACTTATATTATTATGAAAGAAATATTGGTCCAAACAATGATTATGTATTTTATCGCTATATTGATGACATTATTATATTTTATTTCAATGATAAAAATTGCACATCACCACTCAATTTTTATCCTAATCAGCTTACATTACGCGAAAATGATTTGATTAATAATAATATAAATTTTCTTGACTTAAAAATTAAAATTAATGATAATTATAAATTTATTTTTGATATTTATGATAAAATATTTGATTTTCCATTTAAAGTAAATATTTTTACCAATTTTGCTTCATGTTTACATAAATCAGTTTATAAAAATATAATTATCAATTATCTTCATCGTATAAAATATCTATGCACAGATATAAATAAAAACAAAAATATTAGATTTATTCGAGATCATGCAAAACTTTATGGTTATCTTATTTTTTTGATAAATTCAATTATCAACTCTTTTAAATAACATTTATTACATCATATAAATATAAACATGTTATATGTAATAAATTACTGTTTTAGTGTGCGATAAAAAATAGCAAATGATATAGAAAATTACAATTAAAACATACATAAATACAATTAAAAGATATAAGGACAATAATTAAGATGATTGAACATTATTTACACATTATATAGTTATTGTGATTGTGCGTTGCCGATCACCTTTATTTTAAGTGATACTAATGATCAGATTTAAAACATATAAATACAACTAAAACATATACCATTTATACATATAAGGACAATACTTAAGATGGTTGAACATTATTTACACTTTATATAGTTACTGTGATTGTGCGTTTAGTCGATCACTTTTATATTAAGTGATTCTAATGATCAGTTATAAAAGTCTATAAAATATGCATTGTATTAAAATAATTGTAAAATAACTTATACAAAAACACATAAAATTATACATGGATAACATTGTTGATAACATTGTTGATTATAAATCACAAACATAACTTATATATATATATATATATTTAAATCTTTTATTTAAATGTTTAACTTTAACAAAGTATTTTAATTACTGCATTGCATTAAAATGATTGAAGCACATAAGTAATCTAATTATTATTAATTAAAATTATTTACATAATATTTACTCAATGTAAGAATCTTTGAAATACTATGTAAGATAAATATAATTCTGGTTAAATTTAATTCATATCATAGGATTTTGTATGATGTTAATGTAAAACTACAGTGATATTATTATTTTTTACTATTTATATATATTATTAAATCTAGTATAATAAATTTGTAAATCATGCTTAATTTTGAATAATTATTGTTCCAATAGAGGGCAGCACATTGCTTGTCATATTAATGTTAATCATATTTTTAATTTACCTATTGAGGGCGCTTATCGCTTGTGTATTTAAATTTTACTTTTAAAGATTCAAATTATATGGAAAATTTGTATATTCACAAATATAAATTTGTTTTTTAGTGTATTTATCACATAAATAAATTTGTGTGTTTTAAATCAATTTGTGTCAAAGTAGTAATAATTAAGGTGATATTTCAAAATATGTTCTCTCAACTTAACCTTCAAATAATTTCTCTCAACTTGACTATATCATCAAGTATTTGATATTTTATGATGTGCGCCATGTGGTCATATTGATATAAATTAGACCTTGTGTTATTTAAGGATTTTGGATAATTATTGTGAGTAAACTATTTTATCTATTTTTTACAAGTTTTTTATTTCCAATTTTATTATTTCCAACTGTTATCTGGTAAAAATATTTTATCTATTCTTTACAAGTTTTTTATTTCCATTTTTATTATTTCCAATTGTCTTCTGGTAATAATTCAGTATACCTGGATGATTGTACTGATCTTAGCATATATGCCAGTATAATTATGAAATACTGAATTATTTTTTAAAACACGTGTGGGTACATCCAGGTTGAAAATTATATCTAGACGTGTTTTTTCATATCCAATTCTAATTTAAATATCTTGTTATCCAATTTTCCATTATATTCAGTTCATATTTCATTTCTTAATCCATTTGTATTCACTTGATATCAACTCCAAATTATTAACATTTTATGGTTAATTTTATATATATATAAATTATTATTATTATTATTATTATTATTATTATTATTTTTATAATTTTCTCTCTCTCTCCTTTTAAATATTCTTCATATTTTCAGTATTTTTGGCCAATTACCATTGAAGCACAAGCTATGGTAAAATTATGATTGCACTTGTTAATTTATTAACTATGTGGTATTCTGTCTACACATTATTATTAATTATCTCTTTGGAGGTTTAATTAGATTGTTACAAGAACTTGATATGTTTTTTGAAATTCAAAGATATTATAATTATTTAACATTCTATAAAATTCTGCTGCATTGCGCAATTTGGTATGGAATGGTTTTTACATATTATTTTTCAATAATTATCTAGTTGAAACTATTGATTTTCATATGATACCATAATTTAGCATATTTGGCTTATAAATCACTTTGATTAGCTTCTGTTTGGAATACATAGTTAATATAGCTGCATTGCGCTTTTAATGGTGTATTTAATAATGATTTAATAATAATAATTATATAATATTACTATTATTTCTTGGTATCATTTGTTCATCTATTGAATTTTCAAATGCATCTTTATAACATCTTATTCGGGTTTTTTTTTTTTTTTTTGCCAACATTAATTTTGTATTGACTTATTATTGGTTGGGGATTTTAGATTGTTGTCTTTTGATGTTAGTTAGCTTAATGGGTCTTTATGTATATATGTAAATAGTTTTATTATATTTAATCAAGTATAAAACATCTGTTAATCTTATATTAAATATTTATTATTATAAATGTATGGTTATTCAAGAGTACTTTATAAAAATAAAGTTGTTTAAAAAAAATTATTATTTGATGTTATAATTATAATTTTTACTATGTATCTCTTGCAATTTTTATTGCTTTCAAACAATATGGTAGTTATGAGTAAAATGTTAGATACTGGCAATTTAGGCCTTGGTGGATCCAGGACTAATGCTCAGTACAGGAAGATTAGGGATCTTCCTGGATCGTTATCAGATAACCTATTCTGTTGTCCCAAGCCTGTACTATGTTTTCGTGAGTGTAAATCTAAGCGTTGCCTTACATGTCCTTTAGCTGATAAGTCCCAGATTTCAAATAATCACAATCTTAATTTGGTAAAATTTTGCAAAGCATACAATGTAATCTATTCATTGAAATGCAATTCGTGTAATATGGAATATATTGGAAACTCTTGTCAAAAATTACATAAACGGCTAAATTTACATCGTTCTCATATTGATAAATTTAAAAAATCTAAATTTCAAACTACTCATAATATTGAATATGCTCATTTCAAAAATCATGATTTTAAAAATATTACTATTAAAATGCTTAAAATACAAAAAAATTTTACTGAACGACTTTTTCTAAAATCTAAATATATAAGACATTTTAATACTACCTATCCTTATGGATTAAATCAATTAGTATACAAAAAATCACAACCTGTTTTTTCAGATTTAACTAAATATGAAAATTATAAAAATCTTTATTCAGGATTAAATTTTTCAAACATAAAAAAAACTTCAAGATCTGGTAGAGGTAAACATAATAACAAAAAATACACTGATAATATTATGATACAACAAGAACTTGATGATCTTGAGGCACAATTTTGTAATGATTATTGTTGGATTGCTATAAGAAAACATATTTTTAGTATTAAAAAGAAATATTTAAACCAATATTTCAAAGTATTTAAAAAGAATCAATATTCTCCACATTTTTGTGATATCTTTTATGATATTCTTCATTATAGAGCAAACCTATTAAATACAAGTCTTTCTAATAAACCTAAATATAAAACTAATAATACACAACTGATTATAAATTTTTCCAATCATGTATTTAATAATATCAATTTACACAATATCATAAACAACACTACTAATAATTTTCCAATAAAAAATTTTACCATTCACAAGACATATAAATATAATCGCAACCTTGGACGTAAAATTTTTAATTACAATTCTTTTGCAAAACAAATGGTCTCTTCAAATAAATACCCTTGTTATTGTAATGACCCAAAATTTCAAAAGTACATAAATACAACACATGGTCATATTATTACTGGTGATATTAATATTGTAGAACAACCTATTTTACAAAATTTAATGCATAATGGACCAAAATTTCGCCTTCCATATAGGTGTAATATCAAACCCATAATATTGCAGCTTATTCAAGATATTGATTTATTTATATATAAAATTGCTATTGATTACAATAAACCTATCGAGTATTTTAGTGAATGGAGATTTTCTGTAATAGATAAATTTAAAAATGAAATTATAAAAAAATATCAATATATTACACATGCAGCTTTTAAAAATATAAATAAACATATATCAGAATTACAAAACAAATTTATAATTACTTATGTAGATAAATCTCCAAATAATTATGCTATTATTTGTAAAGAGTACTATAAAGTGTTAATTCACAATGCAATTAACACAAGTAATATTTTTAATAAAACTAAATTAAATATTGAAATTAATAATAGAAAATTATTAAATTATCACAAATTACTAAAAATCAAATCTAATAATTTAAATTATCCTTATCTTGTTATAATTCCAAAATTTCATAAAAATCCAATTAAATTTCGCACAGTTACCATCGGGTGTAATACATATAATAATAATGCAAGCAATTTACTACTTAATATTTTAAAGCAGATATATGATATAACGATAAAACATAATAACCACCATTGCCTAAAAAACAGTTTTCAGCTTATTAATAAAATAAATAATATCAATCCAGTAAAATTCATAAAAACATTGGATTTTAATGATTTATTTAATAACATTGATATAAAAGACTTACATAAAACAATGTATATATTATTTAAAGAATTTAAATCTCAATTAAAATTAAAAGATCATATTTCCGTAAATTTTTTTAAAACTTTACTAAATTTTACATTGCATAATAATTACATCATATATGACAATATTATTTATAAACAATGCCAGGGAATACCGCAGGGTGGGACCGCTTCTAGTATTCTCTCTGACCTTTACTTATATTATTATGAAAGAAATATTGGTCCGAACAATGATTATGTATTTTATCGCTACGACATTATCATATTTTATTTCAATGATAAAAATTGCACATCACCACTCAATTTTTATCCTAATCAGTTTACATTACGCGAAAATGATTTGATTAATAATAATATAAATTTTCTTGAATTAAAAATTAAAATTAATGATAATTATAAATTAATTTTTGATATTTATGATAAAAGATTTGATTTTCCATTTAAAGTAAATATTTTTACCAATTTTACTTCATGTTTACATAAATCAGTTTATAAAAATATAATTATCAATTATCTTCACCGTATAAAATATCTATGCTCAGATATAATTAAAAACAAAAATATTAGATTTATTCGAGATCATGCAAACTATATGGTTATCCGTTTTTTTTGATAAATTCAATTATCAACTCTTTTAAATAACATTTATTAAATCATGTAAATATAAACATGTTATATGTAATAAATTACTGTTTTAGTGTGCGATAAAAAATAGCAAATGATATAGCAAATTACAATTAAAACATACATAAATACAATTAAAACATATAAGGACAATAATTAAGATGATTGAACATTATTTACACTTTATATAGTTATTGTGATTGTGCGTTGCCGATCACCTTTATTTTAAGTGATACTAAATGATCAGATATAAAACATATAAATACAACTAAAACATATACCATTTATACATATAAGGACAATACTTAAGATGGTTGAACATTATTTACACTTTATATAGTTACTGTGATTGTGCGTTTAGTCGATCACTTTTATATTAAGTGATTCTAATGATCAGTTATAAAAGTCTATAAAATATGCATTGTATTAAAATAATTGTAAAATAACTTATACATGGATAACATTGTTGATAACATTGTTGATTATAAATCACAAACATAACTTATATATATATATATACTTTAAATCTTTTATTTGAATGTTTAATTTTAATAAAGTCTTTTAATTACTGCATTGCATTAAAATGATTGAAACACATAAGTAATCTAATTATTATTAATTAAATTTTTTTACATAATATTTACTCAATGTAAGAATCTTTGAAATACTATGTAAGATAAATATAATTCTGGTTAAATTTAATTCATATCATAGGATTTTTTACGATGTTAATGTAAAACTACAGTGATATAATTATTTTTTACTATTTATATATATTATTAAATCTAATATAATAAATTTGTAAATCATGCTTAATTTTGAATAATTATTGTTCCAATAGAGGGCAGCACATTGCTTGTAATATTAATGTTAATCATATTTTCTAATTTACCTATTGAGGGCGCTTATCGCTTGTGTATTTAAATTTTACTTTTAAAGATTCAAATTTATATGGAAAATTTGTATATTCACAAATATAAATTTGTTTTTGAGTGTATTTATCACATAAATAAATTTGTGTGTTTTAAATCAATTTGTGTCAAAGTAGTAATAATTAAGGTGATATTTCAAAATATGTTCTCTCAACTTAACCTTCAAATAATTTCTCTCAACTTGACTATTTCATCAAGTATTTGATATTTTATGATGTGCGCCATGTGGTCATATTGATATAAATTAGACCTTGTGTTATTTAAGGATTTTGGATAATTATTGTGAGTAAACTGTTTTATCTATTTTTTACAAGTTTTTTATTTCCAATTTTATTATTTCCAACTGTTATCTGGTAAAAATATTTTATCTATTCTTTACAAGTTTTTTATTTCCATTTTTATTATTTCCAATTGTTTTCTGGTAATAATTCAGTATACCTGGATGATTGTACTGATCTTAGCATATATGCCAGTATAATTATGAAATACTGAATTATTTTTTAAAACACGTGTGGGTACATCCAGGTTGAAAATTATATCTAGACGTGTTTTTTCATATCCAATTCTAATTTAAATATCTTGTTATCCAATTTTCCATTATATTCAGTTCATATTTCATTTCTTAATCCATTTGTATTCACTTGATATCAACTCCAAATTATTAACATTTTATGGTTAATTTTATATATATATAAATTTTTATTATTATTATTATTATTATTATTATTATTATTTTTATAATTTTCTCTCTCTCTCCTTTTAAATATTCTTCATATTTTCAGTATTTTTGGCCAATTACCATTGAAGCACAAGCTGTGGTAAAATTATGATTGCACTTGTTAATTTATTAACTATGTGGTATTCTGTCTACACATTATTATTAATTATCTCTTTGGAGGTTTAATTAGATTGTTACAAGAACTTGATATGTTTTTTGAAATTCAAAGATATTATAATTATTTAACATTCTATAAAATTCTGCTGCATTGCGCAATTTGGTATGGAATGGTTTTTACATATTTTTTTTTTCAATAATTATCTAGTTGAAACTATTGATTTTCATATGATACCATAATTTAGCATATTTGGCTTATAAATCACTTTGATTAGCTTCTGTTTGGAATACATAGTTAATATAGCTGCATTGCGCTTTTAATGGTGTATTTAATAATGATTTAATAATAATAATTATATAATATTACTATTATTTCTTGGTATCATTTGTTCATCTATTGAATTTTCAAATGCATCTTTATAACATCTCATTCGGTTTTTTTTTTTTTTTGCCAACATTAATTTTGTATTGACTTATTATTGGTTGGGGATTTTAGATTGTTGTCTTTTGATGTTAGTTAGCTTAATGGGTCTTTATGTATATATGTAAATAGTTTTATTATATTTAATCAAGTATAAAACATCTGTTAATCTTATATTAAATATTTATTATTATAAATGTATGGTTAATCAAGAGTACTTTATAAAAATAAAGTTGTTTAAAAAAAATTATTATTTGATGTTATAATTATAATTTTTACTATGTATCTCTTGCAATTTTTATTGCTTTCAAACAATATGGTAGTTATGAGTAAAATGTTAGATACTGGCAATTTAGGCCTTGGTGGATCCAGGACTAATGCTCGGTACAGGAAGATTAGGGATCTTCCTGGATCGTTATCAGATAACCTATTCTGTTGTCCCAAGCCTGTACTATGTTTTCGTGAGTGTAAATCTAAGCGTTGCCTTACATGTCCTTTAGCTGATAAGTCCCAGATTTCAAATAATCACAATCTTAATTTGGTAAAATTTTGCAAAGCATACAATGTAATCTATTCATTGAAATGCAATTCGTGTAATATGGAATATATTGGACAGTCTTGTCAAAAATTACATAAACGGCTAAATTTACATCGTTCTCATATTGATAAATTTAAAAAATCTAAATTTCAAACTACTCATAATATTGAATATGCTCATTTCAAAAATCATGATTTTAAAAATATTACTATTAAAATGCTTAAAATACAAAAAAATTTTACTGAACGACTTTTTCTAGAATCTAAATATATAAGACATTTTAATACTACCTATACTTATGGATTAAATCAATTAGTATACAAAAAATCACAACCTGTTTTTTCAGATTTAACTAAATATGAAAATTATAAAAATCTTTATTCAGGATTAAATTTTTCAAACATAAAAAAAACTTCAAGATCTGGTAGAGGTAAACATAATAACAAAAAATACACTGATAATATTATGATACAACAAGAACTTGATGATCTTGAGGCACAATTTTGTAATGATTATTGTTGGATTGCTATAAGAAAACATATTTTTAGTATTAAAAAGAAATATTTAAACCAATATTTCAAAGTATTTAAAAAGAATCAATATTCTCCACATTTTTGTGATATCTTTTATGATATTCTTCATTATAGAGCAAACCTATTAAATACAAGTCTTTCTAATAAACCTAAATATAAAACTAATAATACACAACTGATTATAAATTTTTCCAATCATGTATTTAATAATATCAATTTACACAATATCATAAACAACACTACTAATAATTTTCCAATAAAAAATTTTACCATTCACAAGACATATAAATATAATCGCAACCTTGGACGTAAAATTTTTAATTACAATTCTTTTGCAAAACAAATGGTCTCTTCAAATAAATACCCTTGTTATTGTAATGACCCAAAATTTCAAAAGTACATAAATACAACACATGGTCATATTATTACTGGTGATATTAATATTGTAGAACAACCTATTTTACAAAATTTAATGCATAATGGACCAAAATTTCGCCTTCCATATAGGTGTAATATCAAACCCATAATATTGCAGCTTATTCAAGATATTGATTTATTTATATATAAAATTGCTATTGATTACAATAAACCTATCGAGTATTTTAGTGAATGGAGATTTTCTGTAATAGATAAATTTAAAAATGAAATTATAAAAAAATATCAATATATTACACATGCAGCTTTTAAAAATATAAATAAACATATATCAGAATTACAAAACAAATTTATAATTACTTATGTAGATAAATCTCCAAATAATTATGCTATTATTTGTAAAGAGTACTATAAAGTGTTAATTCACAATGCAATTAACACAAGTAATATTTTTAATAAAACTAAATTAAATATTGAAATTAATAATAGAAAATTATTAAATTATCACAAATTACTAAAAATCAAATCTAATAATTTAAATTATCCTTATCTTGTTATAATTCCAAAATTTCATAAAAATCCAATTAAATTTCGCACAGTTACCATCGGGTGTAATACATATAATAATAATGCAAGCAATTTACTACTTAATATTTTAAAGCAGATATATGATATAACGATAAAACATAATAACCACCATTGCCTAAAAAACAGTTTTCAGCTTATTAATAAAATAAATAATATCAATCCAGTAAAATTCATAAAAACATTGGATTTTAATGATTTATTTAATAACATTGATATAAAAGACTTACATAAAACAATGTATATATTATTTAAAGAATTTAAATCTCAATTAAAATTAAAAGATCATATTTCCGTAAATTTTTTTAAAACTTTACTAAATTTTACATTGCATAATAATTACATCATATATGACAATATTATTTATAAACAATGCCAGGGAATACCGCAGGGTGGGACCGCTTCTAGTATTCTCTCTGACCTTTACTTATATTATTATGAAAGAAATATTGGTCCAAACAATGATTATGTATTTTATCGCTACGACATTATCATATTTTATTTCAATGATAAAAATTGCACATCACCACTCAATTTTTATCCTAATCAGTTTACATTACGCGAAAATGATTTGATTAATAATAATATAAATTTTCTTGAATTAAAAATTAAAATTAATGATAATTATAAATTAATTTTTGATATTTATGATAAAAGATTTGATTTTCCATTTAAAGTAAATATTTTTACCAATTTTACTTCATGTTTACATAAATCAGTTTATAAAAATATAATTATCAATTATCTTCACCGTATAAAATATCTATGCTCAGATATAATTAAAAACAAAAATATTAGATTTATTCGAGATCATGCAAACTATATGGTTATCCTATTTTTTTGATAAATTCAATTATCAACTCTTTTAAATAACATTTATTACATCATGTAAATATAAACATGTTATATGTAATAAATTACTGTTTTAGTGTGCGATAAAAAATAGCAAATGATATAGCAAATTACAATTAAAACATACATAAATACAATTAAAACATATAAGGACAATAATTAAGATGATTGAACATTATTTACACTTTATATAGTTATTGTGATTGTGCGTTGCCGATCACCTTTATTTTAAGTGATACTAAATGATCAGATATAAAACATATAAATACAACTAAAACATATACCATTTATACATATAAGGACAATACTTAAGATGGTTGAACATTATTTACACTTTATATAGTTACTGTGATTGTGCGTTTAGTCGATCACTTTTATATTAAGTGATTCTAATGATCAGTTATAAAAGTCTATAAAATATGCATTGTATTAAAATAATTGTAAAATAACTTATACATGGATAACATTGTTGATAACATTGTTGATTATAAATCACAAACATAACTTATATATATATATATACTTTAAATCTTTTATTTGAATGTTTAATTTTAATAAAGTCTTTTAATTACTGCATTGCATAAAATGATTGAAACACATAAGTAATCTAATTATTATTAATTAAATTTTTTTACATAATATTTACTCAATGTAAGAATCTTTGAAATACTATGTAAGATAAATATAATTCTGGTTAAATTTAATTCATATCATAAGATTTTGTACGATGTTAATGTAAAACTACAGTGATATAATTATTTTTTACTATTTATATATATTATTAAATCTAATATAATAAATTTGTAAATCATGCTTAATTTTGAATAATTATTGTTCCAATAGAGGGCAGCACATTGCTTGTAATATTAATGTTAATCATATTTTCTAATTTACCTATTGAGGGCGCTTATCGCTTGTGTATTTAAATTTTACTTTTAAAGATTCAAATTTATATGGAAAATTTGTATATTCACAAATATAAATTTGTTTTTGAGTGTATTTATCACATAAATAAATTTGTGTGTTTTAAATCAATTTGTGTCAAAGTAGTAATAATTAAGGTGATATTTCAAAATATGTTCTCTCAACTTAACCTTCAAATAATTTCTCTCAACTTGACTATATCATCAAGTATTTGATATTTTATGATGTGCGCCATGTGGTCATATTGATATAAATTAGACCTTGTGTTATTTAAGGATTTTGGATAATTATTGTGAGTAAACTGTTTTATCTATTTTTTACAAGTTTTTTATTTCCAATTTTATTATTTCCAACTGTTATCTGGTAAAAATATTTTATCTATTCTTTACAAGTTTTTTATTTCCATTTTTATTATTTCCAATTGTCTTCTGGTAATAATTCAGTATACCTGGATGATTGTACTGATCTTAGCATATATGCCAGTATAATTATGAAATACTGAATTATTTTTTAAAACACGTGTGGGTACATCCAGGTTGAAAATTATATCTAGACGTGTTTTTTCATATCCAATTCTAATTTAAATATCTTGTTATCCAATTTTCCATTATATTCAGTTCATATTTCATTTCTTAATCCATTTGTATTCACTTGATATCAACTCCAAATTATTAACATTTTATGGTTAATTTTATATATATATAAATTTTTATTATTATTATTATTATTATTATTATTATTATTATTATAATTTTCTCTCTCTCTCCTTTTAAATATTCTTCATATTTTCAGTATTTTTGGCCAATTACCATTGAAGCACAAGCTATGGTAAAATTATGATTGCACTTGTTAATTTATTAACTATGTGGTATTCTGTCTACACATTATTATTAATTATCTCTTTGGAGGTTTAATTAGATTGTTACAAGAACTTGATATGTTTTTTGAAATTCAAAGATATTATAATTATTTAACATTCTATAAAATTCTGCTGCATTGCGCAATTTGGTATGGAATGGTTTTTACATATTATTTTTCAATAATTATCTAGTTGAAACTATTGATTTTCATATGATACCATAATTTAGCATATTTGGCTTATAAATCACTTTGATTAGCTTCTGTTTGGAATACATAGTTAATATAGCTGCATTGCGCTTTTAATGGTGTATTTAATAATGATTTAATAATAATAATTATATAATATTACTATTATTTCTTGGTATCATTTGTTCATCTATTGAATTTTCAAATGCATCTTTATAACATCTTATTCGGGTTTTTTTTTTTGCCAACATTAATTTTGTATTGACTTATTATTGGTTGGGGATTTTAGATTGTTGTCTTTTGATGTTAGTTAGCTTAATGGGTCTTTATGTATATATGTAAATAGTTTTATTATATTTAATCAAGTATAAAACATCTGTTAATCTTATATTAAATATTTATTATTATAAATGTATGGTTATTCAAGAGTACTTTATAAAAATAAAGTTGTTTAAAAAAAATTATTATTTGATGTTATAATTATAATTTTTACTATGTATCTCTTGCAATTTTTATTGCTTTCAAACAATATGGTAGTTATGAGTAAAATGTTAGATACTGGCAATTTAGGCCTTGGTGGATCCAGGACTAATGCTCGGTACAGGAAGATTAGGGATCTTCCTGGATCGTTATCAGATAACCTATTCTGTTGTCCCAAGCCTGTACTATGTTTTCGTGAGTGTAAATCTAAGCGTTGCCTTACATGTCCTTTAGCTGATAAGTCCCAGATTTCAAATAATCACAATCATAATTTGGTAAAATTTTGCAAAGCATACAATGTAATCTATTCATTGAAATGCAATTCGTGTAATATGGAATATATTGGACAGTCTTGTCAAAAATTACATAAACGGCTAAATTTACATCGTTCTCATATTGATAAATTTAAAAAATCTAAATTTCAAACTACTCATAATATTGAATATGCTCATTTCAAAAATCATGATTTTAAAAATATTACTATTAAAATGCTTAAAATACAAAAAAATTTTACTGAACGACTTTTTCTAGAATCTAAATATATAAGACAGTTTAATACTACCTATCCTTATGGATTAAATCAATTAGTATACAAAAAATCACAACCTGTTTTTTCAGATTTAACTAAATATGAAAATTATAAAAATCTTTATTCAGGATTAAATTTTTCAAACATAAAAAAAACTTCAAGATCTGGTAGAGGTAAACATAATAACAAAAAATACACTGATAATATTATGATACAACAAGAACTTGATGATCTTGAGGCACAATTTTGTAATGATTATTGTTGGATTGCTATAAGAAAACATATTTTTAGTATTAAAAAGAAATATTTAAACCAATATTTCAAAGTATTTAAAAAGAATCAATATTCTCCACATTTTTGTGATATCTTTTATGATATTCTTCATTATAGAGCAAACCTATTAAATACAAGTCTTTCTAATAAACCTAAATATAAAACTAATAATACACAACTGATTATAAATTTTTCCAATCATGTATTTAATAATATCAATTTACACAATATCATAAACAACACTACTAATAATTTTCCAATAAAAAATTTTACCATTCACAAGACATATAAATATAATCGCAACCTTGGACGTAAAATTTTTAATTACAATTCTTTTGCAAAACAAATGGTCTCTTCAAATAAATACCCTTGTTATTGTAATGACCCAAAATTTCAAAAGTACATAAATACAACACATGGTTATATTATTACTGGTGATATTAATATTGTAGAACAACCTATTTTACAACATTTAATGCATAATGGACCAAAATTTCGCCTTCCATATAGGTGTAATATCAAACCCATAATATTGCAGCTTATTCAAGATATTGATTTATTTATATATAAAATTGCTATTGATTACAATAAACCTATCGAGTATTTTAGTGAATGGAGATTTTCTGTAATAGATAAATTTAAAAATGAAATTATAAAAAAATATCAATATATTACACATGCAGCTTTTAAAAATATAAATAAACATATATAAGAATTACAAAACAAATTTATAATTACTTATGTAGATAAATCTCCAAATAATTATGCTATTATTTTTAAAGAGTACTATAAAGTGTTAATTCACAATGCAATTAACACAAGTAATATTTTTAATAAAACTAAATTAAATATTGAAATTAATAATAGAAAATTATTAAATTATCACAAATTACTAAAAATCAAATCTAATAATTTAAATTATCCTTATCTTGTTATAATTCCAAAATTTCATAAAAATCCAATTAAATTTCGCACAGTTACCATCGGGTGTAATACATATAATAATAATGCAAGCAATTTACTACTTAATATTTTAAAGCAGATATATGATATAACGATAAAACATAATAACCACCATTGCCTAAAAAACAGTTTTCAGCTTATTAATAAAATAAATAATATCAATCCAGTAAAATTCATAAAAACATTGGATTTTAATGATTTATTTAATAACATTGATATAAAAGACTTACATAAAACAATGTATATATTATTTAAAGAATTTAAATCTCAATTAAAATTAAAAGATCATATTTCCGTAAATTTTTTTAAAACTTTACTAAATTTTACATTGCATAATAATTACATCATATATGACAATATTATTTATAAACAATGCCAGGGAATACCGCAGGGTGGGACCGCTTCTAGTATTCTCTCTGACCTTTACTTATATTATTATGAAAGAAATATTGGTCCGAACAATGATTATGTATTTTATCGCTACGACATTATCATATTTTATTTCAATGATAAAAATTGCACATCACCACTCAATTTTTATCCTAATCAGTTTACATTACGCGAAAATGATTTGATTAATAATAATATAAATTTTCTTGAATTAAAAATTAAAATTAATGATAATTATAAATTAATTTTTGATATTTATGATAAAAGATTTGATTTTCCATTTAAAGTAAATATTTTTACCAATTTTACTTCATGTTTACATAAATCAGTTTATAAAAATATAATTATCAATTATCTTCACCGTATAAAATATCTATGCTCAGATATAATTAAAAACAAAAATATTAGATTTATTCGAGATCATGCAAACTATATGGTTATCCTATTTTTTTGATAAATTCAATTATCAACTCTTTTAAATAACATTTATTACATCATGTAAATATAAACATGTTATATGTAATAAATTACTGTTTTAGTGTGCGATAAAAAATAGCAAATGATATAGCAAATTACAATTAAAACATACATAAATACAATTAAAACATATAAGGACAATAATTAAGATGATTGAACATTATTTACACTTTATATAGTTATTGTGATTGTGCGTTGCCGATCACCTTTATTTTAAGTGATACTAAATGATCAGATATAAAACATATAAATACAACTAAAACATATACCATTTATACATATAAGGACAATACTTAAGATGGTTGAACATTATTTACACTTTATATAGTTACTGTGATTGTGCGTTTAGTCGATCACTTTTATATTAAGTGATTCTAATGATCAGTTATAAAAGTCTATAAAATATGCATTGTATTAAAATAATTGTAAAATAACTTATACATGGATAACATTGTTGATAACATTGTTGATTATAAATCACAAACATAACTTATATATATATATATACTTTAAATCTTTTATTTGAATGTTTAATTTTAATAAAGTCTTTTAATTACTGCATTGCATTAAAATGATTGAAACACATAAGTAATCTAATTATTATTAATTAAATTTTTTTACATAATATTTACTCAATGTAAGAATCTTTGAAATACTATGTAAGATAAATATAATTCTGGTTAAATTTAATTCATATCATAGGATTTTTTACGATGTTAATGTAAAACTACAGTGATATAATTATTTTTTACTATTTATATATATTATTAAATCTAATATAATAAATTTGTAAATCATGCTTAATTTTGAATAATTATTGCTCCAATAGAGGGCAGCACATTGCTTGTAATATTAATGTTAATCATATTTTCTAATTTACCTATTGAGGGCGCTTATCGCTTGTGTATTTAAATTTTACTTTTAAAGATTCAAATTTATATGGAAAATTTGTATATTCACAAATATAAATTTGTTTTTGAGTGTATTTATCACATAAATAAATTTGTGTGTTTTAAATCAATTTGTGTCAAAGTAGTAATAATTAAGGTGATATTTCAAAATATGTTCTCTCAACTTAACCTTCAAATAATTTCTCTCAACTTGACTATTTCATCAAGTATTTGATATTTTATGATGTGCGCCATGTGGTCATATTGATATAAATTAGACCTTGTGTTATTTAAGGATTTTGGATAATTATTGTGAGTAAACTGTTTTATCTATTTTTTACAAGTTTTTTATTTCCAATTTTATTATTTCCAACTGTTATCTGGTAAAAATATTTTATCTATTCTTTACAAGTTTTTTATTTCCATTTTTATTATTTCCAATTGTCTTCTGGTAATAATTCAGTATACCTGGATGATTGTACTGATCTTAGCATATATGCCAGTATAATTATGAAATACTGAATTATTTTTTAAAACACGTGTGGGTACATCCAGGTTGAAAATTATATCTAGACGTGTTTTTTCATATCCAATTCTAATTTAAATATCTTGTTATCCAATTTTCCATTATATTCAGTTCATATTTCATTTCTTAATCCATTTGTATTCACTTGATATCAACTCCAAATTATTAACATTTTATGGTTAATTTTATATATATATAAATTTTTATTATTATTATTATTATTATTATTATTATTATTATTATTATAATTTTCTCTCTCTCTCCTTTTAAATATTCTTCATATTTTCAGTATTTTTGGCCAATTACCATTGAAGCACAAGCTATGGTAAAATTATGATTGCACTTGTTAATTTATTAACTATGTGGTATTCTGTCTACACATTATTATTAATTATCTCTTTGGAGGTTTAATTAGATTGTTACAAGAACTTGATATGTTTTTTGAAATTCAAAGATATTATAATTATTTAACATTCTATAAAATTCTGCTGCATTGCGCAATTTGGTATGGAATGGTTTTTACATATTTTTTTTTCAATAATTATCTAGTTGAAACTATTGATTTTCATATGATACCATAATTTAGCATATTTGGCTTATAAATCACTTTGATTAGCTTCTGTTTGGAATACATAGTTAATATAGCTGCATTGCGCTTTTAATGGTGTATTTAATAATGATTTAATAATAATAATTATATAATATTACTATTATTTCTTGGTATCATTTGTTCATCTATTGAATTTTCAAATGCATCTTTATAACATCTTATTCGGGTTTTTTTTTTTTTTTGCCAACATTAATTTTGTATTGACTTATTATTGGTTGGGGATTTTAGATTGTTGTCTTTTGATGTTAGTTAGCTTAATGGGTCTTTATGTATATATGTAAATAGTTTTATTATATTTAATCAAGTATAAAACATCTGTTAATCTTATATTAAATATTTATTATTATAAATGTATGGTTATTCAAGAGTACTTTATAAAAATAAAGTTGTTTAAAAAAAATTATTATTTGATGTTATAATTATAATTTTTACTATGTATCTCTTGCAATTTTTATTGCTTTCAAACAATATGGTAGTTATGAGTAAAATGTTAGATACTGGCAATTTAGGCCTTGGTGGATCCAGGACTAATGCTCAGTACAGGAAGATTAGGGATCTTCCTGGATCGTTATCAGATAACCTATTCTGTTGTCCCAAGCCTGTACTATGTTTTCGTGAGTGTAAATCTAAGCGTTGCCTTACATGTCCTTTAGCTGATAAGTCCCAGATTTCAAATAATCACAATCTTAATTTGGTAAAATTTTGCAAAGCATACAATGTAATCTATTCATTGAAATGCAATTCGTGTAATATGGAATATATTGGAAACTCTTGTCAAAAATTACATAAACGGCTAAATTTACATCGTTCTCATATTGATAAATTTAAAAAATCTAAATTTCAAACTACTCATAATATTGAATATGCTCATTTCAAAAATCATGATTTTAAAAATATTACTATTAAAATGCTTAAAATACAAAAAAATTTTACTGAACGACTTTTTCTAAAATCTAAATATATAAGACATTTTAATACTACCTATCCTTATGGATTAAATCAATTAGTATACAAAAAATCACAACCTGTTTTTTCAGATTTAACTAAATATGAAAATTATAAAAATCTTTATTCAGGATTAAATTTTTCAAACATAAAAAAAACTTCAAGATCTGGTAGAGGTAAACATAATAACAAAAAATACACTGATAATATTATGATACAACAAGAACTTGATGATCTTGAGGCACAATTTTGTAATGATTATTGTTGGATTGCTATAAGAAAACATATTTTTAGTATTAAAAAGAAATATTTAAACCAATATTTCAAAGTATTTAAAAAGAATCAATATTCTCCACATTTTTGTGATATCTTTTATGATATTCTTCATTATAGAGCAAACCTATTAAATACAAGTCTTTCTAATAAACCTAAATATAAAACTAATAATACACAACTGATTATAAATTTTTCCAATCATGTATTTAATAATATCAATTTACACAATATCATAAACAACACTACTAATAATTTTCCAATAAAAAATTTTACCATTCACAAGACATATAAATATAATCGCAACCTTGGACGTAAAATTTTTAATTACAATTCTTTTGCAAAACAAATGGTCTCTTCAAATAAATACCCTTGTTATTGTAATGACCCAAAATTTCAAAAGTACATAAATACAACACATGGTCATATTATTACTGGTGATATTAATATTGTAGAACAACCTATTTTACAAAATTTAATGCATAATGGACCAAAATTTCGCCTTCCATATAGGTGTAATATCAAACCCATAATATTGCAGCTTATTCAAGATATTGATTTATTTATATATAAAATTGCTATTGATTACAATAAACCTATCGAGTATTTTAGTGAATGGAGATTTTCTGTAATAGATAAATTTAAAAATGAAATTATAAAAAAATATCAATATATTACACATGCAGCTTTTAAAAATATAAATAAACATATATCAGAATTACAAAACAAATTTATAATTACTTATGTAGATAAATCTCCAAATAATTATGCTATTATTTGTAAAGAGTACTATAAAGTGTTAATTCACAATGCAATTAACACAAGTAATATTTTTAATAAAACTAAATTAAATATTGAAATTAATAATAGAAAATTATTAAATTATCACAAATTACTAAAAATCAAATCTAATAATTTAAATTATCCTTATCTTGTTATAATTCCAAAATTTCATAAAAATCCAATTAAATTTCGCACAGTTACCATCGGGTGTAATACATATAATAATAATGCAAGCAATTTACTACTTAATATTTTAAAGCAGATATATGATATAACGATAAAACATAATAACCACCATTGCCTAAAAAACAGTTTTCAGCTTATTAATAAAATAAATAATATCAATCCAGTAAAATTCATAAAAACATTGGATTTTAATGATTTATTTAATAACATTGATATAAAAGACTTACATAAAACAATGTATATATTATTTAAAGAATTTAAATCTCAATTAAAATTAAAAGATCATATTTCCGTAAATTTTTTTAAAACTTTACTAAATTTTACATTGCATAATAATTACATCATATATGACAATATTATTTATAAACAATGCCAGGGAATACCGCAGGGTGGGACCGCTTCTAGTATTCTCTCTGACCTTTACTTATATTATTATGAAAGAAATATTGGTCCGAACAATGATTATGTATTTTATCGCTACGACATTATCATATTTTATTTCAATGATAAAAATTGCACATCACCACTCAATTTTTATCCTAATCAGTTTACATTACGCGAAAATGATTTGATTAATAATAATATAAATTTTCTTGAATTAAAAATTAAAATTAATGATAATTATAAATTAATTTTTGATATTTATGATAAAAGATTTGATTTTCCATTTAAAGTAAATATTTTTACCAATTTTACTTCATGTTTACATAAATCAGTTTATAAAAATATAATTATCAATTATCTTCACCGTATAAAATATCTATGCTCAGATATAATTAAAAACAAAAATATTAGATTTATTCGAGATCATGCAAACTATATGGTTATCCGTTTTTTTTGATAAATTCAATTATCAACTCTTTTAAATAACATTTATTAAATCATGTAAATATAAACATGTTATATGTAATAAATTACTGTTTTAGTGTGCGATAAAAAATAGCAAATGATATAGCAAATTACAATTAAAACATACATAAATACAATTAAAACATATAAGGACAATAATTAAGATGATTGAACATTATTTACACTTTATATAGTTATTGTGATTGTGCGTTGCCGATCACCTTTATTTTAAGTGATACTAAATGATCAGATATAAAACATATAAATACAACTAAAACATATACCATTTATACATATAAGGACAATACTTAAGATGGTTGAACATTATTTACACTTTATATAGTTACTGTGATTGTGCGTTTAGTCGATCACTTTTATATTAAGTGATTCTAATGATCAGTTATAAAAGTCTATAAAATATGCATTGTATTAAAATAATTGTAAAATAACTTATACATGGATAACATTGTTGATAACATTGTTGATTATAAATCACAAACATAACTTATATATATATATATACTTTAAATCTTTTATTTGAATGTTTAATTTTAATAAAGTCTTTTAATTACTGCATTGCATTAAAATGATTGAAACACATAAGTAATCTAATTATTATTAATTAAATTTTTTTACATAATATTTACTCAATGTAAGAATCTTTGAAATACTATGTAAGATAAATATAATTCTGGTTAAATTTAATTCATATCATAGGATTTTTTACGATGTTAATGTAAAACTACAGTGATATAATTATTTTTTACTATTTATATATATTATTAAATCTAATATAATAAATTTGTAAATCATGCTTAATTTTGAATAATTATTGTTCCAATAGAGGGCAGCACATTGCTTGTAATATTAATGTTAATCATATTTTCTAATTTACCTATTGAGGGCGCTTATCGCTTGTGTATTTAAATTTTACTTTTAAAGATTCAAATTTATATGGAAAATTTGTATATTCACAAATATAAATTTGTTTTTGAGTGTATTTATCACATAAATAAATTTGTGTGTTTTAAATCAATTTGTGTCAAAGTAGTAATAATTAAGGTGATATTTCAAAATATGTTCTCTCAACTTAACCTTCAAATAATTTCTCTCAACTTGACTATTTCATCAAGTATTTGATATTTTATGATGTGCGCCATGTGGTCATATTGATATAAATTAGACCTTGTGTTATTTAAGGATTTTGGATAATTATTGTGAGTAAACTGTTTTATCTATTTTTTACAAGTTTTTTATTTCCAATTTTATTATTTCCAACTGTTATCTGGTAAAAATATTTTATCTATTCTTTACAAGTTTTTTATTTCCATTTTTATTATTTCCAATTGTTTTCTGGTAATAATTCAGTATACCTGGATGATTGTACTGATCTTAGCATATATGCCAGTATAATTATGAAATACTGAATTATTTTTTAAAACACGTGTGGGTACATCCAGGTTGAAAATTATATCTAGACGTGTTTATTCATATCCAATTCTAATTTAAATATCTTGTTATCCAATTTTCCATTATATTCAGTTCATATTTCATTTCTTAATCCATTTGTATTCACTTGATATCAACTCCAAATTATTAACATTTTATGGTTAATTTTATATATATATAAATTTTTATTATTATTATTATTATTATTATTATTATTATTTTTATAATTTTCTCTCTCTCTCCTTTTAAATATTCTTCATATTTTCAGTATTTTTGGCCAATTACCATTGAAGCACAAGCTGTGGTAAAATTATGATTGCACTTGTTAATTTATTAACTATGTGGTATTCTGTCTACACATTATTATTAATTATCTCTTTGGAGGTTTAATTAGATTGTTACAAGAACTTGATATGTTTTTTGAAATTCAAAGATATTATAATTATTTAACATTCTATAAAATTCTGCTGCATTGCGCAATTTGGTATGGAATGGTTTTTACATATTTTTTTTTTCAATAATTATCTAGTTGAAACTATTGATTTTCATATGATACCATAATTTAGCATATTTGGCTTATAAATCACTTTGATTAGCTTCTGTTTGGAATACATAGTTAATATAGCTGCATTGCGCTTTTAATGGTGTATTTAATAATGATTTAATAATAATAATTATATAATATTACTATTATTTCTTGGTATCATTTGTTCATCTATTGAATTTTCAAATGCATCTTTATAACATCTCATTCGGTTTTTTTTTTTTTTTGCCAACATTAATTTTGTATTGACTTATTATTGGTTGGGGATTTTAGATTGTTGTCTTTTGATGTTAGTTAGCTTAATGGGTCTTTATGTATATATGTAAATAGTTTTATTATATTTAATCAAGTATAAAACATCTGTTAATCTTATATTAAATATTTATTATTATAAATGTATGGTTAATCAAGAGTACTTTATAAAAATAAAGTTGTTTAAAAAAAATTATTATTTGATGTTATAATTATAATTTTTACTATGTATCTCTTGCAATTTTTATTGCTTTCAAACAATATGGTAGTTATGAGTAAAATGTTAGATACTGGCAATTTAGGCCTTGGTGGATCCAGGACTAATGCTCGGTACAGGAAGATTAGGGATCTTCCTGGATCGTTATCAGATAACCTATTCTGTTGTCCCAAGCCTGTACTATGTTTTCGTGAGTGTAAATCTAAGCGTTGCCTTACATGTCCTTTAGCTGATAAGTCCCAGATTTCAAATAATCACAATCTTAATTTGGTAAAATTTTGCAAAGCATACAATGTAATCTATTCATTGAAATGCAATTCGTGTAATATGGAATATATTGGACAGTCTTGTCAAAAATTACATAAACGGCTAAATTTACATCGTTCTCATATTGATAAATTTAAAAAATCTAAATTTCAAACTACTCATAATATTGAATATGCTCATTTCAAAAATCATGATTTTAAAAATATTACTATTAAAATGCTTAAAATACAAAAAAATTTTACTGAACGACTTTTTCTAGAATCTAAATATATAAGACATTTTAATACTACCTATACTTATGGATTAAATCAATTAGTATACAAAAAATCACAACCTGTTTTTTCAGATTTAACTAAATATGAAAATTATAAAAATCTTTATTCAGGATTAAATTTTTCAAACATAAAAAAAACTTCAAGATCTGGTAGAGGTAAACATAATAACAAAAAATACACTGATAATATTATGATACAACAAGAACTTGATGATCTTGAGGCACAATTTTGTAATGATTATTGTTGGATTGCTATAAGAAAACATATTTTTAGTATTAAAAAGAAATATTTAAACCAATATTTCAAAGTATTTAAAAAGAATCAATATTCTCCACATTTTTGTGATATCTTTTATGATATTCTTCATTATAGAGCAAACCTATTAAATACAAGTCTTTCTAATAAACCTAAATATAAAACTAATAATACACAACTGATTATAAATTTTTCCAATCATGTATTTAATAATATCAATTTACACAATATCATAAACAACACTACTAATAATTTTCCAATAAAAAATTTTACCATTCACAAGACATATAAATATAATCGCAACCTTGGACGTAAAATTTTTAATTACAATTCTTTTGCAAAACAAATGGTCTCTTCAAATAAATACCCTTGTTATTGTAATGACCCAAAATTTCAAAAGTACATAAATACAACACATGGTCATATTATTACTGGTGATATTAATATTGTAGAACAACCTATTTTACAAAATTTAATGCATAATGGACCAAAATTTCGCCTTCCATATAGGTGTAATATCAAACCCATAATATTGCAGCTTATTCAAGATATTGATTTATTTATATATAAAATTGCTATTGATTACAATAAACCTATCGAGTATTTTAGTGAATGGAGATTTTCTGTAATAGATAAATTTAAAAATGAAATTATAAAAAAATATCAATATATTACACATGCAGCTTTTAAAAATATAAATAAACATATATCAGAATTACAAAACAAATTTATAATTACTTATGTAGATAAATCTCCAAATAATTATGCTATTATTTGTAAAGAGTACTATAAAGTGTTAATTCACAATGCAATTAACACAAGTAATATTTTTAATAAAACTAAATTAAATATTGAAATTAATAATAGAAAATTATTAAATTATCACAAATTACTAAAAATCAAATCTAATAATTTAAATTATCCTTATCTTGTTATAATTCCAAAATTTCATAAAAATCCAATTAAATTTCGCACAGTTACCATCGGGTGTAATACATATAATAATAATGCAAGCAATTTACTACTTAATATTTTAAAGCAGATATATGATATAACGATAAAACATAATAACCACCATTGCCTAAAAAACAGTTTTCAGCTTATTAATAAAATAAATAATATCAATCCAGTAAAATTCATAAAAACATTGGATTTTAATGATTTATTTAATAACATTGATATAAAAGACTTACATAAAACAATGTATATATTATTTAAAGAATTTAAATCTCAATTAAAATTAAAAGATCATATTTCCGTAAATTTTTTTAAAACTTTACTAAATTTTACATTGCATAATAATTACATCATATATGACAATATTATTTATAAACAATGCCAGGGAATACCGCAGGGTGGGACCGCTTCTAGTATTCTCTCTGACCTTTACTTATATTATTATGAAAGAAATATTGGTCCGAACAATGATTATGTATTTTATCGCTACGACATTATCATATTTTATTTCAATGATAAAAATTGCACATCACCACTCAATTTTTATCCTAATCAGTTTACATTACGCGAAAATGATTTGATTAATAATAATATAAATTTTCTTGAATTAAAAATTAAAATTAATGATAATTATAAATTAATTTTTGACATTTATGATAAAAGATTTGATTTTCCATTTAAAGTAAATATTTTTACCAATTTTACTTCATGTTTACATAAATCAGTTTATAAAAATATAATTATCAATTATCTTCACCGTATAAAATATCTATGCTCAGATATAATTAAAAACAAAAATATTAGATTTATTCGAGATCATGCAAACTATATGGTTATCCGTTTTTTTTGATAAATTCAATTATCAACTCTTTTAAATAACATTTATTAAATCATGTAAATATAAACATGTTATATGTAATAAATTACTGTTTTAGTGTGCGATAAAAAATAGCAAATGATATAGCAAATTACAATTAAAACATACATAAATACAATTAAAACATATAAGGACAATAATTAAGATGATTGAACATTATTTACACTTTATATAGTTATTGTGATTGTGCGTTGCCGATCACCTTTATTTTAAGTGATACTAAATGATCAGATATAAAACATATAAATACAACTAAAACATATACCATTTATACATATAAGGACAATACTTAAGATGGTTGAACATTATTTACACTTTATATAGTTACTGTGATTGTGCGTTTAGTCGATCACTTTTATATTAAGTGATTCTAATGATCAGTTATAAAAGTCTATAAAATATGCATTGTATTAAAATAATTGTAAAATAACTTATACATGGATAACATTGTTGATAACATTGTTGATTATAAATCACAAACATAACTTATATATATATATATACTTTAAATCTTTTATTTGAATGTTTAATTTTAATAAAGTCTTTTAATTACTGCATTGCATTAAAATGATTGAAACACATAAGTAATCTAATTATTATTAATTAAATTTTTTTACATAATATTTACTCAATGTAAGAATCTTTGAAATACTATGTAAGATAAATATAATTCTGGTTAAATTTAATTCATATCATAGGATTTTTTACGATGTTAATGTAAAACTACAGTGATATAATTATTTTTTACTATTTATATATATTATTAAATCTAATATAATAAATTTGTAAATCATGCTTAATTTTGAATAATTATTGCTCCAATAGAGGGCAGCACATTGCTTGTAATATTAATGTTAATCATATTTTCTAATTTACCTATTGAGGGCGCTTATCGCTTGTGTATTTAAATTTTACTTTTAAAGATTCAAATTTATATGGAAAATTTGTATATTCACAAATATAAATTTGTTTTTGAGTGTATTTATCACATAAATAAATTTGTGTGTTTTAAATCAATTTGTGTCAAAGTAGTAATAATTAAGGTGATATTTCAAAATATGTTCTCTCAACTTAACCTTCAAATAATTTCTCTCAACTTGACTATTTCATCAAGTATTTGATATTTTATGATGTGCGCCATGTGGTCATATTGATATAAATTAGACCTTGTGTTATTTAAGGATTTTGGATAATTATTGTGAGTAAACTGTTTTATCTATTTTTTACAAGTTTTTTATTTCCAATTTTATTATTTCCAACTGTTATCTGGTAAAAATATTTTATCTATTCTTTACAAGTTTTTTATTTCCATTTTTATTATTTCCAATTGTCTTCTGGTAATAATTCAGTATACCTGGATGATTGTACTGATCTTAGCATATATGCCAGTATAATTATGAAATACTGAATTATTTTTTAAAACACGTGTGGGTACATCCAGGTTGAAAATTATATCTAGACGTGTTTTTTCATATCCAATTCTAATTTAAATATCTTGTTATCCAATTTTCCATTATATTCAGTTCATATTTCATTTCTTAATCCATTTGTATTCACTTGATATCAACTCCAAATTATTAACATTTTATGGTTAATTTTATATATATATAAATTTTTATTATTATTATTATTATTATTATTATTATTATTATTATTATAATTTTCTCTCTCTCTCCTTTTAAATATTCTTCATATTTTCAGTATTTTTGGCCAATTACCATTGAAGCACAAGCTATGGTAAAATTATGATTGCACTTGTTAATTTATTAACTATGTGGTATTCTGTCTACACATTATTATTAATTATCTCTTTGGAGGTTTAATTAGATTGTTACAAGAACTTGATATGTTTTTTGAAATTCAAAGATATTATAATTATTTAACATTCTATAAAATTCTGCTGCATTGCGCAATTTGGTATGGAATGGTTTTTACATATTTTTTTTTCAATAATTATCTAGTTGAAACTATTGATTTTCATATGATACCATAATTTAGCATATTTGGCTTATAAATCACTTTGATTAGCTTCTGTTTGGAATACATAGTTAATATAGCTGCATTGCGCTTTTAATGGTGTATTTAATAATGATTTAATAATAATAATTATATAATATTACTATTATTTCTTGGTATCATTTGTTCATCTATTGAATTTTCAAATGCATCTTTATAACATCTTATTCGGGTTTTTTTTTTTTTTTTGCCAACATTAATTTTGTATTGACTTATTATTGGTTGGGGATTTTAGATTGTTGTCTTTTGATGTTAGTTAGCTTAATGGGTCTTTATGTATATATGTAAATAGTTTTATTATATTTAATCAAGTATAAAACATCTGTTAATCTTATATTAAATATTTATTATTATAAATGTATGGTTATTCAAGAGTACTTTATAAAAATAAAGTTGTTTAAAAAAAATTATTATTTGATGTTATAATTATAATTTTTACTATGTATCTCTTGCAATTTTTATTGCTTTCAAACAATATGGTAGTTATGAGTAAAATGTTAGATACTGGCAATTTAGGCCTTGGTGGATCCAGGACTAATGCTCAGTACAGGAAGATTAGGGATCTTCCTGGATCGTTATCAGATAACCTATTCTGTTGTCCCAAGCCTGTACTATGTTTTCGTGAGTGTAAATCTAAGCGTTGCCTTACATGTCCTTTAGCTGATAAGTCCCAGATTTCAAATAATCACAATCTTAATTTGGTAAAATTTTGCAAAGCATACAATGTAATCTATTCATTGAAATGCAATTCGTGTAATATGGAATATATTGGAAACTCTTGTCAAAAATTACATAAACGGCTAAATTTACATCGTTCTCATATTGATAAATTTAAAAAATCTAAATTTCAAACTACTCATAATATTGAATATGCTCATTTCAAAAATCATGATTTTAAAAATATTACTATTAAAATGCTTAAAATACAAAAAAATTTTACTGAACGACTTTTTCTAAAATCTAAATATATAAGACATTTTAATACTACCTATCCTTATGGATTAAATCAATTAGTATACAAAAAATCACAACCTGTTTTTTCAGATTTAACTAAATATGAAAATTATAAAAATCTTTATTCAGGATTAAATTTTTCAAACATAAAAAAAACTTCAAGATCTGGTAGAGGTAAACATAATAACAAAAAATACACTGATAATATTATGATACAACAAGAACTTGATGATCTTGAGGCACAATTTTGTAATGATTATTGTTGGATTGCTATAAGAAAACATATTTTTAGTATTAAAAAGAAATATTTAAACCAATATTTCAAAGTATTTAAAAAGAATCAATATTCTCCACATTTTTGTGATATCTTTTATGATATTCTTCATTATAGAGCAAACCTATTAAATACAAGTCTTTCTAATAAACCTAAATATAAAACTAATAATACACAACTGATTATAAATTTTTCCAATCATGTATTTAATAATATCAATTTACACAATATCATAAACAACACTACTAATAATTTTCCAATAAAAAATTTTACCATTCACAAGACATATAAATATAATCGCAACCTTGGACGTAAAATTTTTAATTACAATTCTTTTGCAAAACAAATGGTCTCTTCAAATAAATACCCTTGTTATTGTAATGACCCAAAATTTCAAAAGTACATAAATACAACACATGGTCATATTATTACTGGTGATATTAATATTGTAGAACAACCTATTTTACAAAATTTAATGCATAATGGACCAAAATTTCGCCTTCCATATAGGTGTAATATCAAACCCATAATATTGCAGCTTATTCAAGATATTGATTTATTTATATATAAAATTGCTATTGATTACAATAAACCTATCGAGTATTTTAGTGAATGGAGATTTTCTGTAATAGATAAATTTAAAAATGAAATTATAAAAAAATATCAATATATTACACATGCAGCTTTTAAAAATATAAATAAACATATATCAGAATTACAAAACAAATTTATAATTACTTATGTAGATAAATCTCCAAATAATTATGCTATTATTTGTAAAGAGTACTATAAAGTGTTAATTCACAATGCAATTAACACAAGTAATATTTTTAATAAAACTAAATTAAATATTGAAATTAATAATAGAAAATTATTAAATTATCACAAATTACTAAAAATCAAATCTAATAATTTAAATTATCCTTATCTTGTTATAATTCCAAAATTTCATAAAAATCCAATTAAATTTCGCACAGTTACCATCGGGTGTAATACATATAATAATAATGCAAGCAATTTACTACTTAATATTTTAAAGCAGATATATGATATAACGATAAAACATAATAACCACCATTGCCTAAAAAACAGTTTTCAGCTTATTAATAAAATAAATAATATCAATCCAGTAAAATTCATAAAAACATTGGATTTTAATGATTTATTTAATAACATTGATATAAAAGACTTACATAAAACAATGTATATATTATTTAAAGAATTTAAATCTCAATTAAAATTAAAAGATCATATTTCCGTAAATTTTTTTAAAACTTTACTAAATTTTACATTGCATAATAATTACATCATATATGACAATATTATTTATAAACAATGCCAGGGAATACCGCAGGGTGGGACCGCTTCTAGTATTCTCTCTGACCTTTACTTATATTATTATGAAAGAAATATTGGTCCGAACAATGATTATGTATTTTATCGCTACGACATTATCATATTTTATTTCAATGATAAAAATTGCACATCACCACTCAATTTTTATCCTAATCAGTTTACATTACGCGAAAATGATTTGATTAATAATAATATAAATTTTCTTGAATTAAAAATTAAAATTAATGATAATTATAAATTAATTTTTGATATTTATGATAAAAGATTTGATTTTCCATTTAAAGTAAATATTTTTACCAATTTTACTTCATGTTTACATAAATCAGTTTATAAAAATATAATTATCAATTATCTTCACCGTATAAAATATCTATGCTCAGATATAATTAAAAACAAAAATATTAGATTTATTCGAGATCATGCAAACTATATGGTTATCCGTTTTTTTTGATAAATTCAATTATCAACTCTTTTAAATAACATTTATTAAATCATGTAAATATAAACATGTTATATGTAATAAATTACTGTTTTAGTGTGCGATAAAAAATAGCAAATGATATAGCAAATTACAATTAAAACATACATAAATACAATTAAAACATATAAGGACAATAATTAAGATGATTGAACATTATTTACACTTTATATAGTTATTGTGATTGTGCGTTGCCGATCACCTTTATTTTAAGTGATACTAAATGATCAGATATAAAACATATAAATACAACTAAAACATATACCATTTATACATATAAGGACAATACTTAAGATGGTTGAACATTATTTACACTTTATATAGTTACTGTGATTGTGCGTTTAGTCGATCACTTTTATATTAAGTGATTCTAATGATCAGTTATAAAAGTCTATAAAATATGCATTGTATTAAAATAATTGTAAAATAACTTATACATGGATAACATTGTTGATAACATTGTTGATTATAAATCACAAACATAACTTATATATATATATATACTTTAAATCTTTTATTTGAATGTTTAATTTTAATAAAGTCTTTTAATTACTGCATTGCATTAAAATGATTGAAACACATAAGTAATCTAATTATTATTAATTAAATTTTTTTACATAATATTTACTCAATGTAAGAATCTTTGAAATACTATGTAAGATAAATATAATTCTGGTTAAATTTAATTCATATCATAGGATTTTTTACGATGTTAATGTAAAACTACAGTGATATAATTATTTTTTACTATTTATATATATTATTAAATCTAATATAATAAATTTGTAAATCATGCTTAATTTTGAATAATTATTGTTCCAATAGAGGGCAGCACATTGCTTGTAATATTAATGTTAATCATATTTTCTAATTTACCTATTGAGGGCGCTTATCGCTTGTGTATTTAAATTTTACTTTTAAAGATTCAAATTTATATGGAAAATTTGTATATTCACAAATATAAATTTGTTTTTGAGTGTATTTATCACATAAATAAATTTGTGTGTTTTAAATCAATTTGTGTCAAAGTAGTAATAATTAAGGTGATATTTCAAAATATGTTCTCTCAACTTAACCTTCAAATAATTTCTCTCAACTTGACTATTTCATCAAGTATTTGATATTTTATGATGTGCGCCATGTGGTCATATTGATATAAATTAGACCTTGTGTTATTTAAGGATTTTGGATAATTATTGTGAGTAAACTGTTTTATCTATTTTTTACAAGTTTTTTATTTCCAATTTTATTATTTCCAACTGTTATCTGGTAAAAATATTTTATCTATTCTTTACAAGTTTTTTATTTCCATTTTTATTATTTCCAATTGTTTTCTGGTAATAATTCAGTATACCTGGATGATTGTACTGATCTTAGCATATATGCCAGTATAATTATGAAATACTGAATTATTTTTTAAAACACGTGTGGGTACATCCAGGTTGAAAATTATATCTAGACGTGTTTATTCATATCCAATTCTAATTTAAATATCTTGTTATCCAATTTTCCATTATATTCAGTTCATATTTCATTTCTTAATCCATTTGTATTCACTTGATATCAACTCCAAATTATTAACATTTTATGGTTAATTTTATATATATATAAATTTTTATTATTATTATTATTATTATTATTATTATTATTTTTATAATTTTCTCTCTCTCTCCTTTTAAATATTCTTCATATTTTCAGTATTTTTGGCCAATTACCATTGAAGCACAAGCTGTGGTAAAATTATGATTGCACTTGTTAATTTATTAACTATGTGGTATTCTGTCTACACATTATTATTAATTATCTCTTTGGAGGTTTAATTAGATTGTTACAAGAACTTGATATGTTTTTTGAAATTCAAAGATATTATAATTATTTAACATTCTATAAAATTCTGCTGCATTGCGCAATTTGGTATGGAATGGTTTTTACATATTTTTTTTTTCAATAATTATCTAGTTGAAACTATTGATTTTCATATGATACCATAATTTAGCATATTTGGCTTATAAATCACTTTGATTAGCTTCTGTTTGGAATACATAGTTAATATAGCTGCATTGCGCTTTTAATGGTGTATTTAATAATGATTTAATAATAATAATTATATAATATTACTATTATTTCTTGGTATCATTTGTTCATCTATTGAATTTTCAAATGCATCTTTATAACATCTCATTCGGTTTTTTTTTTTTTTGCCAACATTAATTTTGTATTGACTTATTATTGGTTGGGGATTTTAGATTGTTGTCTTTTGATGTTAGTTAGCTTAATGGGTCTTTATGTATATATGTAAATAGTTTTATTATATTTAATCAAGTATAAAACATCTGTTAATCTTATATTAAATATTTATTATTATAAATGTATGGTTAATCAAGAGTACTTTATAAAAATAAAGTTGTTTAAAAAAAATTATTATTTGATGTTATAATTATAATTTTTACTATGTATCTCTTGCAATTTTTATTGCTTTCAAACAATATGGTAGTTATGAGTAAAATGTTAGATACTGGCAATTTAGGCCTTGGTGGATCCAGGACTAATGCTCGGTACAGGAAGATTAGGGATCTTCCTGGATCGTTATCAGATAACCTATTCTGTTGTCCCAAGCCTGTACTATGTTTTCGTGAGTGTAAATCTAAGCGTTGCCTTACATGTCCTTTAGCTGATAAGTCCCAGATTTCAAATAATCACAATCTTAATTTGGTAAAATTTTGCAAAGCATACAATGTAATCTATTCATTGAAATGCAATTCGTGTAATATGGAATATATTGGACAGTCTTGTCAAAAATTACATAAACGGCTAAATTTACATCGTTCTCATATTGATAAATTTAAAAAATCTAAATTTCAAACTACTCATAATATTGAATATGCTCATTTCAAAAATCATGATTTTAAAAATATTACTATTAAAATGCTTAAAATACAAAAAAATTTTACTGAACGACTTTTTCTAGAATCTAAATATATAAGACATTTTAATACTACCTATACTTATGGATTAAATCAATTAGTATACAAAAAATCACAACCTGTTTTTTCAGATTTAACTAAATATGAAAATTATAAAAATCTTTATTCAGGATTAAATTTTTCAAACATAAAAAAAACTTCAAGATCTGGTAGAGGTAAACATAATAACAAAAAATACACTGATAATATTATGATACAACAAGAACTTGATGATCTTGAGGCACAATTTTGTAATGATTATTGTTGGATTGCTATAAGAAAACATATTTTTAGTATTAAAAAGAAATATTTAAACCAATATTTCAAAGTATTTAAAAAGAATCAATATTCTCCACATTTTTGTGATATCTTTTATGATATTCTTCATTATAGAGCAAACCTATTAAATACAAGTCTTTCTAATAAACCTAAATATAAAACTAATAATACACAACTGATTATAAATTTTTCCAATCATGTATTTAATAATATCAATTTACACAATATCATAAACAACACTACTAATAATTTTCCAATAAAAAATTTTACCATTCACAAGACATATAAATATAATCGCAACCTTGGACGTAAAATTTTTAATTACAATTCTTTTGCAAAACAAATGGTCTCTTCAAATAAATACCCTTGTTATTGTAATGACCCAAAATTTCAAAAGTACATAAATACAACACATGGTCATATTATTACTGGTGATATTAATATTGTAGAACAACCTATTTTACAAAATTTAATGCATAATGGACCAAAATTTCGCCTTCCATATAGGTGTAATATCAAACCCATAATATTGCAGCTTATTCAAGATATTGATTTATTTATATATAAAATTGCTATTGATTACAATAAACCTATCGAGTATTTTAGTGAATGGAGATTTTCTGTAATAGATAAATTTAAAAATGAAATTATAAAAAAATATCAATATATTACACATGCAGCTTTTAAAAATATAAATAAACATATATCAGAATTACAAAACAAATTTATAATTACTTATGTAGATAAATCTCCAAATAATTATGCTATTATTTGTAAAGAGTACTATAAAGTGTTAATTCACAATGCAATTAACACAAGTAATATTTTTAATAAAACTAAATTAAATATTGAAATTAATAATAGAAAATTATTAAATTATCACAAATTACTAAAAATCAAATCTAATAATTTAAATTATCCTTATCTTGTTATAATTCCAAAATTTCATAAAAATCCAATTAAATTTCGCACAGTTACCATCGGGTGTAATACATATAATAATAATGCAAGCAATTTACTACTTAATATTTTAAAGCAGATATATGATATAACGATAAAACATAATAACCACCATTGCCTAAAAAACAGTTTTCAGCTTATTAATAAAATAAATAATATCAATCCAGTAAAATTCATAAAAACATTGGATTTTAATGATTTATTTAATAACATTGATATAAAAGACTTACATAAAACAATGTATATATTATTTAAAGAATTTAAATCTCAATTAAAATTAAAAGATCATATTTCCGTAAATTTTTTTAAAACTTTACTAAATTTTACATTGCATAATAATTACATCATATATGACAATATTATTTATAAACAATGCCAGGGAATACCGCAGGGTGGGACCGCTTCTAGTATTCTCTCTGACCTTTACTTATATTATTATGAAAGAAATATTGGTCCGAACAATGATTATGTATTTTATCGCTACGACATTATCATATTTTATTTCAATGATAAAAATTGCACATCACCACTCAATTTTTATCCTAATCAGTTTACATTACGCGAAAATGATTTGATTAATAATAATATAAATTTTCTTGAATTAAAAATTAAAATTAATGATAATTATAAATTAATTTTTGATATTTATGATAAAAGATTTGATTTTCCATTTAAAGTAAATATTTTTACCAATTTTACTTCATGTTTACATAAATCAGTTTATAAAAATATAATTATCAATTATCTTCACCGTATAAAATATCTATGCTCAGATATAATTAAAAACAAAAATATTAGATTTATTCGAGATCATGCAAACTATATGGTTATCCTATTTTTTTGATAAATTCAATTATCAACTCTTTTAAATAACATTTATTAAATCATGTAAATATAAACATGTTATATGTAATAAATTACTGTTTTAGTGTGCGATAAAAAATAGCAAATGATATAGCAAATTACAATTAAAACATACATAAATACAATTAAAACATATAAGGACAATAATTAAGATGATTGAACATTATTTACACTTTATATAGTTATTGTGATTGTGCGTTGCCGATCACCTTTATTTTAAGTGATACTAAATGATCAGATATAAAACATATAAATACAACTAAAACATATACCATTTATACATATAAGGACAATACTTAAGATGGTTGAACATTATTTACACTTTATATAGTTACTGTGATTGTGCGTTTAGTCGATCACTTTTATATTAAGTGATTCTAATGATCAGTTATAAAAGTCTATAAAATATGCATTGTATTAAAATAATTGTAAAATAACTTATACATGGATAACATTGTTGATAACATTGTTGATTATAAATCACAAACATAACTTATATATATATATATACTTTAAATCTTTTATTTGAATGTTTAATTTTAATAAAGTCTTTTAATTACTGCATTGCATTAAAATGATTGAAACACATAAGTAATCTAATTATTATTAATTAAATTTTTTTACATAATATTTACTCAATTTAAGAATCTTTGAAATACTATGTAAGATAAATATAATTCTGGTTAAATTTAATTCATATCATAGGATTTTGTACGATGTTAATGTAAAACTACAGTGATATAATTATTTTTTACTATTTATATATATTATTAAATCTAATATAATAAATTTGTAAATCATGCTTAATTTTGAATAATTATTGTTCCAATAGAGGGCAGCACATTGCTTGTAATATTAATGTTAATCATATTTTTAATTTACCTATTGAGGGCGCTTATCGCTTGTGTATTTAAATTTTACTTTTAAAGATTCAAATTTATATGGAAAATTCGTATATTCACAAATATAAATTTGTTTTTGAGTGTATTTATCACATAAATAAATTTGTGTGTTTTAAATCAATTTGTGTCAAAGTAGTAATAATTAAGGTGATATTTCAAAATATGTTCTCTCAACTTAACCTTCAAATAATTTCTCTCAACTTGACTATATCATCAAGTATTTGATATTTTATGATGTGCGCCATGTGGTCATATTGATATAAATTAGACCTTGTGTTATTTAAGGATTTTGGATAATTATTGTGAGTAAACTATTTTATCTATTTTTTACAAGTTTTTTATTTCCAATTTTATTATTTCCAACTGTTATCTGGTAAAAATATTTTATCTATTCTTTACAAGTTTTTTATTTCCATTTTTATTATTTCCAATTGTCTTCTGGTAATAATTCAGTATACCTGGATGATTGTACTGATCTTAGCATATATGCCAGTATAATTATGAAATACTGAATTATTTTTTAAAACACGTGTGGGTACATCCAGGTTGAAAATTATATCTACACGTGTTTTTTCATATCCAATTCTAATTTAAATCTCTTGTTATCCAATTTTCCATTATATTTAGTTCATATTTCATTTCTTAATCCATTTGTATTCACTTGATATCAACTCCAAATTATTAACATTTTATGGTTTATTATATATATATATATATAAATTTTTATTATTATTATTATTATTATTATTATTATTATTATTATTATTATTATTTTTATAATTTTCTCTCTCGCTCCTTTTAAATATTCTTCATATTTTCAGTATTTTTGGCCAATTACCATTGAAGCACAAGCTAAGGTAAAATTATGATTGCACTTGTTAATTTATTAACTATGTGGTATTCTGTCTACACATTATTATTAATTATCTCTTTGGAGATTTAATTAGATTGTTACAAGAACTTGATATGTTTTTTGAAATTCAAAGATATTATATATATATATATATATATATATATATATATATAATATATATATATATACATACAGAGTGAGTTTAAACTCTTGGGCAAAATCTTAAGGGGTGATAGTACACATCAAGACAAACAATATTAAATGGGAAACTAAAGGTCCCAAACGTCTTCTGAAGGAGATAGGTGCCATTAAAGTTTAGGGTCCAAAATTTCAAATGATTATTAAAAAACGGAAAAATTGGTCGATTCGTTCACGGTTTTCGCCCAAACTATTCTTTATGTTATTATTGTCTTAAAAATAAATTTTAAAGATAAAGTTTAAAAAAATGCCGATAGAGGGCGCTTTAGACTTTGGAGTAACGAAAAATTATTTTTTACCGTTATTTTTTGTATCTCATTAAATGCTTTCAAAAGCTTAGACTTAAACTTAAATTTTGAGCTCAAAATCTGAATCGTTGGGAGTGATTTAGTAGCGCAAACTGAACTGCGTTCAGAAGTTGAAATTTGAAACACCTCCTTCCCCTCCTCCACTCCTGAACACAGTTCAGTTATTCCCGATCTTGGTGTCGTAGACTAGGCAGAAACTATATGAGTTGTAATTTTCCAACTGGACGAAAAATGTCTGGGCCAGGATTCGAACGTGGGATCTCTTGACTGAAGCTGCCATACTCTAGCAACTGAGCTATCCCGGTTGAATCTGGAGGGCATAATTCATCCAGTTCATGCCCTCCAGATTCAACCGGGATAGCTCAGTTGGTAGAGCATGGCAGCTTCAGCCAAGAGATCCCAGGCTCGTATCCTGGCCCGGACATTTTTCGTGCAATTGGAAAATTACAACTCATATGATTTCTTTACCAATTTGAATAATTGTGTTAAAATTAATCCAGGCAAAACCTACTACCCCCTACACGTAAAATAAACGATAGAGTAATGACAAAATTAAATAGAAAATTTATTCATAACAGACATGAGCAATTTCTCCGCGAAAAATAAAAAGAAACAATTTGATGTATGCATGTAGTGAGCAATATGAATGAAGGTTGACACATAGAAAATGGTACACGCATGATGTTCGTGAGGAATCACAAAAACTGCTTGAAAGAGTGCACACCAGCAACGATGCAGGCCTCACACCGGCGGCGGAGGGAGTTGCGAACATTAGTGAATACCCCGGGCATCTCCCGGATATCGCCTGCTACGACGGCAATACTCGCAACCAGGTCCTCGTCGGAGTCGACGGTAAAAAATAGTTGTTCATTACTCCAAAGTCTAAAGCGCCCTCTATCGGCATTTTTGAACTTTATCTTTAAAATTTATTTTTAAAATAAATTTTTTATTTAATTTTGTCATTTCTCTATCGTTTATTTTACGTGTAGGGGGTAGTAGTTTCTGCCTGCTCTACGACACCAAGATCGAACATAACTGAACTGTGTTCAGGGGAGGGGGGGGGGGTTCAAATTTCAACTTCTGAACGCAGTTCAGTTTGCGCTACTAAATCACTCCCAACGATTCAGATTTTGAGCTCAAAATTTAAGTTTAAGTCTAAGCTTTTGAAAGCATTTAATCAGATACAAAAAATAACGATAAAAAATAGTTGTTCGTTACTCCAAAGTCTAAAGCGCCCTCTATCTACATTTTTAAAACTTTTTCTTAAAAAAAATTTTTTTTTTAACGAAAATACTGACATAAAGAATAGTTTTAGCGAAAACCGCCAACGAATCGACCAATTTTTCCGTTTTTATAATTATTTAAAATTTTGGACCCTAAACTTTAAATGGCGCCTATCTCCTTCGGAAGACGTTTGGGACCCTTAGTTTCCTATTTAATACTGTTTGTCTTGATGTGTACTATCACCCCTTAAAGTTTTGCCCAAGAGTTTAGATTCACCCTGTATATACTCATATATACTTATATATATATAATAATAATAAAACTTTTGTAAATAATAACCATTAAACACACAAATAACCGACAATAGATAAACCCAGAGGCGGCTCGTGATTGGGTCTTTTTGGGGCACTAAATGCATGGCTGAAAGTTTTAGTTTTTTCTTACCATTATTTTTTTTAAGAAATATTTTCTTTATTTTAACAGCAGAACTTTCTACCAACGAATAAGACGAATAGTTCTTGACTCATTTGACTTTATTAACTCAAATTGCCCAATCAATTACCAAACGAAATTTAATGAAAATTGAATAAAAATGGACAAATATTGAGTAATTGAACATAATATGTGCAAAAATCAATGAATAAGGGAGCATTATTAAATACAATAACGCATTTAAAAGGGAATTGGTAAGAAAAGAGAAATAGCAGTAAAACATACCGAATCAGCAACATTTTAGCTATCAAAAAATCACGTTATACTTTAGAAATGCACGTTGTACATAACAGTTACATTGACAGTTAAAATAATAAGCTATTTTTACAAATTTAAATATAATTTATAAACACCTATTAATAATTTTTATATTATTCAGAACAATATCCAATCTAAATAATAATAATGTTAATGAAAGGGATTTTTGAAATTAAAATATTAACAACTTACAGCATAAAAGGGTTAAATTAAACGATATTGGATGATATTCGAATATAGACTACGATATATTAATGCATTTTTATAGCAGCGCCATCTATGAGAAAGAGAAAAAAAGGAATCTAGCTTTACAATTTATTAATTTGTAAAAAAGTATACTAAATAAATAAATAAATAAATAAATATCCAATAAGACAAAAGTATATAAAAAAATTCATTTATTTCCTATTATTTGAGAAATTGTCAATTCACATCAATATTAGAACAGAAAATTAATTATCTATATATTTAAAACGCTAAGCGATTTCTTTCGACAGTCCGTTAGAACAAACTACTGCATCAAATTACACCATTCTTTTTTTAAATGAAAGATATTAGAACATAGATTTGTTATCGTGCATTCGTTTGTTCAAAAATGTAATTAATTAGCTGTAATTTTCAATTAAACATTTACTTCTGCTTATGACGTCATAAAGTTGACAACTCCCACTTTTGAGGGCATAGAGTTTTTCCCCTGAACCCTGTGGTTCGCCAATCTTTTGACATTAACTAATATCAACTAGGTAATATTTTAACATCCTCTAAAATAAAACCGTAAGTCATGTGACTGTCCTCAACAGTTCTGGTATGCCCGTATCGCTTTTTCATATGCCATGCGGCTATTTTTATTCAAAATTATTTTTCTAATAAAACTGCATAAAAGTTACATTTTTAGAAAGATCGTTCAAAATAAATTAATATTTGAGAGGTGACTTACGTTCAATTAGGTATATATTCTGCAATAACTTCAGTTGAAATTAGCTTCGCAATTCAAATTCTCTATCCATGAAAGTAAACAACAAAAAAAAAAATAATAAGATTCATTCGTCGTGAAGGTTTAAAATATTAAACCATTAAACCATGGATATAATCGTTCGTAAAGTAAGTTTTCCGTGAATGATTTTTTGGAGCGCTGCCTGGTGTCAAAAAAGTAATTCGCACCAGGACCTGTAAGACCATCAAAGTTTAACATAATTCTGCTTGATGAAGTGCTTTACAACTCAACTTCCTAAAGAATCTTTTCTTGACGAAGTTGAATGTAAACAAATACAGGTCATGTAATAATATTTAATGAATCAAATTTCGAAACGAATTGTTAGTTAATTTGATTTTTATGTATTATACGTGGCAGGAAGAGAGATCACCTAAAATGATTGTTTGCCAATCATATTTACCATTGTTAATGACCAATCGCGTTCCAAATAGTAATTTAATATAGATTTATAAAATACATAACATCATTAAGTACTTTTATGTTATTTGGGTGCAAATCTCGCCAATAGCATTTTTAAAATCGCCAATACCAGTTTTTATTCTTCACATGTTCAAATTAGAAACGATACTTTGATTCTGAAATCAAATGTTTTGATTTATGATACTATTTTTTGGTACTTTTCCGTTATACGGACACCATTGTCGCCAAGCATACATTTGCATACATTTAATACATACATTTACATGCATTTACATACATTTACATATATACATTTACATACATTTACATACATTATGCATTAGCATACATTTTGGCATGGTGTCCGTATAACGGAAAAGTACCTATTTTTTATTTTTCTATTTTCTATTTTAAATGAAAAGTGTGAACGGCATGCATTTTAAATTGGAAAAGCTGTCGCAAACGCTCCGGGGTTGGCGCGGTTTTTGTTTTGCGCCATCTTGACGAGAAAATCCCATTTTCACTGTTAGAGATTGCTAAAACAGCATGTTACTTTTATTTTATTATGAAATAATTCATTTTATATTTAAAAAAACACACAATTTTATTAAAAACACACACACATGCATTAATTTGTTATAAAACACACAATATTTAATTTATTATAAAACATGCGGAATCTGCTCTACCAGGTTGCAATACGAAGCAAAATCTAACCAAAAACGCCGGGTTGGCCAGGCATAAAATCGCCATTTTGGGGCCAAAATGATACCCCGGTGCGTCTGCGACAACTGTACCCAAAAGGACCCATCATTAAAAATGGTAAATAATATAGGATTAAAGTAAAATAATACAGAAAATTCTTTTTGTATACACTTACTAAACACATAAAATCATATTGACGGTTTTTAGATTAGATATTTACGATGCAAGTTTTATTTGGGGTATGTTATATCCACTGGAATGAATATGATATATATTCTAATCACATATTATATACCCATGAATATATTATACATATCTATATCAACTATATCAATAGAACCGTTTTCAATAGTCTTTTATATTTCTACTACGTAATATTAACTATAGAGTTACAATATAGAGAGAAAAAATGGGTTGCTGTAATTAAAATTGTAGGTGCCAATGTTGGCGCGGCGTATTTTACCTGTTACGAATCTTAATAGTCAGTAGACATTAAGCAGACATGCCGAAATAAGAGAATTACGCTATTATAAAAACTCCTGAACTATATCAAGAAAGGGGAGCAAAGAAAAACAAAGTCGTACAAGGCATCTAGAAGGAAGTTATTTTAATCAGATTGTACGTCACGGGTCAAAAGTCCTGACAGAAAATATGGTTTAAAGGGAATGCGACTATCAAAACTGGCCTTCAAAAGTTCAATTTTCCACCAAACCATACTCGAAAATTACGTGTAATAATATGTAGCCCGATTATGGCCCATTATTCAAGACGTTTTAGATGAGAATAATGATATATTTTATAATCTTTCGTAATCGAGTCTACAGCCCAAGTTAACGAAAAACAAAAACAAATATTAGCAACAGTATAGTTCAGTGTAAATGTGGATATCATTAAAGATTTTCACAAAATAGACTTCATTGCATCAAATCGTATTAACTAAAATACGCCAATTGGCAATGGACCCAATTACGGAAAATTACTTAATATGTTTGAGAATCTCCGCATTAGCGAACATATTGCAACTGATAAGCAAACGGACATGAAGGACAAATGCTTAAGTGGGTTAAGCGGTTTTTATCAAGGAAGATGAAATACACAACAACAAAAAATATGCAAAATGCTACCATGTTCAAAAAGTCCTTGATTTGTCTATTAGAATCTTCCGGTTTGGCAAAGGATTAGGAAAAAAAAATTAAATTATGAATAAAAGTAACGTGTTACAATGCTTAACATACATTTAAGGGAGACCAAACTGGTCGCCAGTGGCGGCTAGTTGTAGTGTAAAATCTTTAAAAAAAAAAAAAAAAAAAGAAAAGAAAAACTTAATTAGCTAGAATATAATCATAATAAAATATCTAAACGTAAACATATCAAGATGAATAACAAATCTCACGTAAAATGTTGCAATTTAAATGATTCCAATTGAAACAAGATTTGGAGAGTTATCCTTGACGCCCAGCTAACATAAAAGTACCTATTTTATTTTATTTATTTACACACATATTCAAATTTATTATAAAACACCAGGTTGCCATACAAAGCAAAAATCGTCATTTAGGTGCCAAAAAATAACCCAGGTGCGTCTGCGATATCTGTACTGATTTAATAAACATTATTTTGGTTGCACATTGCAAAATTAATTAAATCCATGATTATTGTTTCTTTCTCAGATTAAAAATAAAAAAATTGGTACTTCTCTATCATCCCGTCGACCACTTTTCATAACAAAAAACTATCGCCAAACTGTAACGCCAAATAAACGGGAGAACGTGGCCATTGGAATATCAAAATAAATAAATAAATAAAATACATGAATTTAAGGACACAATTGTTATTTTAATTAATGAAATAACTAATAAATCAGTAAAACAAAATGAAAAATAGACGCAAATATCGAAACCACTTGATGACGTAACAAACACGTATAATGCTTCTGTCATCAAGTAAATCGGACTGTATTTTTGGCGTTTTATTTTACAGTTTGGCGATAATTTTTTGTTATGAAAAGTGGTCGATCGGATAATAGAAAAGTACCAGAAAATTTAATGTTTAACGAAATTCAATTATTTGATCGATCGCAAATTTTGGTTCTTTTCCGTTATACCGACACCATGCCATACATGTAAATATATGCTTGGCGACAATGGTGTCCGTATAATGGAAAAGTACTCAATTTTTTCTTAGTTCGGGCTATACCAAAAACAAACATTTTACAGGTAACAAAAAAATCGCCGAAAATGGCTGCTTTATCAGCTGTTATGACAGCAAAGTTGGATAAAATCTAATAACCTGAATTTTACAACGTTTATGCGAAACACCACAGAGAACACACGCTATTTTTATATAAGTAGGGTATATTTAAACGAATAAGAGAACTAACAACCTTCAAAAATATAATGCATGAAAAAGTAAACAACTAAGTGATTCAGCAAATCATAAAAATATGTATTTCTTAATATAACTATAAAATACAGAAAAATATTCTGGTACCATAAAAAATATTCATTATCCCGTCGAAATTCCGTGCATTATTCCGTCGTTCGATTAAGAAAAAAAAAAACTATATGCAAATTAGGTACTTTTCGGTTAGCCGGCGCCAATAAAGTATATATATATATATATATATATATATATATATATACACATAATAACAAACTCCAATGGAAAATTACTTGCAGAATCATTATCACAAAAGCCAACCAAAATCTATAAACTACATAAATTCAATACTAGAAAAACAAAACTATATACATTATATATATTTGTATCTATGTATGTATATACTATATATACATATATAGATATATTATATTACGATGATTTACCGTCATATGTTGTAGTTCAATAACGTTGATTATAGAAGCAGGAGCACACATGGTCGCACAACGAAGTTAAGAATGTTGGTTGTTATTGATGATATAAATATTTAGAAGCAGTCGTAACATTTTAGTTGCAGTTTCGACGCGGCCATAGCGGCAGTAGAATTTAAAACCCAGAGGCGTTTCTCCATGAATTCAAACGAACAAGGCTTTCAATTTCAATCCTTTATTAAATATTTCTCTTGGGCAGTTTCCACCATAACCATAATAGCCGTGCATCACTACGTCATCAAGGTATAGAGGGTAAGTATCAGAACATATCAATGATTCTCAAAACGAGCAGCCAGGGAGTTGTTTACAAGTGAAAATACGACTTAATTCTGAGGAAGCGCCGCAAGTAGCTGCTTTTTGTTACCCAGCGCAATAACACAAATTATGACGTAGAACGCGCACTGAACCAATGAAGAATTAAAGAAGACGCGTCATGCTACGTCACGACCAATGAAAGATAATTAGTAAAAGAGTTCGGACAGAGAGGAGTGGATTAATTTTGTAGTAAAGTGACTTTAGAGTGGGAAATTAATATTCGGAATAAAAATGAAAATGGCTCTCAAAAAACATTCTAAAACCCAGAAATGATCGGGGATCATGATAGCAATTAAGAATAACTAAAAGCTTTATATTTAAGTAAATTTGGACAATTTAGAATTAAATAAAAGGGAATTTAATAGAGTGAACGATAGAGCTAAATTAAGAATAAGGATTTAATGAATATAGAGTAGTAAATTGGAATAAAACAGGAAAAAAAATTAGAATTGTAAGAATTTGGAATAATTTAACTAAGGAAAAATGGCGAAATTTTATTATTACATATATATATATATATATACTTCATTGGCGCCCTGCTAACCGAAAAGTACCTCAAATAATTCGCCAAACTGTAGCGCCCAATAAACAAACGGAAGAATGTTGCCATTAAATTTCAAAAAAAGAAATAATAATAATAATAATAATAATAATTAAGAAAAGCCCCATTTACTAAAGTATCATTTATCAGTAACTTTTAACAATAAAATTTACAATATATTAATGAAAACAGAATCAAAAATAATCTTGGATATTTACTTATTTACATTATTTCTCTTAATTATGGAAAAGGAATAATCATCCTGATTATGTAAAGGAATGAAGAAACCATACAAATAAATTACACTTGAAAACATTAAAAATCTCCTTTTTCTGTAGATTGATTTATTATTGTAAAAAAAATTCTTCATCTTTACATAAAAATTGATTAGCTTAAAACAATAGATGCGTTTCAGAAGATATGGATTTAAAACGAACAACGATTAAAGAGGACATTTTAAAAATTTTGATCAAAACATTTTAAAACTTTTTTTTAACGTCGAATTTCGACGGTGCGTTTGGGGAGAAGCAATGCACATGCGCATAGGAGCTCATTCGGTTGCATTATCACAGGGGGGGGGGAATGTGTGCCTTATTTAATATGTTCTTTTATTGACTGAATATGAGATGAACGTAGGGATATGCTATTTGTATGATACTTCATAGGTTCAGGAAATTTTCTTTCTTGCCGTGGGGAATAGGGCGGTAATGTCAAACTGATTTCCATTTTGTTTACGGATTGTTTGTTTGGAGTTTGCATCGGAAATAATAACGTAATTCACTGGGGGAAATTTTTTTTAAAATAAAATATTTGAAAGATTGTTTCATAAGCACCTCTACTTATGTAATAAAGAAGCTTATTTTACTAATATTGCTATTGTAATTTTTTCCGTCAAGTTTTGACGGGTACCATCTAGTTAATATTAATTCCTTAGCATCTTTATTATATACATTTTTTTATTAATTATAAATTAACTCAAGATATGATGCAATGTTGTCACAGTAATATAAATGGTGATATGCCATCGCTAGGTACAAATATTGTTGAGATACATTAATCAATAATCACCAGTTTCATTTATTTTATTTATTTTATTTTATTTTTTTATTTTAATGCATATTTTATTCATTATTCTAATACAATAAATTTATTAACATAATTTTGTTCAATTATCTGTCTTAAGACAGTAGTTGTTTTAAAACATCATCCAATAATGTAATAAATTATTATATAATTGTATATTTACCAATAGATGGCAGCACTTCATTGATTTATTCTTTCAAATTTATGGTAGAGTTCAATTTTAATTTTTCTCTAGAAGGTGCTCAGAAGGAGAACAAAGATAATGTTTCTACTTATGGAACTAAAAGCGGTACCTAGTATGGCGGCGTTTCTGGTCTTTTGGGCCTTTAGGAGGTGTAGCGCCTTCTATCTCTTTACCATGCTCGAAACCAAAATGCAGGAAGAGCAGACGACAATTTGTCATGTTTGACAGGTCACATGACCGGCCTTTGGGAGCACCAGCGCCACAAACTGGGTACTAATTCCCGGTCCATGTTGTGATCTTGAAAGCCTATCTTCACTGTTCTCCTTCTTATTTCTATCTCCATGAAGGTGCTGATTTTATATATTGGGGTATGTGCTTGGCTATGCATTACATGTTGTTCATTGATCCATGGTCCATCATTTTTTAAATAACTTTTTTTTCCTTTTTTTTTGGCAACATATGCTTAAAACTCCAATGCTTGTAATATAATCTTACTCAAGTTTGGATTTTGCTTTCAAATGGGGTAATTTCATGTTTTTATTTTTTTCCCTCTATCCTTTTTAATCATATTTTATTTTGAACTTAATTTTTGTTTCATTGTGTATTTCTCTACATTCTGGGTGTGGTTGTCCCAAATTCATATTCTTTAGCTATTTTATGAGTAATATGAAGATGAAATCACACATTTTATTTGTGGAAATTTAGGCATTTGGGAACTGAAGAATCTGTCTAACTTCCACAAATTTCCATTATTCAATTTCTGTTATTCAATTCCTGCCTTTTTAGGTGCGTTCGTAATTATATAAATACGCAGCACCTATTGTCGTCATCTGGTCCGTCCGTCTGTCTGTCCGTCCGTCCGACTGTCCGTCCGTTCGTCTGTCTGTATATAACAATGCAAAAAACTACCCAAACGAATGGTTTGAAATTAAAGATATATTATCTTTGCAGAATTTTGTCGAGACATTTCAAATTTTATGAAAATCGAATCAAAACTTTAGAAGATATTAATAAAAATATTTATTAAGAAATTTGATTTTTTTTTTTTTAAATCGGTGCTTTTTGGTTATAGGAGCTTCCGAGGTTTAATCGTCACGCGACCGAGATACTTATTTTATTACAGAAATTAATCTGCAGACGATATAATTCATTTCATAGACTTAAAAATCATCAAGAACTGAATATTTATATAACTAGCTATAGTACGAACGCACCTCGTTTGTCACGTTTAACGTACAATTTCCAACTTTTTTTTTTTTTTTTTTTTTTTATATACTATGTTTTTGGTATCTATGTTCAGTTTGTTGGGGGGATCTGTTTTGTTGTCAATTAGTTATTTTACTTTTTTCATAATTTCACAGTTTTTGTTGGTGGTTGTAACGTTCATTTAATTGTTATATATATATATATGTAAGTATATAATATATAAATAGTTACTTTACTGGACCAATACGACAAATAATCGATGAACAACAGAATACTAACTTTAATTTCAACTAATACACTTTTAGCAAAAACTATATAACAACAATTTAGCATACAACAATCCGGCAAGGCCTAATAATACCTTTTTCGGCTATATTCCTTTTATATCTCGCTTCATAATAAAAATTAGAACACTGGCTCTTAGCCAAATCTCGCGATTCCAACTATTTACAACTCGCGCATCAAAGTCATGGATAATAATAGAGTGTCAGTTCAGTGTCAGTTCATTTGATGATCATTTACGTGAAGTGTTTCAACTGAAATCCTACAAATCGGTCATCCTGACGTGATGGCGTCTCGACATCAGCATCTTAATTTGTTATGTTTTTTTCATGCCTCACAGTTATTTTTTTTGAGATTTTTATTTCTTTCTGAGTATTGCTCTCTGTCCTTAGGATCAGCATATCTAATATCTCTGTGATTTCTTTCCGGATATTGCTCTCTATATTTAGAAACCACATAACTATTGCTTTTAGAATGATAAGAATTTGAATAAGTATCTCGTCCACTATAAACTTCTTTAAATCCATGACGAGAATTATTCTTATGTGAAGGTTGTGAATATCTTTGTTCATTATAACTAGCCTTGCACGATCGTTGGCCACCATAATTATAATTACTTCGGCCATGATAGTAGCCTCTGTTCATGTATCTAGGGGAAAATTTTGGATTATACCTTGTTTTTGGAATTAGGTGAAGTATTTTCTGCTATGTCTTGAGGTATCAAAGAATTTTCAGTTTCAAAGTTTTCAGAAATCTCGGATTTATTTTGGTAAGAATTCTCGGAACTCTGTTTCCCATATCCAAATTTATTGTAATTTCCATGGTTAAATGACTGTTTAAAATATCTCTGGCCATATCTATTATTCCTTCCGTTATCAAATGGTCTATTAAATTTTCTGTTCTTTCCCTTATGATCAAAATTCCTATTGCGATCTTTCACATAGTCTTTTCTACCATGTGCAGGACTACTACTTTCATAATTTTCTTCTGGAGATGCATTCCATTCATCGGATAATCCTGTATCTTTTGTCCTATTCGGCTTATAAGGTTTTATTAATTTCCTTATTTTCTTTCTGTTCACTAAATTCGTAATTTGAGTCAAATTCACCCCGTCATTTACGCAGTCGATTTTAACCATATCTTCACAACCTCGATTATCGTTGTTTATACTTGTTTCATTAATTTTTGTCGGTACTTCGTTAATTTTAATGTATCCTACTCGAACTTTGTTGCCGCTTGCTATTCTAACACCATCTTCCGTTACTTTTAACGGTATGCCTTCTAATGCTTTTCTACCTATTATTAAATCGCAGTCCGTCTCTGGTACCACGTAAAATTTATCCTGGATTTCTGTATCGTCCACGTAGACTTTATGCCAGAAAAAACCTGTTGGCTTAATTTCTTCTCCACCTATGCCTGATATGTATATATTGTCTCTGGTTAGTTTTGGTGCGTTTATTGCAGTATGATATCTTGAACTGGCGATTGAAATATCGATTCCTGTATCAATTATTACGTTTGTTTTTATTCCGCTAATATCTAAGATTCTTCCTTTTTTACCATTTAACATGCCCATATTAACTATTTTTCTTTGCGCGTTTTGGGTCTCATTTTGGTATTTTGTTTCTCGCCAATTTTGATTACGTGGCGGGTAAAAATTTGAATATTCTTGTTCTGTATTATTCGCCATGGCACATTTCGCACTCACGTGACCAGGGTTGCCACACGCAAAACAGATTATATGCGACTCTTTGCTTCCATAATTCATACTGTGTCTATTGTCAATTTGGCGTCTTTTCAAATTGGCGTAATCAGCCACTCGCGATCTTCTGTCATCAAAATCGCTACTTGTATCCTTAACTGATTGTTTATTGTAAACCCTTTGTGCTGTTTCGTAATTATCTAATTTATTAACTAAGTCATCAATTTTCTTTATTACTAATAATTCCTCTATGAAATGTGTTTTTGTTTCCGTAGGTAAATTATGCCTGATTTGATTAACAACAATTAATTCCGCCAAATCTTCAAAGTTATTTACGTGAAGGCCTTCAATCCATTGTTGAAAATACACCTTTATCTCATAAGCGAAATCTCGCCAATTGGCTGATGGCTCCTTTTTAGATGAGAAAAATTTCAGCCTAAACTCCTCTGGTGATAGCTTGTAGCGTTTTAGTAGAATATTTTTTATATAATCATAATCGTGAATTTCAGGTTCGTTTTCCCTTGTTATTATATTGATCACATCTAACGGCATTAGATTAATTAAATAATTTACCCATTCTTTTTTATCAATGCCCGTTTGCGCCATTTGCCTTTCGTACATAGCTAAGTATAAACTGATATCATTCGAGCTATCATATTTAGTTAATAATCTAAGCAATTCGAATTGCTTACCTGGATTTGTCCTTGGGTTATCCTCAATGTGTTCTCTTGAATTTTCTTGTATCTGCATTTTCTTGATTTCAAAATCTCTTTCGCTTTCGCGGTCTTTTTGTTCCATTTCTATTTTCCATTTTCTCTCTTCCATTTCCATTTCCATTTTCAGTTTATTTTCTTCAATCTCTGCTTGTAATTTCTTCTCTTCTCTTTCTCTTTCTGCTTGTAATTTCTTCTCTTCTCTTTCTCTTTCTGCTTGTAATGTCTTCTCTTCCAGTTCTGCTTGTAATTTCTTCTCTTCCAGTTCTGCTTGTAATTTCTTCTCTTTCTCTTTCTCTTCTCTTTCTTCTTTCTCTTTTCTACTTGCTATCACTACTTCCAATCGATCTCTTATAAAATCTTCTTCGTAACTCTCCCAACTCTTGATCAGCTTTATTAGGACAGGTATTGTCGGTTTTTCTGGTGCTTCAATTCCGCATTCCTCGCAGAGGTTTATTAGATCAATTTTCTTAGCTTTATTCAGAGTTCCCATCTTTCAAAAATTGTACTTGAAGTGATACGATTACGGTTACACCTTGCAAATTCTTAACCCAACTTTTGATACTGGCGTTTTACAATACTTTACGTTTGGTTTCCATTTCAATACTAGTGGCTTTTACTTTTAATAATCCCGGCATCCGAGCCTCCAAAAATGTAAGTATATAATATATAAATAGTCACTTTACTGGACCAATACGACAAATAATCGATGAACAACAGAATACTAACTTTAATTTCAACTAATACACTTTTAGCAAAAACTATATAACAACAATTTAGCTTACAACAATCCGGCGAGGCCTAATAATACCTTTTTCGGCTATATTCCTTTTATATCTCGCTTCATAATAAAAATTAGAACACTGGCTCTTAGCCAAATCTCGCGATTCCAACTATTTACAACTCGCGCATCAAAGTCATGGATAATAATAGAGTGTCAGTTCAGTGTCAGTTCATTTGATGATCATTTACGTGAAGTGTTTCAACTGAAATCCTACAAATATATATATATATATATATATATATATATATATATATATATATGTGTGTGTGTGTGTGTGTGTGTGTGTGTGTGTGTGTGTGTGTGTGTGTGTGTGTGTGTTAGGTTCTGCTATTTTTTTCAGATCGATCCAGCAGTCAATGAAAAAATATGGCAAGCATCTCAAAAATTAATGCAGTCATATTATTAAGTTTAAGCAGTAGTAGCCGAGTACAATGTAGATAGAAGAAAAAAAGAATACGGTTACACTCTAATCCATTTATTTGAACCCAATCATCTTTAAATACCGGGGGAGAACTCTCTCTTAGGAAATCTCTATGTTGAAACATATTAGAACTGTACTAGGTGTCTGATTGCTCGCTGCATTGCCAGCAACATTTTATTTAAACACTCACTTCGACAGCAAAATTCCTTCTTTCTCTCTGTCAGCTCGTTTTAAGCGAGGAGCGCCTAAAAAGAATTTCGTAATACGAAACCTATTTTAACCAATGCATGTTCAATTCCGCCTCACACTATCTTTTATCTGTGAATTAATATTGAAGAAATACGTCTCTCCTATGCTTTTGGGGAGAAAAGAATTTTCTAGAACATTGTGGAAATTAAAAAGCGGGGGAGACTAATAGAACAAGTTTCGGATTTTGCGTATTGAGAATATAAGTTTCTCCATAACAAAACAATTTAAAAGAATGATTTTTTAAACTATTAGGAAAAGGAAATGGTGAATTTACACAGATTAAAAGAAATAAAAGAGATTTAAATACGGAAATAGATAGCAAATATTTTAAAAGAATTTAAGAAAATAGGTTTTTTAAGAAGAAATATTCTTATGAAATGTGATTTTTACATCTTATTTGTCGGGAAATAAAAAGGGAATTTAAATAGATTAGAATACAAAATGTTTTAAATATGGACAGTAATGTAATATTTTGAAGAAAGGGAATATTTTAATAACCTAGGGTTGTTGTAAATGGAATATTAATAAAAAGAATTTTTTATACAATAAATTTAATAGGGTATGGAATTTTAAACTTTGTAATATGTATATATATATATATATATATGTATGTGCGTGTGTAATTAAAAAAAAAAATAAAAGCATAATAAATGAATTACAAAGAACAACTAATCAGAATATAACTCTAAAGTAAAATATTTTATTTTAAGAGGAAGATAACTCATCATAAGTAAAAATAAATATAAAAATATTTCTTCGAATGTGAAAAGTTGGAAAAATAAAGAAACAAATATTAAATTCTTTGCTTTTCTTCAAGTTGCAACAAGGAATGTGAAATTAGAATGATGTAATTTAAAGATTATCTTTGTTAAGATAATCTTCGTAATATTTTAAGTACGATGCTAAATTAAAATGTAGGCCATTTAACGAAGACTTTTTTCTTTCATAAATGTTATCGAGACATTAATCTACTTTAATTCAATCATCTCTATAGTTTCATTTTTTAAACGAAGTTTTTCTGTAGTGAAGTGTCTGGAATAACGTAAGAAACAAAGAAGAAAACAAAGGGAGAAAGTTAAAAAAAAAATCATTTATAAAAATGTTTAGTAGATTTGTTTAAAAAGCTCTAAAATTCAAAAATAAACACAATAAATTAATTACAAAGAATGCGAAGAATAACTAATCAGAATATAACTCTGATGCAAAATAAATTTTTAAAAGAGAAAGATAATCTAATCATCCTAATATCTAATAAACATAAAGAAAAATAAGATAGAAAACAATAAAGAAATAAAAAGCAATTACTATAAAATTTTCTTCTTTAAGTTAAAATAATTAATGTGAAATTTGGATAAGAAAATTTTAAAGATAAACTATGACATTTTCGCAATAGATAAGGAAAAATAAATAATGATAAACTTATTTCTGATTTGTAAATGTCAAACATTTAAAATAAGGTATAGATAACTCCCCGTAGTATGTAATAAAAATACTTAAAAATGTTTTTAATGTATGCAACTAAAAAAATATATAAAAATTAAGTGCAGTTTTTTTTTCGCATGCAATGATGAATTTAAAATTTGAATTACAGAATTTATAATATCTTTGTATATTTGAAGTATGATGTGCTGAATTAAAATGCCGATAGATTATGAAAGATTTTTCTCTTTTCTAAATTGATTGAGACATTATTCTACTTTAATGCATTCATCGTTATAATAAGCTTCATTGTTAAAAGGAAGGCCTAGTAATAACGTAGCAAACAAAGAGGGAGCAAAGGCATATATTCTTGTTTGCTTTAGAATTTGTTTAGGATTAACATCGAGGCAGAGAATACGTTTCGGTTTGACACTGATTGATTGGCAACGGAGTTTTACATATGTAAATATGCCGTAGGGATTTTCAGTAAAGGAAAAATGTTCATATCCCAATTAATTTGACGGCCATATTTTTAATACTCAATTAATGCCGTGTTTAACTGATATGATAATATTCTTCGAAAGTAAAAATTGTCTATTTAATGTAGAAATACAAATTAATTTTTTTTTCGCTTGATAAATCTTACACTGTACGATAGTTTTAGGCATTGTTGTCTCTCCAGACTCTAATGGGGAAAAAGCAGTTTTACCTCTATAAAGTTAAAATTGTAAATAACCCTATCGTAAGATTTAAAATAATAATAACAATAATAATAATAATAATAATAATAATAATAATAATAATAATAATAGCTGTATTATATTTATAATCAAGGTTAGAGTAGCATAGTTGAGGTTTATTCCCGAAAAATGTCCAGGCCATGCTACGATAACGTTGACTATGATTTATTTAGTTGAAAAAAATTTCCTTATCTTCATTATGTATTATATTTATTGTTTATTTTAAGGCAAATATTGTTTATTGGGTATTAGGCATAAAGTGTTCAAAGCAAATAAACATTGCTTGCTTGATACCCTACTAAATTAAATTTAAAAAGAAGAGGGAAAATATTTTTTTGTTTTATTATTTTTTTTTTTAGGAAATATGTAAATATTAAACTAAGAAAGAAAGCTTACTTTTTTATTGTTGATAAGAACATATGATGTTATTAAAAAGCAATTCAAAATGATTCCACATTATATTTTTAAAATATAATTATTATATGTTATTAATTTATTAAAGTCATTAATAATTTAATATGAGTATTTTTATTTTTAATAGGTTTACTATGCATATTAAAGTTTCATCTTAGTTATTTAGGGGAGTTACAGAGCGAGATAAAAAACAAACAAATAACCGTAAAAAGGAAATCTCAGATTATAGTTCTGGTGTCTTTTTCGGTTCATCTTGTAACTGAGTAGTTTTGGATGAGCCGTAATACAAATCTAAAAATTATCTGTTTTCTTTTTCCATTTAATTTCTCCTTTTTTTTTTTTTTTTATTACTTTCGAAACTTCGAAATCACCCTCACTCCATACAGCAAAACTGATACATATCTCCTAATTGGATATAAGACAAATTTCTAGTTTCCAGAGGTTTAGCGCTAAGCCACTGATGCAATAAGACAAAATGCATATCAGACAGAAATGCAAAAATCGTACGTGTTCTTCCTTTTTCTTTTATATAAACATTTAATTAGCTTTTGTACAGTGCATGCTTTTAGTGCAAAAAAGCGGAAAATTTATCATAAACAAAATTTTTCTTTGAAAACCAGAAAATTAAAAATATGCGTCATATAGGTAATTTTTGAAAAAACAAAACAAAACAAAAAAAAACAATATGAGTTTACAAATAAAATGGAAATGGCAATATAATTTTAGCATAATTCGGAAAATCTAAATCCAAGATCTAAATTTGATTATGATTGTCCAATTTGCCGGCATGTTCTTAAAAAACTTCATACAGTGTGCCATTCTGCTCTTCATATATATCTTACACTCTAATATAAAATACTCAAATCACTAATAATGCTTTTAAAGACATTTATAGCTCTATGATGTATTTTTTTAATTAAAAAATGTTAGTTTATTAAGTCATTAATAATGTTATTTTTAACTCATTAATAGGGTTTTAAAGAAACTTATCACGCTAAGATGTATTTTTTTAATAAAAAAATTTTGCTTTATTAACAGGAAACATACCAGGAATTTCCTTCAACACTGTAAAAAAATGTAAATTCACAGGCATTCTCCGTGAATTGCTGCCGTAATTTTACGGGAAAGAAATGCCCCTTTTTCAAGGTAAATGGTCAATTCCTGTAAATTTCATGTTTTTACGGGCAAAAACCGTTTATGTAAGAACAAAGCTCGTTTATCTAGAGACAAACCTCGTTTTCTTATGGACGTTGTCTGGAATCTCTGCTGCAGTAATTTTACTGCAGCAATTTTTTTTACAGTGAAGTTTTATAAAAATATTCCCACCGGAATTTTTATTTGAAACTATTTAATTTTTCTGTTTAACTTATTTTTGTGTGATGTATATTTTATTTATTTTACGAAAACATCTCTGGTTCGAATCGAATTATTTGAATTTGGTACGGGTCAAATGACTGGTTGTTGTTATAATTAGTGTTACGGAATAATTAAAAGTATTTAACCCATTCGCTGCCAACCACGAGTACACTCGTGGTTTACTCAATCTAAAATTACGAATTCGTACCGGAAATTTCGAAAGAAGAAATTTTATTTTATGCAATCACGAAATGGCTGTAATTAAATAAAGTAAATATTGACATTAGTATTTTCTGGTATGAATTCGAACTTTCTAAATAAAATAAAATTCCGGTAATTTTAACCTGGCAGTGAACGTGTTAAAGATTTTTTTTTTCTTGTTTATAATACCTAAAATATAATTTATAAAATTTAATAAACTAAAAAAAAAAAACAGAACCTATTTACAGACATTAAAATCTAGTCAAAAGAAAAAAAAAGGATCCCATTAATGAATGCATATCTTTAACGAATGAAAAAAAAAATTAAACGTACGGAAAAAGGGGGGGGCATGCATTGTTGTGACAAAAAGAGATTGCAGAAATAATCAAAGAACTTAAAGCCGATATAAGATTGGTAAATCTACTACAGCAATAAACAGAGTTAATAAAGAGCCTGCCATAAATATTGATTTTAGTAATGTAATAATAATAATAATATAAATAATAATAAAATAAAAACTAATTTTTTAAGTCTCAACTATGTTTTACTGAGAGAGGCATTGACAATAATTTATGATGAGGAATTCGCATGTAATGATATGATACACGCAAACTATCACACTAGATGGCGTTCCTTCCTTAAAGAAAATGCTAAGGTCAAATGAAAATAGCGTTGTTTGTTTCAGCCTATGTTTTAGCTTAACTGAAGATATATCGGTGAAAAGGCAAAAATATTTTAATAAAAAAACTTTTAACTACGGTTAATTGTCTAGAGTTTAACGCGTGTAAATAAGTACTGATTTTAAACATTTATTTATATGGTGAAATAACATCATTGTGACTATAGTAATATATTTAATTTATATTATAAAGCATGTCCGTGAGTAATCAACGTTGACGTCGAATCGATGGTGGCAACCAATAAATTTCGCTTTTACTTTTTTAAACTTCTAAACATCACACAATTTAAATTTTTATATCATCGAATATGAAAAAAAAAAGTGTTCTTTCAGATGCAACTTTAAACTGCATCTCAACTCACGGTATTTTAACTGATTTTTTTTTTTAATTAAATTTCATGCATGATTTAAAAAAAAAAATCTATCTCTATCGCGTGAATCCCGATTATGAAAGGTTAACCCGTTTTGCACTCAAAACAATATAAATAATTCCGCATTTGTTTCAGGTTAATATTCTATAACGAAATTAAAACTTCATCAATCAATAAATAAAGTAATAAAAAAATATAAATAAAAAACAAATTTAACAGACATCCGCTTCGGCTGAATTTTGTATTACTTTAGTTAACTTCAATAAAGTGTACCGGGAGGGATATATTTTTCCAGCATACTTTCGACGATATCTATGAAAATATAATACCTAAAAATAAAACAAATGTATGTTTGAGTTCGATGTTACTAGATCTTTTGAATGATATCCTACATGATACATAAAAAAGAAAGTTTTTTTTTCAAGTAACTTAATATATCGGCTAATTACCGACAATGTTTTTCGAAAATCATTTTCAAATACCCTTGGATGATTATGCGTCGATAGATAACTCGAGCGCCCGTCAACTCCTCCGCTAATCGTCCGAAAAGTAAAGTTTGTGTGTACACTCGTGGAAACAGACAGAAAAGAACACAACAGAAAAACACGTTTTTCTCGAAAACTATGTTACCTAGGAAAATCACTATAGTTTTCCTGCAACATTTAAATAAACTCCTACTACCCCTTATTTTTTCATAATTTCAGCTTCAGTAGATTCGGAAATAGAGGGGAGGGAACATATTTTTGAAGTGCATTTTCGACGATATCTCCGAAAATATAATGTCTAAAATTAAAACAAATATATTTTTGAGTTCGATATTACGAGATCTTTCACACGATACCCCACTTAATACACAAAAATATTTTTTTTTTCAAGTAACTTAATTAACCTCCTAAAATTTTCCTAAACATATTTGTGAATGGCTAATCTAAAAATATGTGGGTAAAAAGACTTTATAACTTTCCCAAGTTTGAACTTTCTATGTCCCATAATTTACGTTAAAGAGATCTCTGACAGACGGACAGACAGGCACAGGAGTGATGTTATAATGATTCCGTTTTTACTTTTTAAGTACGGTACCCTAAAAAGGGTTTTCACCTGTATTTTCTAATCTGGGAAGCCCGGGTTGGATCCCCTAGTAATCTATAAAAGACAAAAATAGTCTTTATCCCAAATAAATGCACGGCGTCCGAAATTTAATTTTAAAAGAACTGTTTAAAACATTTTTCATTAAACATTTATTTAATGAAAATTGAGATAAAAAAAATTAATTCTTTTCTTATTCATTACTTTGCACAGAATCTTTCGCAGCGCAAAACATTACGCTATTTGGGTAAGAAGCATTTAATTCGTGCGTCAGGAAGTCATAATTCAATTTCCAAACACGCTTTTAAGATTAAAAACACCAATTTATCAAAACTCTTTTAATGGAGAGAGAGAAACGAACAGCGAAGTGTTAAAAATTCATGAAGCTACATAAAACATCGCGTCAATTACCGGCGATCTATTCACGGTAAATACTAAAAATCATGCATCACCCGCTAATATTTCATACCATTTCGGAGCGAAATCGAATTACATACAAGGAGGGTTCACAAAGGATCACAGGACCTTATGATTCACTGGGACCGTTTTCAATCCCTTAGAGTGAAACGTGCAGGAATTAATGAACCAGAAATGACAATTTTGTTAGCGTTTGACTTTTGCCGAAAGCAGGAGTCCTGGAACACCCCCGTTATTTGCGAGATATTATAGCAGAAGTCAGCGTCGCTTAATTTAATAACTGGGTAGGGGGAAGAAGTTTAGCTTTGTTTTCGTTGGAGGAAGAATCCTGGGATTTAATGCAGCAATTTAATTACTAGTGGTTGGTTTCAATGCATGCCACTGACTTAAGTGACAGATGTACGAGAATAAAAGGACAATCCTGTAGGAAGAGATCTTTGTGGCCGATTAAATGTCTTTTAAATCTTTTAGATACCAAATAATGGAATCAAACAACATTTTAGCAGATGTATTTAGTCCATGTTATGTAAGACCTAGTTAATTGATAGACAATGCTACAATAAAAATACTTTTTAAAGTAAAATGATTGTAATAAACTATAATGTTCAAAATTTTTTCAAAAATATTTGGTGAAAAAAAATTTCTTAATTCGATGCTGTAACTATAAATTACCAGTTGTTGGTTTCAATGGATCCCACTCAATTACGTACAAAAAAAAAAAAATAAATAAATAAATAAAAAATAAAATAAAATAAAATAAAATAAAATAAATAAATAAATAAAAGAACCTACCTATTTTTGGGGACTGATTAAATATCTTTTAAATTCTTTAAATGTTAAATAATAGAATTTAAAGAAAAATGTTTTAGCGGAAATACTTCAATTCGTACTAGAGACAAATGGTAAACAATGCTATGATTAAGATAATTTTTTGAAGTCAAATGATTGTAATAAACTATAGTGTTCAAGATTTTTTTGACCCAATTTGATGCAGCAATTTAATTACTAGTTGTTGTTGGTTTCAACGGACGCCACTCACTTAAGAGATATACATACAATGAAAAAAAAAAAGAACTGTTCTATAGGATGATATTTTTCTAGTCGATTAAATGTGCGGTAGCGTATTACTGCTTGCGCGACAGCGTATTACTGCTTATTTTACTGTTTAATACTGTTAATTTTACGGTATAATACTGGCAACTGGGGTACCAGTTTTATACTGTAAAATCAATAATTATATTTTGCAGTGTATCAAGACCTAGTTGATAATCAATGCTACAATAAAAATACTTTTTAAAGTCAAATGATTGCAATAAACTATAATGTTTAAGATTATTTTTTTTTTTCAGAATATTTGGTAAAAGAATCTCCAGATTTAATGCAGTAATTTAATTACTAATTGTTGGTTTCAACGGATGCCAGTCATTTAAGTGACAGACGTTCAAGGAAAAAAGGATAGTCCTGTGGGAAGACATTTTTGTGTCAGATTCAAACATTGTTTTAGTTAGAATCAGACAATGTTTTAGCTTCGATTCGTAGTACTGGCAAAAGGTACAATGAGTATGAAAGGATTAAAATTATTTTTAAAGTCAAATGATTGCAATGAACTATAATGATCAAATATTTATCTATAATGTATATTAAATCTATAATGTTTGTAAATTATATTAAATCTATAATGTTTTCAAGAAAGGGATTCATTTAATTACGAGTTGTTGGCTTCACATAAAAAACTGTACTCACAATAAGAGTAAGAGTAAAAGTGAGAGAGAGAGAGAGTGGGGAGTGAGAGTGAGAGAGAGGGTGAGAGAGAGTGAGAGTGAGAGTGAGAGAGAAAGTGAGAGAGAGAGTGAGTGTGTATGTGAGAGACAGGGAGAGAGGAGGTGGAGGACAGATTTATACCTGTTTATTCAGAATTGTTAGGGATAGAAACTTAAAATTTGAGATGTCTGTTATATTTAAGACGTAAGCACAGAACAGTTTTTTAAAAAAAATCGAAATTTTAAAGATTAGGATTTATGTGATGCAGCTGAGCTAGAAACTTGAAATTTAGCATGGTGGTTATTTTAAAGATGTAAGTGAAGGCTAAAAATGATGTCTAAAAAATTCAAAATTTAAAAGGGTAAAATGAGCAGGAAGCATTCTAAAAACCTTCTAAACTTTATTATTTATCTGAAATTGTTAGGGATAGAAACTTGAAATTTTACATGGCTCTTACTTCCGAGACATAAATTCATTCACAGAACAGTTTTTGAAAATTTAAAATCTTTAAAGTGTGCAGGAACAAAATGCGCTCTAAAATTGCGATACCTGTGATATAGTTGTTATAGAAGTTTGGATAACTAGAAGCTTGGAATTTGGCCTGGCGATTACATTTAAAATGTAAATCCTTTCTAAGAACGGTTTCTAAAAATTATTAAATTTCAAGTGAAAAATGAAAATAGCGGGAAACCTTCAAATTAAATTCTAAATTACCCTTTATTTGGAATTAATTTTAGCTCTTCTGATTCATTTAAGTTTCATGTTCATCTAATGTAGTATAAAAATGAAGTTTACTCAAAATGTGGCTTAATTAGTAATTTTTGAATTATTTGTGGCAGTAAAATTTCCTCTAACGAAAATAGGCACACAAATGCCACTTGGCATATTTCAACAATTACGCGAGCAAAGCCGCGGGTTTTGCTAGTCTATACTAATATTATAAAGAAGTAAAGATTGTTTCTATTTTTTTTCTTTTGTTTGTTTGTTTGTAGGGGGTAATCTCTGGAACTACAAAACCATTTTCAAAAGTGATGGTGGCAAATTGATGGTGACAGTCCCGGCTCCCACATAGGCTTTATGTCGGTGCTACTACCCCCAAGGGAGTGCAAGAGCGAAAAACGTTCTAAAATTTCGATTTTTTTTATACTGAAGGTGTTAGAAACTTGAAAAGTGGCATTGTAGTTACTTATAAGATGTAAATGCTCTCTAAGAACAAATTCTAAGAAAATTCGAAATTTAAAACTGTGAGATGAGCGAAAAGCGTTCTAAAAACATTCTAAATTACAATTTCTATGGCATCTCTGGAACTAAAGAACCATTTTCAAAAGTGATGGTGGCAAATTGATGATAACAGTTACTGCTGTAACATAGGCTATATTTTATGTCGGTGCCACTACCACAGGGAGGTGCAAGAGCAAAAAAGTTCTAAAATTTCGATTTTTTTATACTGAAGGAACTAAGAACTTGAAATTTGGCATGGTAGTTATTTATAAATGTAAATACTCTCTAAGAACAAATTCTAAAAAAATTCGAAATTTAAAAGTGTGAGATAAGCGAAAAGCGGTCTAAAAACATTCTAAATTACAATTTCTATGGAATCTCTGGAACTACAGAACCATTTTCAAAAATGATGGTGGCAAATTGATGGTAACAGTCCCTGCTGTAACATAGGCTGTATTTTATATCAGTGACACTATCACAGGGAAAGGGGGGTGGGGGTGGAAGAGCGAAAAACATTCTAAAATTTCAATTGTTTTTTCTACATTAGTGTGGCTTAATTAGTAATTTCTGAATTATCTGTGGCAGTAAAATTTCCTCTAATGAAAATAGGCCAACGAATACCACTTGCCATCTATTAAGAATTACGCGAGCAAAATCGCGGGTTTTGCTTGTATGTAATAAAAGGGCAATTCTATGGGGAGAGAATTTTGGAAAAGTTTAAATGTTTGAAGAAATTAGAAAATAAGATTACTTTATACCCAATACTTCAAAATTTGGTTTTCACAATATAAGAAAGTTGACGTCCGCGATCGACATACATCGATTTAGTTCTTTTAATACTCATTTTTCAAAATTTTGAGTATTTGCAACATAAGCATTGCATTTTTAAAGTTTTAATTAAGTAATTTTTTTTTCAAAATTTAATGTCGTTTTGAAAAGTATAAAAAATTAAGAAGCCAATTTTTGAAAACTTTATACTAGTACCGGAATATAGATGATGAAGATTAAAGTTTGAAATATGTATTATGTATTCTGTTTTTTTCCCCATAACTTAACATGGAATTTTCGATCAGCAACAATCACGTGCTTTCAAAGTATTGGAAAAGCCATATGGAAATAAGAAAAATGAAGAATAGACAAGAATATATATATATAAAAAAAAATAATAATAATTTAAAAAATACATATTTGTTCTGAAGAGTACATCGCTTGATAAAAGAAGGAATAATAATAATAAAAAAAAGCAATATTTCTTAATATCAATGAAAGTTTGAGATATTATTTTTAAATTTATGAATGCATAAAAAAGTATTAAAAAAAACTTTCCTAAAAATTTCGTTAAAAAAAAACTTCGTCTAATCTTTTCTAATCAATAACACCTGATCAGTCGTAGTTATTCTCCATATAACTGCAAGTTTAAAGAGAAAAACCACTGTTTAAAGACATAAAGATATTTTATTTTAAGATATATTATCTGGAAAACAATTTTAAAATTCGAACACAAACTTTTTCAGCAAACACTTTTTTTCACACACCCTTCTTTTTTCCCCCTACTTTTTTTTTTTTTGAGGAAAACCGGACGTCCAATGATTGATTGGATAAAGAGCCGTTCATTCCGGAGTTCTGCAAATATATAAGGAGCTATATATATTGAGAGAAAGAGACAGGAGGGGGGAGGTTAAAGGAGAGATGAGAAAGTGGGTGTAAGTTTATGTGTGTTCGTCCGTTGATAGTTGGAGCTCCATATTTCTTACGGTCACTCCTTTTGAATTTTTCATTTTCCAACTTTTTTTTTTCTTTCCGTCGCCCCTTCGCGCCGTTTCTCCAGTTTTTGTTGGAGAATAGAATCTGTTCGTCTCTTTCCCACTCCTTCGACCATTGGAAAAATTGTTTTACTTTTTGTAAGTCTTTTTTTAGGTATTCGGAAAAATTTTGACTTTCAATAAACGGTAGGGAATGTTTAAGTTTTAAAGTGGAGTTTGATTTGTCGGCTTTAACTTCGAATTAAATGCCATGGCGTTTGATTCCCCCCTTTTTTTTCTTTACCTTAGAAAAAGGAGATCCTTTTAGAATTTTGTTCACAAAAATGAGAAAATAGAACAAAGTATAGAATAACGTGGAACGTACAATTTATTAATTCCAGAAATTATGAATTATTATTGACTGACAGGTTATTATAAGAAATAAACTATATTGTCATGAGGCAGTAAAAATAGCAAGCGCATCCGAGTTCGAAAATGGTATCATCCATGAAGTTTTTTTTTCTGTCTTCTTTTTTTCAGTCGTACCATCTTGTTCGTAGACGACTAAACCACGGTAAGTAGAATACATAAGTAGACTGTATTCTACTTACCATGGACTAAACGGTAATAAAAATATGCTAAAATAAAACCTTCTAAGACGGAATCGCAAAGAAGTTATTTCTCAATTTTTGTATTTTTTGTAGTACTTAATTTGTATTTCTTAAATGCTACTATGTGTAATCAAATATTTATATTGAAACATGATGGCATATAATTTCATCTGTTGCCATAGCTGTCACAAATAAAATTGTGAAAAACAATTGTAATATATATTATTCTTGCGGGGGTTGCGGGCGATTTTGTGAAGGAATCATATCATTGCGAAATATTTACAATTTCAATTTCACCAGCCGATATATTTGTCTGTTCTTCAATTTAACCTAATTTTAATTAAATATATTTAAAACAACAATATACTCACATTTTCTCCTTTTTATGCTAATAATTAATTTAATATTATAGATTTTTTTTATTATTATTGTTGTCTCAGGTTTAAAATGTTAAAAATTAATCGAAGTCAAGGAAGATATTTAAAGTTTACAATATATATAACTTTTAATTCACGTTTGTTAAGCATTATTAATTTTTTTTTACATATTTCAAACGACGTTTTCGGTCAGCAAAATCAATTTTTAAATTTTGTGAAATGATAAAATTCGAACACTTTTCAAAACTGTTTGAATTTTGATTCCAATATTAAAACAAAGTTATAGCTGTTTAAAAAAATTGTTGTCAATATATTTAATTAATTACCGGAGATATTTTTCAGAATGTTTTCAAAATGTCTAGTTAGTAGCTATCATAATTAGAAGAAAAAAATGCATGGTATGACAATTATCTTGAATATTGTATTATTGCTATTGAAGAAAACTGATTGCACTCATCAAGATCTGTACTACTAAAGCTGTGAAACGTACTAGCCTGGCTTCGCACGTGTAGCCGTACAGGTTTTCCAAATGAACATAGAAGGGAACAGGACCTCGATATAGCGACTGCCATATTGTTTATGAGCGGGAGGGGCACAAGGCCCCATTATAGAAATCGCTGCTTTACCCAAGTAGCACATACAGTTGGTTGCTGGCAGTTTTTGTAACAATGGCTCATTTAATTTGGAGCGTTGTTCGGCTAGTCAAAAGTAATTTCGTCGGGCCACATCGGCTAATGTCGGCTAACGGTTGTGGTTCTGTTGGGCCTTTGTTGGCAAATGGTTCGTTAGCCAATGGTACGGCAAGACGGACATTTCTTATTGTTGGCAAATGTGGGGACTCAACAATTAGCCAAAATATCCCTAAGAATTTTGTGCTGCTAGGATATAACTATTTACGGGCACGAAGACGGGTGAAACCCAGGTCTACGTTGCCAAAGGTAACAGGGCTCTCATTACAAGAATCATTTGTAAAACCTGTCCGGCTAGACGAGCAACGACTAAGCTAGTAAATTATTAATTTTTGCATTTAATGTTCTCGAATTTCAGAATTTTTTGCATAAGCAATTACTTGTAATTCTGCTTTTTGTCTAGTAATTTATAGAGTGTTCGCTTAAAAATGATCTATTCCTTTGAAAATCTTATTGTAATCATTATTTAAGCTTATAAATAGATAATATTATTTTTTTTTCTTAGATCTATCATGTTTTGCGGAAATATATTTTTCTTTCATCATTTACTAATCTTTTCCTAACTTTTAATTAAAAAATGTAGTTTTATGAACACAATTATAACAATAATAATAAGTCTTCGATAATTATAACGTTCTTCTACTTAAACTGACGTTTACTACTCCGTTTTCTTTAGAAAAACCTAAACACTCAAACATGGCTGTATCATTTCGCCTCGAAACATTTTCAAACTTGTATCAAATTAAAAGACTTTTATTCGGCCACAAATATCTCTATCCATAGGGTCTTTTCCTGTCTCGGTATTTCTGTCACTTAACTTGAACATTGTACTACAAGTAACCCGCAGTAATTGAATTGCTGCATTAAACCTCAGATTCCCACTTCAATAAAAGCATAGCTAGATATATTTCCCCTATTATTAAATTAAGTGATGTCGGCGTCTAGAATAATACATCAATAAAACGACGTTTGCGCCTCATCAATAACCATGCTAAGAATAAATAGTTCCAACTAGTTTAATAACACAATAATTTTTTTTTTGTGGTAAAGAAAATTGCATCACTTACAAACATAATCCGCGATAGTGTGACAGATATAAATGCATTCTGATAAAAGTGGTTAATGTTCCTTGAATTTAAATGGAGTGTAAAGGAAATTTATTCGCAACTGAATAAATTTATTTAGGACAATGTGCCTGTTTGGTGAAGTGTCTCGGACCTGTCCAACCTTTCAATATGCTGTGAGAAATCCACAATATCTCACTATAAACTATACAGCTCAGAAACCAGCATAGAATTTTCCCATGTAAAATATACTTTTCTCAGATTTTCATCCGAGTCCACAAATTTGCCGGTGCATATCAAACGATCCTATGCATCATAACCCATCTTCCATTTTGAAATTACAGAGACAACTATCACAGTGGAACGAGCCAGGTAGGTTCCCTTTCATCCTACTGCGAGATCCCACAAGCAGGGCGCGAAAGAGTCTAGAGCTCCTAAACTACAGGCTGAATCATACCGCCATTTAATAACCCAACGGATCAAAAACCAAGCTAAAACCGGTTAGCTTACCGTAGTAGTGGACGGCGAGTGACAGTGACATGGACGGCAAACCCCTGCTCGAGCGATTTCCTAATGCTGAGCTGGGTTACAACATGGCGATTATTTGGGCAACAAGATGGATATGCGTCAGCTCTCCTTAGAGGAGTCTTAGAGGAGTCTGAAACTAGAAAACGCAATGACATCATGAGAAATCTTACTCTGCAATGAAAGCCGACATTCTCAGTGACATCACTTTTCAGGGCTACGACTGGCTAGAGAAACCTCTTTTGTTCGGTGCGACAAAACTTAAGATATATTAGAGTGTGCATTGAGTTTTTGAGGGAGATAATGAAATAGTTTTCAGCTGATTTGAATCTGCAAAGCGGAGTCGTAACTCCGGGCAGGAGCGAATACTTCGGGCGACTACGTTAGGGTCCCCGTTGGAAAAGCCCTTCTCGGCTAATGCTTTGAGGTTGATGCTGTCAACCTTGTTTTCGCAGTATGATACTCTTCCCGATTCTTTAGGACAGCGAGAACGTGCATCTCCCATCCATTTGAAAGTGCATCTTGTTTCCGAGAGATTTTGTGAAGGAAAGATAAATTCCCTCTTCCGCCCAAGCGTTTAGCGAAAATAAAAAAAAATTTTCGTGCCGTGAGCATAGACTTGATGAGAACTGGACTCGACATAAATTTGATTAGATCAGAAGCATAACGAAAACCTTTTGAAATTTTTTTTGTGTAATTTCATTTATTAAAGAATATGTATTTTATTGTTGCCATATAGAATACAATAAATGCATCTTTATATTAAATGAGAACGGATCCATTGAAGATCCCGCTACTACTACTCAAACCGTCACAATGCAAAGACTAACATCAGCTGGTGGCATACAAAGAAGGACGCCTGCATTCACATGGTTGGAAACATACAGCAATACTGTCTCACTGTAGTATAGTAGTAATGATACACATACGTATACACGGTATACAGTCGGAAAAACTATTTTTTTGTAGTGAACTACAACTAGAATTACTTTATCAAAAATGTAGTTAACTACAACTACAACTTACTTGTTTTAAACTATAAGGCCTACAAACTGCTTTTCAAAAGTAGTCGCTATTTCTCTACTTCCAGATTTTGGCAAATGATTCAATCTACACTTGAAATTGAGGACACGGATTAAGTAATACATTGACCCATCGCTATATCGCGTTTGCCTGGATAGAAGCAAATAAATTCCATAAAAGCGAGGGCAAATAAAGTACGAAAGATAACATACAAGGGCATACGATGCATTGCTAAACGTTGCAGCTGCGTTGTTGACATTCGCAAATTGTAGCATAGAACACATTTTTCACAAAAGAAACAAGTTACTATCACGTGACTAGAAGGATAGCACATTTTTATTGTCCCGAAGCAGTAAACAACTGATTTTTTGAATCGCACTACTCGCTACATTACATTTTTCAAATGTAGCGCGCTACTACAAACTACCGGAAAAAGTACCGACTATTCTACAGTTTTGCTACTTGTAGCGCGCTACTTCCAATCACTGAGGTAATACACATACATACGTCGTACAGTGATAACAATAAGGTCCCTATGATGCAGAATCCCCATGTAAAAATAAATTGTAGAGAAATCGTAAATCATGATAAATTAAGCATTATATTTTTCTAAAAAAAAATTATCTCGAAGATGTTTGTAAGGAAAAGATCCGAAAACCTTAACACTTCATGTAATAAAAAAGCATAAAAACATTAATCATAAGAAAACAAATTATTAAAATGATTTTTTTAACCCTCTGAGCGTCTGAGGGCTTTCCTGCATTTTCATAAAAATGGTTATAAAACAAATCTTAATTAAAATTTTGTTTATTTTCATATCTCTTTATTTTACATATACCTTAAAAACAATTCTATTACAAATATTTTTGTCTCTCTCTATATATATGTGATAAAGTGACATATTGAAGCTTAAAAAGGCTGTTGGCGAAATTTTAAGTTGGGTTTCCATGTATTGACACACATATATTAGGCAAGATGGTGGTATCACTCAGAAAATGTGTGTACTCCAGAAGTAATCAGTCGAAATTTACGTTTCAAAGCTTTATTATATAATCAGGAACAACCAAGTAGGAGAAATGCTCTAGCAGTCGTGATTAAAATTATTATTTAATCATCTCTATGTGGCAGTCGGAGTTTCAAATCTTCTTTCTTTACATGATGAGGTCTTAGAATTACTATGATGATATTATTGAAGAAAAGGTGTTATTACCGGTACCAACGATTTTATTGGGTACGGTACAATATCACTGGGTTCGAACATGACAATCATCGTGGAAAATGGACGTCTCGAAAAAGCTTCGAATAAACTTCGAACTCTCTAAAATCCCGAAAAAAAAAAAAACCTCTCACTCCTCTGTCTGTCTCTCGGATTTCGCTGCGCTTGCGTATTTAAGTTAATCTCGCGCAAATTGACAACCAAGTCACCTGACTTCCCTTCTCCAATCATAATTACTTTAAAAGGGACTTTTTAACAGTTCCGGTGAATTAATCTTGAGGTGATTTTACTTCCGTAGCGCGAAAAAACTCTTCTAGAACAATCGATAACCTCCAATCAAGTACACGTCGTGTTAACAAACAATACGTACTCTGATCTCGAGAGTGTCGGCTAAAAATAGATTTTAGATTGCCAGACGAATTTTAGCTTACGCTAGAGAAAAACAGAAAAGAAAAGAAAAAATGAACTTATTGATGCGGAATAAAAATAGAATATTAAAGCATTGAATATTATAAGAGACATTTTGAATTTTTAATAAAAGAATGATTTTATATAAATAGGTTTTTTAGAGCGGGATAATTTAGAAATTATGACATTTTAGCAATTAAGTAAAGAATTTAGAGAGATTTGATATACACGGGAAATAATAGTGAGTTTTAATAGGGATTTATATAATAAAAGGGTTTTATTTAAGGAATATAGGTAGATTTAAGTAATATGGAATAAATATTATTAGGTGGATTAAGGTCTTATAAACGGAAATAACCATTTGGCTGGAACTTATGTCTTCTCTCAGTTTATGTTTACAAAAAGAAAAGCTTAGGGGTCGTCTTCATAGTGAAATTGTTTCAAACTCCGAAATTTATAATTCGAACACCTAATTTTGACATCATATTTTGATTTATTGGTAAATTTTACCTGCCAAAATGGGAAGTCATTCTGCCAAGAAATTTTGGAATTATGAAGGTTTAAAATTTGGAGCTCCTATTGTTAAATTCATTTGTAAATCGTTGCAAAACAGATTGCAATGCGGGTAGTTTTTTAAGCATAACTCAAAAAGCACTAGGCGGAATGAGCTGTAATTTTGGATTCCCATATTTAAAGCTGCTAGAAATCGGTTTCTGGTAAAAAGTTCATAGATTATAATTAACATTTATTTTTCAAAAATTAATTTCAAGAATACTACATATTTTCGAAATAAATTTTCAAAAGAATTATGAATTGTAACCTATAATTATTATTATCATTATTATTATTATTGTAAACAGATATCTATTTTCAGAAGTTTCAAATATACGAATCCAAAATTATAGCTCATCACGCCAAGTAGTTCTTAAGTTATGCTTAAAAAACTACACGCATTGCAATCAATTTGGAAAGATTGCAAATGAAGTTAACATTAGGAGTTCCAAAATGTAAACCTTCATAATTCCTAAACTACTTGACCGAATGAGTTCCATTTTGGTATCCTAAAATGAAATTTACCGAAAAAACCAAATATGATGTCAAAAGTAAGTGTTTTTATTGGAAATTTCCAGAGTTGAGTACAATTTCAGTATAAAAACAATCATTATGCTTAGAAAGAAAAAAAAAACAGAAAGAAAAATAGAAAGAAGACCTAATTTCCAGTTGAATAGGTATTTTCGTTTCTTTCTGGAATAATTTGGTAATTAAAACGCATGAGGTGTTCTTTTTTTTCTCTTTTTTTGGCCAATTGTACACAATTCATAGTACTTTATTCCGCCATCATCCACCATATAGTACAATTTGTGAAAAAAGAAACTGAGAAGGTTTCGGTAAGTTTATAAATTAATATTTATATTTGTTTTCACATTAATCTGTAATAGCAAAATATTAATTTTCTCTGTATGTGATTAAACGTGGGTTAAAATATCCAAAATATTTTATTGAAAACACCAAAACAGAAGAAGACAAAAGATAACTAAAAAAGTAACCATTGCAAACAAAACTGCAGCTCATTAAATAACTTTACCTCCGAATTAAGTTACTTATGATAAAGAAGAAGATTAGAAAGAAAAATAATACAATAGAAGAGTTCAAATAAAAACTTTTATCAAATCTAAACATCAGTCAAATCAATCAACGAACTAGGTGAGAACAGGTGACGTACTAAAAGCACAGTCTGTAAGAAGTGGAATTGAGGTGCATGGTGTTAATTAAATGATACTATTTTAAAGTTGTCTACAGACGAAACTATTGTGCATAAAGTTGTGAAATTTTTTGGAGGACATAATGAAAGGGTGGAAATTTGTTTTAGGGAATTTTTTTTTAAATTTCACCACCAGAGGGCATTATTTTAATGAATTACACATTTAGTATACATTTACGATAGTTTACAAATATTGCAACAACGAAACATATGTTCAACAAAACTTTTTTTTTTCCTCCACACATTAGCCTTTGTGTTAAGGGCGTCCTCAAAAATCATTTAGCAGAAGAATGTCTCATCAGCCGCCACTTTGTAATCTATGTCCTCTCCGATCCCCAGACCTCAATCCATGTGAATTTTGGCTTTGGGAGCATTTGAAACATCTGGTAAGTCGTGATCAGGGCTCGGAAAAACTACTTTTTTATTGTAGCGAACTACAACTACAACTACTTTGTCGAAAATGTAGTTAAGTACAACTACAACTACTTGTTTGAAAAAGTAGCGACTACAAACTACTTTTGAAAAGTAGTCACTACTTCGCTACTTTCTCAAAGTGTTCAATTTACACTAGAAATTGAAGACACTGATTAAATAATAAAGTGACCTCTCGTTATATCGCATCTGCCGTGATACAATTAAATAAATGTGACATAACCAACGGCATTAAAAAATTAAGAAAGATACCATACAAGAAAATGTTTTGTGTTTGTCTCGAAAACGTAAACACTTCACAAATTTCGTAGCAAAATTAAGACAGATATTATAATATAGAAATTTACAGAAAAACAACCCTAAATGCAAAACAGTAAATAAATCTGAAAATGGAGCAATTCCGAATGATAAGAAATCTGGCGTTAAAACATGAAGACATCTTAATAAGTAAATAGACAAGTGTTGCCAACAAGAAAATTAACTCCTTTGGTGGGTTAGTATTTGATTTCAGCAGCAAGTGTCAATGGAAAAAAATCTATGATTTCATGCGATGAGTTGCTATACATTGCAGCTGAGATTTGCCACTGCGATTTGGAAATTTTTGAGCGGAACAAATTTTGCACAAAAGAAGCGAGTTTCGAAGACGTGATTTGCCGAATGGCACTTTTTTGTTCTCCTGAAGTAGCGTTAAAAGTAGCGTCGGTTCTCGCTACAAACTACTGATTTTTTGTAATGCGCTACTCGCTACACTACATTGTTCAAAATGTAGCGTGCTGCACTTACAAACTACTGTAAACAGTAGCGACTACAGTAGTTTCGCTACTTGTAGCGCGCTACTTCCGACCCTTGGTCGTGATAATACAAGAACTTTACCTGATCTTAAAGACAGCATTTTATGACATGTTCTTGACATTTTCCAGAACGCACACTGTAAAAAAAACCGCTGTAGTTTTACAGCAAAAAATGCTGGCAATATGGGTGCCAGCATATTTTGCTGTAAATTTACAGCTATTTTGTTTTTCATGGATAAACAGCACTTTTGTAAATTCACAGCATTTTTTGCAGTTAATTTTACAGCAGTTCAGTTTTTTTTATTTTACAGTAAATTTGTAAATTTTTACAGCATTTTTTGCTGTTAATTTTACTGCACTCTTAATAGCATAACTGTAAAATTTATATATATTTTTTTGTAGATATATATTTGTATCCCCCCTCCCCCCCCCCCCTGTGTATTATTTATATTTATTTTGAATTTTTCTTATGATACTGAGACATATTTAACAGACTAAGAGCACTAAGTGTTATCTTTATGCTTACTTATATCATTGTTGTAATAACATTTTATATAATCAATTCTATTATACATATGTAAGATACAAATTTAGCACCATAAAACTAAATTATAAAATACACCAAAAAAATAATAAATAGAAAATTTCAAAGTATTATAACTCATTGCAAAGAGTGTTTCATATGCCAATTTCAAGTAGAATACTATACAATATGCATCGAAAACACTCAAAATATCTCTGGATACGAATTATTTTTATTGTTAGATAATGAACAAAAAAAAAAAAAAAAAAAAAAAAAAAAGCGATCTGCTGATATTTAATGCTGCAATAATAGTAAACAAACTTTTGAAATATTTTATGAATTAGTAAAATAGCGTATCCAGATTACTCAATAAATAAATTGAAAATCGCATTTAAAAATTTTAAAATAAATGCACGTTAAAAATAATCGATAAAATTTGAATATCACTGGCACAAAATCATCTTTAGTTGTAGTAAGACTGTTATTAAAAATTTAGTGAAGTACAATAAAATTCATTAACTAAATAACACTATTTAAATAAGCACACAAAGTGAACCTAAACTTTTGGAGAATAAAATAATAATTATATGATTTAGATTAGTAATTATATTAAATACAAACGGATAAAATGAATGAAGTTTTGAAAAATACATAAAAGCGAAATAAAGCATATCTAAAGAATAAGGAACTTCGTTTCCTTTTTCTTTTAATGTGATACTAAGTAAATAATAATAAAGTTTTATGAGAAAACGCTAAATAAATTACTTAAAATTAGATAAACTGCTAAAATAATGTTTTGTTATAATTGAAGCCAAAATATTTAATCTTTATACACGTTATTGACGTGAACGTTTATATACACGTGGTCATAAGCGAAATTTGTATCTTACATTATATAAGAGAACTGACTATTTTATGGTTATTAAATCAATGACAAAAATAAACATAAAAATAAAACTTACCCTTAATTTTTCAAATATTTATCCAGTCTCTATGTTCTAGTTTGTGTATCCAAAAACGACATTATGAATTGCAATAATAAGCACATATGAAGAACGACGCTACCATCGAACGACACTAACGCTAATAATACCCTGCTCTCTGGTCACTTCACACGCACCTGTGGGTAATCTCATTTGGAATGCGGTCCGGGTGCTTTCGCCGATCTTAAAAATACGATTCCTGTAAATCGGTATTGAAATTACAAAAATGCTGTTTTTTAATGTGAGTGAAGCTATTCACTGCAAAATCAGCAGTATTTTCCCCCGTTTTTTTTTACAGTGCACAGCGGTCAACTATATGGAACATGCCATCTTACGATTCCAAATGGTAGCTGAAAATGATGGCAGTCATGTGGAATATGTTTTGTTGTAATAAAAATTTTAAACTGTGATAAATGTATTCTAAATGTGTAATTGATTTAAAAAAAAAAACGCCTTCAGGTGGCGAAATTTTGGACATTTTTTTTTCGCCTAAACAAATTCCCCTTTTTTTATTATGTACTCCACAAAATTTCACATCTTTCTGTACAATAGTTTCGTCTGTAGGCAACTTTAAAATAGGGTAGCTTAATTATGGACACCCTATATATATATATATATATATATATATATAGTAAGGTGATATGCAAAATGTAAATTTAAATTTGTTGATGTAATTAAATAATTACAGGATGTTGAAATAATACAAACTTGAATTTAATCCCTTAAAGACACTTAACTTTACAATATACTATAATTATCTTTTTCATATACTCGAAATTAACACTTAAAAATATAGTAGTTGATACGATAATTGCAGAACATTTCAATTAGGCCTAGTACAGCTAACTGCTTTATTGGCCGTTTTCGTGTCATTGCGATGAAAATAAAGAGACTGAGATTTTCTGATTTTCAGTCTAATGTAAATGTGCTCATGATCCGTGAATTTTACTTTGACATCTCACGCGTTCAAATTATGGACAATAAATAAATACCAGAGAGTTAACTAATTTGCTGATCATGCACGTCATAAGTGAGATAAACGATGCAATATAATATTCAAATCCTACACATATATGTATGTATATATATTGATATTGATATATTAGGGTTACCTATTAAAAGTGGCACAATTTCAGTATACACCATGTTTTGTAATGAAATTTGTCATAGAAACAACATAATATTTTTTATTTATTTATTTTCAACCTCAAAAGAAATTGCATGTTTACAGATGATGCATGATTTTTAGTATTTGTCGTGAAGAGATCGCTGGTAATTGACAGTATAATGTATTACGTTTTTTCATGAATTTTTAACACTTCGCCGTTCGTTTCTCTCTCTCCATTAAAGGAGTTTGATGAATTGGTGTTTTTAATCTAAAAGCGTGTTTAAAAATTGAATTATGACTTCGTGACTCTTCAATTAAATACTTTTTACTCAAATAGTGTAATTTTGTTGCGCTACAAATGATTTTGTCTAAAGTAATGAATAGAAAAGGAATAAATATTTTCATTTCAGCTTCCATTAAAAAAATGTTTAAAAACTATTTGAAATTAAAAAAAATAATAATTGTGGACGCCTTATATCTCTTTGTGAAAAAGCCATTTTCCCCCTGTATATAGACTGTTCAATTTTTGAAATAATATTTTAGATATTATATATAAAAAAAACATAAATACTTTATTTATTCCTTAGTAAACTAGTTTTTTCTTTTTACATACAAATTATATTAAGAGTGATAAGACTCTTTAAAACATTAATAATTTAATATAGAGTAGAGCAAGAGAATTGGGATGCATGTTTATTTATTTATTATCATTATTATTTTTAATTTTTGATATGTCAGGCATATTTATTAAAAGTGACAAAATTTTTGTATACACCAGGCTTTATACTAAAATGTGTTATATAAACAACATATCATTTTTCTCTTTATTTATTTTCAACCTCAAAATAAATTAAATATTAGTGATGCATGATTTTTTATATTTACCGTGAAAAGACCGCCGTTAATTGATTCAATTGTTTTTGTAGTTTGACGAATTTTTAACACCTCGCTGTTCGTTTCTTTCCCCATTAAAAGAGCTTTGATGAATTTGTGTCATTAATCTAAAGGCCTTGGAAATTGAATTATGATTTCCTGACTCACGAATAATTACTTTTTAGCGCAATATTTTGAGTTTCTAAAGATCCTAATAAATAGCAAAGATTTTTTTTTGAATTTTTTTTTAAATATACGTTTACTAAAATTAGTTTCAAGCAAATTTTTTAATTATTTTCTGTATGCAGTACATTTTTTTTTGAGATAAGAATTGTATCTAATTTTCCTTTTTAAATACTTAATTTTTTTCATTTAATATTTTAAATGATCATAAACAAGAAAATTCTTTGATTGCTTTAATTCCCCCTTAATAAACTACCGTAATTTCCGGAGTATAATCCGCGGATCAAACAATTCGGTTTCAACCCAGAAATTTTATTCAATAATTGAAGCCAAATATTTACAGTGATCTGAGAAGTAAAACTTTATAAAATAAAATTTCTGGGTCGAAACATGATTGTTTGATCTGCGGATTATACGCCGGAAATTTACGGTAGTTTTTTTTTTTAATTAGAAAATAGCATTAAAATGATAAATTTTATTAAAACACCATTTCTTTTATATTAGGGAAGAAATTGGGATGTACGTTTCCTTAAATTTTGATAGAGATATACTCATTAAAAATGACAAAATTTGAATATACAACCAGTTTTGAACTGAAAATTGGTATCTAAATATATTCTTGTTTATCGCATAAGGTTCTAATGTGATCCTTTGTGAAAATATAATTTCGCTCCGAAATGGTAGTATGAAATGTTACCGGATAAGGCATGATTTTTAGTATTTGCCATGAATAGATCACCGGTTATTGATTAAATGTTTTATGTAATTTCATGAATTTTTAACATTTCGCTGTTCGTTTCTCTCTCTATTAAAAGAGTTTTGATAAATTGGTGTTTTAATTTTAAACACGCTTCTTGAAATTGAATAATGATTTCCTGACGCATGATTAAATGCTTTTTAGTACAATATGTTGAGTTTCTAAGGATGCTAATGAATAGAAAACTAATGAATGTTTTTTAGGGAAATTTTCATTAAATATATGCTTAATAAAATTAGTTTCAAGCAATTTTTTCAAAATAAATTTTGTATGCAGTACATTTCTTTGGGATAAGATCTGTTTTGCGTTTTAGACACTTGAATTTTTCATATACCGTAATTTCCGGCATATATGCAGAGGCTCAAATAAATCTGTTTCTGACCAGAAAGTTTATTTAATAAAATATAACCTATTTGTGCATGGAACTTATTTGACCTTTTTTAATAAATAAAATTTCTAGTTCGTAACAGATATTTTTTAGCCGCGACTTATACACCGGAAATTACGGTCATATTTGAAGTTATCATAAACAAAACAAAAAAAATAATAATCGCTTTAATTATCCCTTAATAAATTAGTTTTTGTGTATGAAATATGTATTAAAGTGATAAATTTTATTAAAACGACAATGATTTTATATAGGGTAGAGCGACGGAATTGGAATGTATGTTTTCTTAAATATTGATATAGATATACAGTCGAACCTCGTTAACATGAACCTCAAGGGGAATCAAAATTGTGTTCATGTTAACAGTAATTCATGTTATCAGTATCAAATCTTTGTACTCGTTTTTATAGGGGACTATGAAAACAATTCATGTTAAAAGTAATTCACGTTAAGCGTGTTCATGTTAACGAGGTTTGTTTGACTGTATTCATTAAAAATGATAAAACTTGAATATACACATATATTACATAGAGTAGAGCTAGGGATCGGGATATGCATTTCTTAAATTTTGATATGATATATTCATTACAAAATGACAAAATCTGAATATACACCAGGTTTTGTACTGAAATTTGTTATCTAAATATCATATTCTTGTTTATTATAAGGTCCTGCGGTCTTTTGTGAACTCTCGTTGTAATGTAATTCGATTTCGCTCCGAAATGGCATGAAATGTTAGAGGGTGATTCATGATTTTTAGTATTTACAGTAAATAGATCACCGGTAATTGACGTTATGTTTTATGTAGTTTCATGAATTTTTAACACTTCACTGTTCGTTTCTCTCTCTCCATTAAAAGAGTTTCGATGAATTGGTGTTTTTAATCTAAAAGCGTTTCGGGAAATTAAATTATGACTTCTTGACGCATGAATTATATGTTCTTTACTCAAATAGCACTATAAAAGATTCAATATAAAGTAATGAATAAGAAAGATCCCCTCTCCATTTTCATTAATTAAATGTTTAATGAAAATTGTTTAAAATATCTTTTTTAAATGACTTTGAGTTGAGAGTTCAATTATTTTATGATGTATTGTTTTCCTTTATAGATTATTAAATTTTTGAAGTAATATTTTAGATGTTATAAATAAGAAAAATATTTAAATACTTTAATTATTCTTTAGTAAACTATATTTTTATAATAAAAGTATATATTCGAGTGACTAATGCATTAAAAAACTAATGACAAAAATTAATAATATAATATAAGCATCCGTTAAATAGGTAAATTAGAAGCCCTTAAGTTTGAGGAGATATTGATCCACCGGACCATGCAATAGTTCTTGAGAGCAATAAATTCTTTTTTCTTTCGACTAAACGATATTTATTTCTTCTTTACATTTCAGTCAAATGAAAAACTCCCCCACCCCCTCCCCCAATTTAATAATATAAGTTCTCGTTAAATAAGTAACTTAGAAGCCCTTTAATGCCTTTTTAAGGCCTAGATACCGATCCTCAGGACTATGTAATAGTTCTTGGCAGCAATAAATTCTTTTTCTTTTCAATAAAACGATATTCATGTCTTCCATGCACTTCAGTCAAATGGAAGAACCTTAGTTAACCTTAGTTTAATAATATAAGCCCCCCGTTAAATAAGTAATTTAAAAGCCCTTATATTTAAAGGCCTTAGATACCAATCCACAGTACCATGCAATTGTTCTTGACACCTTGACAGTAATAATTTTTTTTCCCGATTAAACGGTATTCATATCTTCTTTAAACTTCAGTCAAATGAAATAACCCCAATTTAATAATATAAGTGGACATTAAATAAGTAGCTTAGAAGCCTTTAAATTTAAGGACCTTTGATACCGAACTACAGGATCATACAATATTCTTCACAGAAACTATTTTTTCTTTCGGTTAAACGATATTCATTTCTTTCCTCAGTCAAATTGAAGCCTCCCAATTCAAATATTGCTGGGAAAAGAGGGGGAGAAACAAAGCAATCCCTTTTCATCCCCCTCCTTAACAATGACAAATGTCCGATGTTCCGTTAGTGCGTCGGAAATTGGTCCATTCTTGGACCTAATTTGATTAGGTGCATGAGTGCAGTATGATTATCCGGAGCGCTGACTCGGGCTTCCGTGGACAAGCGAATTAATTTGAAAGCTATCAGTGGAATGAGGGGTTACTGTCGGCCGTTCCTCGTGCAAAGAGCACGCGCTCCGATCCCTCTCTAACAACGGGGGTGATCCTTTTAGTCTGTGTTCCGGACTTGATAGATTTTGACAGCAATACTGTTTAATATGTGGTTCGACAACAGTCGACTCTGAAAAATGATATGAGTGCTTGTTTAACTCGTGAGCCTCACAGTTGCATTATTAAATTATCTCTGTATACACATAATAGATGATGATGCCTTATGCACATTTAAACATAAACTCTAAATCTCAGTTTTCTTGGAATAAACAATATCTGTACTAATCTTAATTGGCTTCCACTTTCTACCCTATTATTTGATCAATTTCCTCTCGCTTGAGTCATCTGTGTAATCTGTCATTTCATATTCTCGGTTTACAAAACGATCCAACTCGGTTTACAATTAGACGAGGGGATGAAATGTATTTAACGAACAGATAGGAAGTAAATTGAAAAGAAAAATCATGTGCTCAAATCATGAAAAACACTCATAGCTCAAGGTATTATTTTTTTTTAAACTATATGTTATGATAACATAAGAAAGAAAAAGTTAATAAATGAAAATTAATAAATGCAATTTGAAACATACACTTTCTGAGGATTTTTTTCCTTTTTACTGTTTCTTACATATCATAAAAACAAAACACCGTGACGTAAAAGTTACAAGATGTCTAGCATAGGTGTCAAATCCGTGAGTTCTTGCTATTATTTTCCTTATAAAATATCTAGAAAGAACGTGATTTCTACAAAATTTCTATTTCCAACTTTTCAAAAACATTTTTTCTCTTTCTTTTTCTCTCTTTCTGTTTTTTAACCATCTGTGTTTGCAATTATAATTCGCAACGTATTCTATAAAATTTAAAAACCCAAAGAAAAATTCCCATCTTTCTTGCATTATGATACATTTTTCTTTATCCGCGTTGGATATAATCGCAATTGTTTCCCATGTATAAAGACTGCAGGACTATTTAAAATTCATAATATCAAATAGCACTTCTCCAGAAAAGCTGCTACCGTTTCCATAACGTCTGTGATCATCACACAATCGCAGAAACCAAAAGCCCCACAGGAGCATCACCTAAAATCTTTTGTTTTCCGACGTGCCCCGCGTGGGCAAAGAGGGGCTCGTAAATGTTCGATGCAAATTGTTTCCCAATCGAGATTTAATTCCACATAATGTTTCCTCGGACGTCCAGGTGGCGTTGCACGATCAATGCCGCCCGCTAATGTTTCCCTGAAAGTGCCCTTCCCTCCACTCGCGCCCTTACGGAAACCCTTGGGGTCACTTTTTCGATTTGTGCCACCTTTGAAGAGCGTTGTTTTTATTTCTGTAGAATAAAAACATTGTTTTTGCCGTAGAAGAAATTTTTTTCCTCCTATAGATTAGGGAGAGGGTTTTCACGTAGTTAAAATGAATGTTGAATGAAAGTTTTATTTGAAAAGACTTTTAAGACTGTATAAGTTATTTTTTATGCATCATAATAATGCATATTTTCCATCTTTACGTTTATAATTGCACTTTTATTTGTTTTTAAATGCATTTTTTTTTGTTTTAAAATTTTTATATTATTTTATTATTTTCAGAAATAGCCTAATGAAATAAATATTAGAAAATATACTTATATACTTTCTTATTCCTCTATCCCGATAATTTGTATTTTAGTTTGAAAAAGAAAATGAAGAAGTCGGTTAAAATGATGAACCCTATAATAAGTCCTACATTTCTTCCATATTTAAAAATTCGAGATCGAAGCTATAGTCCAACGGGGCATGACTGACCGATGCTGAATATAGAATGAGTTATTTTTCATGCATTATAATAATGTATATTTTCATTTTTATGTTCATAATTGCAGTTTTATTTGTTTTTATATTTATTTTTTCTTGTTTTAAATACTATTTTTAATGTTTATACTATTTTATTCATAATATTCAAATTTTAATTGCTTAATAGGCGTATAGCCAGCATAGTGAAAAAGTACCCAAGACGGGACTCGAACCCGGGTCATCAGATTAGCGCACTGACGTTCTACCAACTGAACCACTTGGAAACGATACTCAGCCTGGCCATACTATGTTGGCAAGGCTACAAACACAGCACAAGATGGAATATTTTCTGTGAGCCGCCAACCCTCGGGCAATCACGAAATCAAAGAAAATCCAGCATCGAATAAATTCATATTTAATACTTGAAAATTTTTTCCCGAGAAAATTTCAAAGTCTTTTTCTTGGAAAAAAAATTCCAAGTATTAAATATGAATTTATTCAATTGTCGATGCTGGATTTTCTTTGATTTCGTGATTGCCCCAGGGTTGGTGGCTCACGGAAAATATTCCATATTGTGCTGCGTTTGTAGCCTTGCCAACATAGTATGGTGAGAAAGTTCCAGGCTGCGCGTCGTTCCCAAGTGGTTCAGTTGGTAGAACGTCAGTGCGCTAATCTGATGACCCGGGTTCGAGTCCCGGCTTGGGTACTTTTTCACTATGTTGGCGATACGCCTATTAAGCAATTAAAATTTGAATATTATGAATGCAAGGCGTGAGAAATTTTCTCTGGAAAAATTTCCAAGTATTAAATATGAATTTATTTTATTCATTTCAGAAATACTATGAAGTAAATATTAGAAAATATTCTTATATACTTTCATATTCTCCTGTAGCCTGATAATTTGTATTTTAGTTTGAAAAAGAAAACGAAGAAGTCGTTTATAATAATAATAATAATAATAAACTTATAATGAAGTCCTACATTCTTTTGATATTTAAAAAATCAGAGATCGAAGCTATAATCCACAAGTGAATTGAAACTGCCAAAACTGACCACACTGTTAAAAAAAATCTGTTGATTTTAAGGGGGGAAAATGTCAGTCCGGACTCCAGCTAAATACTGTTTATTTTACGAAAAATATCTATATTTATTGTAATTTTTTTGTAATTTTGATATATTTAATATATTAATATATTTAATATATTTAATAAAATTTGTATTTATTACAAACTTTCTGTTTTTTAACACATTTTGCAGTAAAATGAACGGTTTGCAGATTTTACCCGTAAAATAACCAGTTTTTTTACTGGGGTCATAGCTGCCTTTTTTTCTTTTTTTTTTTTTCCCTGTAAAATCAACAGATTTTTTTTTTTTTTCAGTTTCAGCTTAATAAAATCCTATCCTTGTTTTAATATTTGAATCATTTCTATGTGTATGAAAATTATTTTCCAAATTAAAAATTGTCTGTGATATTATATAACATTAAAGATGCGTGAAATATTTTAATAGAATATTCTTCGAAAATATCAAGGTCTTATAAGTAACTATAACAACTATCAATAAATAAATTTAAATGCGGATTTATTTTATCGTTTTACTTAAGAGAACACGTACTATTCAAAATTTAAAAAATATATAATGAAATTGTAATATTTTAGCATTTTTGTCTACTGACATGAAAATGCATTGTAAAAAAAAGACGAATATTTCTTAATCTACGAAAATATACAATTACCTATACCAAGTTATCCAGAATTACGAAAATTGTTCTTTATTGATAGACACCTCAGAAACAGGAATAATATATTTTCGATATTTAAAGGGGCATTTATAAAAACAAAGTTTCTTTTGCTGCCACTGATTTTCAGAAAGGTTTCGGTGTATTTTTTATAGTGTATTCATTAGTTTTCTCAAAACTAAATAACGGTTTTTAGTGTGTTATCTTTTATATTTTGAATATTAATTAATTAACCCCTTCGCGACGAGCGTCTTTTACAGAATTTTTAATCTTTTACCACCGGTTTTTCAAAACAGAAATTTTCGCCTAATTGAATCGCAGAAATGCTAAGATTTAATAACCCAAAGCTTACAATAAAAAATAATTGGTGGGAATAATCGAGGATTTTGAGCATGTTATGCGTCACGTATACGTGTCGCTCGTCCCCAAGGGGTTAAGTAAGCAAAATACTCAATAAGGTGGAAATTACTTTTACACATTTAATGAACATCACAACACCAAGTACTTACATGACATTACTTACATTACTTACATGACATTACTTACACGAGTACTTACATTTCACATAACAGAACTACAACTACATTCTATGGATACTGCAGTAAAAAACAAATCTGAACGATAGGTGACAGTAAAGGATGGACATAAAATTATTCTTGTGGGGCTGCAGTCTAGAATTTATTATTTGAAGTAAAATACTACAACTCTCCCCCACTTTAATATTGCAGACGAGTAGGAGCTCTTCGAAATCTTTTAGAACGTCTAGGTACCTATAGCAAAAAAGAGGAAGAATTAGTTTTTACATGATCTGCAGCATCATCAATAGTACTATTTGGAACCATGGGTTTTAAAACTGGAGGTATATCAGAGTCAACTGGTTCAGGACTTAGAGTATTTGGGAGGACAAAGTCAGCTGGTTTAAGATTTGGAGTATTTGGGACAATAGATTCAGCTGGTTTAGGATTTGGAGTAGATAGGAGGACAAAGTCAGCTGGTCGAAGATCTGAGACACTGGGAGGCATTAGCTGAGAATCACGTTGATTAACAACAGTATTATCACTTCTGTGAATTTCTGTATCGCTCTCTTCAGAATTTAAATCATTAGTTAAATGTACCTTTGAACCGACATTAGTTATCTGATCAACATGTCATTTCCACATATTTGAGCCAACTTGAATTCTATAATGTAACTTGCCCTCTCTTGCAATAATGCGACCCAGTTTCCACTTCTCTTCAGGAGTATAATTTCTAACAGCCACTTTCTGGTTAATTTTAAATTCTTTTACTTTAGTATTGGAATTTCTCGCATTTTGCTTATCATGAACAAAATTTGTAACGTTAGGAAGTATCAAATCCATTTTTGTTCTAATATGCCGCTTTAGAAATAGAGATGCAGGACTTCCCCCCGTTGTGACATGTGGCATCTTTCTATACTATAAAAGAAAGTTATTTAATTTCATTTGTAAAGTACCAGATTCTGAAGATAAGGCTTTTAACCCTTTTTTAAGAATTTGCACATATCTCTCAGCCTGACCATTGGTAGCTGGATGGTATGGAGCACTAAACCTATGTTTTGCATCATGACTCTTTAAGAATGTCCCAAATTCTTCAGAAGTAAACTGTTTAGCATTATCAGATACCAGAGATATAGGGTACCCGTATCTGGCAAAAAGAGAAGAAAGACAAGTAATCGTATATTCTGAAGTTGTATTAGAAACGATGAAAACTTCTGGCCTTTTGCTATGAGAATCAACCACAAGGAAAAGCATTTTACCCATAACAGGACCAAAATAATCAATATGAATTCTTTGCCATGGAGTTCTAGGCCATTCCCAATGATAAGTATCTACCTTGGGAGGATTATTTTTTAAATTAACACAAGTATAGTGCAATTCCGTGCAAGATCATCAATATCTTGGTCCATTCCTGTCCACCATACAAAACTGCGAGCTAAGGACTTCATTTTCACTATACCGAAATGTCCAAAGTGCAAATCGTTTAAAATAAGTTTTCTAGGAATTTCAGGGATAATTACTCTATATCCTTTTAAAATACAATTAAGCTGAAGAGTAAATTCTTCTTGTTTACCACCAAAAAGTAAATTTTTTGGAATTGGAGAACCAGAAATTAGATGATGAAAAATTTGACGTAATAAAGGATCAGATTTTGTAGCTACAACAATTGGTTTGGTATTTAAAGGTACAGCAGAAATTTGAATAATTTGAAAAAATTCAGATTCATCAATTACATTACTTGAATTTAATTATGGAGGTAAATCTTCACTACGCAAGGGAAGTCGTGAAACAGCATCGATATTACCGTATTCGGATGTTTTCTTATAGTGTATATCATATTTAAACGCTTGTAAATATAATCCATATCTTTGCATTCTAACAGCTAAAAGTACAGAAACACTCTTAGTAAGAGAAAAAATAGCCACAAGTGGTTTACTGTCTATAAATAAAGTAAATCTGTTACCATATAAATACTGAATTTTTTTTTTTTTACACCAAAGATAATAACTAATGCTTCTTTATCCACCTGGCTATACCTTTTTTCTGCATTAGTTAGAGTTCTGGACACAAAACCAACCGTGGAAAAACTAATAGGTTTCTCTGGCATCACATGCGAAAGAACTGCAAAGATACTATATGGAGAAGCATCGGTTGCTAACACTAAAAGTATTTTAGAGTGGAAATGTATAAGAACTCGTTCTAAAATAATCTAATTTTTTATATTTTTAAATGTTTGTTCACAAACAGGAGACCATATAAATTTCACATTCTTTTTGAGCAATTGGTTTAAAGGATGAGCAGTTGTAGATAAATTTGGTACAAATTTAGAATAATATGTAACTAAGCCGAGAAAAGTTTAACTTGTGACACATTTATTGGTATAGAAGCATCAATTTTATCTTGTGTTTTCTAAATACCTTCCTTATCAATTTTATAACCGCAATATGTAATATGATTAGCCATAAAAATTGATTCGTCTTTATTTATCCTAACGTTATATGCACGTAATCTTTCTAATACTTGTTTTAGCTTTTTCAAATGAATGTCATCAGTTTCCCCTGTAACACCAATATCATCAATGAAAAAACTGTAACACCATCAATACCACTTAAAATTTGCTCAATTGTTCTTTGCCAAATTGCTGTAGAACTAGTAAGACCCATTGGTAACTTTAAAAATTGGAATAAGCCCTTAGGAGTGTTTATAGTTAACAACTCTTGTGACTTTCCATCTACAGGTAACTGAAGATATGCTTGGTTTAAATCAATCTTTGTAAAATGCAAACCACCACCTAATGTAGACAGCATGTCGTCTACTCTATAAATTGATTTTCTTTACTTTAGCAGATGAAACATCACGTACTGTCATAGTGAAAACAGAAGTTGAGCCAATTTCATTCGACTCGGCATTTCTTTTTTAATTTTTTTTAACGGTGAAAACATTTTTGCTCGTGGCCACTTTTGTTATATTTTGAATATCAATTAAGTCACCAAAATACTCTATAAGGCGGACGAAATGAATTAGTTTTACACATTTAATGAACATCACAACACCAAGTACTTACATGACATTACACATAACAGGACTACCACTACATTCTATGGGTACTGGAGTGAAAAACAAATCTGAACGATAGGTGGCAGTAAAGGATGGGCATAAAATTATTCTTGTGTGACTGCCATATAGAATTTATTATTTGAAGTAAAACACCACATTATCAGTTCTCAATAAAACATTTTCCAGCTCGTAATTGAATTTATACATGCAAAAGTAACAAAAAAACTTCTATTTTAATGTTAACGTTAATGCTGTTAATTTATCATCGTTTTCTGTAAAATATGTTTGTCGGACATGAAAATTTTTACTCGAGAACTGTTAGCACCAGAAAAACTTACATTCCACGTTGAGAAAACTGATTAACACTATAAAAACTACTCGGAAACATTTCCGAAAATTTGTCGCAATAAAAGAAATTTTGTTTTTATAAATGCCTCTTTAAATCTCAAAAATATTATTAGTTTTAAGTTTCCAAAGATGAAGAACGCTTTTCGGATTACCGGGTAACTCGAAGGAGGTTGTTGGAAATTTTTGTTTGCCGTTATATTATATTTTCCTAAATTAAAAAAAAAAAAAAAAAACATTTTTTTAAACAGTGTGTTTACTTGAAAATTGATGTCATGGGTAAGTGGAATCGTGAGTAACTCGGAGAAGGTTATAATAGTATATATTATCATAAAAAATCTTGCTAGACCAAGCAATAAATTTTTTTTAACCTTTTCTTTACACTGTACTATGCATTTTCATACTTTTCTAAGTTCAGATGTCCAGGAAGATTTTAATATGATCTTATACGATTTTGAATCCTATTTAGCCTTTCAGAATATATATATATACAGTCGAACCTCGATTTAACGTACTTTGATTTAAAGAATTCTCCGATTTAACGAATATGTTTTCTGTCCCGACAAAAAGGGTGCTAAAATGCTCTGATTTAACGAATTTTTAGCTTTGATTTAACGAACAATAATCGCTAAAAAAAAAATTCGCATTCGCACATAAAACTAAAATTTTGAATTTTTCGCTCATAAAATGTTGAATCTTTCACACCCTAATCCAAGTGTTACAAATTCTTTTATCATTTCTTGTGGATTCAAAAGACAGCCTTTCCCACTTTTCAACTAGAAACATGATAAAGAGCACATATAAGGAGGGTCCTAGAATGACTGTTTAAATGGACCTCTACCTTTTCAGTTGATCTTGATGACCGGGACTTCAAGTGCAAAAACTACATTTTCGGAGAAATGTTACTTTTGGGTGTTGCAATACAGGACTGGTTCGCAGCTGGTACTAAACAAAGCCGATAGTGACTCTGCTCGAAACTGCCGATTTGTTGTGCATTACGCGTGCTTACACTGCTTTGAGTGTTCTTTGCTTGACTGATCTGTACTGTGCGAGGATGGCCAAAGAATCCAGAAAACGCAAAAGGTTTTCAATAAATGAAAAAATGTGTTTATTAAAAGAGATAGATAAGAACGTTGGAAGTCGACATAGAACTTTGGAAAGTCAAAACAAAGAACCCAAAACAAAGCACTATCAAATATTTCTTTCCAAAGTGCCAATACGTATGTATGTATTAAGTTTTAAAAGCAAGTAACATTAAAGAATTTAGATAATTTTAAAGTTGATCTCCTAACGTATAATTTTTAAGTTCTATAGTAAACAATAATCATTCTTTTTTCATATCTGTATATCTAAGGGTATTTTGCATTGATATTTTTATACCATACTCTTTACGAAAATTGATATTCGATTTAATGAATTGCTTCGATTTAACGAACGGAGTTGTGGGTCCCAATCAATTCGTTAAATCGAGGTTCGACTGTATATATATATATATATATATATTTCATCACAAAACTCAGTCAAATTAATTCATAAATACAAATTATTTTTAATGATAAGATTTTAAAAAAAATCAAACATAAAAACTTTGATGTCGCTTCAATATTTCATACCTTTAAGTTGCTTTGAATTTTCTTCGCACACACAAAAATAGTTGCACGTAATGTTGGACATTTCGAGGTTGACAGATTAAATTTGAGAGATGGTATTATTTTATTCTTATTATTAAGTAAATAACTCCTATGCAAAAGAGCGCGACAATCAAATAGGTTTCGAAAACGATAAAAAGGAAAAAGTAATTTTTGGTAGGAGTTCTAAAGTAAATGGAATACAGTAGAAATCATTTAGGTCGAACTATATAGCATGACCAAATTCTATTCGATATAAGGGAATTTCGCTATAGTGGAATTAAATTACGATAATAAATGTTTTGTCGAAGAATGCTAAAAGAAATCTGTAAAATGAAGCTTTGTTCTATGAAATTTTGCTGTAACGCGATTCGATCATAATAAAATGTTTAATTTTTGTAAAACCTTTAATTTTTCTTCTTATTTTTTTCTTCAGCTTACTAGAACACATCGCATTCCACCCTGAAATCTACCTACATCAATACAAAGAAATTACTGTTAAAGCTTACTTAAATGTATATATATATGTATTTTCGAGTTACATTGCACGTAATTTTTTGTAACAAATTCTTTTTAAATCTATTCTATTCCTTCGTTCCGTTTTTGAATTAAATTACATTTTATAATATAGCCTAAACAGAGGAAGTGCAACAGTATATTCAATATTGTAAATGGTAAAATCTATAATATATTACATTTTGTGAAAAAAAAAGTGTCATTTTGTGATATAGAGGGCACTACACTGCGGGAAAAAAAATGTTGATTTTACTGTATAATACTTTCATACCAGCTGCCAGTATTATACCGTAAAATTAACAGTAATAAACAGTAAAATAAGCAGTAATACACTGCTGTGCATCGTAAAATCAACAATATTTTTCTGCGGTGTAGGGGCTAACAGAACTAAGGGATTTTCTAGTAAAATATTTCAGTTAAATGTTCAGGATTTTGTCAATAGGTAGCAGTACCACCATTACACAAACAAGTTTGAGTAATTGTGTTGAACAAAGTATGTATTGAATATTTACCTCCCCCATTAGCTGGTTGTAAAGAAAGAAGTAAAACATTTCTAGCCTAACTATCAGGGATTGTTTTAATGTTTAATCGATACTTATTTTTATAAAGTATTAACTCTGTATTTAAAAATATTATACATATGATTATTAAGATTTTAGTCAATGCTATTTATTTCCAATCTACATTTTGAATTAGTGATTAATAGTTATTTTACAATAGGCCTAAATGCAGTTCAAAATGTTATAGGGACTAAAGAGACATGCCAGATTGGGGAATCATAAAATGAGTAATATATAAACATCGCATTTTAAATTCATGTTAAATGATACATTTTGTTTACAATAAACGTAGTGTGCCTGATTATTTTATAGCTGTCAAAATTAATACAATTTTACCAAATTAATTTTCAACAAAAACATGACAAAGTAATAAAGACCTCAATCAATTTTCCTTTACTAAGTTTAATAAAACACATGTTCCCCAGTCTCACCTTTCTTTTTATCGTTCATTGCCCAAATGCTAAAAATATTACACATTATTGGTGAATTATTTAACAGAAATTTCCTGTCAATGCTTTGATGAAAGAAAAGTAATTTCACAATGCCAACCATTTAAAAAATGATACTATTACTGATGGATTTCAAATTAACATTAGAAATTTTAAAAGTTATTATTATTATTATTATTATTATTATTATTATTATTATTATTATTATTTTTGAATGATATATAGAAGAAGAGAATCTTTCAGTATATTAGTTGAAATGAAAAAGGAAATATATATGTTTAAATCTGACCTTATACTATTTTGAATTAACAGAATGAGAAAATATGTTTTTCTCCATAACTGTGCAATGACAAAAAATAACACTGTCTTGAAACAAGTTATCGCAAATAATCCCAATGTGCTTCATTAGCTGAAACTCAAATTTAATTACTTCAACAAAATTAAAAGCTCTAATGGTCTCAGAAAAACCCAAGGCAATCATTCAAATCCTTAGATATTACTTCCACATCCCATTTTAAAAGACCCCAAATAGAGCAAAGATCAGATCCCAAGCCCTAAAAAAACAAATCGTTTAGATCTGGTGGATTAAGGAGATCAACAGGGGAGCTATTATGACCCTCCTGATTAAGGGGGGTTCACTGTTATATTTTCACCCTAAAGATCATGAATATGATTTTCTATGCTCCCTCTTTGTTAAGTCAACACACGAAAAGTAAGCCAATCATGATCATCACCATCATTTTGCTTTGTGCCTTTTCTGTATTTTGGAACTATTGGTTCCCTCTAGATTTGCCATTCTTCTCTGACTAATATTATTGCGAGATCAAGATGATAACAATTTAATCCTATTGAGTGCTTTATTCAAAATTTCATACAACACTTATTTGATAAAATAAGCGTTTAACAAGTTAAATAGTAATAATAATAATAATAATAATAATAATAATAATAATAATAATAATAATAATTATTATTATTATTATTATTATTATTAGAAAAATAAAAGAAGAAAAAGGCAGACAGATAGATAGATAGAGAGACAGAAAGAGGGGGGAGGGAGAAAATCTACGTATTATTTATTAATTTATTGCGCAAGTCATATCAACTCCTATTTTCCCTTTTTTTCTTTTTCTTATATATATATATATATATATATATATATATATATATATATATATATTTATTGTTATCAGATTATTATTATTTTTTTAATGGCAAATGTCTTCTTAAAAAATATACAGAGAATGTGGAAAGAAACTCACGGGGTTGTTAGTAGACACACTAAGATAAACAAAAATTTCAATGGAATATAACGTCGCAAATTGCTTATTTATTAAAAAATACAGGGTATTCACCGAACTCGTGTTTCTAGTAATAACTTTGAGAAAAATAAAGATATTGCAACGAAAATTCTTATCTTCCTTTGTGTGATATGTGATAATATTTCAAAAAATGCTGGAAAATCAGAGAAATGCAATCAATGGCGCACGTATGATCTGGTAATCACAGTCCAAAATGTCGAGCGTCAAGTTCATGCTGCTGGAATGACTTTTCTTGATCTTATCACATTTAGAACAAAGGTCTATTAAAAATTTCATTAAATTATACTTCTGTTTTCTCAACGTTATTAAAGGAGACCCTAGAAAAAAACCTGTATTATTGACAGAATAACTGGTTTGCGATACCATGCACCATTGCAATTTTTGTTCCCCTAGAGGTCTATTAACATGCTTCTGAGTTTTTTGCCATATTAAAAGAACTTCCTGTATAGTATACGTATAACAAGATTAGCAATTTTCTTCACTAGTTAATTAAAACCCAGTTGTAAACTTTGTGTGTTTGCCTGTAAAAAGTAGTCAAATAAATAAATATATGTATATATATTGAGATAAATTTCCTTTCCGTAAAGGAAGGTTGTTTTTAGATGTACATTAATTGTTGTTATGATGTACAAAAGTTGAGATAATGACTATATTTGTCGCCAAATTTATAAAAACAAATTATTATGCTACGAAGATGTTTGGGAGGAAGCATCCCATAAATGTCTTTAACTCTGCTAAAATATTCGATCTTTGCAACTAAACATAAATAAAGCAAAAATTTAGACACAAAATTAAAATTTTTAACTTATTTTCTCTAGAATACTGCTTTTTTTTTGTTTGACAAGATGGTTATGAAATATAATACACTTAATTTTATATTTTAAAGGTTGGAAATAAGATTTTAACATTTAAAATTATACTAACTGATGTATAATATATTGTATAATATATTTACAAATATTTTATACAATAAAAACAAGAGCATGCAGAAAAAATAAGTTAAATTTTTAATTTTCTGAGTAGAAATTTGAAAAATACGGATGCATTTCTGGCCCATATAGGTTTCGCTTAGAGAGAGGGATTTACGATTTTTCTGATAAAAAGCCTTAATGTAAAAAAATTATTGAAAATTTATTTTGTAAAATTTTTAGAGGAAACGTATCAGTTATTGGATAATTATCGATTTGGCATTAGAAATGCATACCATTAAAAGTTTGAAAAAGTTAGATTGGATAATATAAAAGCAAAGTAAATATATTTTTATTTTTAAATCAGCTAATTTAAGCACTGAGCACAACTTTTCTCCCTAAGCCAAATCTGTTTGGGCGAATTTAAAAGGAATACAATTAAAAAACTATAAATCCATAAAAAAGTAATATACATCATTTTTAAGAAAGGGATATTCTATTTATCATATTACAACCGTAGGTTAAACATATTTAAGGCCTTCGAAAACCATTGAAATGAACATTGCCAGCTGCTTTAAGAAAACAAATCATTAAATCTGAAGGATTAACAAAAGCCTATTCATAGCCTTTATACTCTTTTCCATCCTAATTTAGTATGTCAATAGAGCTATCCTTTCCCAGGAGATAGTGAATAAACTTTCATATCTCATCCTTTATTTACTGAGTTAACTCATCGATAGGGGAGACATTGTTATAGAGGCTTTTTTATGAAGCAGAGTTTTATTATTCTGTCTAATGCGCATAGAAAATAGTATTTATGTTTTTAGTCGGAACCTCTGTCCTTTTTTCACAAATTACGGCCCATTTCCATCATATCTATTTAAAATACATAAATCAGTTTCGTCTATGTGTGTCTGTGGTACTTTAGCGACTTCCATTCATTATTACATGTTGTTCCCTAACATCTCATTTCCATGTCTGTAAATAACCTGTTGTATCAGATAGTTGTTAGACTTCATACATCACTGGCAAACCTTTTCTTTTCAACCAAATTATTAGCTGTGTGAAATTTTTAGAATATAAACAGTATGTTTTGAAAAATAACAGACTCTGTCTTCTATAACATCTCTTATTGATGATTATAACATCTCTTATTATTTTCTGATCAATCTCATGCTTTTTGTATTTTGTATTTTTTTTTCTTTCATATTGTTTTATATTTTGTTTTTGTACAATATATGCCATCTTTAAATTAGAGAATTGACCAGATTTTGTTAACACTAGAACGGCGGTGAGGGGTCATTTTGACCCCTGTCAAATGAAAAAATGTCGATTCGAACCGGGTATTTCTTCATAAAATAAGTTAAATATATACCGAACAAAAATAAGTTAAATAAATAAGTTAAAAGTCTGAAAAAAAAATTCTGGTGTGAAATATTTTTATGAAACTTGAATAAAATTTCCCGCCGTTCTAGTGTTAAACGAACTTGCGACTTGTTCAAAGGTATTATACGTCATTATACACGTAATCACACATCATTATATACATAATATATCATTCAGTCATGTATATTTTTTCATTTACATCTGTTTTTTTTTAAAGTGGGTGTATATGTTTTTGTTATGCAACTAAGTCTATGTATTTAACAAAAATAACTTTATAAAACTGCTTCGATGTTTTTTGAAAATTATGGAATTTTATAGATGTAAAAATAAACTGTGCAAGACTTCAGTAGTTGCTGCCAATGCCGTTTTGATAATTTATTATACTCCTTTTTGAAAATTTAATAATGTTATACATAAAATAATTTGTCTTACCTGACCGCAGAGTTATATTGGTCAAATTGAATTAGAATTGCATTTGAGAACAAATCTTCATAGATGTTCTTTGAATATTAATAATGAAATTAAAAAATTTCGTATATAAAAATTTCGGCTTTAAATATGTCGTACATTTGAAATTTCCCATTTTAAGATACATTTCTTTAGCAATATCTGTATTGAAATTTTAGCATTTGCAGAAAATAAAAATGTTAGATTAAGTAAAGAAAATGATTTTATTATTAAACATAGAACTATTTATCTTTATAGTTTAAAAATACTATAAGTAACAATATAAATATTAATAAAATAACTAATGTATATGATTTAATGAATAAATTTAAAGATGTTGTTGTTATACATAGAGGGAAAAGAGGTTGACATGAATTTAGTAGAATCATTAATCATATAGTACCTAGTGTTTGAATTGAGGAGTTGGAAATGAAGATTTTTTTTCTACATATAATGTAAAAGTGTTAAAGCTGAAAATTTTAAATTAAACTTAAATAAAATTAAAAAAATGAAATTAATTTTAAAGGCATTTAAATTTAAAAATTTACAATTTAAAGATTTAGTTATTGAATTGGTTGATTATAGATTAGTTGCAATAATATTAAAAATTAAATATTTTTTTTAAATTAAATTTCAACAGAATTTGAAATATCTTAATTTTATCTTTTGACAATTTAAATTTTGGTAAAATATTTAAAGATATTAATAATTTGTTTCCCCTCAACAAATGTAACATTTCTATAGCATATTTTTATAATAATCCTTTAAGTACTAAGATATTTAATTATAGACAGGTTGCATTTTCAAATAATGATGTTTCTTTGACTTGCTGTTGTAATAATAATAAATATACTGATTTTATAGATGATTTTCATGGTCATGTGGTAATTGGTGATTTAAATATAATTAAAAATAAAAATGTTAGATATATAATGAATTTTTGTACTAAATTTGGAATTAATAGTAAAATTAATTATAAAACAGCTTTGAAAGTTTTTAATGATAATATTGTTTGTTTTATTAAAAAGCAAAGTTATAAATATAGCCTTCCTTTAGAAGATTTTTTTAATGGAAATTCCAATTTTTGGAGCGTTTTAAATGTTTTTTGAAGAATTATTTAAATATAAATACATATGAATATCAATATCTTAATAATGATGATTTAAATTCCATAAAAAGTTTACATAATAATTTTGTTATAGATACTGTTGACAAGGCTGCTAACAATTATGCAATACTGCAAAAAATGTTTTATGTTGATAAAATTGTAAATGAATTAAATGATGTTAAATTTTATGCTAAAATTAATACTGATAAAGATCCTACTGTTAAGTTTTTTTTTTTTTTGCTTTTAAGAAACAATGTAAAATTTTGTTTTCTTATTCCTTTACATTTTTAAATCATTATCGTTTGCCATTTATTTTTATGACGCCCAAATTCCATATAAATCCAATTAAGTTTAGTTTTATTTGTTCTACATAAAAAAGTATTGACAGAAATTTTAATGTAACTTTTCAAAATATGTAAAAAAAGATTTAGGATTTTTTGAAATGTAAATTTAAAAATTTTAGTTATTTTTGATCAATAGATAATAGTATTGAAATTTTGGACAAAGTTGGTTTTTTCCCTCACAAAATACAGGCATTCGATTTCGAAAATCTCTTTAACAATATTCTTATAGATAGTTTTTATATTATAAAACATATTCCCATAGGAAAGCATTATGACCTAAAAAGAAATGTTCTACATTTTTCGAACGAATGAACCAAATGTAACTAAAAACTATACAGTTATTTCCGGGTACCTCACCAACATACCCACCATAAATCAATCTAATAGGACTTTTTTTACGGCAGTTATCGCGGAACAGACAGACAGACGGAAACTAAATATTTTTCGCGTCTCCACAGTGAGCCTAGACTGACGTTTCGGTAATCACAGAGTTTCCCCCAAAGAGTTTCAGCTGGGTGCTGCACCTTGCTTGAACTTTTGCTTATAAATTAACACCCTTCTTGCTCCTCATCCAAAAATTAGTATCCGTCTTCCTCCCTCCCCCTTACAAGTAAAAAGAGTGCCCTTTATTCTTTTGTATTAAAAAATTTTTGGTACTTTCGTGTAATAGCGGTTCCCACAGTTACAACTAGTAAATCTACAGATGAGAGACCTCAACGTCAGTCCTACATATCATTGTTCATTAATCTCACTAATTTTTATTATAATATGCATAATATTTGATATCGTAAAATTCAATTTTGTTAAGTTATTTATACATTTATAAGCATATAAGATTTAGCGGAACTTCCGGAAATTTTAGAAGTATCACATTAAATACAATTTTATGCAATGATATGATAAACTACTTGTTATCGTATTTTTTCAGAAAAAGAATATATTAATTCAGGGGGGCCGAGCCCCCCTGAAACCACCCGTTGTTGCTTTAATTTTATGTTCTCAATTTCCAGTAATTGTGTTAGTTCATTTATTCGAGTATATGCCTGAATGCTTTTACTGTTGCAATTTCAATAGATTAACCATCTCCTTGGGCAGGAGATTGTATCCCATCGTTAAATGAACACTTACTTTTAAACCACTAAGAATCATCATATGTTGCTAAAATTGATAGAATTTCGTGTACTAAATATACTTATACAAATGTAAATTCCTCTTATAATACTTATATTCAATTTGCACATTCCACGTTTTTATAATTTTCGTTTGGAAAACCGATTTGGTCATCTTTATTTAGTAGTTAAAATAAACCCTCATCTATTTCATTAGAAAAATCATATTAAAAACTAAAAGCTCCCGAAAATCAACTATTTTGTTAATAAAATTTTGCATCAAAATAATGCGATTTACCCGAATTTTCTTTTTTTAATATTCTTTGAAATACTGAAATACGTTGCTAGGCAACCATTTAATGAAAGAAGGGAAAAAAAGAAATGCATGACATTTTTGTAAAAAATGAGAAATTAAAATCATTTTATGAAACGAACGAATGAACCAAATTTAACCAAAAACTATACAGCTAATTCTGGGTACCTCAGCAACCTACCTACCAAAAATTAACCTAATTGGACTATTTTTGCGTCAGTTATCGCCGAATAGACAGACAAACAAACAAACAGACGGAAACTAAAACCTTTTCGCGTCTCCACAGTGAGCCTCAACTGACGTTTCGGCAAAAAATCCAAGTGGAGAGTATCGTATCAGACTGCCAAGTGGCACCCTTTGAATCAACGTAGACTCTACTTTTAAGTAAGAGTGGCATCTCTTTCTTCATGCATAAAGTGCACTATTATACTCATGTTATTAATTAAGATAGATTTCAAGAATACCAAGTGGCACCTGTGGGTTCATATTCAAATCAATTTTTAAATAAAATGGCACCTTTTTGATCATACATAAAAATCACATTGTAACACTCATACCTTACTATTAACAAAAACAATAATACCAAAAAGGCACTATGACGATCATGTAAGGTTAAGAATTTACAAATTAAATTTAAATGGCATCTTTGTGCTCATCACAAAAAAAAATGATAGTGGGGGGGGGGGGGGTTAGGAAGTTGATCAAATGGCACCATGTGAATCATATAAGTTAATAAAAGTAGATTCAAGATATAACAACTGAGAGCATTTAAAATAATAATGGTAGTAATGGCAGTAGAAGGGATAACGTATCAAAATACTAAAATTTTTCATGACAATAATGTAAAGAGATGTCCTGCATTAATAATATTAAATAAACCAATATGCCTAGAATTAAAAATAGGAAATGTTTTTTCCTTTAAGTACTTTATCTTGATACAAGGAATCCGGGACGTTTTTTGTTTTCGCCTCTATTTTATAAAATTGCTGAGACATTTTGGTTGACATTTTGAAACAATCTGATTTTTGTTATAGACCGGGAGGCGGCAGCACAGGCAATCACCTCACCGAGTTCACAGCTGAAATTCCAGAATTAGTTAAAACTCGATTCGGATATTAAAACGCAATCGGTCTCCCAAGTCATATCTTGGTGGAAAACACGTGAAAACCCGATTTTAGCGGTTGGCTCGTAGGTTTACCATTGCGTTTTCCTGCACCCAGTTTTCCATGTTTTCATACTTTTGGGTGCAGGACAACACAATTGTAAACCTACGAGTCAAAAGCTAAAATCGGGTTTTCACGATGATTCTCTGTGCTGCCGCCTCCCGGTCTATTATGCTGTAACGCTTGTATTTATGAAACTATTTGGATGTGACTGAGCATGTGTACAGGACTTATCAAAGGTCTCGACCGAGTTCGTTGGCCAGTTTCATCCGCCATATTGTTTCCAAATGTCGACCTGAAGAAGAAAATGAAAATATTTCAAATTCAGAAAGATGAATAATTAGAAATTCAAAATGTTTTTCCCTTTAGTGTTCTTTTTCCTTAGTGTTTACCCTTGATAAAAGGATCCGCAACACTTTTTCGTTTTGCCTCTATCTAAAAAAAATGGATAAGATATAACAGTTTGAAATTCTAGGGTGGTGACAGTTTGAAACAATCTGATTTTTGGCATGAGATAGTATTCATACTTATCACCCAATTTGGATGGGTCTGATCATGTGTATATGACATACCAAGGTCTGTGCCGAGTTCGTTGGTCAGCTTTATCCGCCATTTTATTTCAAAATATCGGAAATTAAAAAAAATGCACAAAAAATTAGAAATTCAAAAAGTTTTTTCTTTGAAATATCGCCAAATTTGGCAACAAAAATATCGTTGTAAGTGAAGCAAACTTGGTGATAGCTGACTAATTTTTTGAAATTCCCATACAATTTCAATTTTGCCAAAAAATGCGAATCTTCTATAATCGGGTTCCATGCATTTTAGCTTCGTGTGTTTTAGTAAAATTAGCTGAATATGTTCGAGAAAGAAAATGTCTTAAACGTCTCAAAGCAATGTTATTAGAAACAGCCTTCAATATTTTTGTGTAATTAATTCTTCGAAAAAATAATGTGAAAGACAACAGCTTATTACAATCACGCTATTATATAAATCTTACTTGCTTTAAATTTGGCAGTGGCAAAGTGAATAATAGTTGCATCCCAATCTATTTACATTGTTTGCAGACGATGAAGAGACTATATAACAGATAATGTATGACAAAGGTTGTGGCTGGCTCAGTTGCTGCATCTGTCTTTTCAACGTAAGACCCAGAACAAATAGGACAATATTGAATGGAGAAGCTACATTTAATTAGAAGACACATTTTCTTCATATAATGGTGTGAAGAATTATGGAAGTTATTAGCATTAAAATCCCTATAAAATTTGTGTGATTTGGAAAAACTGCAATATAGCCAACGTGTAGTTTTAGCAACAACTTTCTTTTAATATGTTTTCAATATTTAAAAACTATATGTACAGTAAAATTCCTTTATTACGAGCAAGGATAAAACGAGGAAACGTTTAAAACGAGCCATTTGCACATTAAAAATGGTTCGTCATTAAAACTATATTAAGATTTTCACGCCTTTTTACAAGCTACAAAAACGGGATTACGGCTAGTATGAGCAAAACATCTGTTCATTTCAACGTGATTTTCGGTGAGGAGTAGGACATAATTAAGAAAGAAACTCCTTTCTTATTCACGCTGTTCTCTCTCAACGGTAATATTTATACATTACAACTGTCTGTTAAAATGTAATAATTTATTAGTTTTACCAGACAGAATTTCAACCTCCAAGGAGATCCCTCCCTCCCTCCACCACCAAAGAAAATGCAGAGGAATGTGTTGAGGTCTTCAACGAAATAAGAGATAAGGAAGTTTCAAATACCACCCCTTTGTAGGATTTACAACTCAGCCACGGAAAGGAAGGAGTATAGAAGGAAAGCTTTAATTACTTATTTCTTTAAATAAGGACTGTTAACCTTATTAACCAGGCTTTTATGTCTTTTATTTCACTGTTCAAAGTTCTGTATGTGAATTCAATAGCTCGAAAATGGCAGTGACTAACTGCAATGCTAGCCGAGGTTTTACGGGAAAAATTATGATATTATGTTATTTTAGCATTCAGGTAATTAGCGTAATTAATAGTTCTAATTAGCTTATTGATGTGTAATATTCATGCGTATTACGAGTAACAGTTAATACGAGGACTTTCATAAATCCCATACTTCTCGTATATTAACCGAGTTCGGTCTGCTTTAAGTATAGTTATTTTGAAATGATTACGGTTATTAGAAATTATACAGATTCTACACCTTTTCCGTTTATATGTTACAAGTTTGTCTCAGAGATTTGTCTAATTTCATCAAAGCATCCGAAAGATATTCATACAAATGTTCATGCTTAATTTTAGTTCAAGAATACTGGTATATTAAAGAATCATAAGATCAGGAACAGAAAAAGCTCTGATATGGTTTCCCTTTACAGTTTAAAACGAGATTTTCACAACTACATATATTAAACTAGCCGTTTTGACAGGCTATGCATTATAAACATGCAACACCACTTTATATAATAATTCTTAGCGTTTTATCTATGTTCCATTCATCTTCTTCGTCAGACTATTTTCCTAATTGATTCTTCCAATCCCACTATAATACAAACGCTAACCTCACTCTTCAAACATCGGAAGAGGGCTATTGGCAAACATTATCTGTCATAGCTAGGAAAAGGACCGTTTTCGTCGGGTCCATATATCAAGCATTCCCCTAGCGAAGGCACGTCAAGTATTTCCGAGATTTGGTCCCATGATTTAGCCGGTGTTGAGGCGGCCGACCGCAGTCATTTCAGCCCCTTTACAATCTCTCTTTTTCATCGACAGCCGAATGAAAAAAGGAGAGTGCTCGTAGATTTACGCACTATTGATTAAGGCATTGGCCGAACTTTCATGTAAGTGGAAGTGGTATTAAGAATGCAATACTGAATAAGGAAGAAAACGTTTACGGTTGTTTCAGATGGATTATTTTATCGGTGTCTAACAAGAGAATTGATTGAATAAAAGATATTTTATCCTGGTTCAACTTAGTTCCTAAGACTTGCAATATTATTTGATTTTGCATGCATTGTTTAATTATTTTTATTAGCTTTTTATAATTTCGCTGTCTGAAACTAAATTTATCTTTGTAATTTTTATTTTCTACATTTGTTCATCTTGTTTTTGCACTTTTACTTATCACATTTGTCCTTTTAGGTCTATTACAATTGCCATATCCACAATAATACATAGGAAAAATAAATGCAGCAGCAGCATTCGACATTTTTTTTTTTTTTAATTTTGTTCAATAGTATTTTAAACATCGGCAGAGAACTATTGGCACATATTATTTCTCACACCTAGGAAAAAAGCTGGTTTCGTTGGTTACATATATATTTTTTCAATTCTTTCAAAGATTTGGTCACATGACTTTTTCATCGACAGCCGAATGAAAAAAAAGAGAGTCCTCGTAGATTTAAGCACCATTGATTAACGCATTGGGCTAACAGGAATTTGATTGGAAGTGGTATTAAAGATAAGGCACTGGATTACAAATTTGTCGTATTTGAAGATATGTTACATTTGCAAATTTGTTATAGCCGTCAAGTTCATATATTAAGTATTTTCCTTGTGAAGGCACAGCATGTATTTCCGAAATTTGGTCACATGATTTAGCTGGTGTGGAGGCGGCCGACCGCAGTCATTTGAGCTCCTTTGCAATCCTTTACACTGACAGCCGAATGAAAAAGATCGTAAATTCACGTACTATTGATTAAGGCAAGGCAAAGCATTGACCTAACTTCCATGTGAGTGGAAGTCTCGATAAGAACATAGTTTTGGATTAAGCAGAGAATGCTAGTTGCTTCAAATGGATCATTTCCCCAGTGTCTAACAGGAGAATAGATTGAGAAAAAGATATTTTTTCCTAGAGAGATTTCTTGCATTGGTATACCTCATTTTAAAAAGAAGGAAACATTTCGAATTTGTATTAACATTGACACACTGTTAAAAATTTGCAGCATACTGTCCAGTCATTTGACCGTTTTTGTAGAATATGGTTACGTAACCGTAATTTAACTCTATTCTGACCATATTTTTGCCCATATTATGGTCAGAGTAGAGTTAAATGATGGTTAGGTAATCATTTTTTTTTTTTTATAAAAACGGTCAAATGACTGAACAGTTTGCTGCAAATTTTTAACAGTGCAGTGATCACATGCATAACGGCTGGATGTCAATTTACTTGTATTTTTTATAGAAGATCTGAAGAAATGTCTGGTAAATGCTTGTCGCGATCACAGTGCTGACTGGGCGTTCAGCATAAAAATCAGAGCAAATAGAACAATACAGTGCGTTGGATCCATATTCAATTAAAACACAGATTCTATTCATATAATGCCGTAAATAAAACATAGACTTATCATTATTATCAAGCATTCACATACTAAAGGCACGTCAAGTATTTCCAAGATTTAGTCCCATGATTTAGTCGGTGTTGAGGCGGCCAGTTATTCCAGTCCCTTTACAATCTGTCTTTTTCATCGACAGCCGAATGAGAAAAGGAAAGTATTTCAAGGTTTATGCATATTGATTAAGGTATTGGTTGAACTTTCTTATGAGTGAAAGTGGTATTAAGGATATAGTATTCCATTAAGAAGAGAATGCTTACTGTTGTTTCAGATCACTTTCTCGGTGTGAGAATAGATTAATAAAATATGTTTATTTATAGAATCATATGCTATATTTTCATACTTTAGTTTAACCCTTTATGTAACAAAGTATGAATTAAGAAAACTTTCACCTCAATAAGTCACCCACTAATATATGAATATTAGAAAAAATATGTAACAAAATTATGACATTTAGAAAAGATTCGTTCATTAAAATTGACATATTAAATTGGTAGTTATTATGGCTTTTTCTAAAATATTTTCAGCAATTAAGTAACAAAAAATATTGTTTTTTGAAACCTCCTAATTATTGTAAAATAATAAATGTAAATACACTGTGATTTTATTTGTAATTGGGGAGCTATTTTGAGAGAAACATTTTTTCACTACACATCTTTCAATAAAGCAAAAGCTATCCTAATGTAAATGGTTGAGAAAATACCAATTTTCAAAATATTTAGCTTTGTAAAATATGTTGTGTTTCCGAAACATATGGTAAAGCAAAGTATTTTACATGAAATATGAAATATATTGTTATTAACAGAAATCATAAATGAACGGGTGAGGGGAAAAAGGATAACAATCCAACTGATGTAAATGTTAAGGAAACACACACAAAATATATATATATATATTTATGTAAAAAAACTATCAGTCTTAGAGAAATGTTCACCATTATTCTATTATAGGTCTAGTTGATTAGGAATCATTCTATAAATTTCAAGCAAAAATACTGAGTTAATTTATTAGTTATAATTAATTTAACTATCCCAGTTTATTTTTAATTTTTTTGGAATGTTACCCTTTTTCCACTCACCCGTTCAAAAAAACTTTAAATCAAATTTTCTTTAAGGGACTTAAAAGTTCTTTCAATGCACCAAGGATAAAATGGTTGTGAAAATTCATTGGAAGGCCAATGAATATACATTTTATCATTAAACTGAATTTATATAAAGATTCTTAAAATTATAAAATGAGCTATCAAAACATTTTAGCTGTGACTCTTGTTTTTATATTTTGAAGTTTTCTTTAATGCCATTGTTATACTGCAAACAATTTCTGTCTAACATATACTATTATATCAAGCGTTTATCAAGCATGTAGTATCTGCCAATATAATAATTAATGGAATAAAGGAATATATATATATAACGGGATTTCATTCATTTCATTTTTAATATCAACCAGCTTCTTCGCTTGCAACACCATCGATACAATTAGTTAACGGAATGAAATATATATTTTATGTTAGTCGTTTTAATAATTAAAAGAGTATTTTACAATATAAGCTATTATATTGAATTTTGGTACCACAGTTCACAACACTATTATTAAAGTGATTTATAGGAATTTTTTCTGTAATTAGCTTTTAGTGATACATTATTATATATTTATTTACCTGTTGCAATTACGCATTACTTATCATCTTAGTTTAACAGCGTCAATATAAAGGATGTGATAATTTATTTTGGCGCATCTTGTCGGTAAATTAATTTATCTAATATTATATATGATAGAATACCAGTGGAATTGATAAAAATGTATTTAAAAATCATAAAAATTAATCACGTTCTTAAATCTTTCATTTTCCACTGCATTACATTTTTTCAAGCATTAAAATCTGAAAAAGAGTTATTTAAATGAAGTAGTTTATATAAATGGTAAATACTGTCTAAAATGACCTATCTATAGTATTAATATAATTTTAGAAGAAGTTCTATGGAAAATGAAAAATTCTATAACTCAATTGTTTCTCCTTTACAGAAATACATCTTTTTTTTTTCAATAAGCTCACATATGACTTGAGATAAAGATTCAAATGCAGTTTCTCAATTCATGATCATGAATGGCGCAAATTAATGATTCTAACATCAGTTACTCTGCAAAGCTGTCATACTCAAATATATACACAGTCTGTCAAAGGAATGCAAAATCTCCAAACATTTATTTAACATTAGCGCATTCACAGACATGCTGATTTCCTTTACAAAGACGTATGCATATAATATATTCCAATAACATAATGTACACTTATAATGACAATGCATTTCATGAATCTATCCCCGAAGCACAGAATGAATGGAACATAAAATTAATTTATCATCGAATGTACATTATCATCATATTTACATCAATTTTTGAAATAAAAATGAGCCTAGCTCGGTGCATAAGCCGTTGTTAATGGCGACGTTTTCAGCCAATAAGGATCCTCTTCTCAATTTGCCGATTCTCTTTAAAATTCTGGGGTTACTGAATCCGAATCAGATAGACATGGGAAATCTATACGACAGGAAAGGGAACTTAGTTGTTAACCGTGGGATGGGATAAAAAAAATAAATAAATAAGCAGAGAGGAGCAGGGAAAAGACAGCTAAGCACAAATCGTTTTTCCGTTTCTTCATAACAACGGCAGAGAAAAAAGTGTTTCTGCAAATGACGTAACGAATACTTATGCAGCCGATTTCGGAATGAAAACCACCCTCTCTTCTCTTCTTTTGCACCCCCTTTTTCCGCCAGGGAAAAAATTTCGGGAAAAAATGACGCAAGGTGTGACATGCATTTGCAGCAGATGCAATGTTACGAAAAAGGGATATAGAAGGCGTTGGAGGGAAAGAGAGGAATATAATGAAAAAAATTGGGGAAAGAAATTTGAGTCGATAGAAGATACAACATTATCTGTTCTCTCTTTTTATCCCCCGTTCACTCCTCTCCTTTTTGCGGCGGACAATTAGGTAGCACCATCTGGCAACAACACCCCCTGCTTTGCAAGATATTGTTTTCTAGGCGACGACAAAAACTCTTGCAAAGTTCACTAACGCGACATTGGCATAGAAAACTAAATTACATTCAGTAAGTTTTTTGGGGCATTTTATTGCACTTGTTCATATCTTTTCGGATTTTTTGTTCACTCACGCCTCATTATGAAGTTTTTGGGGGCTGTTTTTAGCTGAAGATATTATTAAAGAAGATATAATGTAAAACTTGTTATCTCTCTCATTAATTTTTTGTAGAGGATGGGGGATGGAATATATATCTTAATTTTTCGTCCACAAAATGGAGGTGCTTAGATGCACCTGAAAATGTAGGAGGAAAAAAAAAACTATATTACTATATATTTTAGCATGTCATCCAAAGAAGCGCAATTTAATTTTGCTTAACTTAAACTAATTTATATGAGGCTAATAAAAGTTTGTCATTTAGCTTATTCTTGTACAACAAAAAATTATACGGAAAATTATATCATTTTAACAATTTATTTATAGCACTTTTTATAAGATAAATAGTTTTTGATAGCGGTTCATCACACTTTAAATATTATTTTTGAGTGCTTAGATTAAAAAAAATATATTAATGAAAGCTGATTTAAAATGCATTCTAATAAACTACAAAATATTTCTTATATAATCTTTGACAACTTGTAATTTGTATAAGATTCAACGTTATTTGTACAACTGGAAAATAGATTATACTATTATGATACAATTGCAACACGAAATATGCATATTTATCAGAATATGTGTCGGAATACTAATATATTATTTTTTTTTTTTTTTAATTTTTTTTTTTAAGGGAGAGAATTTTAGTTAAAATTTCAACTGTAATTCTTTATACTGTTAAAATTTTACCAAGCCGTAACTATAAGAAAATCATTCTGATAAAGAAATAATTACTGAGAATGTCTATTTTATGTCTGCGTTACGTAATTATAAATCGCATGAAACTCATATTCCGAGTTAAAATATCAGGAAATAAATTATCATTAAATTTAAAATCACATGAAATAAACGCAGAAATACTATTTCTATGATTTAAATTTGAAGAATAGTTGAGAAAACGAAGAAGATCACAAATAAATATAAATCATACATAGTGAAGTAACTGTATACTGAAATTTTATATATTCATACAAAGTTATATTTTATAAATTATACATGTTTTGAAAACGTTTTTATAATTTTTTTAAATAAAAAGTACATCAAAATTTAATACATATTATAATAATTGTATCTGAATGTCAAGTACGCTTAGGAAAAAAAAAATCTAATTTTAATTAGAGGATTCTGTAGTAGTATATGTGCCTGCCAGTTCTGGATCACTATAGTTTAATGCAAACTTATATAGTCAAAAATTATGGTGAGTCAGAATCGGCATCCACATAACATATACTACTATCTTACATATGCCCATCAGTGTTTGCAAAAGATACATTTTATCTAATATTGAAAAATCATTAAATAATTATCCCATGTAGCTGAAGAAATAATATGCAATCTAATATCTCAAAACAAACTCCGATTTTTTCTAGAAAAAAAAAATATAAGGAAAAAAAAACTGATTTTTCAATTTTATATACAATCAATAGAGATTCTGCATGCAATCATCTGTTCATAAGTCTTTTTGTTAAAGTTGTTAAGGTTGTTCTCAAATCCAAACTTGTTACTTTCTGACATAGTTGCAATTTTTCTTACTTTTTTTTAATGCATAAAGTTGCACATATCACTATTCAGGGTCTAATGAATCGAACAAAGGTTTTTGATTTCCTATAAAAGTGCAAATATTTTAGAAAATGACACCAAAGTTAGAGATTTGAGCAAAGTTTCAGGTTATGAAAATGCTAAGAGCTGTGATCACGGGTAGCAATCAGCTATAACTCAAAATGAACAGAATTGAATTCATCAGAAAATGGACAATGCTATTCAATTCTTAGGTAAGCTGTATATGAAACCTGAAATTTGCAAGCAAATATGAGCGTAAAATGAGTTCGAGAATGTGTTAGAGCAGCGTTTTTCACAATTTATTGTTTCTAGATTTCCCCCTACTTTCCAACTGGAACAATTTTTTGCGATCCACCTAATATGTAGGTGTACAGAGACTTTTGTATAATCTATGCTAGAAAATGGCGACTTTCCGTACAAAACATACGCACGGAAACAGTAATAAGTAATCCCAAAGTTAAAGTGGAATAATCGTAAAACAAAATCTTCTTTTGCAAAATGCATTTATTAATGAATGTATTAGGATAAACACAATTTAAAAGTCAAACAATATAATTTATGATATATTTTTGCCTCAACGGGAGAGGTTACATCAGGTTTGAAACTTGTTAATTTTAGCCTGAAGCCGCTAACATACAATTTTAATAAAACTCTCTTTCCACAAAGTTGTTTATATATCTTGTTCCCGGCTTTTTCTTATAAATTTGCAACGTAATGTATTCATAATATTTTTATATTAGATAAAACTAATATTGTAATATTTTTAAAGACTTGACTTATGTCTCCGACCAGACATTGGAGCGGTCTCTTTTCTGGCCACCAATAATTTTTTAAAATTATTTTCGTGTTAGATTATTACAAAAATTGCAAGAAAAAGCTCATCACAAAGCGGGGTTCTCTGACATTTGTAATACAAATCTAAAACGAAAAATTTCGTAAGAAAATAGGGTGGTCAAAATTTTGATTTGGTCTCTTTTAAAAGCGATCGCACCGATCCACCAGAATATCACCCGTGACCCACCAGTGGTTCGCGACTTATAGTTTGTGTTAGAAAGTTTCATGTTGTTTAGCTGAGAAAGAAAAACATTTGAGAACAGCCTAAAATCTTGGGGTTCCGATGGCTGCGACGGCTAAGGCTCTTATGCTGGTGGTGGGTTTGATTTACACCGGTTCCAGTGTGGAGCGTAACCGATTGCAAACCTTCCTGTTCTTTATGCTGTGTATTGTGACATGTACTATTTTTTATGTGGAACACTTGTAACACAGATTGTATATTGTATGGAGTTAAAAAAATATCCAAGATCATTAGCGAAGACATACCTGGTAAAAGTATCAAAATATATCTATACTTACTCAATCAAGTCTTAAGTTTTAAAACGAATATGACTAATTTGGCAAACATATATGTCGGTTTATGGGTGTCTTCAAGATATAATTTAATATAATATAAAAAATAATAAAATAAAATTAGTAAATAAATAAATTTTCCATGCAGTTGAAAAAAAAAGTCAATGCTTCTACGTATAGATAATGGATTTTTTAATATGTTATGCATTCTATCATGTAATATTTTTCTGCGAAACACTTGTAACGCTATTTGTGCATTGTATGGAGTTCAAAATATGCAAGATCATTAGAGATGACATTTTTTGTAGCTAAAACTCTCAAAACATCTACTGGTTCAATCAAATCTTAAGTTTCAAAACGATAAAGGCTAATTTAACAAACATATGTCTGTTCCTTTGGTGTATTTAAGATATAATTTAATCCAATATTGAAGAAAAATTGTCAAATAAATTTTCCATGTAGCTAAAAAAAAATCTCAAAGCTTCTGCGTACAGTTAATAGCTATTTCAATATACTATGCAATCTATCAAGTATTATTTTTCTGTGTTGAATTTGCATAGTGAATTATGCATTGTATGGAGTTAAACAATGCGCAAGATCATTAGACGCGACATCCTTAGTAGCTAAAATTCTGAAATCATCTACCGACTCAATCAAGTCTTAAGTTTTAAACGATTAAGAGTAATTTAACAAACATACGTCTGTTCCTGAGTGTCTTTAAGATATAATTTAATCTAATATTGGGGGAAAACGTTAAATAAATTTCTATGTATCTGAGAAAAAAAAAAACCTCAATGCTTTTATGTATAGATAATAGATTTTTCAATATGATTTTAACACAGAACAAGATAGAAAAATATTTTGAAACAGTTTGCTTGCGGACAGAGATACACGAACTGAAATGGTAAAACACACGGCACTTTAAATTTGATGGCAACATATAGAGACAATTTATATCGGGCTATTGGTTTGGCCTCGAATTTATGATCGCTTATATAGACTAAAACAAAATAATAAAAATCCCCTTTCCTTCAAATACAAAAGTCTTTCCATCTTGAGAGAGAACAAGCAAGAACTCCTAAAGATATGTGTTATTGCGGATAAATTCTGTCGTTCCAAGCCATCGTAGTACCCGGCCAGAAATGGCTCATAAGACTGTAGAGCTGCAAGAGTTACTGCCTCATAGAACGAGTAGGTTTGCAGCCCTCCCTCCTTTTTTTTTATAAAGCGTATCAAACAGCAAGCAACACTGCTGGGGAGGCTATCCAATGGCTTCCAATCAGAAAAAGGTCTCTATTTTATTCTGACTTTATTCAGGTCGTATATATTTCTTGTCGTAGCCACTTTTGCACAGTAAGGGAGGGATGGAAGTACGAATATATAAGATAAAAAGAGAGGGAAAATGTATATGTGCGTCATTCATTCGATATTGTAAAATGTAGTATATGTTCGGGGTATATTTGTAAGAGGGCAATAGAGATAAGTGGTATTTTTGTTGTACTAAAAAAAGACCGAGACATATAGATCGTACTGTATAAGTTTGATTCATAGAGGTGTAATAAAAGATTGATTTTCCGTAGACAGGGTAAAGTGAGCTTGTTGAGCCACTTGAGATTTTACCTTCTTTTTATACGACTGTTGCAAACTAGAATAGTGAAAAAATCATATTTAACCACTGCATTAAAAAGGTTTTTTTCAAACAAAACAAATTTTACGTGTGCAAGCATATGTTTTTGTGCTGCGGTTTTCTATCGCCTTTTCATTGCTTTTACATCCCTAAGGTTTGCAAAGGCTGAAAGCAATTCTATTTGACTCCTTTTACTTTTCTTTGTGCAGGTTTCATTCGTAATAAATTACACAAAAATGTTTATACATACACTTGAGATCATCATTTTAATCCTAGAAGAGCCACAGTGAGTTCGAAGTCAGGACAAACCCAATCTCAGAAGGGAAGTTTCAGCAAAACCTGAGATAATTATATATATTAGAAAAATAAAAAGTACAATTAAAAGTAGAAAATAAAGTATAAATAAAAAAAAAGAATGGAATATATTTTTTTAAAAACACACTTTGATAAATTATTTTTTTAATTAATTAAATGATGATTATAAATTGAAAAAACAATTTAGAAGTACTGAATAAATAGCTTAAATAGTGCTCCCCCCCCCCTTCTATTTGCCATATCTTAAAAAAAATGAAATTTTGAAGTCACTCAATTTTATACAGGTCAATTAAGCAAAAAAATATGGAATTAATTCTTATTTTTCAATAATATAGAATTTTGAATAATTGTATAACTATATTTCTAATTATTTTGGGCATAATCATGTTACTAAAAATATATATGATAAATATAATAATAATTTTAAATTCAGAAATTTAAATAATACCTAATTACTGCAAAAAGCAAATAAATGGTCGCATGTTATAAGAATAATGATTTTATAACTTGAACGAACACCTATTTGTGATTTTTATCTCCGTAATTCCATTAAGCAAATGTTTCATTCATATAAACTAGAGACATTCTTTAAAAAAATTAAATATTTTTAACTGGTATAAAAAATTCACAACTTGACAACATTTATGGAAGTCATGATATAATTGTTTTCAATAATCATCTTCAATTCAAAAATCTATCATAAAATCACGTTAGAGTCGGTAAAAATTGGTTTAAGAAAAGTACAGTTTATTATATGTCTTGAACAGATCGTTAAAAATCGATGCATAAATGGAAAGATGAAAACCGAAATTTTAGTTTTAAAATGTAAATAGTTATTTAAAAAAAAATTAGACATTTTTTCAGTACACTAAATTATATTGACATATTTTGAGGGTGCTTTCTTAGACATTATTTATAAGAATAAGAATATATATATTCTATTATATATTTTTTAAATATAAGCTCTTTCAATGCCTAGTGAAGGAGGAGAGGGGGGCGACTAATTAGTATATTTTTTCGACTTTTCCTCTTTTTGCCAATTCTCTTTTCGATGATACATTGTTTTACAGACTTCTGAGATTTCTATTTTATATTTTAATAATAAAATTTTTAGTTATTGAACAGCTTCGCACCAGCGGGTCAATTATCACCACTAATTTTAAATTCATTTTTTCGTCTCATTGTAATTGCTAAAATTCTGTCATTAAATAAATCTCTTAAAAATTAGTGGTGACAATTGGCTTGCTAGTGCGCAGCATTTCCATCATTGCTTTCATTTTAGCAGCAAAGGAGATTTCAGAATTTACATTCCGTAATTCTGGTTTAAGGCCTATAAATTTGTTCAACGTGAATAAAACTGTTAAATTTATCAAAGTGAAAGCTTTTTCTTATTTACTATCCATCTCTTATTCAATAACTAAATTGCTACCGTAAAATTTTATGATATTTGAAATGGAGAAGAAACAAAATATTCGCAAAATATCTAGTGCACAACATATAATTTTAAAAATCGTATAAATGACAAAACGCATGAATTGTGTTCTACTATATTTATATCTTCTCTGTGTCACTATGCTTGTTGAGAAAGAACCTGTTTTACATGTACTGATGAATAACGCAAGTCGGGATGGAGGTTGTCCTCGGTTACGAACTTGATGCTGTGGACGAATTTCGCACTAAACTCTTATCGGGAAAATTAGAGAAACCACATGTATAGTAAACAACTATGAGTCGTTATATCAAAATTGTCTGTTATGTTAAAATCGTCGTTAGGTTAAAATTGTCTGATATTTGAAATGAAAAAGGAACAAAAGTATGCGCAAAATATCAAATTTTCTTTTAAAGTCACAATATAAAAAGACGTATAAACGAAATCATTGGTCGTATGAACAAAGCACTTTTCTATTAAACTGAATAAGAGTAAATTAGGACTGTAGTGCACAACATATAATTTTAAAAGTCGTATAAATGACAAAACGCATGAATTGTGTTCTACTATATTTATATCTTCTCCGTGTCACTATACTTGTTGAGGAAGAACCTGTTTTACAGGTACTGATGAATAACGCAAGTCGGGATGGAGGTCGTCCTCGGTTACGAACTTGATGCCGTGGAAGAATTTTGCACTAAACTCTTATCGGGAAAATTAGAGAAACCACATGTATAGTAAACAACTATGAGTCGTTATATCAAAATTGTCTGTTATGTTAAAATCGTCGTTAGGTTAAAATTGTCTGATATTTGAAATGAAAAAGGGAACAAAAGTATTCGCAAAATATCAAGTTTTCTTTTAAAGTCACAATATAAAAAGACGTATAAACGAAATCATTGGCCGTATGAACAAAGCACTTTTCTATTAAACTGAATAAGAGTAAATTAGGACTGTAGTGCACAACATATAATTTTAAAAGTCGTATAAATGACAAAACGCATGAATTGTGTTCTACTATATTTATATCTTCTCCGTGTCACTATGCTTGTTGAGGAAGAACATGTTTTACAGGTACTGATGAATAACGTAAGTCGGGATAGAGGTCGTCCTCGGTTACGAACTTGATGCCGTGGAAGAATTTTGCACTAAACTCTTATCGGGAAAATTAGAGAAACCACATGTATAGTAAACAACTATGAGTCGTTATATCAAAATTGTCTGTTATGCTAAAATCGTCGTTATGTTAAAATTGTCTGATATTTGAAATGAAAAAGGAACAAAAGTATTCGCAAAATATCAAGTTTTTTTTTAAAGTCACAATATAAAAGACGTATAAACGAAATCATTGGTCGTATGAACAAAGCACTTTTCTATTAAACTGAATTAGAGTAAATTAGGACTGTAGTACACAACATATAATTTTAAAAGCCGTATAAATGACAAAACGCATGAATTGCGTTCTACTATATTTATAATATCTTCTCTGTGTCACTATGCTTGTTGGGGAAGAACCTGTTTTACAGGTACTGATGAATAATGCAAATCGGGATGGAGGTCGTCCTGTCACGAACTTGATGCCGTGGACGAATTTTGCACTAAACTCTTATCTGGAAAATTATAGAAACCACATGTATAGTAAACAACTACAAGTCGTTATATCAAATTTGAGATAATTTGTGATGAAGACAGAAATTTTGTCGAAAAACATAATTCCTGAAAGGTATAAAATAAAGATGACTTGTCCATCAAGTTAGAGTGAATTTGCAAGTTATTTATCTTCGTAATTAGAGCTGTGATTCTATTAAGCTATAGTTTGTTTTATTTTTGTTTTAGTTTGCCGTTTACCTGATTTTTGTAAAACCGAACTCTATAATTACGAGTAGGTAGGGACAGGAACGTTCCTGGAGAGTAATGGAAGCTGGTTGCCCCAAAAGAACTTCCTGGAAAATTCTAGTTTTCTATTTTGAAACATTCCTGTGTCAAAGTTGAAGAAAACGGTACGTGAATCTAGTCTACTAAAAGTTTATAATATTTTTAAAAAATCTTGAAAATTTTCGTCTAATTACTTGCTTATTATTTGCTATAAACATCCCCAATTTTGTTGTAGCGTAGAAAGTCAATAATGAGTACAACTCTGTCTCAGTATTCAATAACTATTTCAAAAAGAGAAAAAAAAAAATGAGTGAAAACTTTGAAATCAAATTTCTTCTTTCATGTTTGTGACAATTTTTATAGGCTATTATTATTATTAAAGTTATAGATTGCTACCGAAGTCAAAAACAGATATATCAATTCTTGAAAATTAATGTATATTTATTCTAAAAGTTTCTATTGAAATTGGATCGTATATTTGATCTCAAAATGGATAGTTTCATCTTTTACTTATATGAATTGTCTCACATTAATGAAGTATGCGATTTTAAATGTTTTGAAATTGCACAACTTGTACTTGTGTATATAGACCAGAAAATCATAATTGAATTGTAAAATAATTTGACAGCATTTTGAGCATTTTATGAGGAAAATGGAATTTATTATACTCACATTAACATAGATTTATTTTGACACTTCTTGCGGTTTTAAATGTTGATTCTCGACAGTGGAAAAGCCTTTCCTATAAATCAAATTACAAAAGTTTAAGTTTTTCTTCTCTTTTTAAACATACGTTAATTACAGTTTAATTGAGTCCATGTAACGAATTAAACAAGAACTATAATATTTGCGTCAAAATATTGAATACCAAAATCTAACACATGAATAGATATTAACCAATATGTTAGAAAATATAACCAGGAAATTCAGAGAAAAATTGATTGGGATTAATTTAGCATTCAAGGAACATATGGATGCGCAGCAAATTAAATGACAATTTGTAAAATTACATTATAGAGAATGTCATTTCTCCCCCCCCCCCCTCCTCTCGTTTCAAGGAAAATAATAACTTTTACTGTACCTGTAGAGCAGTGATAACAGACATTTCTTAAAGAAAAAATAATTTCGTTTATTAATAAATATTTTTAAAAGTCTGTACATAAAGGTTTTATTTTATAATTAATGTTAGCAGCAACAGAATTAGCTTTGCTTTGTATTCCAAGACGATACGTCATTTATAATAACGTTGTCGCTTTCACAAATCAAAATATTGTAATAGTACAGTAATATACATGGTCATGTACTGTTAGTTTAAAATTGTAAAATTTAATTACAGATAAAAAATATTCAATGTATTTTTTAAATTTTATTTTAACTGTTGGGTTGTTTTGTTTTTGTTGCTAGGTGAGATGCTATCACCTTTTTCATAAACAATGAATGAGTGCAAATTACCTGTGACTAACAATTGAAATGAATCCTGTCAATATGCATACCTACAAAATTATTCTTAAACTAAAATAAATTTGGAAAAAAGAAAATGGATTAAATTAAACAGAAACAATTAAAATTTAAAGAATTTAAATTTACTTGAATTCTAAGTTTTGAATTCAAAATAGTATAAGAATTAATTATTTAAAAGCACTGACAAGATCCTCAATTTGCACTACATCCAATTCCCCAACAATCAGCATTGTGAATTCAAGAATTAATATGAAGGGTAACAGCAAGGAATTTTCATAAACATAATAATTTAGACTAAGTGAAAATTTTGGAATAAAAGGGAAAAATCTTTCTTTTAAAGAAAGTATAGAAAGGGGTGTAACAATTTCAGTAAATCTCTCACAGTCTGCTAATTAGGCAGAGTAATCAAAGATAGAAGTTCCCAAGAGTTGGAAAACTTTTCTCACGCTTAGCTGTGGGGTGACAAGAATGCCGGTTACTACAATAGGAAAAGATGAGCTTCGATCAATCTTGTGAAACTGAAATTGCTAGACAGCAAATATTTCTCTGATCTGACCGTCTATATGTGGGGTCTCAGATCGTGGGAATTTCCTGCGTGAACATTTAAAAGTTCAGTAAGACCTCCCTAAAAAAGGCTTTATCCAATGACGTAAACTAAAACTTTTTTGATTGGTGATCGGAGAATCTTTTGTTCGAGCAAACGGACCGGAGAAGAGGATCGAGAGGAGGTTAGTTAGAGTTTCGGCAGGAGAACGAGTGTTGGTGGAAAACACTCATCTCAGGACGGTTTCCCTTCTTAGTAGGGAAGGACAGGTTTGCTGACAGATTTTTGAATGAGAGAGTGCGATCTCTCTGAAGTCAAGGCAACAGCCTTGGATTTGACCTTTCGGGGAGAGTGAAAAGTAGCACTAGTTAAGACTTTAAGATTCTAAAACTACTGTAAAAGACTGGACTATTTGGTGATTTGCTATAAATTACAAGTTGAGCGAACTCAGCTAAAAAAAATTGTTGTAAATAATTTTTACCTCTAGAAATTTCAAGAACGCTTTTTAAATAAAATTTGTTCTGAAATATTTAATGAAGGTGATCCATTGTGAAACGGCTCCACGCTACCCCATTTCAAAAACACACAACATCGTGGATTCTTTACAGCTGGTGGCAAGCAAGTCGGATATTTCGACAAAAATTTATTAGCATTAGTGAAGAGAGTCCAGACAGTAGCAGTGACGCCCGCCCGCATCTAAGCGCGCAAGATCTGACGCCAGTTCAGGAGAGGAAAGCAGAGACCGAAGCAAGCCTTGCAGTGTCACGACAGACAGCAGTTCCGTCCTGGAAGCAAGCCCGTGTTTACAGAGAACAAGCCCGAAGCAAGCCCTTGCATTGGCACGACAGACCGCAGTTCCGTCCTGGAAGCAAGCCCGTGTTTACAGAGAATAAGTCCGAAGCAAGCCCTTTCTAGGAAACATCAGGAGCCGACAAACCGAGATAACCTGTGAAATCGACGACGTCTAGGCCAGACCCGAAACCGGCGACAGATAATGCAGACAAAGACTGTAGAAAAGGTAAGCTCAATTCATTTTTGAGTGGCTCTCATTTTGTTTACATATTCTTTGTTGAGGAAAATTCATTTCTGAGAAATTTTTTATTTGAATATTGATATATGATAAATTATGATAAATTTTTAAATCTAATAACTTTGAACATATTTGGAAAAATTTTATGTATATTTGTTATTAGCATAAAATTTGATAGTGTGAACTTTCTTTTGGCAGTAAAATAATATAAGGATTGTCAGGCTAAATGTGTATATATATAATTTTTTTTTTCTCGAAAAAAAAAAGAGATAAAAAGTTTGATTTTTCAAATAAGTCGATTGTCTAGTTATTCATGATTGAAAGATTTCAAAGGTGTACTTTTTTATATTATTAGTGAAACAATAGGTGTTGTTGATAATCAAATATTTTGCATATGTGATGTTAGGAAAATTTTTTTAGCAGTTGCAAAAGTGGTCATTTTGTTATAAATGGGAAAATTGTTACCTGCGGGGTCAGAAATATCAAGTATTGGTTGAATTATGTGCACAGAATTTCAAATTTCTAAATTTGTTTTAAATGTGTATGATCGACACCAAAACGTGTCAGTGTATTGAAAATTTTACAATATTGAAAGTCTATTTTTATATGTATACTATTTTTATTATTCCTCAAATTGAATTGTATTTAAAATTGTTAGTATTATGTGGGTAGTTGCAGAAAAATTTCCATAAAGTGTTAGAATCCCTATTGCATAAGTTAGCGAGCGAAACTATCATTTTCATCTTTATATTGTATTTACATAAAATTTTAAAATGCAAGAAGTAACTGATCTGAAACAGTGCAGGAAAATTGATTTGCAGAATTTAGCGGAAGAATTGGGAGTGGAAATAGGGAAAAATGACAGGATACCGGTAATTATCCAAAAAATCGAAGCTGCCGATGATTACGATAAAGATTTTGCATTCACGCAAGCTGCGTATATCATAAAAGATCGAGAAGAGAAGATAGCCGCGGATAAAGAAAGGGAAAAAGAGAATAAAGAAAGGGAAAAGGCTGAAATACAAAGGGAATATGAGGAAAAACAAAGGGAATATGAGAGGGAGAAAGAGGAAAGAGAAAGAGAGGAAAAACAAAAAGAACGCGAATTTACGTTAGAACAACTTAGATTGACGCAAGATGCAAATAGACGTAGTTCAACTAACAGTACCGGGTCGGAACGCCCACCTAAATTGCCGCTTCGAACAATCATGCATCGATTTGATCCAGAACGCTCGGATATAACTTTGTTTTTAAATTTGTTCGAACGACAGGCGACCAAAGCGGAAATAGAGACAGGTGACTTAGTGACGCATTTATTAGCTTTAGTGCCGGTAGAAATTGCAGAGTTAATTTTAAGGGAACCGCAAGATCAGACGGATAACTTTGAATACGTCAAAAAGTTTTTGCTTGAACGATTCCGTATGAGTCCCGAAGCATATCGTCAAAAATTAATGAAACATCCACGCAATCCAGGTGCTCCGTGGAAGGATATTATTTTTGAACTCAATAGTTATTTAGAGGGTTGGTTAAATGGGTTAGATGTTACGGATTTCAGTAGTCTGAAAAATTTATTGATAACTGACCAGATCAAGCTCCGTGCTTCTAGTGAAATGAAAGAGCATTTCATTGATTCGTGGGCAAACTACAAAGACCCGTTAGTTTTGGCAAAATGTCTGGACGAATACGAAGCAGTGAAAGGGATTTCAGATAAAAAAGAGAATGCGAGATCTTTTTATGATAGGAAATCTGAAGAAACGAAACTCGAGGGAAATTCTGGAGAAGAAAAAAATTCAGACAAAAAAATAAATTGGCGAGACAAGGAAATTAAAGACAGGGAACGTATCTTTGAACGAAAGAGACGTTGCCATACGTGTGGAAGCGAATTTCACCTAATGGCACGTTGTCCGAAAAGACAAAGGGATATTACGGAAGTAAAATCTTTCGAGAGCATAAATCACTTAGGCGATATAAGCGAAGACAAAAGCTTGTTCCGACCTTTTTTGAGTGAAAACAAAATAAATGGGAAGAAGGCGTGTGTACTTAGAGATTCAGGTAGCTCGTATTGTGTTTGCCCATGGAATTTGGTAAATAAGAGCAAATTAGGCAATGAATATGTTTGGCTTAAACAGACATTTGATAAATATCCAAAACGATTTAGAGTGGCACGTATAAAAATGGAAATAAAAGGTCTCGGATATGTAAATACGAAAGCGGCAATCCTGCCTAGACACTCTAAAATTAAACACTATATCTTAGGTAATAAGACGCAGGCTTTAATAAATGAAAAGATAAGCGAAAGCAAAAATCGCAAACTAATTCCAGTTTTGAGAACCCGGGGATTGAGATAAACCCTTTAACAGATCCACAAGGGCAGGAAGAAATTCTTTCGTCATTCCCCCCCGAAATGAAGAACCACCGTTCTCAGTGTATTGGGGAAAAAGAAACCCTTTTGAAAAGGTCAAGGAAAGTAGATGAGTCGGTTTTCGACCGGCAGGGTAATTCGAAAAATAAACGCGAAAATATGGAAGTGAGTGTTGACAGGAAGGGTTATCATTCGAAAGTTAATCTGGAGGAAGTGAGCGGATTCACAAAGAGTCTTCTAAAATCCTTCGAAATTCTGTTGAAAGAGAGTAGGGACAGTGGAAATTCACGCCTTTGTGACACTCTTGTTAAAGAAATTGAACGGTTGTGTAAAACGTATTGTTCGGCAAACACAAGTAAAGAAATTCAGTAGTAAGTATTTGAGTAAAATCCAATCTTTTGTACATATTTGATTATTTTTAGTTTTATTGTTATTTTGGGCATGTGTAGTAAAAAAAAGTATCTTTCAAAAAAAAAAAAAAAAGTCTCTAAAGCTAGATGTTCAAGCAATGGTAAGCAGTATATAAGAAATTAGGTCACTGATGTATATAGTGAGGTTAAATTGAAATGTTATTTGAGCCACTCAAATATGTTGAGCTAATCCTTTTTTTGCAGATTTTCCGCGTTTTAACCCGGAAAATGTTTTGATGGTGGGGGTGTTGTAACAATTTCAGTAAATCTCTCACAGTCTGCTAATTAGGCAGAGTAATCAAAGATAGAAGTTCCCAAGAGTTGGAAAACTTTTCTCACGCTTAGCTGTGGGGTGACAAGAATGCCGGTTACTACAATAGGAAAAGATGAGCTTCGATCAATCTTGTGAAACTGAAATTGCTAGACAGCAAATATTTCTCTGATCTGACCGTCTATATGTGGGGTCTCAGATCGTGGGAATTTCCTGCGTGAACATTTAAAAGTTCAGTAAGACCTCCCTAAAAAAGGCTTTATCCAATGACGTAAACTAAAACTTTTTTGATTGGTGATCGGAGAATCTTTTGTTCGAGCAAACGGACCGGAGAAGAGGATCGAGAGGAGGTTAGTTAGAGTTTCGGCAGGAGAACGAGTGTTGGTGGAAAACACTCATCTCAGGACGGTTTCCCTTCTTAGTAGGGAAGGACAGGTTTGCTGACAGATTTTTGAATGAGAGAGTGCGATCTCTCTGAAGTCAAGGCAACAGCCTTGGATTTGACCTTTCGGGGAGAGTGAAAAGTAGCACTAGTTAAGACTTTAAGATTCTAAAACTACTGTAAAAGACTGGACTATTTGGTGATTTGCTATAAATTACAAGTCGAGCGAACTCAGCTAAAAAAAATTGTTGTAAATAATTTTTACCTCTAGAAATTTCAAGAACGCTTTTTAAATAAAATTTGTTCTGAAATATTTAATGAAGGTGATCCATTGTGAAACGGCTCCACGCTACCCCATTTCAAAAACACACAACATCGTGGATTCTTTACAGGGGGTTATAAAATTGATGAGATAGGTTAAACAAAATAATATTTGGCCAATGTTAAAAAAATGCAGAATTAATTTCAAGAATTCACAACACTGAAGCTGTGATCGTATAGTTTCATCATTATTTAAGAGACCATGAGTTAATAATTAAATTTTGAATAAGTAATTCATTATAATAAAATGCTTCTCAAAAGACTTTAGATCAAAATGTTAAAATTACTTTATATAAAAATTTCAGATAAGTATGTCCTGTAATTAATTAAAGAATAGTAAAAGGTCTCAGCTAATTAAATAAAATAATTTTGAATATTAAAGATTACAACATCCAGTAAATTAGCAGTTTATTTTTTTATTAGATTTAATGCTTAAAATAATATTTAGAAATTCCATGACTAGAGAATACAATAATTTATTTTAATTAATTAATTTATATATTTATCTTTTTTACCAGAATTAATATTTAGATCAATAGAATAAATTAAGTAAAAGGATTAATATAAATCCTAGAGAGATTGACTCTCGTAAGTAAATAAAAGGTAAAATTTTGAAAGCAGACTTTTTGAAGTAATTAAGCAAATAATCAAAAAAAAAGGAAACAGAGAAGGAATTAAATTAGAAAGAACAAACATTTATTTACTAACAACACTTTAAATGATGTAAATATCATCCTATATATATATGTATCAAAATACTAAGACACAGATAAGTTCAGTCATATCAGACAGAAAACATAATTTAAAAATCATAATAATGATAAGAAATTTTTTTTTACTTACATCTCGATATAATAGAGTGAAGGTGACAACAAACCTTCTCGCATAGAGAATATTTAATGTGTTGGCGATTCGTTTTGCGGTTATATCACTTGTATTTCTTTTTCACACTGCAATTAAGTTAGTGAACATAGCGTTATTCTATGGGAATCATAATAGGACTACCAAGTTGGTGACATACTTTGTAGTAGTGATGAGATGATCAACCATTAATTGCACGAATAAAGTTACCCTGTAGAGGGTGAGACTGGCGTTAAACAAGCTGCGAAATTCACGAAAATTAAGGACATCTATTAATCTTCTTACTATTATCGGCACAGAGTCCACAGATTCTCAGAATACACTACAAAGAGCATGTGTAGTGTCGGCAAGAGCACTCGATAAAATTTTCGCTGTCATCATCATTTCAGCAGGTATCTTCTCACAATTTATCGTTCCCGATAAATACTATGCACTTAATACAGTGTCACTATAACGAACTGTTTAGAACATCCACATCGTGACAGAATGGTAGAATACCTCCTTCGTAGGTATGCACTTTTAAAAAAAAAAAAAAGTATTTTTTAGGTCATAGCAGGTTGCTTTACGAACGAACATAGTACATCAACCCACTGTGTCTACTGCCAGGAGAGAAGTCTCTCTCAAAAAAAAAAAATCACCACTGCCTAACCGGCGGGGTGAGGGAGGGAACCCTCCACCCTCACACACCTAAACTATCCGAGCTTCAAGACATGACTGCCTGCTAACTAGCTCTTCGTTCCCTTGGTAACGCTACCAGGGGGGAAAAGGGTCAACGCTGATTGGTTGAGTGGGGGGAGCAAATAACACGCTTATTGGATTATTGTTGCTAGGTGAAAAATCCTAGCTACAATTCCTGGAAATTAGCCGTCTGTTGGGTCCCACGAAAAGGAAGAAATCACGTGTACGCTTGCACCTGTTATTTCGTAAACAACGACTCGAAAGCAATAAACTGTGCATCTTCCTAACAAGCCTTCGAAATAGTTTTATGACTCTCTTTACTGAGGGTAATAAAAAGTCGCACACAATACAACTGACCATAATGCTTCAGTTATTCCCATGACTTCTTATAAAAGCTTATTGTACTATATCCAATCTGCCTGTGTGTGTTCCGAATTTACGATCCCTTGAACTACGTGAGAATTTCAAGTAAAAGTTGTTTGCGTGGAAACTATCTCATAGTGAAAAAGGGAGAACTTGGGTGGTCTTGACTTATAGAGAAATACAAATGTTTGGATTTTGAAAATAAGAGTTTTAATTAATAATGTTTAAGAAAAATAAGAAAAAGGAGGAGGGGGTTTGATTAAATATTAAAATAGAATGAGTTTATAAAAAAGAAATGTTTTAAGATATTAATGAAAATATAAATATAAAAATTTAGATTAAATTACCTCTAACAAGAATCTATTTAAAAAACTCTATGCTTCTCTATTTAAAAAACACAATTTTTTGAAAAAAAAAAAAATTTTGTTTTTTAAGTAAAAAGTGCGAGTAAAATTTCAATGGATGCGGGAGAGATCACTAAATGGGGCCTAACATTTCAAACAAACCAGACCTCGGTCCGAAGAATGATCAAGAAACACTTAGCAAGCCTACCCCTCAAGGTATACAGTCCGGAATGCATAACCTGAGTTTGCATACACAAAACTCTCCTCACCTGTCAACAAAATCCTAGACACACCTGTAGAATAACAAAAAAAATTAACAGATGAACACAAGGCTGGACATTGCTTTTGTCACCACTAACCTTATCAGTCGGGAAGGTTCCATTCAAAGTATTTACCTGAACACTGTTTGCTAAACCACAAAAAAAAATTTTGAAAATTGCCAAAATAATTTTTTTTTTTAAGCCAAATAAAAATTTGGGAGAGAACATTGCCAACCGAAAGAATCGCCAAATCCATTACAATAATAATGCATATCAATATAGGTATAAATTGTTAGCTCGATGTACACAGATATATAAAAACATATGAACTAGTAATGTATATGCATATAAAAACACAAACAAAAAGAATAAAAAAAAATGGGTAAAAGGCAATTTGCACAATATACAGTTAATTCACAATAAAATACATTTCACTAATTAAAATTCAGTTAACACAAATTGTATCAATGTGTAAAAATTGAGAAACACTTTCTCCAGTTGATTGATATGCAAGTTGAAACTATGAAGTAAGGTATTTACATATGCACTTACAGCGACACTGTGCGTATTGGAAGAGCAACCCATTTATCTGTGCTATAAACAATTGCCAAAATAAAAGCATGATGGGGCGAAGAAGACCCAAAAGCTATGGTGAAGATTATCACCATCAGAAACTTAATTTATACAGTAAAAATTTAAATTTTGACAAAAGAAATCCTTTAAAAAAAAGGAAAAAAAAATAGCACAGAACCAGATAAAATTTTATAAATTTTTCAATAAAACCACACCACTATACTTTAATGAAGTAATGTACTCAAGAACAAAATTAATAACCTCAAAAGTTTTCAGGTTAAAAAAATTATACACAAAACAGTACACTAATACTACCTTACACTACGAAATACCTACATATTATATCTAGTAATGAGTAAAATTAATAGTTCCCTCAAATATAGTATTATCCTGTAAATCCACTTATACTCATCTACTGAGAACTTAACTAGAACATCAATTAAAATATAAATAATATGCAAATCGATGGATACTATCGTATTTAACAAACAGGGAGTACTACATGAAAATAAAAGGGGAGGGGAAAAAAATTTGGATTCCCATTTTCAAAATGCACTAAAAATTTTCAAAGTCTCGAAATTACCCAAAAATCGAGAAAAAACGTAACATAATTCCAAAATATACCTGCGGAGAGGTTATTTGCACTATAACTATCGAAATATACCTTATTTACACTAAAATTAGCTATATAGAACATTAAATGTGATGAAAACACAACCGCTCAGATCGTTACCGCTAACCAAAACAAACGGTACAAGTACTCTAAAAAGCTTATTTTTCACGTTAAAATACAATAAAAACTAACTCTATACTATCTATATACATTATACAAACAAAATATAAGGTTATTAAAATAAAAATACTATAATTACTACAACTTAAAGTTTATAATTGGGACGCTTGTCCCTGTTCCTGAATCCATAGGTATTTCTGGACGAAGGAATCGAATCAGTCGGTTTGCACTGAGATTCGATTAAAGTCGGAAAACGACTGGTTGAAGGAATAACATAGGATTGAGCTTCAACAACTTCGTTAGCTACCGCGATATCTGGCATGTCCGTAACTGGATTTTCAGCCGTGGAGGGGGAGGGGGTGGTTTCAGCTCGTGAGTTCTCGAACTCGGCTGAAGGAAGAGAGGGGGAAAGGGGTTCGTTGCTGGTGGCTAGTGAAGGCAACGTGTTGGCTGTTGCTTGCATGGGCAATGCATCATCTCTGTTTACTGCTGATGCTGTAGATATGATAAACGCGCGCCTGCGTTTTTTCGTCCGCCGTTCTGGGTTATCGTTAATCGATTGGTGAATGGGAGTAGTTGGATTCTGAATATTCGATTGATCATCGAATTGACTCTGCGGCCGTTGGTCATTTGTTTGGAAATCAACATGCCTGTTTTTAAATTCAGTCAGCCTATCGACGTGTACCACTTGCGTTAATTTTAAATTTGATTGGAGGGCGATTTTAAAATTTACCTCATTTATTTTTTCAGTTATTGTATAGGGACCATTATTAAATTTAGATAGTTTTTTACATTGTCCTGGTTTAACAGCTGGTGTAAAGAGCCAAACTGAATCACCTATTTTAAGATTCTTAGAAACAGCAGTTTTTTCTCTGTATTTTTCTTGCTTCTCTGAAACTTCCACCAAACTACTGTGCACTTCAGCATACACTTTCTTCAAAGCAGGGAATAAAAGTTCACAATAGGTGGGGGCGTCATTATAATTTAAAGTTTGGGGGGTGGAAAAAAGTTTATAGGGGAGATTTAAATTTCTGCCAAACATTACTGCGGCTGGGGTTAATTTTGTAGAAGAATGCACGGCTGTCCTGAGAGCTAAAAGAGCAAATTTTAATTTTGTATCCCAGTCCGACTGATTTTCATTGACAACATGGCATAGGGCATTAATTAGAGTTCTATTTTGTCGTTCAATCTGAGAATTTCCTGCTGGGTGGTAAGCTGACGTGTGAATATGTTTCATTCCAAAGTTTTTATAGACTCTCTCAATGGCTTCTGATATAAGATTTCTACCCTTGTCGGAAACAATATAGCTAGGAGCACCGTACCTTGAAACGAAATCTGCTAGAGTATCCGCTACAACGTCTGAGGTGATAGAGGATACAGCATATGCTTCAGGCCACTTAGAAAAAGCATCGATATATGTCACGATAAACTTGTTACCCGAAAAGGTTGTCGGTAAAGGACCAATTATGTCGAAATTCACTTTTGCCAATGGAAATTCTGGTGTTGGCATTCTCTGCAAAGGGGCTAGATGTTTAGGTCTATAAGCTCTTCTTTGTTGGCAACTAATGCAAGATTCTACTAGATGCTTGACATCTGCAGACATACCTGGCCAGTAAAAATTTTCGCGAATGCGATCAATAGTTTTCTGGAAGGCTTGATGACAAGCTGCTAGAGAATCATGTGTTAGTGCGAACACTTGGGGGATTAGTTCTTTTGGCACCACCAGTTTGGGCAATTTATTTAAAATGGGAGAGTCTCGAGTGTCCTCGCACATCAAGAGATCATCTCGGAAGAAAAATTTCATGTACTTTGGTGCTATATCCACTCCTTGATCTAGCTTCTGAGCAATTTGGCAACACTTTTTGTCAGTCTTTTGGAGTTCTTGAATTTTTTCAAGAAGATCAGTTTGGGGCATAAAAACATTCTCCTTTGCTATTTGTACACAAAAATTACAATTTACAGTATTTACAGAGATTTCATTAGAAGTAGTGTATCTAGACAGAAAATCCGCAACACTGTTGCATTTGCCCTTGATAAATTTGATTGAAAAAGTAAAATCAGATAAGGTGCAAATCCACTTTGCCATACGAGAAGTTGGGTCCTGAATTTTAAGCATATAAGTTAGGGGAGCATGATCAGTGAAAATAAAAAAGTGGGTGTTAGCTAGGTAACACTTAAAATGGGCGGTTGCCCAGACAACAGCTAAAAGTTCCCTTTCTGTGGCTGAGTACCTTGTTTCAGGGTCCTTCAACTTTCTGCTAGCAAAAGCCACAGGGTGTAAAAAGTTGTTCTCATCCAGTTGAGATAAAACTGCGCCTAAAGCTTCACCACTCGCATCAGTATAAAGATAAAATTCCTTCGAAAAATCAGGGAGGGCAATACATGGCTTAGAAATTAAAGCAGCTTTTAAATCTTCGAATTCTGCTTGCGCTGCAGGGTTCCATGAAAAACGACCATTTTCTTTAGTTAGTTCAATTAGGTTTTTAGCTCGTTTAGAAAAATCAGGGATAAATCTCCTGTAAAATGAAATTGTACCAATAAAAGATCTAACTGCTTTGCAGGTATCAGGGGGTTGAAATTTTTCAATTACTTCTATATTTTTATTAATGGGTGAGACTTTACCTTTATGGATTTCAAAACCTAAATATTTAATTTTATCTGATAGAAAAAGGCATTTACTGGGTTTTAATTTTAAATTATGCTGGCGAAGTCTATCAAAAACAGTTGTTAATTTTTCAAGGTGGGATTCTACATCTTTGCTAGCAATCACAATATCATCTATATATACAAGAATTCCCATATTTCCCAGATCTCCAAATATTGCACTCATGAGTCGTTGAAAAGAATTTCCTGAGTTTGATAAGCCAAAACAATTTCTCGACCACTCAAATAGTCCTTTATGAGTTATGATTGCTGTTTTGTGTCTGTCCTCAGGACGCACAACTTGCTGGAAAAAGCCACTTGTTAAATCAAGTGTAGAAAAGAAATTTGAACCGGATAGTGCATCAACCGAATCTGTGATATTAGGGATGGGGTATGCATCTTTAACTAAATTTTTGTTTAATTTTCTAAAATCGACAGCCAATCTATAAGATCCGTCTGCTTTCTTAACCAAAATGACTGGAGCCGCAAATTCAGAAATGGAGGGGGATATTATATTAGCTTTTAACAGGATATCTAATTGATCTTCCATTTCTTGTTTAAGATTATGGGGAACTCTATAGGCTTTACATTTTACAGGTTTATCAGAAGTTAAATTTATTACATGGGGAATAGTGTCACAGCCGGGCAAGTCTAGGACTGATGCTGCAAACACATCTTTATTTTTATTAAGAAAATCCTGCATTTTAAGTTTAAGAGGGGGGTCTAAATGGTCAAGATTAATATCTGAACTCCAGCTGAGATCAGCATGATCAAAATCAGCTAGTGGAGTGGGCACATTAACATTAAGGGCATAATTACAATTATTAGAATTACACTCAGAATCATCGATGCACTTTTGAATTTTAGCAACCCTCATTCCCTTATTCAAAGTAACCTCATCATCCGAAAAGTTAGCAAATGAAATAAATAACCCGTGTTCCTGAGAACAGATTGTTCTAGATGATAAAACACCATTACCAAATTTTTTTACTAGGGGTTCCAAAATAACAACATCATTATTATCAATAAAATTACTTCTCGAGCAGTTTACTTGAGCTAAAATTTTAGATTGGGGGGGGGATAGTTACTAAATTTTTCAAAACAGCAAAACTAATTTTAATAATCTTAGACTTTTCACATGTATCACTTACTTTAGTTTCGACATCATTAGATTGTGACTTTTCGCTATCATGACAACTCACTTGGCATACAGGGGCATTGATTTCATTTTCATTATTTTTCACAACCCTGATATTATTTACACTAAAATCACAACCATTTGTTTCACATATATTATCCCGACCAATTGCCTTATTTTCATTTAATTTATCAGTACACATATAACTACAGGTCTCATGATTATTTGTATTATTAACATTTTCTAATTTTGAAACACCTTCAGAAGATTTTTGAACAGAAGAATTGCTATCATTACCTTCGCATTTATCTAAAATCACCTTATTTTTATCTTCGCTACTACATTTTTCACTATCTCGAATCTCTATTTGTTCACTACTCTCCCTTACATTGGCTTTTACTACCATACAATTGTTCTCACTGTTCTTATTCTTCTCAGAAATATTACTAACATTAGAAAAACATTCTACATTACCCTCAGTTTGACATGACACATTTTTAAGGCAAGAAATTTTGTTATTTACAATAATTGGCGGTTTAATATTTACATGACATTCTGAAATTTTTGGAACATATTTACAAAAAGTTTGCTCATTAATACCAAGACTAATAGATTTGTCACTACACTTTATGATAGCCTTGTACTCACTCAAAAAGGGCATACCTAAAATAGTAGTAAATTCATCAGCGAGTTTACCTGCTACTACAAAAAATTCGGCTTGGCAGCTGACATTACTGAAATTGAAAGATAACTTAACTTTCTCAGTGAGAGGGACACATTCACCTGTCACAGTTAGAATGGGTACATTGCATGCCTCAGTTTTTACACCTGGGAATAAACACAATCCCTGTCGAGAAATTAAATTGATACCTGATCCCGTATCACACAGTGCAGTAATAAAAATATCACCGACAGCAATTCTTGCGGTAGGGAGATTGCATGCTGATGGTGGGAAAACATTATACACAGAGGGGGTTTTGTCGTTCGGCTTCTCATGAGTTAGTCCGACTACTCCAGACTCAGCCATTACCCGTTTAAATTTTGTTGAACATTGTGTTCATTGGCAGTGTTGTTATTCTGCTGGGTTACATTATTGTGATTACCCCTATTCCTATAATTACCTCTCTGGCCATTGTTGGTACCTCTGTTTCTCTGGTTATTGCCATTTCCCCTATAGTTTCTTTGATTTTGATATCCCCTGTTACTATAACTGCCTCTGTAGTTATTGTTAGGTCTGGCCATACCTCTACGACCATAGGGATTTTCATTAAAATTTTGCCAGCCTTGATTTCTGGGGTTTTGGGGGCAGTCCTGAAAAAAATGGTTGGGGTCGCCACATCCAAAACAGAAAAAGGGGTTGTATTGGACAATTTCCTGGGCTGGTGGTCTCGCTGCAGCTGGTTGTTGCATAACAAGACTATCAAGTTTAGCCGTTAAGATTTCCATTTTGTTTTGGAGTTCTATAATTTCACGGTTGGGATGGCTAACCTGGGGTGTAGGGGGGTAAACAGCAGCACATGCTACACCTGAGGGGACCTGGGGGGCAATGTTTGCAGGTTCATAGCTGTAGAAGGGGTTAACACTCCTACAAGCCTTTTCTTCAAGTAAGGCAAACGTTAGTATTTCCTGAGGGGTCTTTGGATCTTTTGAAATGACACCCTTCCGAATTTCTGGAGATAGGTTACCTAGGAGCATAGAGTGCAGTATAGCATCTCTACTTTTATTTACAATGCCCTCAGCAATTCCATCAATGACAAGAGCTCTGCGTGACAGATCAGAGGCTCTGTCGAAAAAATCTTGGACAGACATTGAAGGTGTCTTTTTGAAGTTAAGAAACTTCGATAATGCCACATCTGGTGACTCCTGTTCCGTGAATCTGTCTTGTATAATTTCCACTAATTCCGTATAATTTTTGCCTTTATTAGCCTTAAATAATTTGGCTGCTTTCCCTGACAGTCTGTTAAACAGGGCGAAAATTTTTTCTTTTTCATCCCAGTTAAAGAAGGTGGAAATATCTGTGAACTTTTCAATAAAGTCGGAGAAGGATATAGTGGAGTCCCCGCTAAAAGGTGGGATGTTGGATAAATTATCCATCAAAGACGATTTCTTCTGTAGCTCAGCCATCTCCTTGGTAAGGGTTTCCGCCATATTTATGAAATGTTTTGACAACAAAAAATTCAGCGATAAAAATTTTTTTTATAATTAACCCTACCTAAACCTTAAGCAAAGAAAAAATTTTTTACACAAATGCAAAATCTAACTAAAATTACTGAGAGCTACACTCATGTATACACTAGTCGCCTTTGTCAATATATATAATCAATTGCAAATAAATATAAACAAATGGGAAAGGTATGTTAAAATTTCTAAAAATTCAGTGCGGGTGGGGTATTATGAAAAAAAAATTTTTTTTAGCAGCACAGATATGAGGGTTAACACTTCATAATATATACTCAAAGACATAATGCACAATACATTTTGAAAAAAAAAATAGTTGTCTTATACCCTTAACTTTAAGTATACACAAATAAACATTAAAAATTTGAATTGTGCCACACAGGTAAGTGTCACGGCATCAATTCTTTGTTGGGTTGTTTTGTTTTTGTTGCTAGGTGAGATGCTATCACCTTTTTCATAAACAATGAATGAGTGCAAATTACCTGTGACTAACAATTGAAATGAATCCTGTCAATATGCATACCTACAAAATTATTCTTAAACTAAAATAAATTTGGAAAAAAGAAAATGGATTAAATTAAACAGAAACAATTAAAATTTAAAGAATTTAAATTTACTTGAATTCTAAGTTTTGAATTCAAAATAGTATAAGAATTAATTATTTAAAAGCACTGACAAGATCCTCAATTTGCACTACATCCAATTCCCCAACAATCAGCATTGTGAATTCAAGAATTAATATGAAGGGTAACAGCAAGGAATTTTCATAAACATAATAATTTAGACTAAGTGAAAATTTTGGAATAAAAGGGAAAAATCTTTCTTTTAAAGAAAGTATAGAAAGGGGGTTATAAAATTGATGAGATAGGTTAAACAAAATAATATTTGGCCAATGTTAAAAAAATGCAGAATTAATTTCAAGAATTCACAACACTGAAGCTGTGATCGTATAGTTTCATCATTATTTAAGAGACCATGAGTTAATAATTAAATTTTGAATAAGTAATTCATTATAATAAAATGCTTCTCAAAAGACTTTAGATCAAAATGTTAAAATTACTTTATATAAAAATTTCAGATAAGTATGTCCTGTAATTAATTAAAGAATAGTAAAAGGTCTCAGCTAATTAAATAAAATAATTTTGAATATTAAAGATTACAACATCCAGTAAATTAGCAGTTTATTTTTTTATTAGATTTAATGCTTAAAATAATATTTAGAAATTCCATGACTAGAGAATACAATAATTTATTTTAATTAATTAATTTATTTATTTATCTTTTTTACCAGAATTAATATTTAGATCAATAGAATAAATTAAGTAAAAGGATTAATATAAATCCTAGAGAGATTGACTCTCGTAAGTAAATAAAAGGTAAAATTTTGAAAGCAGACTTTTTGAAGTAATTAAGCAAATAATAAAAAAAAAAGGAAACAGAGAAGGAATTAAATTAGAAAGAACAAACATTTATTTACTAACAACACTTTAAATGATGTAAATATCATCCTATATATATATGTATCAAAATAATAAGACACAGATAAGTTCAGTCATATCAGACAGAAAACATAATTTAAAAATCATAATAATGATAAGAAATTTTTTTTTTACTTACATCTCGATATAATAGAGTGAAGGTGACAACAAACCTTCTCGCATAGAGAATATTTAATGTGTTGGCGATTCGTTTTGCGGTTATATCACTTGTATTTCTTTTTCACACTGCAATTAAGTTAGTGAACATAGCGTTATTCTATGGGAATCATAATAGGACTACCAAGTTGGTGACATACTTTGTAGTAGTGATGAGATGATCAACCATTAATTGCACGAATAAAGTTACCCTGTAGAGGGTGAGACTGGCGTTAAACAAGCTGCGAAATTCACGAAAATTAAGGACATCTATTAATCTTCTTACTATTATCGGCACAGAGTCCACAGATTCTCAGAATACACTACAAAGAGCATGTGTAGTGTCGGCAAGAGCACTCGATAAAATTTTCGCTGTCATCATCATTTCAGCAGGTATCTTCTCACAATTTATCGTTCCCGATAAATACTATGCACTTAATACAGTGTCACTATAACGAACTGTTTAGAACATCCACATCGTGACAGAATGGTAGAATACCTCCTTCGTAGGTATGCACTTAAAAAAAAAAAAAAAAGTATTTTTTAGGTCATAGCAGGTTGCTTTACGAACGAACATAGTACATCAACCCACTGTGTCTACTGCCAGGAGAGAAGTCTCTCTCAAAAAAAAAAAATCACCACTGCCTAACCGGCGGGGTGAGGGAGGGAACCCTCCACCCTCACACACCTAAACTATCCGAGCTTCAAGACATGACTGCCTGCTAACTAGCTCTTCGTTCCCTTGGTAACGCTACCAGGGGGGAAAAGGGTCAACGCTGATTGGTTGAGTGGGGGGAGCAAATAACACGCTTATTGGATTATTGTTGCTAGGTGAAAAATCCTAGCTACAATTCCTGGAAATTAGCCGTCTGTTGGGTCCCACGAAAAGGAAGAAATCACGTGTACGCTTGCACCTGTTATTTCGTAAACAACGACTCGAAAGCAATAAACTGTGCATCTTCCTAACAAGCCTTCGAAATAGTTTTATGACTCTCTTTACTGAGGGTAATAAAAAGTCGCACACAATACAACTGACCATAATGCTTCAGTTATTCCCATGACTTCTTATAAAAGCTTATTGTACTATATCCAATCTGCCTGTGTGTGTTCCGAATTTACGATCCCTTAAACTACGTGAGAATTTCAAGTAAAAGTTGTTTGCGTGGAAACTATCTCATAGTGAAAAAGGGAGAACTTGGGTGGTCTTGACTTATAGAGAAATACAAATGTTTGGATTTTGAAAATAAGAGTTTTAATTAATAATGTTTAAGAAAAATAAGAAAAAGGAGGAGGGGGTTTGATTAAATATTAAAATAGAATGAGTTTATAAAAAAGAAATGTTTTAAGATATTAATGAAAATATAAATATAAAAATTTAGATTAAATTACCTCTAACATAACGCTTTTATTCCATTATAATTCTTGCATATTCTCTTCTACATATAGATTTTAAATAAATATTGGTGCCTTTTTAAGGTTGAAATATATTTCCAAAATATGAATACTGCTATTTTTTAGTTGTGATACTAAAAATATAAAATCATTATTCTTAATATCAACAAATTTTAAAAAGTAACTTTATTTTTACAACAAAAGCTCTGAAAAATAAGAAATCCTTAAGAAAATTACAATATATAATGTAGATTTTGTATTTTGTAGAATAAATATGTAATACCAAATTTAAATAATAAAGTAGTTATTTCGGAATTGTTTTTATTCTGCAATAATGTGTCTAAGTACACTAAATATATTTTTTTCCAAGGAAATCTAAAGTTATTAAAATATGATAATTCGTGTTCTTTCAGTTAAATTTATAATAGGTAAAATTTAATTATAAATGCTTTTTCAATGTTAATTTTGATTTTTTTTATCTATATAAAATTAGGTTTTGAAAGTTATTTTTCCAACCGATCTGTAACGATCTCAATTTGAAATTCAATCAATTATTCATCCTTTCTTGAAAACATAAATTCATATTAGTAAAAATTCTACGAAAACAATTATTTTTACTCAGACATTTGTAAAATATCATTTTTAAGTTTTTTTTTTTTTTTTTTTTTTTTTTTTTTTTTGTGTGTGTGTGTGTGTGTGTGTGTGTGGAATGTATTGTAAATACATGTCACTTCCAATATATTAATTTCTGAACCTGGTAGAAAAACAAAAGGAGGCCTTAAAACATTTATTACTTGAAAATAACTTTTATTTCTCTCTCTCTCTTTCTTTTTATTTAATCTTCTACTGATTACATTCTTTTAACATTTATTTTCATGAAATAATTGTTTTATCAAACAGTGAAGCTGTAGTAATTTTATTATTCATTATTATTACTAGTGCTGTTGTAAAAAGATTATTTTTCAGTGCTTCATTTTTATGTTTAATCTTGCTTAATTACCAGTTGAGTACCCCGAGAAATGCCTAACATAAATTAATAATAATAATAATAATAATAATGATAATAATAATAATAATAATCATAATCATAATAATAATAATAATTATTATTATTATTATTATTATTATTTTAATAATATTATTATTAATATTAATATTACATCTCGACATTACTTTACGGAAAAAAGATGTAAAAAAATAAAAATAAAAAGTTTAAAATTTCAAAGTTTTTATTATGATAGCAAGTATGTTACAATGATTTTAAATCAGGTGTCTCAGAATTTTAAGCGTATAAAATAATTAAAAATATATAAATATATATAAAGTAAAAAAAAAAAAAAAAAAAAAAAAATGTGATTCTCTAAAGAGATGTGCGACTTAGAAATTTTAATTTTATTATAAAGGTGTTTCATTATAAAAGTGTATAGTTTTAAAAAATGGATGAACTATTAACTCTAAAAATAATTCCTTATTTTTTTTCTTTCACTTTTATTCGGAGATTTTTTTTCAAATGGTTCTGCCATCTATGCTTCAAATTTAAAAGTATCTATAGTGTTCTTATCAGTATGTTGTACCATAGCGTGCGATTGTATAGTCCACGCCTAATCGGGGAAAATGTTGATTTGTAAACAATGTCCTTTAAATATCTCCACATGGTGTGTGGAAGTATGCTTAAACGAGTCTGGATGGAGTTGATGCGTGCAGAACAACAAGTGGCGAACATTTGTGTATTAACTTTAGGATACTTTTGCCCAATTAATCTTGGACTGTTGCATTACATATGTGTGGAATTATACCTTATTTTGATAGTTTATGAATAAAATATTACGAGATTAAATCGGTCACGTAATTTTGGAATATATTCTTAATTCATATAATTATCATAATATTAGTCTAAAATAATAGACTTTAACACGTTCGCTGCCAAGCTAAAAATACCAGAATTTTCATTTTATTTAGAAAGTTCAAATTCATACCAGAAAATACTAATTGCAATATTTACTTTGTTTTATTACAGACATTTCGTGATTACATAAAATAAAAGTTCTTCTTTTAAAATTTCCGGGGCGAATAACTAAATTTAGATTGAAGAAACGTAGATAGCACTACGAGTATACTCGTAGTTGGCAGCGAACGTGTTAAATATCATTCTAAATTATACTATTTTGTATACATACCTGGGAATTCTGAAAAATCTGAATTTTAACTGATCGTGTATAGTTTTACGTATTCCCAATCCTTTACAAAAACGACGGAGTAAGTATCTGCTCGATGCTTAGAGAACTTTATTTTGAAAATTTAATCATTAAACTGGCTAGGAATTTTCGAGACTACAACACATATCTACAGGCCTCGAAGCGGTCTCTATTAAAAGAGACTAAATCAAAATTTTGTCCACAACTATTTTTTTACGAAATTTTTTGGTTTAGATTTATCTTGCATATGTCGTAGAAACTCGCTTCGTGAAGACTTTTTTTCTTGCAACTGTTGTAGAAATTCATCCACAAAATAATTAAAAAAAAATTACCAATGGAGCACTACGAGACCTGATCTACTGATAATATTTGACGAAATAACATATCTTTACTATAAATTATTCTTATAAAGCTTCCCTGAAGAGTCCATAAGATATTCATAGTCTTTCATATTTGTATTTTCATTTTATTGTGTTTGATTTTTCAATATATCTTCCTTTGATTTTCAAACATGTGATTTCATTTTAACTATACATATATATCGCAATTTAAGTTTCCATTTGCTTCTTAAAATATTTTCACATTCTGCTCGTAAGGATTTTTTCTCCAAACACTTTTATTTATTTTTCCATTTATTTCAAATTTAGAATTTTGCATTCTTGGATATATATTTTTGTGTTGCATTATAATTATCGGTTCATGTATATTATCAATTTTAATGAAATCTAACAGTTGTTATTAACAAAAGTTTTATAATATATATGTATATATATATTATAAAACTAATCTGGGTTCTCGCTTCGATTGCCATTGCGCCAAATCGCGCCAAAATATTTCATTTTGCAAGAAAACGAAATCTTAAAATCGCTAAATTGCGAGAGATACAAAAACTTTTTTTTTATCTTTCTTTCAGCAACAGTCACAGTAACTTGATTCAAAGATTGATTTTTTTTTAAATATAATTTATTTGCATTTTGTATTTTTTTTTTTTCAGAACTCATCCATACTTTTTCCTATTATGGTAGACCAACATACTATACCGAATCCCAAGTTAGCTCGAGTTCTGTTCCATAAAATTAATTTAAAGATACATTGGACTAGAAATTTTTTCCTCGGCTTTGCAAACAATCTAGAGTATACGAGTGTAATTTGATAAGTTCTCAGCCTGACACAGATATGGAACAAGTGTGACCAAATGACAATGATGTTTGTAAAGTATGATCCTTTAGATAACATGCTGCCGAGTTTCAGACGCGTGAGTTTTTGGTTATTGCTTGACGATAAAGTAAAGTAAACAAGCTTTGACATTTTCTAAAAATGGAAAAAATTTAAGTTTGAGCTGTTATAAAAATACTTTGTTAAAAAAGATTTTACCCCCGCGGATATACAAAAAGAATTACATTCTTGCTTAAAGGATTCTTGTCCTTCATATTCAACGGTAAAAAAGTAGGCTGCTGAATTTAAACATTTTAGAAAATCAATTCACGATGATAAACCATCAGGACGCCCCAAAACAGCTACAACCGACAAAATCGTCTCAAAAATTTTCGATTAACCGTATCCACCACATTTTACACGATGTTTTGGGCATGAAAAAACTTTTTGCTCGATGCGTGCCGCGTTTGTTGAACGTCGACCAAAAACGCCAAAGAATGAACATTTCTCAAGAGTCTTCTGAAATGTATTGTGTTGCAAGTTGAAAAATAAAATGAAATATTGTCAAAAATTTGTATTTTCTTTGTCAGGCCGAAACTTTTCGAACCACTCTCGTACAGGGCTGCACTAAACAATTCATACATAAGAGTGTATTTTAAATGTATTACGTTGCAGTGAAAAATAATATGAAATTATGTTAAAAATCTTGTGCTTTCACTGTCAGGCCGAGTACTTATCAAACTACCCTCGTATACAGTTGTTTTATTAGTTTCTACATAGCATACTTCAAATTAGATCAATAACCGATCTAAAAACAAGTAAAAAAAAATTAAAACACACAATAGGGGTGAGAAAGAGGGTTAAAGAAGGGTTTTAGAATCAGTGTTTCCCAAGGAACATATTACTAATCAGGGACTTGTTTAGGAAAAAATTGAGTCCTTTAAAGGACCCTTCACAAAACTATTTTCCCTAAAACAGGAACCTTCACAAAACTTTTTTCCCTAAAACAGGACAATTCACAAAATTAGTTTCCATAAAACAGGACCCTTCACAAAATTCTTTGTCTTAAAACAGGACCCTTCATAAAAATTTTCCATCTTTAAACTGAACATTTCAAAAATTAATCATTTAAAAGTAAAATCTGACCTGTCACTTTTACACATATAAAGAAAATATATGTATTTTACATCCATATATCTTCTTAAAAAATGTATAAACAAGAACCTGAATATAGTGATAATTTCAAATTCACAAAATTCTGACTAAATTTTTCACAAATATAAAAAGCTTTTCACAATTTCACAAAAACAGGACCCTGGGAGAAAAGTCTGGACAGACCCCTGCTAATATGCAAGAAGTCAAAACAATAGATCGAGCACAAACACCTACAGGGATATCCCAGAGATGTAAAACGACCAAGAAGACGACCTCAAGTAAGATGGGGGTGACGAAATCAGAAAAGTGGCCGGTGTTAATTGGATGACTAAAGCACTAGACAGGAAACAATGGAAAAATCTGGGGACACCTACATCCAGCAGTGGATTGAAAACTCAATTTATATGTAATTTCATTTAAGCTGCGTGAAGTTAGCACCCGAAAATGAGATAAAGAAAAAATTCAAACTGCATTCGATTGACCACTTTTTGACCACAAATGACCATCAACAATTTTGTTTGACCACCCTTCCTTAAGGAGTTATAAGAAAAACAAGATACGGGGGCTAACTTCAGGCAGCCCCCGAAAATGAGATAAATCGGAAATTACGAATGCATTCGTTTGACCATTTTTGACCACGAATGACCATCAACAATTTTGTTTGACCACCCTTCCTTAAGGAGTTATTTAAGAAAAACGTTATTTTAAGGGAATTTCAAAATCTTCGCATCTATCCAAAAATTCAAAATAAATAAAATTTAAGTAGTGTATATGATTGACCACTGTTTGACCACCAATGACCATCAACAAATTTGTTTGACCACCCTTTCTTAAGGAGTTATTTGAGAAAAAATAATTTTTCCAACAGCGTGAAGCTAGCCCCCGAAAATGAGATAAATGGAAAATTCTGACTGCATGTGATTGACCAATTTTGGACCACGAATGACCATCAACAATTTTTTTGACCACCCTTCCTTAAGGAGTTATTTAAGAAAAACGTTATTTTAAGGGAATTTCAAGATCTTCGCATATATCCAAAAAATAGAAATAAATAAAATTTAAGTAGTGTATACGATTGACACACTGTTTGACCACCAATGACCATCAACAATTTTGTTTGACCACCCTTCTTAAGGAGTTATTTCAGAAAAAAGAATTTTCCCAACAACGCCAGCGTGAAGCTAGCCCCCGAAAATGAGATAAATGGAAAATTATGACTGCATGCGATTCACCAATTTTGGACCATGAATGACCATCAACAATTTTGTTTGACCGCCCTTCCTTAAGGAGTTTTTTAAGAAAAACGTTATTTTAAGAGAATTTCAAGATCTTCACATAATCCAAAAAATCAAAATAAATAAAATTTAAGTGGTATATACGATTGACCACTGTTTAACCACCAATCACCATCAACAATTTTCTTTGACCACCCTTCCTTAAGGAGTTATTTCAGAAAAAAATATTTTCCCAACAGCATGAAGTTAGCCCCCGAAAATGAGGTAAATGGAAAATTCCGACGACATGCGATTGACTACTTTTTGACCACGAATGACCATCAACAATTTTGTTTAACCACCCTTCCTTAAGGAGTTATAAGAAAAAAAGATACGGGGGCTAACTTCACGCAGCCCCCCTAAAATGAGATAAATCGAAAATTATGAATGCATTTGTTTGACCACTGTTTGACCACCAATGACCATCAACAATTTTGTTTGACCACCAATAACCATCAACAATTTTGTTTGACCACCCTTCTTTAAGGAGTTATTTCAGAAAAAAGAATTTTTCAATAGCGTGAAGTTATTTTACGAAGAATTTCAAGATAAAAAGGCTAACTTCACATATTCCGAAAAAATCAAAATAATTAAAAATTAAATAGGGCATATGATTGACCACTAATGACCATCACCAATTTTGTTTGACCACTCTTCCTTAAGGAGTTATTTAAGTGAAAGTTAATCTTGAGAGAATTTCATGATAGGAAGTATAACTTGACATATTTCCAAAAAATCAAAATGAGTAGAATTTAAGTAGTGCATATGATTGACCACTCTTTGTCCGCAATGACCATCAACACTTTTGTTTGTCTAGCCTTCTTTAAGGAGTCCTTCTGTATAGGGGTGAAAGTAAGTGTGTCTAAACAGACCAAGCAGATTCGAAAAGATAACGCGGATAGATTCTTAATCTGTAGCAATCTGAATCGTAAATGGAATTGCGGAAAAGTCGTTCCTCCAGTTACGGTTTTCCCTGTCCATCTTAATAGTAGCGAGATAAATTTTTAAATATTTAACGTCATAAGTTGTGTAGTTCGATATACCATATTTTACAATATATCATTCTATATAATAAAAGTGTAAGTCATGTGACTGTCATCAACAGTTCCGGTATGTACACCTCACTTTTTCATATACCAGGCGGCCATTTTTATTTAAAATTATTTTTCGAATTAAACTGCATAAAAGTTACATTTTTAGAAAGATCGTTCAAAATAAATTAATATTTGAGAGATGACTTACGTTCAATTATTCAATATTCTGCAATAACTTCAGTTGAAATTAGGATCGCAGTTCAAGTTCTCTATCCATAAAAGTAAACAACAACAAAAAAAAAGATTATTTTGTCGTGAAAGTTTAAAATATCAAACCATGGAGTGTAATAGTTCGTAAAGCAAGTTCTCCGCGAATGAAATTTTGAACCGCTGCTTGGATGTCAAAAAAAAAAAAATCGCACCATTGAGACAATCAAAGTTTACGATAATTCTGCGCTATACAACTCAACTTCCTTCCAGATCTTTTCTTGACGTAAGATGTAATAATATTTAATGAATGAAATTTCGCAACGAATTCTCAGTTAATTTGGTTTTTATGTAATATACTTGCCAGGAAGAGAGATCACGGAAAATTATTGGTCATCGCCAATCATATTTACTATTGTTATGACCCATCGCGTTCAAAATAGTAATTTAATATACATTTATAAAATACATAACATCATTAAGTACATTTATGTTAATTTGCGCAAATCTCGCCAATACCATTTTTTAAATCGCGGATACCAGCTTTTATTTTTCACGTGTGCATATTAGAAAATATATTGTGATTTTGAAATCAAATATTTTGATTTATGATATTATTTCTTATTTATTTTCTATTTTAAATTAAAAGTGTGAACGACATGTATTTTAAATTGTATGTAATATAAGTATTTTAAATTAAAGCTAAATATTTTAACTGAAATAAGTGACAGATTTATGATTTAAAATTAAACTGATGCAGTATGAATAGTGGTGCTGGGAGCAATATTTGGCGATTTATCATTTGCTCATTTGGCGATTTATCATTTGCTAATAAAAATACCCATCATTAAAAATAGTAAATAATATGGAATCAAACTAAAATAATACAAAAAATATCAATGTGTGTTACAATGCTTAACATTTAAGGGAGACCAAACTGGTCGCCAGTGGCGGCTAGTTAAAATATAATAAAGGACATATATTAAGCACTTAAATATCAGAATATTCAGATTTACTAACACGTATTTTGACATGCATTGCGTAAATAAAAAAATGTTGTCAATAAGTAGAGAGAAATTTTCGAAAGTATTGTTCGTTTGAAAGTTTCATTACACACCTTTTACAGATATTAAAATTATACTTATTTAAAGCAAATTACATTATTTACTTCTTATATATACGTTATATATTGTTAACAGAAAATTTTTAAGTTGTTATCAATTTATTAATCCGAGATTCCACAACTGCGCATATTTAGTACGCATCATTGCCAATTTCTAGTTTATTTGCCATGTTTGCTAATAATCCATATTCAAATGAAAAAACTTACTTTAAATAAATTTATTTAAGCTTACTGACTCGTAAGATGAGTATTTTTCGTATATTCTCTCACAGTATTTTGATCATAAAATTTATACATGTAGATATATCGTTTAACACAATCACAAATACCTTTTGAATATTTTGCGAATTTTTATTTTTCAATGTTACATATTTTTACTATAAACAAAATGTGATTTTTCGTTTTACAAACTGCTTACAAAATTAAACTATGGACTTTCTTCATGGAAACATTTAGAAAAAAGGAAATGAAAATCTGTCTTAGAAAAATTATGCTGAAAATGCTTTTTTAATTCGTAAATATACAAAAATTAATAGTAAAAAAGTAAAGCTCTTCTTTATTGTCTTACTATTTAATAGTTTCATGATATTCTGTATAAACTAAACTATATGGATTGATGGTTTTAATCCCAAAAGTCTTCAGAAATTTAAGTTCCCCAAGCATGTCATCCCGAATTTCCCAATTATTTTTTATTCTTCTGCAGAAGGGAATACAGTGCCCTATTGATTTATGTCCAAGTAGTCCAGAATATTGTATAAAACCTGTTAATATGTACTGTCTTTCTTGAATTATTATCACTTCCGGAATATCTTCAATCAGAGTGTGCCTTTTTGTGATGGAGTAGATATCGTTCAACAATTTCTAAATCATAGAAAATACGTATTCCGGGTTCATTTTTAACAATCATTTTCGATTTACATTTTTGACATTATTTCTCTTGATCCTTGTAAAATTAGTCCAAACATTTTTTTATACTTGTTTTTAACCCCAAATCTAGTATATTTGTCGAATCATCTTGGATCAAAGTAAAAGATTTCTTTGAAACTCCGCACTTATCACATGTTCTAATTTGTTTTACTGATGGTGTAACTTTTAATAATTTATCTATTAATGATGCTGCGTTTATGTTTTGCAATCTAAAATATTAGAGTTTCTATTCTCTAATAAATTGATTAAAATGACAGCTCTGTCATGATACAAATTTCTGGGAATGCCGAACTTTGCGTTATTTCTAATAAGTGGAAAAATTAATTCACTATTACCAAGCGTTTCCAATTTTAAATTGGATAACAAGTATTATCCAAATAAGATATAGACAGTATTTCGACAACTGAATCAAATGCACATGTGTTACGAATTTATATTCATTTTGATTGAACAAATAGTGCAGGTTGAATGTTCCCATTATTTATAATAGAATTTTGTTTATTTCTTATAGGTCTATTGTGCACTAGAGATATTTGGGGGTATGGTGATAGGTATTTCCTCTCTTTCTGTTACTTAGTTGTATTTGTTTTGTTGTACCGTTAACTTTTTTTTTCTTTATTAGTTTGTTTTCTTTATCAGTTGTCATAGTTTTCAGATTAAAAACTGACATATTGAAATTTTTTGCCAATTCTACTTTTGTTAATCTTGTGGTCGTGTCAAATTCTTTCAAATTTTCAATTTTATCTTTCAGTGAAAACCATTTACGCTTTCGAAACATTTTAGGGTTTTAAGAAACGAACAGAGCAGCGATGCAAAAAAAAAACATGGGTACTCAGACAGGAATTCGAGAATGATGTGCCTATCACAGGCCTGTTTTGTGAACTGCCTCTGAACTGACATCCCACTGTTTCTTTTCCCACCAGCCAAGGAATGCAAACCTATAATCCTTTATCTTTCTGTAATCTTTACCTTTAGTTGGCCTTTTATCTGGGAAAATTTCCCTTATTAATAGGAAAATAATGACTGAAAAAGAAAATTTTCGAATTTTAAGAAAGTGGTAAACGACGTATAACCGATATTGCGCGTCGTATAAACGACACATTTTTACATTAAATTGAATAGGAATGAATCGTGACTTAAAAAAAAACGACGTATAACTGTAAAAGTCGTATAAATGAGAAACGTATAAACGGTGCTTTACTGTATTAGATTTAAATTTTAATTATTTCTATTTTTTCGGAATATTTGAAGTTAGCCTTCTTATCTTGAAATTCTCCAAATATCGCGTTTTTCTTAAATAACTCCTTAAGGAAGGGTGGTAAAACAAAATTGTTGATGGTCATTCGTGGTCAAAAAGTGGTCAATCGCATGCAGTCGGAATTTTTCATTTATCTCATTTTCGGGGGCTAACTTCACGCTGTTGGGAAAATACTTTTTTCTGAAATAACTGCTTGAGGAAGGGTGGTCAAACAAAATTGTTGATGATCATTGGTGGTCAAACAGTGGTTAATCCTATACACTACTTATATTTTATTTATTTTGTTGTCTTGGATATATGTAAAGATCTTGAGTTTCTCTTAAAATAGCGTTTTTCTTAAATAACTCCTTAAGGAAGGGTGGTCAAACAAAATTGTTGATGGTCATTCGTGGTCAAAAAGTAGTCAATCGCATGTCGTCGTAATTTTCCATCTATCTCATTTTCGGGGGCTAACTTCATGTTGTTGGGAATTTTTTTTCCGGAAATAACTCCTTAAGGAAGGGTGGTCAAACAAAATTGTTGATGGTCTTTGGTGGTCAAACAATGGTCAATCGTATATGCTGCTTAAATTTTATTTATTTTGATTTTTTGGATATATGCGAAGATCTTGAAATTCCCTTAAAATAACGTTTTTCTTAAATAACTCCTTAAAGAAGGGTGGTCAACAAAATTATTGATGGTCATTCGTGGTCTAAAAGTGGTCAATCGCATGCAGTCGGAATTTTCCATTTATCTTTTTTTCGGGGCTAACTTCACACTGTTGGGAAAATTCTTTTTTTTTCAAGCAACTCCTTAAGGAAGGGTAGTCAAACAAAATTGTTGATGATCATTAGTGGTCAAAAAGTGGTCAATCGTATACACTACTAAAAATTTTATTTATTTTGATTTTGTGGATACATGCGACGATTTTGAAATTCTCTTAAAATAACGGTTTTCTTAAATAACTCCTTAAGGATGGGTGGTCAAACAAAATTGCTCATGGTCATTCGTGGTCTATAAGCGGTCAATCGCATACAGTCGGAATTTTTCATTTATCTCATTTTCGGGGGCTAACTTCACGCTGTTGGGAAAATTCTTTTTTCTCAAATAACGGCTTAAGGAAGGGTGGTCAAACAAAATTGTTGATGGTCATTCGTGGTCAAAAAATGGTCAAACGAATGTATTCGGAATTTTCGATTTATCTCATTTTCGGGGGCTGCCTGAAGTTAGCCTCCGTATCTTGTTTTTCTTATAACTCCTAAAGGAAGGATGGTCAAACCAAATTGTTGATGGTCATCTGTGATCAAAAAGTGGTCAATCGAATGCAGTTTGAATATTTTCTTTATCTAATTTTCGGGGGCTAACTTCACGCAGCTTTTCATTTAGCTAATTTTTATGAAATTTAATTTCATAATATTTTTGTGCAATTTCATTTCATTAATTTTTAACTTTTCTATTTTTATTCAATGATATCGTCTACACGTAAAATATGTAGTTTTCTCTTGAAATAAAATTGTAACCATCCTTCTGATTAATTTCAATTTTTCCGGAATTTGACTAAAAGGGGATTTTAAATTATGCAACTGTAATAAGTAACCATGAACAAATCTTAGATGTAATAAAGATTATTCTTTAATATATTTTTATAGACTCAATTTATATGTAATTTCATGTAATTAATTTTTATGCACAATTTCATTTAATTATTTTTTAACTTATCTATTTTCATTCAATTATATCCCCTTAAGACTGCCATTTATCTGTACGACGTGTGTCAATAACCTGCTGAAAGGCATTTTTGCTTCTCTAATTCAGTCTTTAGATCCACTGTTTTAGGTACGTTCATAATTGCATAAATACGATGCACGTATAGTCGTCGTCTGGTCCTCCCGTCTGTCCGTCTGTCCGCATATAGCATCGCAAAAACTACCCAACCAAATGGTTTTAAATTTAATATATTGTAAGGAATCCATTTTTACTTGTATGTGCCGGTGCGTGAGAACCAGTGTTTGGTATCTGAGAGTTCTCGTGTAAAATTTCTAAAACAACATTTCCAGCATATTTTCTCACATCGGCGTTACTTTGAAATCCCGAACTTCTTTTGTGAACTAAAGAAAACTTTAGAATTATAATTGATAGCACTGCCCACCAAGGATGATAGGACTTACTATGCTGGTGGCCTGTCTTGGTGAGAAAGGGATCTATGTGAGAAACCGCATAGTGCAACTACTTATTTACCCCTTTTTAGAAAGGAACCAATAACGTACTCGTTTGCAGGTGATGTCATGGTCCCACGATACAAGTGGCCCTGATAAGACACTCCTCGGACCAAATCCCCTCCCACTGTAAAAACCATGAGTGAGAGAATTTTAATTAAGAGTTCAGATGGAGAAAGACGCTAAGAGGTGTCAGACCTCTGCTCAGAATACAGGAAACGCCAAATACCCGAATGACTGCGAGAGATACGTGGAGAGGTGCCAGACCTCTGTTCGAAATACAGGGTATGCCATGTACCCGTGTGACTACGAGAAAATACGGCCGTAAGACGCTCTGTGTGGACAGAGAAAGAGAAACTTTTGAGATGCAACATACAGTGGTGGCCAAAAGTGTGGACATTTTTTGAAAGTTTCATGTTTTTCAACTTTGTGTGCTTGTAGAATATATTAATTTTCACTTAAATACAAACGTTTATATATCAAATTAAAGGTAATTTAACGTAGAATTTAATAATAAGAACAGTATTACAATATCTGTATTACAAAAAAAAATTATGCAACTAATAGTCAGATCTATATTAGATTTGCATTTTTTTAAAAGTGATACTTACACAATCAATACTTAGTAGGATAACCCTTATTTTTTAAGACAGCTTCACAGCGTCTTTTCATCGACTGAACGAGTGTTTGGCGTTCCTCTTACGTAATCACATGGTGCTAAGAATCAATTATAGCTTCAGTAAGTTGTCTTTTATTGGATGGACGTTTTTTTCGTACAAGAATTTTCAAACGTCGCCACAAATTTTCAATTGGATTGAGATCAGGGCTGTTTCCTGGCCATGGTAATATATCTTTGCCTTTATTTTGAAACCATGCTTTGCATACTTTTGCTGTGTGGCATGGAGCTGAATCCTGCTAAAAAATAAATGGTGCGTTATTGGGGAAGAGATCCCTGATGGAAGGTATCAATTTTGGTTCCAGGACAGTTTCGATGTATTTTTTGGCATTCAGGATGCCATCAATCACTTGAATTCGGCCCACACCATCTGCAGACATACATGCCCAAATCATGACATTTGTTGGGTTTTTTGTAGTTGCTTCAATGCAATCAGGATGAAGTGCTTCTCCTACTCTACGTCTCACGTATTTTCTACCATCACTACCAAAGAGCGATATTTTACTCTCATCGCTCCAGATTACTTGCTTCCATTGATTTTCTGACCATTTAATGTGTTCTTTTGCCCACTTAACTCGTTTTTCGCGTTGCTTTTGATTTAAATATGGTTTTTTCCTTGGAATTCTAGCTTGTAGACCAAATCTTGATAACCTTCTTCTTATTGTTCTTGAACTTACTGCAATACCCGCTGCATTCATTTCACATCTAATGGTATCTGATGAAATTTTTCTATCTTGAAGGCATAGCCGTTTAATTTTTCTATCGACAGTAGCACTTGTGCATTTTTTTCGGCCTGATTTGGCCTTATTTTCCACTGATTTCGTTTTTTCATAACGTAAACAGAACTTTCGTACACCAGAACAAGTCACTCAACCACCAACTTGTCTTGCAATTTCAGCATAAGAGAGGCCATTTTCTCTCAATATGACAATTCGGCTTCTTTTTGTAGATGTCCAATTAGTTCTTCTTGTTGATGACATTGTTTAAAATTAGTTTAATTAAAAAAAAGGACTGTAAATACTCAAAAACAGCAATACTCTATTTAATTGTATACTAGTATGCATCATTCCGAGAAATATTTCCACAACAATAACTCTTTTACCATCCGAAAAACCTAAACTAAAGTTACAGACTATTGATTGGTCCTCAGAACAGTATTTGTGATTGGCTAGTACGCTTTTATTACAAAACACGTCCTTATTCAAAACGATTTGTGTTTGTTTGTTCTACTAAAATGAGCTTAACATTTTTTGTAATACAGATATTGTAATACTGTTTTTATTATTAAATTTTACATTAAATTACCTTCAATTTGTTATATAAACGTTTGTATTTAAGTGAAAATTATTATATTCTACAAGCACACAAAGTTGAAAAACATGAAACTTTCAAAAAATGTCCAAACTTTTGGCCACCACTGTATTTTCTGGATAAAAATTCTGCTGATCAAATCTAACTGTCAATTATAGTGGACTTCACAGACACTGAAGTCTAATCAGCCATAATGTAAAACGAATGATCGTCATGTCGTCGAACTCATAACATCTATTCTTATTTTTAATTGTAATGTCATATTTTTTTTTATCTACAAAGAAAATACAAAAAGACTGATGTACCGAAATGACTAATGATATCAGTCAACGCTTTTTTTCCCACCTTGAAAATGGACGATTGTGTTCGAAAGATCTCGGGATTAAATATGTTATAATATCTTATACATATGTTTGTCTCATATCAGCACCATTTAAGCATATTTTTAATAATTATTTTATCTGTTTTAACTACAAGATGAATTTATCATTCCACTTTAAATTATTTTTGAAATAAAAACATATTTTTACGTATTCAAACTTTATGAATCAAGTTATTCTGCTTGGACATAAATACAAAAATCGTCTGTCAACATATTGTCATTTAGAAATCAAGATTTGTTTCAGCCATCGATTAAACCAAGGAGGCAAATTTAAGCTCCTTGCATTTAGGTGTACAAATAATTGTTCCCTATTCACAAGAATTGAATTTAAAGAAAAAGCATATACTTATTTCCAATTAATTATTTCTGAAGAATGGCTGCTAAAACGTTTCACAAAGTCGTTAAAAGTAAAATGGTTTATTAGGTAAAATTCACATTTAATTTTACCCAATTCGTCTATTTCCACGATTTTATTTGGCCCTCCTTTTTCCATTAGTTGCAGTTTCATTTTCGAGATTATTTGGCCCAAAATTTAACTTTTTAAAAACTGAGTTATGTCCAAAGCCCCTATAACAAAGGAATACTGTATTGTCTTCTATGAAATATGATAAAGAGTTAGATAATTATTTACGTTTTTAATTATCGCTAATGAAATATTTTGCTTATTTAATGCATTTATTATTATTTCAATGTTACGTGAACGAAGTTACGGGTAACAGCTAGTTATAAATATAAATTAAAATGCAAGGCATAGTGTTTTGAAATGCTTACATGAGTTTGGAACAGAAATATTTGTACAGCCTAAAATTTCAAAATCAGACATATACTATTTTCAACAAAAACCTAAACATAAAAATTTAGATTTATTATCACAGCAGAAATGTTGCATGGAAATTCTTGGAAGTATAACTAAAACTTTTGAGTTTAAAAGTATGAAAAGGAAAAAAAAAGCCTTATTTTAAATTATTTTTACAATTACTAAAACTGATTATGTCTCATTCAGGATATAAAAAACTATTCTGTTTTGCTCTTCACTATTTGTAACAATTAGGCATTGTGTACTTCCTAAAATGAAGATATTTACTTTCGAATGACAAAACGTCACTTTGAAAAAGGATTTAACCCCTTCGGCCTGATTTTTTTTTTCAATTGTGGGAAAAAATTACTGTTATGCTAACAAAATTAAAAATAGCTATCGGAATCACAGAAGTTAGGGTTTAATGAAAGTTAATGAATGCGTTCTTTACCAAAACCTCACAAATGTAGTTATTTTGCGTGTTTTTCATATAACAATAGTCTAAGGAAGAACTTTTGAAGACGTTTAGAAAACGTTGTATTACAACTAAATTAAACAAGCATAAAAATTTAGTAATATTTTTTTATCTTTTATCACAAATTACCAATTCGGAAAAGGATTCCTAAATTTTAATTTAAAGAGTGAAACGTATGTTTTAATTAAAAGAAATGCCAACGGCTTGCTAATAATTATGAAAATTATTATTATTATTATTATTACTAAATGCTAAACATAAGTGAAGTCATAATAGGAAATGTAGAGATTCATACTATCACTATTAGGTGCTGGAATTAATAAAAATAATGTTTAAGACAAAATAATACTCAATAAAAGATATTTCCTATTAGTAGGACGTCAGGGCCGAAGGGGTTAAAGACGATGCATTGAACACAACGCTTTAATTTTGACTAACAGAAAAAAGATCATTGTTTGTTTACGGAAGGTAAAAAAAATATCACATGGATACTCAATGATTGATCTTTATCATGCATCCATTTTTTCGTTTATACACTGTAAAAAATTTTCGGAACATTTCTTTAAATTATCCTGAAACATGTCGCATATTTCACGTGAATTTTGAATTTCTTTATGTCCCAGGTCAATTACGGCAATAGTTCATGTAATATTTTTGAGAGGTTTCAACTTCTCCGTAAACTACATTCTGCGCATATGTGCTTCATGTTTTATGTTCCATTAGCGATTTTGATAGCTAAAGAAGAATAAAAAACAGTTGCCTAGGTACTTAAAGACAAATGCAATCTGAACAAATGCCATTCTTTGTTTGGATATCAACCGATAAAGTAAGTAGCTAATTTAAATCTTTTTATGCTTCATTATTTGAATTTTCATTTTATCTGTAATAAGAAACTTTAAAATTTAACTGCTTAAATAAGACACTGAATAAAAAAAGTATATTGATTATTGAAAATTGGAATGTTTCACTACTTTCTTATAAAACGTAACAGCAAAAAGCCGAAGCATCTTAATGCCAACACTTTTTTCCGGAACCTTCCGGAATTTTTTTACACTGTATGTTGTAGTTTACAAAATTGACTTTTGATAAGCCAAATCCGAGAAATATCCCACAGTGCGACGCCTGCTAGTTTGAAATAAAACTGTAATTTTTTAAAAATTATTTTAGCATTTTTCAGTCCTGATTCTCTTCTCTCTATCTCTATAAATATTTAGAATCAGAATTGAAAAATGCTGAAGTAATTAAAAAAAAATTGCAATATATAAATATATATATATTATGTATATAGAATATATTATCGTCTGATGAATTTTTACAACAGTTTCGACAGGAACGGAAGGCAGTCCAAGCCCAGATCATTCGCATGTGCAACCAGTTTCTTCAAATTTGCGTATTAAGTCCCGTAGAGCTTTTACAGTACATGGGCCTCGGCGTAGCCCATGGTTTCTGTGGTAGACACGCAATGCCTCTGTGGCATTTAGTCCATTCAGGTAATAAATCTTTACAATTTCCCCACGTTCTTTCCCTTTAAGCGGCACGTTGTTCAGCGTGCAAGAAAGCAAGATAGGCGGCACGCATTTCACAGTGCCTTTTCTTTTTTTTTCAGTTAGTGCGACGACGTCAGTCATGACGGTGTCTTACGCTAAACCAGAAAATCTTCGTACCTTGGTCTCTTTTTCTCGTTTCAAAAGAAATTCAGTAGGCTGGGATCAGAGCCAAAGACACAGTGTGAAATGTGACGTCATTAGAAAAGAAAGTCATGCTCTCGTGAGCACCACAGTTGTTTTTTCTTTTCTTCTTAGTCTGTCTAGCAACGGCAATTTTTGTGCTACAGATACCATTCCAACGCTTTTATGGTTTTTCACTATGAAAATCACATAACAATAAAAAAAAAAAGTAGGTGTTGCCATTTGAAATTTTTTAAATTTTGTCACTATAAACACAATTATTAGAGTATAACTGTTGTTTTTCATATGATTCTTGAGCGCATACCTCAAAATACTTTAAACCAAAATTTCATTCAGTTTCTGTGGGCGGTATAATAGCTAGGGTCTCATATATCGGGATAGTTTTTTTATAATCACCCTATATATACACTGGCCTCCAAAAGTTAAGGTACAACATGTTTTTCGAAGCTCACCAGACAAAAAATGGCAGTCAGATTAAACTTCATAGTTTATATGAATGACAATAATAAGCTTTAAAAAAATTGCAGCTACCACTTTTATTTTATAGAAAAGAATAGGTATTTGTGAATGAGAGAAAAATATGCAATTACGAAGCTTTCGTAATTTCGCGTGTAAGTTTTGTTGTATTCGGACTATTGTTGTCAGTTTTGTTCACAACAGCCAGTAGATTCTAGAAATGTCTAGAAGAAGTCGTTTTCCCGATTCATTAAGGTGGCGGGCGGTAGAATGGATGGAAATGAGGTTGTCACTGGCCGATACTGCTAGACGGCTCAATGTGTCTCGCAGTGTAGTCCAACGAGTCTGGGATCAGTATGAATCCGAAGATTCTGTGTCCAGAAGACATGTTCCAGGCCGCCCACGTGTTCCCAGCAAACACATACCTTTTGGTACACGATCGGACCGCAGCCGGCAGTGTCGGTTGGGTGTCGGCAACGGCACAGTGGCATCGGTCCAGTGTCGGTACCTCTTCGGCAAGTGATACTAAGTAACCGTGCGTTTTCGTAAGCCGGTTAATGTTATCGGACCCCTAACGGTTACATATCGGCAAGTGATTCATATTGCAAAGTGACGCTGGACCGATATCTGATGGCCGAAAGTGGTCCGATTAGATTTGCCAACATCGGTCCGAATTTGGAATATTTTATTTTAGCCGATGCTTTTTTTAAATTTGTTTAAATTTTTTGGGAATATTAAATAAATACTTTTTCGAAAAATTAGTGTAGCAGTATGAAATAAAACTTATATTATTCCCTTTTTTTTTTTTTTTTTTTTTTTTTTTTTTTAACAAACACAGATGTAGGGAAAATAATGGAATGTTTAATCGTAGCCGATTTTTTTCCCTCTCCTTTTCATTGTTTGCTCTTTGTTCGAAATATTAAATAAATATTTTAAAAATTAACATATGTAATTTTTTTCTAATTTTTCTTAGAAGAATCACTATAATGTTATGATGATGATTTGTTACAGCAGTATAGCTGCGCTAGGGATATAGGCCGAAAGGGAGGGGGGTTTACCTCCGTGAGGGTCTTCTAACCCGTATTTACGGCAATGTTCGAAGGAAACCACCGAAAACTCCGAACAGTTAGGTCGACGAGCGCGACAGGGGTTTGAACGCAGCACCTCCCATTTACCAGCATTGAGAACAGAACTTATCAACTAGTAGTGGGGTATTTAATCGTAGCAGGTGCTTTTTTTCATTGTTTGCGTTTTGTTAGGAATATTAAATACATATTTTTATATTTATTATATATTAGAATTTTCTAATTTTTCTTCGAAGAATCAGTGTAACAACATGAAATAAAAACATGATATTCGACTTTCTTTCCCCATTTTTCTGGGAAAAATAATAGAATATTCATGTAATTCGGAATATTGAATCTTAGTCGATGTTTTTCTTTTGCTGATGTTTTTGTTCGTTATTTGTGTTTTCTTGGGAATGTTAAATACGTTTTCTAATTTTTATTCAAAGAATCAGTGGAACAATATAAAATAACTACTAAAATAATATTTACTGTTTTTTTTTTTTTTTTTTTTTTTTTTTTTTTCCATTTTCTATCAAAAATTGATGTGGGAAAAATAATGGAATATTTATAGTCTTAGCCGTCAATTTTTTTTTTCAATTGTGATTAACCGGCATTTTTAAGGTAGATTTTGTAAGAAGTACTATCTATTACATTCTCCTCTAAGTTGGAATTTTTGAAATATATTTGCAGATCTACGCCGATCATGACTCTCAGAACCCAAAACCACCCCCGGTTCAAAACTTTATCTATCTATCTATGTCACTTTTTATAGACATGATAACAGCAATAATTCTGCACAAATCTCTTCCAAACTGATACATAAAATCAAAGGGCATAAAATATCGGTCAAGTTCGTTAATGGGCAAAATCAAACCAAGGGAGGGGAGGAAATGGGGGGCATTTTGTGAAAACAGAAATAACCCCAAAATTTCTTAATTATGATACGTATCGAATCCATTTAAAGTTATTATTACTTCTAGGAAAAGGGCCGAAAATTTATGTATTGCAGATTTTTGATATCATTAAAAATGGCCCCAAAGGGGGTAAAAAGGGGGTTTTAGAAGAAAAAATTTCATAACTTCGCAAGTTCAAAAGATATTAAATCTGCTTGAATTTATTATAAACCCTCTTAATATTATCTAAAAGTTTTATATTGATAAGTTTTTTATAGGACCAACCCTTATATATATTAAAAAAAAAAAAAAAAAAAAAAAAATCTTGCCAGCTCCGCCAGCAAACAAGTTAGGTTTCTAAGTGGGTGGTTCCAACTGCCGCATCATGACAAAAAGGTCATTTCTTCCGCAATTCCCAACAAACAGGCGCCCAACGGTCTGCGTCTTCAAAATCTACCTGTGCCTGTAGGCCGAGCCATCAGGGACTTCTTTTTCGATTGTGATTAAGTCTGAGTTTTGTTACTAAATGCATGTTTTTAAAAATAATGTATATTATATATTTTTACTCTTCTTTTGAGGAATTAGTGTAACAATATCGAAAAAAAAAATATTATTATTTATTTTTATTTATTTATTTTTTTTTTTTTAATAAAAATTGTGGAAATATAATAATTTATATTTTTAAAAATGAAATGTAAAATGTATTCAATATTTTACACAAATTTTAAATAAACATATTAGACGTGATGACAAATACATATATGAAAGGAGGATTGTTTGCTTTGTCACCCCCCCCCCCTCCTCCCCTCCGATTAACGAGCACGGTGTGAGAGCGATATTTAGATGATTGATCATACATTAATTTTACAACAATCTAAAAAATTTAAATTCTAGATTTTTTATTAAAAATTTTTAAGTACTGTACCATTAAACTTGTTTTTTTTTCCCCCAACCAAAAGGTCATTAAAAAAAAAAAAAATTATGTAAGTATCCATATAATATTTTTATTAAACATGAAATAATAATGCATTTCTTGTAAGCATTTATCAAGAAAGTTTCGGACTTAGGGATAATTTGATGATGGTCAATGATATGAGACACGCTTTCACATCCAAAAATTGATTATGACAAAGCGCCATTACGGAACTATCACGCCAAATCTGGGATGATATCTGCTACTCTATTGTCTATAGCGTGGGAGCGTAGTAAAGGGAAAGCCATGCGATCACTGCGCGCGCATGCTTGCCAAACTAGGTTTTGACTTTTGAAGAGCGGAAATTGCAACCATAGAATAGACGCTCACGTTTTCATGTACTGGCTGATTTGAAATGCGTGAAGCGTGACACATCACACATGCAGAGAAATAATAATAATGGTAAGTCTGCTTAATTTTGCTTTAGTTAAATCTAAATTAATCTGAATTAAGTTAATTATTTTTGCATACATTTTATTGTTTAAAGATTTATTCTCTTTTAACGATTAACTTTGCGTAGGAATTACTATTGTAGAATATGATAAAAGGGTTAAATTAGAAAAATATGTTCATGGAGTTTTTATCTTTTTATTATACAAGTTTTTATGACATGTAACATATTTTTAATTATTAATAATTAATAATAATTAACGAATCTTGATAATAATTAACGAAATCCTAAAACGTTTCTTTATTATAATAAATGCAGAATGACATTTGGTTATGTGTTATCATTTGGTGCTCCACAATTTTACAATACTCGTGTCGTTTATGTATTTAAAAAAAATAGTCAAAATTTTCGATTGCTTAGTAATGATAATTTGCATTTTATTGTATTTGAACTTTAATTTATACAAAGTTACTAATTCATTCATTTTTTAAATTACTTAAAGCGATTTCTTTTTCACGTATCCTGAAACTTTTACGCTGCTGTATAAAAATGCCTTTCTAATACTATTCAAGAGCAGATGATTTCATTTGTGCTTTAAATTTATTAAACTTGTTTAATACATTTTATTTCTATCAAATTTAAAATAAATGAATTTCAATTAAATCAATGTATATAAATATTTGACATTTCTAATGTATATAATATACATGAGCGATTTTGAAAGTGTATATTTATATTTGAAAAGGAAAGATTTAGAAAAAAAATTAAGAGCAAAAAGGAAAAACAATATTGTAAATAATGTTGCTTTATTTTTAAAAAATGTAATTATGGAGCATCAAATTAGATGTAATATACAAGATATAAATGATTTAGAAAACATTTGTCCTTCTGTATAAATAAAAAAAATATGTAAAGAATTTAGTAAAAGCTAAAAATAAGTAAATATGTAACATGTCATTCATATATATATATTTTAAATAAAGTTACAAAAATGTATTTTTCTAATCTTGCCCAGAAATTACATAAACTCTAAATTTTGTTTTTTATATTTTTAAAAAAGAGAATAATGTTTACTAAATTAAATTATGCAAAAATATTTAACTTAGTTGAGATGCTGACGGATTTAATAAGGCTAAAACAATTGAACATAATTTATAGCAGACTTATCATTTTAAGAATAATAAAAAAGGAAAAAGAAAATCACACAAACATTCATTTAAAGCGTTCACAAAATAAAATAATAACAAACAGGGTAGATTAAATTTTTTAACAAAGTTATTTAAATTCATTTTTTATTTTCTGTGTAAAATTAAAGTTCGAATTTTTTAATTTATTAATAAATAGTAAATTACCGGAACGAAATTTAGTTTATTTGATTTAAAAAATAATTAAAAAAAAATTAGATGTATTGTTTTATAGTTTCCTAGAAAATATTTTATTTTTTTTAAATCAAGTTTTACAGCGACACTTAAAAAGGAAAATTTATCTAAATTTTACTTATTGTATAATAAATTTGTTTTATACAGCTTTATAGAACAAAAATTAAATGTATTTATAATACTTATCACATTTTGTAAAAGTGAAAAAAAAAAATACTTTATCATTATTGCGTTTAGAAACACAAGATTCAGATATTGTTAAAGTATCTATGCTAATATAATGTAAAAAAGTAAAGCTTGAAGCATTTTTTTTTTTAATGGCAGGGGCTATCAATAGTAAAACGGTATCCGTGAGGGGGGAGGGGGTTGCTTACATCTGAAAAATAAATTTCACCATTTTTACCTAAATAATCAAAGTAAAAAAAAAAAAAATAAGTACCATTAAGTGGAGTAACCCCCCCCCCCCCCTATTCTGCTGCTAGTTCCCAATAAAAGGGATGCCGATATCGGACCACATTCGACAATACTACGGATTTGTTATCAGTATACGGTCGGCACAGCATCTCGCCGTTGTTAGCGTTGCCGGTACCGGACTACATTCGGTAGGTGTGCGGATAACTGTTGGTATACAATCGGCACAGCAGAGTGCCGTCGCTTCTACCGGCGTTGCCTATACCGGATCGACTGTGCGCCTATCTGTCGGGCGTCAGTCGCGCGGCGTGTCGAAAAAGTTACGGAACCGGTACGGCAGCTGGTATCGTGCCGATACCGTCGGTAACGGCAAAGCGGCAATCGGGCGATTGCTTACCGATAGATCTGTGTTTGCTGGGTTACAACACCTGCAGAAGACCGGTTTCTAGCTCTTTCTGCCCGAAGGAGAAGACGCACTACTGTGCCGCAACTCATTGCAGACCACTTTGCAGCATCAGGGAGAAGAGTCTCTGCTACTACGGTGCGAAGACGTCTTCACAATGCAGGTCTCTATGCAAGGCGACTAGTTGTGTGTGTCCCTATAAACAGACGACAGAGAAGGGCCCGCTTATGTTGGGCAAGAGAACATGTTTCCTGGACCAGACAACAGTGGGCTTCTGTACTCTTCACAGACGAATCCAGATTCACACTGGAGAGCGATTCAAGACGTCTTCTGATCTGGAGAGAACAATGCACTCGATACCATCAATCAAACACCGTCGAAACACACAGGTACAGAAACGGTAGAATCATGGTTTGGGCAAGGATCTCACTCGGAGGCCACACTGACCTGCATGTGTTCCATGGAGGAACTGTAACTGGTGCGAGATAACGGTATGAGATCCTTGATTCATATGTGCCCCCATATGCCAATGTTTCTGTCATATTTAACTGCATAATACTGCAATGTACTGATTTCTTCAAGAATGGAATTTTCCACCATGAGTGCTTTTTTGTTGTAATTTCATTTATACGTTTAACTTAAATAAATTTCTCTGTCGCATTTAATAAATAACAGTTTAGAGCTCATTTACTCCAAATTTGTTGTTTCTATATTCATTCATTTGCAAATTAGACGCAAAAAACCGGTTGTACCTTAACTTTTGGAGGCCAGTGTATATAATCTTCAAGTACATTAAGAAGAAAAATTCCTCAAGAAAATTTTTATATAGCTTTTATGCATTCGTTTTAGGTGTACTTTTATATAGAGTATTTTAATATATTATTATCATGCGTAGAATAATATCGCCTTGAGATGATTATTTATCTAAATGGCTTTTGTCGAACGCCTGCATGAAAGGGCATTCATATCCTTCGAATTCTGTCTCCATCTCCACTGCTTCCGTACTAAGTTACTGCCTGGGAAACAAACGGCTTTTGACATAATATAAAGGCTACACTGGAATTGCGGCAGTGAAATGTACAGCCGAGTCTAAAGCTTCGGTCGACTTATCAAATGGATTAACAAAGTGAATTATGTAACTTTTTCATGAAGTAAAATTGTGTTCCTTATTTAAATTAATTTCAGTAATGCTAATATGTGACTTCATTTTTACTTTTGGTGCATAAATCAGGAGTGTGATCCGTGTACAGTAAACCAGGACACGGACACCCAGAAAAAAGTTTTGTTGAATCAACAAATATTTGGTTGGCCCAACAAAACTTTCCGTTTAAATATGGGTCAATGGAAAATTTGTTTGAATCAACATGAAAAATATTGTTGATTTTTTTGCAATTCCAACAAAAATTTTTGTATCGTCAGCAAAAAAAAATGTTCTGTTAATTCAAGTAAAAAAGTTTCAATTTTACTTAAATTAACAAAATTCTTTGGTTGAAAGTTTTCTCAAAATATAAATATAATTATCTGTTACTTTAAGAGTTCTTTTCAGTTTCGGCAACAAAAACTTTTGTTTAAAGAACAATTGTTTTGTGTAATTTTAAGAATTTTCTTTGTTTTAACAACAAAATGTTTTTGTTACATAAACAATTATAATATTTACTTTAAAGTTATTTTTTGTATTAGAACCAATCTAAACTTAACTATTTTTTAATTCATTTTCAGCAGTGAATTACGCCTGTAATCCTTGAACAATAACAAGTGAATTTTAATCCTGCTTTTTTTTCAAGCTTAAACTTACAGATTGAACAATGTCCCAAGCTGGGAATCGAAACCGGGTCCTCAGAATAACGATCTAAGACTCTAACCACTGAGCCAGAAGGAACGATATCCAAACTCGAAATTTCTCACTCTTATATATGTCGGACTGGCTGCAACCGCAGCACAAGATGGAAATGTCATCATGAGCACAGGGCCCGCTTAAGACATAAAAGTAGGGGAAGCCCGACGTTACTCTGGGGCTCTCCTCTACCAATTGCTTTGTTATTTACAAAATCCATTTTTGGTATGCTGCAACAATTTGAAATTTCACCAGCAAAATTTCGAGTAAACAACAATTTAGAAAGAGCGAGCTTCTCAGATAAAAATTTCGTAAGGAAAAAATGCATTTTTTACTCTGATTTATTTATTTATTTATTTTTTGTAAAAAGTTATTCTGAAAAGTAAATTTGGGGGCAACTTTGTATTTCTTTGGGTAAGCACGGGTTTTCCCGGGACTATTCGGTAAACAGGCCCTGCATAAGCATGCAAATTTCTGCGACAAAAATGAGACAAAGCCCAGCATACGGCAACATATAGTTAATTTTTAATTCATTTTCAGCAGTGAATTACGCCTGTAAAAACCAGGGTAAAAATTCACTGGTTATTATTCAAGGATTACAGGCGTAATTTACTGCAGAAAATTAATTAAAAATTAACTGTGTTGCCATATGCTGGGGCCTCAGAGCGCTATTCTGAGGACCCGGGTACGCTTCCCGGCTTGGGACATTTTTCACTCTGTCGGTTTACGCTTCAAAAAAAGCAGGATAAAAATTCACTGGTTATTATTTAAGAACCGGCGTAAATCACTGCTGAAAATGATTTGAAAATTAATCCGTGCATTCGTTCTTGAGATTTAGTTATAGTGAAAATCATGAAAAAATAGCATAGCAGCGCCGCCTGTTGGGCTATTTACACCAAAACGTAATCAGCTTCTATTTATGTCAAGGACTAACTCAATCTGTATTTTAATGTAAATCAGTTTATTAGTTCTTGAGAAATAGCGAATCTATTGCAGAAAACGCGAAAATTGCAACATAGCAGCCTGTTGCGCGATTTACGCCAAAAACTAATCAGCACCAATTTATATCAGGAAGTAACTAAATATAAAGTTTTATTAAATTCCGTGCATTAGCTCTTGAAATAGAGCGCCCACAAAATTTTTGTCACATACAGACATTCAGAGTCATAGACAGTCATTTTCTAAAAACAGTCAAATCGTGTTCAATACCTTCCAAAAGCCGTCGAAAACCAGAAGTTGAAAAATTTCATGACTCCAATACTTTCTTCTTGTAAAGATAGAAGAAAGTAATAAATGGGATAGGAGATTTTTAAAACTACCTTGGTCCGTCCCAATTAAAAAAGTTTTAATTATCCAAAAGTTATGTTAATCCTTTAATTATACAGCTATATAAGTCAAATAAACCAAGTTACGTGAGAGAGTTATGGATACTACACAACAATTTAAATTTTGGAAAAAAACTAAATTTTGCCGGAATTACAAATTTAAATTACAAAATTATAGTAAAATTAAAAAAACAGATTTTGTTAATTCAAGTAAAATTGATGAAATTTTGTTAAAATTTTGTAATAGTGTTAACAATATTTTTTTGTCAATGCAACAAAACCAACTTTTTACTTCAACTAAAAATTTTGCTTGAAACAACCAAAATGTACTCAACAAAAGATGTTTTGTTGTTTTAATCAATTCCTTTTTCTGGGTGCAGCGTTCCTAAAATTTTCACATTTTGCTACCACTATTTTAAAACTATAATGTTTAGTAGACACCTATTGCAGATGTTAAAGGAATCAGGCACGAAGATTTTAATTTTAAATAGTGGTAGAAAATGTAGAAAAATTTAGGAACGCGACGAGCCTTGAGTAAACGTTTTCTTGTGAATCAATCACGAGTGTCGGTAAATAAAATATACCTTGTGAGTCAATCACGACCGTGAGCGTGACCCGTGATTAATGCACAAGGGATAAGGTTAAATAACCATTTTAAGTACATAAATAATTTAAATAAATAAAACCGCAGGAGGTTAAATAATCATTAAAAGGCACAATTAACCCCTTGAAAGGCGGTGGTGGTTCAATTTTGGACCACTTAATTTTAATCCCTAAATGCCACATTGACACCAATATTTTGGAAAAAAAATTATATTTTATTAAGTACGGGAAAAAAAAGTTTTTACTTATTATCAAATAAATTTGTTTGCAAATTCTGGTGTCATTCAATCATTTCAACATTTTACGAATAGAAGTACTTTGCGTTAAAAAAAAAAAAGACATATAATCTCAATATCATTTTCCACTCTTACACCCACATTAAATGACACATAAATACGAAAGATGTATAAATGAGAAACGTATAAACGATGCTGTACTGTATATCCCCATGGTTTGGTTTTCATCGCCACTCTGTTTTTGTATTTAGTTATTGTTTACACAACAAACGAATTTTGACACAAAATTGAAATCACTATAAATTAGACACTGAAAACAAGAATGGGAAGAAGGAATTAATAAAATTGCAGTTTTTTCTTTGAGGTAAAATTCTAGAATTCTTTTTTTTTTCGTTTAATTTCAGTATCTGTGAAATCTTACTCTTAAAAACAATATATTTGTAACTCCTAAATGACACAATTTAGTAAGTACGTTTTAAAGAAATTTAAGATGAATAAAATGAAATATTTTTATATCTTTTGTATAAACTACTGAACTGCATAATAGAACGGAACGCTAAATTCACCGATCCACTGTCTGCGAAAAACTTCTCCGCATACTTTTTATCACTTTTGGTTATTTATACACCTTTTTCATATTTTTAAGAGCAATACTTAACAAATTTTTCCTGTTTCTTATTGAGCCTACATAAAATTTTCTTTTTAAATTGGATGAAATTAAATATATGTGATGAAATTAAATAAAATCTGCATTTTTTTAAGCAAAAAATATAAATCAGTGAAAATTGTAGCAACTTCGTTATAGTTTAAAGAGAAAATCATATTTGAAAATATCTACATACTATCCTATGGGAGGAAATTAGTGTTTTGCCATAGTTTTTCCTCCGAAATCTATGGCATTTTGTATTCATGGACAGACCGCTGCATTCATTGTAACAGAATAGTGAGTTGGCACTCCGTTTTATTGTGGAACTCATTGGTGTAAACTCAATCTATATGTAATTTTATTTATAGTACTTTGACTTATTTACTTTTATTGCCCATCCACGCTCCTAAGAGTTGGCTTCCCAACATCTTGACACGCCCAACACGTCTATCAAAAATTTAAAATATTCACATATTTTCCTATGACCTGTGCAACTTAACACACTAGTGGCTTGGAGTTCCACGAATAATAATCACCAAGACTCAAATAGTACAAGTGCCAAAGTGCCTCATTTGATGTCATTGTGAACTAAATCCACCACCAACTTCACTGCCCAGTGCCGCGTGGGAAATCAGTTTTCCGGCCGTGAGGAATATATTTGTATATTTCTTAGTTTTATGTCATTTAAAGTCACCCTGCCGGAATCCGGGAGGTAAATTATGCTCTATGGACTTGACTTCCTCGTCTGAGCAGTCCCTCTTAGGCTATCAGATCAAATGATATTGCCTTCAGGCTGCTATTTATCTGTGCAACTTTCGTCAAAATCCTGCGTGAAAGAGCATTTATATTCAAGTTCCACCTCCATATCTCCACTGCTCTATCTGTAACACAAACTACTTTTGACACACTATAAAAACTTCACTGAATTTTCGACAGCAAAATGAACGGCTGAATGTAAGGCTTCGGTTTCATAAAGAATAGAAAAGCAAAATAAATTATACAGCTTTGGATACAGCTGAGGATTTTCTTCGAAAACCTTCCTGAAGGAACTTTTATATTATTATAGTTTTGTCTCTATTGCTACTTCTCCAGTCACTACTTTGATAATAAATGCCTTTGACACGATGTAAAAGCTACACTAAATGTTATGTAACGGCATAGACGTTGGTTTTACTTGATTTTAAAATGAATAAACGAAAATAAATTGTATAATTTTCACTGAAATAAAATTATACTTATCCTTCCAGGCCTATTAATTAAGAAAAAAAAAGAACCATGCACTCCTTAAATGATGAAATTAAGTATACTTAAGACGAAGACATTTACAGACCTTAAAGTGGCCCCAACCAAAATTTTGACCATCACCATTTCCTTACAAAAATTTTCGTTTTAGATTTATCTTGAAAATGTCGCGGAAACCCGCTTCGTGATGAGCTCTTCCTTGCAATCTTTGTAGTAGTCTACCACAAAAATAATTTTAAAAAACCTATTAGTGGTGACCAATACAGAGACTGCGCCGAGGCCTGTATTTAAGATGTATTAAAGATACCCTTTTTTAACATAATTTTAATAAACTATGTAGTATATATAGCATTAATTTACAATATTTTTATAACTGATATCGTCTTGAGACGACCATTTATCTGAAGATTTTCGTCGAAAGCTTTCATGAAAGAGCATTTATATTCTAGCAGTTTTGTCTCCATCGTTACTGCTTTGGCACTTAGTCATTGCCTAGAAAACAAACGGCCTTTGACACAATATAAAAGCTTCACTAAAAATTCGACAGCGAAACCAACGACGGAATCGGGGGTTTTGGTTGATTTACGAATGGCCATGGGACATTACTCATATCTCCATCTGAATTCCCCCCCTTCCTAGAACCTCTCCGAAAGTTCTTATTCGGCCAGTGCTCCCTCTCCCCCCGTCCCTCTCTTCTCTCTTCGGTTTCTCTTATAAAAACGTCAGTGTCCATAGAGATCACTTTTAAAATCAGCCTCGTTTTTGTTATTGTGTCAGATCGATTCCAACTGACAACCTGTCACATATATATATTTCCGTTGATATAAAAACGAAAGGGAAAACGGAAAAAAAAATCGGAAAAATTTTTGGGGTTTTGTTCTGGTCTATACGTATTTGTTGCCATTTCTACGTTTGTTATTTGTTTTTCAATTCTTTTTATTTCTCGAGATTTTTCAGGATATGAGTGAATCATAGCCAGAGAATTGTTTTATATGACTCTGTCACTATATTTCGGAAGAAAATATTCCAGGAGAGGTATCTATTTTTTCATATAGATATATCTGCGCGCTATTGAAGGATGGGATGGAGAAGAATGCTTTAATATTTATGGTCTGATTTATTGTCAAGATGGGCCCAAGGTTTTAGATTTCGTTGGTGCTGTTCCGCTATGCCGTTGAGGAATGATGTATAATTTTCGTTGCAAGGAGACGTGAAGCTTCGGGGGCCATAAACTTTTATTCCTCTAAAAGTTTATGAGGCCTGATTTTTATGAAGATAGATAAAAAAGTGCGAGATGGATGGGGAATGATTTTCGGAAGAAAGGTTCATAAGCAATGATGGATAATTTATTGGTAAAATCTCTTTTGCCTTGATGGAAGACAAAATTCAGTCAGAGATTGCCGTAAATTAGAAATAAGTTGATATGTATCTTTATTTATTTATTATTTTTTTTGTAAATCTGTGTTGCTGATTAACTGTATAATTTATATGTTTTTATTTCCAGAGAAATAATTTTTCAACAAAAAAATTTCTTTTCAAACTTTTTAAAGTTAAAAATATAATACGGGGGAAATTTATTTACTATTGCAGTTTTCGTATCAACTGTTATTACAGAAAACATTAGATCTGACGTGGTTATGATTACAAGACACGAATGTTCAAAATATCCTCAGATGCCGTTGTTGTAATTTCTCACGAAACATGTCTCAAAAGTGCATAATTATGCTAGATCTTATCGACTAAGTTATTTTTTGTGTGGCTGTAATTGACAGTTTATTGAAGTGAGAGACTGCGTTCAAAGTTTGTGTCATAATTTACATGTCATTTTTTTTCCTGACTTTGTGGTACAAGCTGTGATTAGTGCATCGTTTGACATAAATAATCGCTGGAAAATATGCATTTATTTCAAAATAATTTGTGTGGTTATTCACTAATCCCTTTACATCCGGCCGATAGCCGATGAATTGTAACTTTATTTATAACTAGCTTCCTTCGGCGGTTAACCTGCACACCATGTACATGTAACTTCGGGGATGACAATCTCCAGTAAAGAAAACGAAGAAAATGTCTGTTTTGATTATTACATAGATTTTAATGTCATATTTCACTTTAATAAAGAAATACTGTTGTATGTTCGGGTTTTAATAGTTTAAATACGTTAAAAATCGCTCAAAATTTCCTTTTTAATAATTTTTCTAGCCATTTATATTTTACCACGTTGACCACCGCAGACTGAGACGATTTTTTTTGGCAGACATTGACAAAACAATCGCGGCAATGACTGTTAATATTATACAAAGTGTTAATTTTATACAGTTTATTTCAAAAATATCAAATTTTAGTATTTTTACATGTTGAACGCCAAACTGAAATCACTAAACATGCTTGGGGTACAACAGGTTTTTTTTTTACATACATTTTAATAAATTATCAATAATTCCGTTTCATAGCAATACATTGTCTTCAGTGAAAATATTGCTGGCACTCGTATCCGTGTACCATGGAAATCAGTGTGTTAAAAGTCTGAAACATTTTTCTATATCCCTCCAGCAAAATTGTTTTCTTTACTACTACCTAAGAGCTATAATGATCTCGAGCTGGAGTCGTCCCCGACCTGCCCAAATTCCGCTGGCCGATGTCGAAAAACTTAGTGAGTTATATAAAGTACACTACTGGCCATTAAAATTGCTACACCAGGAAGAAATGCAGATAACAAAATGATATTTATTGGACAAATATATTATACTAGAAATAACAAGTGATTAAATTTTCAAGAAATTTGGGTGCATAGATCCTGAGAAATCAGTACCCAGAACAACCACTTCTGGCAGTAATAACAGCACTTATACGCCTGGGCATTGAGTCAAACAGAGATTGGATGGCATGTACAAGCACACATGCCCATGCAGCTTCAACACGATGCCACTGTTCATCAACCGTAGTGACTAGCGTATGGTGATGAGACAGTCGCTCGGCAACCATTGACCAGACGTTTTCTATTGGCGAGAGATCTGGAGAACATGCTGGCCAAGACAACAGTCGAACATTTTCCGTATCAAGGAAGGTTTGCACAATACCGGCAAAATGCTTTCGGGCATTATCCTACTGAAACGTAGGGTTTCGCAGGGCTCGAACAAAGGGTAGAGCCACGGGTCGTAACACACCAGAAATAAACGTGCACTGTTCAAAGTGACGTCAATGCGAACAAGAGGTGACCGAGACGTGTATCCAACGGCACCCCATACCATCACGCCAGGTGATAGGCCAGTATGACGATGACAAATGCACGCTGCCAATGTGCTTTCACCATGATGCCGCCAAACACGGATGCGACCATCATGATGCTGTAAACAGAATCTGGATTCATCTGAAAAAAGGACGTTTCACCATTCATGCGCCCGGGTTCGTCGTTGATAGGGTGCTATCTTGAAACCATTGAAGGCGCTCCTGTGTATGATGCAGCATCAAGGAAAGCCGCAGCCATGGTCTCCGAACAGAGAGTCCATGCTGCAGCAAACGTCGTCGAACTGTTCGTGCAGACACTTGTCTTACAAACGACCACATTTCTTAACTCAGGGCTCATGACGTGGCTGCACGATCCATTACGACCATGCGGATAACATGCCTCTCTTCTCGGCTGCTAGTGATAGGGGGCCATTGAGATGCCGCACGGCGTTCCGTATTACCGTCCTGAACCATCGATTCCATATTCTGCACAGTCATTGGATCCATTGACTAGAAATATAACACTTTTTATATTTCTAGTCAATGATTGGATCTCGACCGACGTGAGCAGCAATACTGCGATATGATAAACCGCAATCCCGGTAGGCTACAATTCGACCTTTATCAAAGTCAGAAACGTGCTGGTACGCATTTCTCCTTCTCACACGAGACGAGGCATCACAACAACTTTTCACCAGGCCACAACGTTCAAATGCAATTTGTGTATAAGAAACCGGCTGAACAATTTCCTAATTTAAACACATTGTAGGTGGCATGCTTAGGTGTTTCTACCAGCGCCTGCTTTGTCTGAATTAGCTGAAAAGCTAATCATTTGCATATCACAGCACCTTCTTCCTGTCGTTTAAATTTCACGTCTGTAGCATGCTGCCTTGGTGTTCTTGGTTTTCTTTAAGCCAAATTTTGATAGCCCCACTTTTGGTAATTTAATTTCTGGAAGTACGGGAGTGCCTCCGCCAAGTTGGGAATGCACAGCCGTAAGCATCCTTTTCTGGAAGCAACTCTAGGCACTTTTGACCCCCCCCTCCCTCAATATCTTTGTGCTGGATTTTTCAAAAAAAAAAAAAAAAACCCGAAATTTTGTTTATCTAGAGTAGGTTGCAAATGGGGCCAAATTTTCAAATTTCACGTTTCTATCTTTTTTTGTTCAGAAGATTTATGAACTCAAAGTTTCCATTTTTCTTACACTCACTCACCGATCATCAATAAGATAAGGTACATCCCGTAGCCCTAGAAGCCCTAGAAGAAATTTGGAAAAAAGATAGTGTTTACGATACAAAATAAGAAAACATTAAAAAATCTGGAAAATTCGAAAAAAAAAATCGAAAATTCAAAAAAATTGAAAAAAAAAATCGAAAAACTGAAAATAAATTGATTTTATAGTCATAGAAACTTAAAATTTGGTGTAAAGGTAGCGATTATGATACAAAGAACGAAAAATTAAAAAATCCGGAAATAAAAAACAAAGAAAAAGAAAAAAAAGGTCGAAAAAAACCGAAACATTCGAAAAAATAAGTCAAAAAATCAAAAATAGTTTGATTTGTTGGAATTTTCCGGAATTTTAAATTTTGTCTTTCTTTTTATTCTAAACAGTACTTTTATGCCAATTATCAAGTATCTAGAGCTGCGAGTAATAACTCAGATCAATAGCAACTTTCCAGGAAGCAATTGAGTGTACTTTTGACTACCTATCATAACTCCGTGCTTACCTAGGAACCTGAAACTTCTTTTTTTTATCTAGAGGAATTTGGAAATGGAACTAAAGCTCCAAATTTTTGGTACCTTCAAATAATAGGTACAGGGCTTGGTGAAATCCAGTGGGTGATTTCCAAAAAGAGCACAAAGTCAAGTAAAGGAGGATACTTACAAAAAGAAGTAAAATCCCATCAAAAATATCACATGTAAAAAACGTAGGCAAGTCTCGTGACTCTTTTACCGGAAAAAGTTCTGAGATCGTGTAAAGCCAAGTTTAGCTATCTTATTAACTCTGAAATTTTCATTCACAAATCACTCCTAGTCTCTACATCTTTAGTTAATGATTATTTTTTGACTTGGCAATTACGCAGCATAGGGAAGTTATTATACCTTAGTACGTTATAGGATGGGATGGGATTATTTGATTAAGGCTAATTATATACGTCACATTCTCGTGCTGCGTAGAAAACAATATGGGCAATATTTGCAGAAAGCAATATGGGCGAGACAAAGTCACGGAAGAGGAAACTGAATAAAAAACTACTTTACCGAAATTTTAAAATGATATGAATGTGCAAACCAGTTTAATGTATTTGAAGAACACGAAGAAGTTTTTTTTTGATATTGTATCTTCTTTATTGGGTGCAGTTACTGTTTCAAAAAACTATTATAAAATACCAATGGAAGAGTAAACGGTGGAGGAGGGGAGGGGGTCACATCTCTTAATGATGCACTTTTTTCAATATTAATGGTATTTTTATGCAACGAAGTGTTTTATTTGTATATTTTTCCTTCATTATTTATTACCCCCCCCCCTTCTCTTGTTTAGAATCATAATCAGTTTATGGTGGCAGAGAGAGGGGATTTATATTGTCAATTTTGTGTATTTTTACCCCAAAATTAATTTAAAACACTATCTTAAATTAGATTAAAAATGTTTTTCTTTGGCACATAGTTAACCTAAGATGTCAAAGTTTAATCTGTATAATAAAGTTATTAAATTCAACAAATCAAAAATATTTATATATTTGATAAAACTGCCGCGCATATGCGTTAGCGTATTACTGCTTATTTTACTGTTTATTACTGTTAATTTTACGGTATAATACTAGCAGCTGAGGTGCCAGTATTATACTGTAAAATGAACACTTTTTTTTTGCAGTGTTTATCTGACACAAAATATGCAAAAAAAATGTTCTATATAAGCTAGACAAACTAAGGAAGGAGTTTTGTTTTATTTATATTTTATCCCATTTTATTTATTTTATTTTATTTTATTTTAATCATAGTTGGCTGCTTATACTTCTAGGGATTTCGGATACTGCTTGTCATCCTACCGATCCTACCTAGATATGCTCGTACTAACTTCTTCATCAGAAAGCGTTTACTAACAAAAGTAGAGAATATGATGACTTGGAGAAAAATATGTTTTGCATAGAGGGTGAAAAACATTTCCCCGTGTAATATCGATTTCCAAAAGAAGGTATTTATGATTCTAAATGGTTTTTTTATCTGATGTAGACCAATAATTAATTTCATTAATTTTAGGTATCAGTAATTACCATTGTATAGTAACTAAGCAGTATTCGACAAATATTAATTCTGTTGGCTATGGCTATATATGAGCCAATATCGGCAATAATGGCATGAAATATTTCTTCAAAAATTTGGTATTTACATTTTACCAATACTGGCAGGAAACATTTCGTTCTTCGTGGCTAATATTTCTGATATATAGGACATATTTCTTGGTACATGATTGCAAATATTTCCAATGTAAAGCCATTATTTAACTTATTTCCGATTAGTACAATATTGCGCTATATTGGGATACAATGTAACCAATATTGTTTTGCTATTAGGGTATTTATCAGTGAAATAGATCGTTTTGCTTAGAAATATAAATTTTCTGTTGGCTTTCACTTAATATTAACTTTCTAAATATAACGTCACTATCCTATTTAGCCACTATGAAATATCTAAACACATATCCACCATCTTAGTTAATGGACCATCAGGTTTATTGTTCGTACATTCTCAGTGACGTATGATCGTCCATCCCATCCTTGTTCTTAATGTCCCAGAGTGACTGATAGCCCCGCTGTCCGCAGAGGAGAGTGCTGCGGTCAGATTTCTTCGTCCATCCAGGGGCATGACTCGTAAATCAAAGGCTAGAAGGGGGAAGAGAAAGAACAATGAACATTTATATGACCTAAAGGAGTAAATATAGGAGACTGTGATATTTACTGCATTTTAACCTTATAGAATCTAAAGGATAAAATGTTTCCCACAGCTGCTTTTTATTAGTAAATAAATATTTTTATACAGATTTTATGAGGTCTATAACATTTTAAATACATCTAATTAGTGAAAATAGTTAATTCTAAACACATCTAACTGTAGTTAATTATTTTTTCGCTTCCTTAGATATTACATTCCACAGTTATTTCTAAAGTGACACAACTAAAAATAATGTTATTTTGGGGATATTAATATGAGTGAATCATAAATATTTTTCTCATATGTCATTAAAAGTGCGTTTAAATATATGTAAAAGTAACCGAATTAGAAAAGTTTATAGTTTTTCTCTTATAACGTTTTGTATCTCCAACTGTTTTATCATTTTTCTCTTATACAATACAGTTTTACACCTCTGCCTATCTACAAATCTTCGGATAAACGGGTGTGACTCATATTAAAGTAAAAAAAAAAAAAAAAAAACTGTTTTTGTTTCTAGATATACAAATATCACATGATGTCCTGATCCATTTTAAATAATAATAATAATAATAATAATAATAAAACATTTGTTTTCATGGTATTGTTTTTGAAAAACTTCATTATTTCGTTTACGTTATTTATAAATAAACGTGTGCGATACGTCATGTCATGTGAAGGATACGTTAAAAAAAAGCTAACGTTTTTGCCCAAGATATTTACAAGTTTATGTTTATTTTAAACGATATTTAATTATTTAAAATCAATGCAAACTGGTGCACACACACACGGACATTTTACTTGAATTGAAAAAAATTTTATACATGGTTTGGTGTTTTGATAAATTGAGCACTTCACTTCGGATCTTTTTGCGTAAACCGAAACAATAACCGAAACATCGATTATTACCAAGGCATCAGAAGCAAGGACCAGCTCTTGCTGGACGGTTCTAAAGCATATCCTAACGGTGCCCCAATTATCTTCCTATTATATTGAATTGTGGGAGTTAAAGTGGATTTTGTAGTGGACGAAAGTGGCTTCGAGTACATAAGAGATATGATCTCTTTTATATCTCTATAGTGTCACATTTGAAATTCTTTTAGTGAGTTATAGTTTTTATATTGTCAGAGAAGACCATTAGCCGAATATGGATGATTGCTTGAAAAAGTTTTATACGAAACAGGTGGAGCTGCTCTTCTGATAAAGCTTAAAGGAGAGAGAATATTTAAGAGCCACTATATATTTCTTATTAATCTCCAATTTGTAATTAATGGAAAAAATAAGCACAATCCAAAGCATTACAAAAGTATTCTTTTTGTAATATTTAATTTTTCACGGGTTCCAATTTTTATTTTTCAAACATGTGCTTTTCAAATTATTTATGTGATGCTCAACTATCAACTACAATTAAGATAATAATTATCTTAGACAAAAGTATTTACTACTTGCTGTTAAAATAAGTTTTTTAATTGCTTATTATAGCTAAAATAGACAAAAAAAAATAATAATAAATGAAATTATCATATTTGAGATAGACTAAAATCTTTTCTGTATGATACTGTTTAATTGAATAGTTTACAAAAGATTAAAATAAGAAATAGATTTTTACTGACAGTTTAAAGAAGAATGGCCGAGTAATAAATAAATCCAACTTTAGTTTAAACTACTAATAACAAAAACTGTAATATGTACTTTTCAACTATCAATTCCAATAAAGATAATAACTATCTTAAACAAAAGTGTTGATTACTTGCTGTTAAAGTAAGTTTTTTTTATTGCTTATTATAGCTAAAATAGACAAACAAAAATTTTATAATAAGTTAAATTATTGTATTTGAGATATACTGAAATCTTTTCTGTATGATACTGTTAAACTGAATAGTTTTAAAAAGATTACAATAAAAAACAGATTTTTGCTGGCAGTTTTAAGGAAAATGACCTAGTGATAAATAAGTCCAACTTTAGTTTAAATTACTAATAGAAAAAAAAATCTGTAATATTTACTTTTCAACTGACTCAGACTTAAAAAGAAATAACATGATTTTTTTTTTTTTTTTAATGTCATAAAAATTTGTTAGCTTTTTAGTTTTTTATTTTAACCTAAGATAGATGGTGCCAAAATCTTTTTTGGTTCTATTGGAAATATTCCCAATGTAAAACAAATATTTAGTAGCGTATCATTAGAAATATTTCCAAAAAAGAGCCAATATTGGCATTTCATTAGAAATGTTTGAAATTTAAAGCTAATATTTGTGTAATTTTCACGTTACATTAAAAATATTTGTAATCGAAAGCCATTATTTGACAATATTGGTGTTCAATTGGAAATATTTACATCGTAAAGCAAGTATATTATATACAACAATCAATTACTTCGCATTACAAATACAGCTAACTTTACGCAAACCTCTAAACGTAATTTACAGAAATTCTACCTTTTTAAAAGCAACACGAAATATTTCAGAAAATTTACGGAAAATTTCTGCATTTTTACGGATTTGTAAACTCAAAATGTCAATTATGGAAACTGTACTCTTTTTTGAAAAATGAAACTTATTTTCCTGCTTTTTTACGAATTTCTGTACAGTGTTTATAACTTTTCAATTCAATCTGTACGAAATTTAATTTTTAAATTATTTTGGAATTGGATGGCCTCGATTAAGGACAACGAAAAAAGAGTTTACAGAAAGGAGAGGAAGCGAGAGAGAAAGGGAGAAAGAGTATGTTTGCGGGTGTGTCACCTGCACACGAGAGAGAAACAGAGTTGTCCAAGCACAGTAAAGAGATAGCGCATGATAAGTATACACCGCTCAGAGAAAAATGCATTTTCTTATTAAATCATTTTGAAGTATATTTATCGAATTGAAAATTTCAAGTATTGGTGCTATTCTGCAATTAGTACACGGAAAATTTCATCGCAAGAAATTCACATGCTTTCAGCAAATTTATATGTGATTAAGTGCACAACATTGTTACAACTGTGAAAAATATTTACTGACAAAAGTGAAAATGCATTGTATTTTATGTTTTTGGGCCTCACTTAAATGCAAGATCGATAGTAAATTCTGTTACATTAATTTAGTTAATTAGAGAAGAGCATTATTGAATACAATTTTCACTAAATGCAGAATCTCAAAAGCTTTTAATGAATGTGCATCCAAATAAGAACACAGCAATATATACGCTTTATTAAACCATTCATAAATATCCATATTCATGCAAATGAGGCATCTTCTGGCCGCGTTACCTATTCAGAAAAAAAAAAGGATTTATGAAACGATGTACCACACTTAATCTCAGTAAAGTCTACTTTCTATAACATCATCCCCTCTTGTAGTAGAAATATCCCTGTCATAATAGGCCTCATTTCTTAATGGATTCACAATCGGGGGTACAGAAATGCTTCCATTCAATCTTTTATTCCTCTTTTTTTGTTTTTTTACTCCATACATAAACATCGGGCTGGCGCTTAAAAAGCTAAGGGAGAGAGAGGGGAATACAGCCGATAGGTTCTAATAAAAATCCCCTTCCACCCCCACATTTTTTTTAAATGACTGAAAGTGGAAGAAAGAGAGAGCAAACTACTATTTGCCTTTTGCTGTCTAAAGGAGGAAAAACGTTCTTGCCTATGGATTCATCTGCATGCGTTTAGATGATAAATCTTTTGCATTTTTTTAAGAGCGAGGGGGTAAGAAAGGATGCAAAGGATAGATATTTTTTATATTCATTTCTTCTATCCTGGGGGGTGGGTGGGGGTGGCGACTGAGTTAAATGGAGAGTAGGAGAGAAAAAGAGGGGGTCTTCCCCCCTCACACAGCCGAAAGAGCTGTGATTCGCCGAGGCATACTTATTGATGACCGTCAGAAACAAGTGTTCTCTTGGAATATGAAATTGGATAGAATTAATCACACATAAGGGGCATAGGATGTCAGAGCTAAAATGAGCAGGGGGGGGGGGGGGATCTATATGGATATGGATATACAAAAAGAGGGGGGTATCTGCTCTTGATTATTTGCAATCCCTAGATGCGTCTCTCTCCGATTCTTGGCCGATAAGACTGAATGTATGGCGATGTGTAGTTTTTATGACTATATTTTTCTTGCCCAATAAAGCGGGTGAATTTCGCAGGACTTTTTCATTCATCAAAATATCGCTGAGCGCTATTTACTAAGAGAAGGAATTAGTGTTTCGAAATTGTTTCCTGGGTGGTAGATGACTTTTTATTGAATTAAATGAATTTTCGTTTGGCGTTCCAGTGTTTTATTTGAGCGTTGTTTCTAGTTTTTATTGATTTGCTCTGTTTCAGTTTTTATTTGCCTATATTCTATCGGCGGAAGTTGTAAAATGGGTGGAATGGATTTTGAACTGATTGTTTTAAGTATATCGTAATAAAGATTTAATGCGAATTGCCTAAGATGGAAGAAACGAGTTTTACTACTTATAAATGATGCTGGAGAGGAGTTTAAATCACCGCATTTTATGCATGCTTTGTTTATTGGAACAATATATACGTAGATTTTCTTGGAGAAAAAAACCCAATAAATATTTTTATAAATAAAATGCTTTCATTAAATAATGTTTTCAATGGTACTAAAAGAGTTAAATACACTCGAGTTTTCTTACAGCGAAATCCTATAAAACAAAATATAATAATAATCTGCTACAAATGCTTAGCATTCCCCGGCAATATTCTTATTAACGAACAGTAATTTCATTACAGTGCATATATATATTGTTGGTACCGTGGAGTTCGTATTCGTGAAATTACTAACTTAACCCTTAACTAGTGAACTACGGTGTCTAAAACCGCACTGTGTTGACAAACAAGGAGAGGTCTCGAGGTCGGAAACACAGAATGTTGTGAACGTTTGTATTTCGTAAAAGTATAGTATTCATTAATTATTTTCGAACCACAATTGCAAAAATATGTACAATAATTTAAATTTACGGACAATATAAATAATATATCTCTTTTTACGCATATAAGTACAGTTTTAACTATGAAATTTTGTATGTTTAAATATTTAATGAAAAGAAGAGTAAAAGTAGGCAATTTTTTTTTTTATGGACAAGAAATGTTTGCTGCCGTTTAAAATTATTTACAATTAATTACATTTATAAATTTCAATTTTTCACAAAAAAATAAATTAAAATACGCAATATAAATCTATAATATATTATTTTAATTGTGTTTCATTATCCAAATATTTAAAAAAATTCAAGATTTTTCTAAAGTGTGATTTTTAAATTGTAGTATTATGTTTCTAAAATCTATTATACACATTCTTTCAATTGTGTTTAAAAAATTATTCATGAATATTTTTGTTACAAAAACTATGAGTTTTACCAGAATTCAAACTCAGAATATTTATAATATATCGGAGCGGAGAAAAACAGATTGCAAATAAATGAGATTTATCTTATACCTATAGACTAATATATTTAATTTACAAAAAGATCAAAACATCCCAAAAAATTATACTTCGAGGTACTCTAAAAAGGGATAAAAAGTATAGAAAAAAGTTCTTCCGGCCTGTACCGGGAGGAAAGGGTAGCTTTCATAGTCCATGTTTTTAAAAATTGAACTCATTTTACTCAAACACCCGAAGCTAAATTGCTTGGAACTCGATTATAGAAAATTCAATCCCGGTTTTCATTAATACTGAATCAGCATAGCAAAAATAAGATTGTTTCAAAATGTCAGCCACTCTAGAATTTCAAACTGCTACATCTCTGCCATTTTTTAAGATAAAGCCAAAACATAAAGGTTCAGGAATCCTTGTATCACGATCTAACACTTAACGGGAACAACTTTTTCAATATATATTTTTATACATATTTTTGAATTTAAAAAAAAATTTAAAAATTTAATTTGTCGCCATTTTGAAACAAGATGGCACATTTAGCTGTCCAACAAACTCGGTCGAGACCTTGATATGTTCAGTGCACATGATCAGTCGCATTCATTATCGGTTCATAAATACGAGAAAATAATTATATGGAAAATCGTTATAAGCAGCTGGAAAAGATACCATTAAGATAAAAAAAAAACTTTTTGAATAAATAATAAAATTTTTTTTTTTTAAATTTCTAGAAAACGTTTGGAACGTTCCAGAAATTAGTAAAAATTTATTCTACATATTAGCAACTCAAGATAAAAATCAAAATAATTTTAACAAAATAAAACATTAAAATAATATAATAATTTTAAATAAAACATTTTCGAATCAACCTTCAAGAATTGATATTTGAAAATTGATGGAGAAATAGTTCTACAAGGTGCAGGAAAAGTTGGAGTACGTCTTTTCAAAGCTGCTATTAAGACATTAGTACCAGAAACTATAGTTGATATAAATATTGCTGTGGCTGATGACTCAGTTCTTCAACTTTACCATGAATTATGGGGTCATCAAGACAAACAACATATAAAATCCTTTATTGGAAAAGAATTAAACGTCGGTGTGAAGCCAGGTTTCACAAAATTATTTGAAGTTTCCATATAGGGCAAGACCCACCGGTTAAAATTTAAAACCAGGAAAAAGACCAAAAAGGCAGGAGGAAAACTCATTTCAACAGATATTTCTGAACCATTCGATGAGCCATTTAAAAAATACAGATATTCTGCTATCTTTAAAAATGATTACACTAAATTTCGATACTATATCTTCTTGGAACACAAGTCACAAATAAAAGAATATTTGAAGATTTTATAATTCATGATGAGAATTTAGGTCATAACATTAGAGAGATACTCAGCGACAATGGTAGAGAATTTAAGAATCGAGTAATCCGAACGATTCTAAATAAGTATGTAATATCTTAGAATTTAACAGCTCCAAACATGCCTGAATAAAATAGCAATATGGAAAGAGAAAAGAGAACAATTGTTGATATGGCGTGAATTCTGAAATATTCAATTAAAGAAATAGATTTTCTAAATTCTTTCTGGGTAGAGTTTTTCAGCACTTCAATTTACATATTGAACAGGACAGGCACATCTTCAGTGCCTAGCTTAAGTCCTTATGAGCTGTGGATTGGGAAGAAACGCAGAATAAAACACATTCACATTATTAGATCAATTTGCTATGTTCATGTTCAAGTTCATAAAAGAAGAAAGATAGACAAAAAGGCAACTAAAGACTATTTATACTTGGATATGATGAAAACGAGAGATACCGCATCTATGTTAAATAAACAAAGACAGTTAATTGCTCCTCAGGTGTTATTTTTTAAGAAAAATCCTCCATGACAGGAAATGTTGTAACATTGCCTCTTCAACAAGCTGCTAAATGAAATCAAGCTCAAGATGCTGAAGATACATTAAATAAAGATGAGTATGAAGTTACAGTAGATAAAGATTCACAACAAAAAGAAGAGAAAGCAAATGACTTGCAGCCAAAAGAATGCTGACCTAGAAGACCAATCTCAGCACCTAAGTGGGCAAAAGATAATTTTATGAAAGACTTGGAGATGACTGAAGAATAATCTCAAGAAATAAACAGAGTCACGTGAACAGTCTCGTTGACAATTAAAGAAATCCATATAGGCCGCGGGGCCACTGGCATTATCGTTCAACTTCGTTGCAACATTTGAGGGGCAACTCAATTCCTGCAGGATTAGTATAATGATCTTTAATACTTTAGAAATCATCAAAGTTCTGGATTCGAAAGTTGCACATTAATTAATAATTATAATAAAAATGTGGAACTCTTTTGTAATAGGTTTTATAAAACTATCTCCGATTGGTGCATTTTTACACTCAAGAGCCAATAAAAACCGGCCTTTCAAACGTTTTTCCGGTGGCAGAATGTAAACAAACTATAAGAAAAAAAAAGATTCATAGATCCTCATTATACCAGCTGCATGCTTGGATAATGTAATGGTCATATTGTCCAGAAAATATCAAGTGAATAACCACCCTAATAAAAGCAAAATGAATTATTTTCAATTTCTTTCCATCGAGCTAAAACATTGGAATTGTTATGACGCCATCTGCCGATAGGAAATGTAAACAATAACAACGATAAAGCTAGTTTAAAATAAAATTAAATAAAACTTCTTTTTGCAAAAGCAACATATTTAAAGAGGTTTGAAATATTAAGCGAATTATAGATAAATGTCTATCATGAACATCCTTATTTCGATGTTAAAACTTTTGTGTCCTGATCCTTAGCTATTTATATATATATATATATAAACAAAAAAAAAAAACTGTTTTTGAGATTATCTGCTACTAAAAATTAAAATAGAATACACATTTTCAGTATATATTAAAAAAATAAAACAATGTATGTCTGTACAAAAACCTGATAAAATAATTGCTTGACAATAGTCTTTTAAAATTATATTTCAGCTAGAATTAAATTTCTAATAAATATTTTGCAATTGAAAGAAATGTCCATTCATTTCATATAACATCTATTTAATTATGCTTTTGCTGTACACTGCATATAAGATTTTTTTAAAAACTAATACCTGTTTAGCAAATTGACAGAAGATATTTAATTTGCAGATGAAGTAATTTACTGTAATCTGTTTTAGTTAAAAAAAATTATGATGAAAAGCTTTTGAACAACTTATAAAATATTGGTCAATAATAAAAAAGTGTGTGTGTTAAAAGCTTTTAAAAATGTATATCAAGTAAAATAAAATTTATATTTTTCATGAGTGTGCCAAATGCTTTTTTTTTTCCTTTATTACCTATATATTTCCTTTGAAGAATACTTCTATTTTTAAAATGATTTTTCCTAAACTAAAACACACACAAATTGAATAAATAATTACAAAACAAGTTAAGAAGTAACTGCATGTATATATCACTTAAGTATACAAGGATTTTTAAACGTTTAACCGACAAATATCTGGAAACGGAAAAATTAGAATACATTTACAGGATTGTTTTTATGCATGCATTATTTCACAGCAATCTTTATGGCCTTTTTTTTTTTATTGTTGTCATTAGATTTTTGAGAATTAGGAGTCAATGGTTCCTTATTTCAGATTTTGTTAGTCTGCACCTGTATTTAAAACTATAATAAAGTTAGGAGACATTAGAATAGGGCTTACTTGGGTAATGTCTTTGTGGCAATTTGGTTGAATAAAATTATTCAACAAATATTGAAGATTTGTAAAAAAAAAAAAAAAAAAAAAAAAAAAAAAAAAAAAAATGAAAATGAAAATAATATGTTTTCATATAAGAATATATTTTTTCTACACTATTATGAAGTATAATACGTAATAGACCTGATGCTCGGTTAGCAAAACTGGAAATCTGGCTGTTTTCATTAATATTAGTAATTAAAAAAGTCACAATAAATAAAAGTGAGATGGAAATCTAGAGTTAAATGTTAATAAAATTATCCTTGGTATACTATTAAAGTTGCAAATATGCTATAGCATATGATAACAAAATAAATTTAACAAAGTAATTCATTTTGGAGAATAGTAAGTTTGTTTTTAAACAGAAAAGGGAAATTTTCGCTAGTTTTTTATGCTATCCACGGCGAATTCATAAACGTACGCTTCCGATTGGCTAAAACGTGAGAGAAGGGGGAGATTGAGCCAATCGGATGTTAGATGTCATGAGAAAATAGTGCGATATATTGTTTGCGATTTCTAATTAATGTGCAAATTTTGCATCCAGAACTTTGACAATTTCAATGTTTAAGAACTTTTTATAACATAAAAGTTTAAAATTAAGTTGCCCCCCGAAAGTTGCAACGGAAGTCTGTTTCTAAGCTTCTTTTCCGAGATCGCCCCACGGCCTAATATGTGAGAGGCCCCAAAGAGATTCATGAAAACTATACATAATGACCTGAAACTTTGAAAGAATCATTAACGGATCCTGATGTAGAAAAATCAGTCACCCATGAACGAAGAATTAGAAAATTTGAAAAGGAACGAAACTTGGGATATAAAATGCCTAGGCCAAAGGGACAAACAACAGAAAATACGACAAAGATGGACAAGTAAAAATATACAAAGAACGATTAGTCGCCCGTGGTTATACACAAGTCGAAGGAATTGATTACAAAGAGACATTCTCTCCTGTTATAAAGTCAATGTCCATTAGAACCTTGCTGGCATTCTCAGTAAAGCAAAATTTGCAAGCTCATCAATTTGACATAACTACAGCTTATTTGAATGGGAAATTATGTTTGTTTATTAAAAAAGAGCTTATATGGTCTTCACCAATTTGGGTGAGAGTAAAACATATTTCTTGACAAATTTATTAAATAACTTAAACTAACAAGATCTAGACCAGAGCTGTTTACTTCGATAAGAAAAAAGAATTTATTGTATGTGTTACATGTAGATGATCTCCTTGTTGTGACTAGCATAGATTCTACTATTCAACAACTTAAGGACTATATTGGAGTTGTCTTTAAAGACAAGGACCTAGGAAAAAAACATTATCTACTTTCAATTAGGATAAATAGAAGCAATGATGGTTTTATGACTCTCGATGAAACTGCCTATGCCATTGAGTTCTTACAAAAAACTGGGATGTTAAATGCTAAAGAGGCATCAACACCTCTTGATCAATGTATGAGATATCTCCCAGTACCCTAGGATAATTTGCATACATTTCGACTGCTACTACTTCGTGGAAAATGCGGCGCGCGCACAGAATCAAAGGTCCCCAGCCTTCAGTTATTGACCGGAACAATAGTAGTCCCAATCACACAATATCCCCCACGAAAAATGTAAGAGAGTAATTCGATATGTGTAAGACATCGAAAAGCTGGTTCGGCCGCGCCGGCGCGTTTAAAACGTCGCACGACAGCTGCGGCTTTGATATCATTACAGTTTTCACAATAGAAGTGTCGAAGGAGTACTGAAATACAGGCGGGCTGTAGGAGGACTTTGTATCTCGCAGGAGAAACAAGACCTAAGTTAGCATTTGTTACTATCTATATGAGTCAGTTCAATAATTGGTCAAGTAAAGAACACTGTTTTGGTATACATACTTCGTTATCTATCCCAGATCAAACAATTAAAGTTAACTTTCAAAAAGACTGAAAACAATCTTGAAATATTTTGCTATTCTAATTGGGCTGGTGATAAGATTGATTGTCGATCATCCAGCGGCTATGTTGCATTGCCTTCAGGTGGGGCTAACTCATGGAGCAGCAAAAAGCAGCGGACAACAACCTTGTCTACTGTTGAAGCAGAGTATTTTTCAATGTGTCATGCGGCGAAAGAAGCATTGTGGTATCAGAACTTGTTACAAGAAATTTTGAGTAAACATTTCTTGAACTATCTCCAAAACATATTTGTAGACAAGCAAGGTGCTATATTCCTAGCAAAAAATCATGTTACCTCAAGAAGCACATCGAGATCAGACATGTTTTCCTATAAGTGAAAAGGTCGAGGAAAAATTGTTAACTTCCTTACATGTACCATCCAAATCAAGCACTGCTGATATGTCGACGAAGAGTGTGACCAATACAGCCATGCATAATTATCGACTCTGTGTAGGATTAGGACGAGAAATTTAATCAGGGGGTGGGGGATGTTATAAATATTTCAACCCTTATGATTATATTCTTCATGGTTAAAATGTAAATAAGTTTATGTATAAAATTTTTGGCATCAGTACTGCCTGTTTTCATTTAGGTAACTTTCATTACAAAAAGCTACCTATTGGAGCCGTTCGGAGGAAAACAATTCCAAACAAATTTGGTATATTTTCACCGATTATGACCCCCAGACCCCAAAACCACCCTCCGTTCAAATGTTGATTTATATATATATATATATATATATATATATATATCTGACATATGTATGCTGTAACTCTCTTATTTATGAACCGATTTGGATGGGACTGAGTATGTGTATAGGACATACTAAGGTCTCGGCTGAGTTCGTTGGCGAGCTTCATCCGCCATCTTGTTCCAAAATGGCGACCAGTTAAAAAAATTTTAAATTTTAAAAATTCAAAACAATGTACAAAAAAATTATAAATTGAAAAAAATGTTTCTATTAAATGTTAGAACGTGATACAAGGATTCTGGAACATTTTTTGTTTTTGCTATATCTAAAAAAATGGCTGAGATATGTCAGTTTGAAATTCTAGAGTAACTGAGATTTTGAAACAATCTGATATTTGCTATGCTGTAATTCCCATGCTGAAATTCGCGTTCAAATTCAGTATTAATGAAAACCGGGATTGAATTTTCTATAATCGAGTTCCAAGCAATTTAGCTTCAGGCGTTTGAGTAAAATATCGTTATGGAAATATGGAATTATATCCAATATCTGATATTATAAAGAAGATCAAAAATTTCAAAATCCATAAAACAATGACTATTTCTGGTGACATGCCTTGAGGCCCCATTATCAATAAACCAATATCAGAATTTGTTTCGGCAGAAAATATTTCTTCTTCTACAGCTAGAAATATCATATTTGCAGCAGCCTATTCTTACTCTCTTTGATGGTCCCTGAATTTGAGCCACTTGGTTTTGGTGATTTACTATCTGCTATCCATTTCTTACATATTCTAACCCAGTGTCCTTTTTGATGGCAGTAATTACATTCACTATTACTCTTCTTGATGGGAATTGATTTCTGCCTAAATTCTGATTTTACTACTAAAAATTCTTGATGTAGAATTTTCAGAAAACTTTTATCTTTTTTTTTTAATTCTCTCTCATGTACACAGTTGTGTTGCCAATTTATCTAACTTTCGCTTTTCATCACTTAGAAGTATCTAACTTCATTTGAAAGAGCTATAATTAACAAGAAGGTTATCTAGAATTTTACAAATAAATAGTATTTCAGGACGATTGTTTTCTTTCATATTTTGTAGACCCCTGTTCAGGTCATTTCACAAATGTTTCATTTTAGATAGATGAGTTGCCTTGTTCTCATTGACCAATTAAATTTGAAGAGTTGTAAACATATATTATCTAACTGATTATCAGATGAATCTTCGAATATTTTGTGAAGTTAGAATCAAAAATCTCTTGCGCTGTTTGATTTTATTACTTTTTGCAAAGTATCTTCTGTCATAGAGTTCATAAGAACCATCATAGCACAATTATTAGCTTTCTTATAACTCTTCAGATCGTCTTTGTATTTTATTTTTTGATCCGTTTCGGAAGCTGATGAATCGGGCTCTTCTGATTACCTAATTTTTCCTTCAACGACTTCTAAAGTGTCTACATGATAATTCGGAACGAAATTAAATTTATATTTACAAGTAGGCGAGAAATGTTTGCCTGTTCTATTTTTAGGGTTAAGAAATACTATGCTGTTATCTCCACTTTAATTATAAATTTGTGCAATAAAAGTAATGGGAACCACAACCTAATAATATTTGAAATATATCGGTGAGGAGAAAAACACAATGCAAATAAATGAGATTAATCTTACACATTCAGACTAATATATTTAATTTTAAGAAACATCAAAACAACACAAAAAAATATACTCCCCACTTCTCAAAAAAGAGATAAAAAAGTAAAGAGAAAAAATAAAAGGCAGTACTGATGCCAAAAAATTGACACGTAAACTTATTTACATTTTAACCCTAGAGAATATAATCATAAGAGTTAAAAAATTTACTACACGAACAATTTATATTTTATTTATATTTTTCGTAAATTTCAATGATTATACATTTTTTTTTTTTCAATTCTGGTTTAAAAATAATTCAGGGATAATTTCGCTGAGAAAAATAGGAGTTTGACAGAGATTCGAATTCAAACAAATATTCAAGATTCCTGCGCGCTGCCGACTACGCTGCTTTGCCGCTTGCCAAAAAGAGTAAATATGTCCGATTATAATTTGATGCCTATTTTTTCAACACCTTCTGGCTATCGCACTTTATGGATTTCATATGTTTATCTATACTAACTATACTCTATAGAAACACAAACTTTCACCGCATTCTGTATTTCTGACCTCGGAACCTCCCTTTGTAAGTCTATACTGAGATTTTTTGATGGAGATATCTTGTTTTAAAAATGTTTTCTGTGAAAAAATTTCTTTGAATACTGAAAATACTTTTCTTGCTGCCATCAATTGAGGGTACAAAAAAAAAAAAAAGTCCGCACAATTTTAAATTAATATTTAAGCAAGGAAGCTTTAGTAGATTCTAAAATAAATGCGGTCTCTGATTCAAGTTTTAAATTTTGCCTCTCTACAATGTAAAATTAATATGACCGCGAACCAAAAAGTACGATAATCTCTTACGAGGTACCCACATTTTCGAAGAAACGTTATTTATCTTTAGAAACCTCGGAAACCAAAATACTTTCGAGATTTAAAGATGCATTTAAAAAAAACTTGAAAAACTCAAATTGCATAATACAAAGTTAGTTTACTTCAATTTATTACACTCTTTTTTTCTTTAAAGTTGTTCTTACATGACCTACTCAACAATCCAAAACTTTCGGATACATTTTCTGGCTCATTTTTGCATAAAATTCGCAGGCCTGACTATTGAAGCGATTTGGAATCGAAATGAGTTACTTATGAAAAATAAATTACTTATCTAGTTATAAGGGATTCGTTTCACGTGACAACATGTTTTTTTCTTTGCTTGTGGCGCTGCGGCGGGAAGTCGGTTCAAAACGCCGACTTTGGCAGTACTTTCTGAAAGATCTTTTGCGTTTACCAACAAATGGAAAACGTACATCGATTACATCGTTTCTGAATAAGAACCCATGCTAATTTCATGCTCTTCCGAATAAAAATGAATTGAAGTATGTATCAGAGAAAGTATCTCTTTTGGATTTGACCTCTCTTATGGTGCTATCACACGTACTCTCATATCATAGTCAATATCAGATATTTCATCCGAAACACGTTTTTCAAGAGGAAAACTCTCGAAATCGTCCCGTTTAATAGATTGCCTCTCGTAATTTCTTCAAGATCTAACTTACAGTTGTTTGTATCCTCTACAATAGATATCAGCTCGAAATCCACCAATCAGATCTCTCTAAAAATTTCAAGAGGGCTACCGTCAGTAAGTCAACATGTTATGTTTAGCGTGGTCGCAAATATTGAAACCAAAAATACAGAAGAATTAAGAAAAAAGCAATATCTTTAGTGACACAAGGACCAACTATGCACGAAAAGAACTTTAAAAATGTGCAGTTATTTTGAAATTAAAGAATTACATATGCGTCGATTGTCCCTTTGGAGTTCGTTATTTACCACTCCCGATCAAAACTGTATATACTAATTTAAAGTTATTTATTGCGATTATTTTATTTCAATTCCTTATATTATTTGCTATATGTTATAATTGTACTGTCGTAGTCACTTATTTACTTCTCAAACTGTACTCGTTTAACTTACTTTCTACAGCTGTATTTGGCGTTATTTCGTAATGGTTGCCAAATTATGTCGCCAAAGATAAAAATGCAAGCAAACACGCATCAAGCTATTTTTTTTGCAAAAGCATGCAGCGTTCAGAATCTAAATTTTGTAATGGAGGGGGGGCGGGGAGGGAACAGAAAATTTTCTTATACTTTTAGAAAAATAAAATTTAATAAACGAAAATTTAATCTAGCAGCTATTTATAGTTAATTATATTTTACATTTTAATAATTTTCTTTTAAAACAATCTTGATAATCTTTTTTAAAGATGAACAATTATTATACAGACATACATATTTATTCGTAAATCGGTGGAATAGTAAAAATATATTCACCGTTGTCCGTTCATCCAAGGCTGTCTGTTAGATGGTTGGCGACTTTCTCTCCAACATGGTTTATTAGTGAGAAATTGCGTTTCTGAATCAGCCGGAGTGGCTGATTGGTTAGAGCGATAGCCCGGAACGCTGTGGACCCAGGTTCGATTCCTGGCTCTTCCTAATTTTTCACTTCATGTTAGGATTATTGTATTTAATGTATGTGGGTGAGAATGTCCTTTTCAGTCTATTTTTCCTTTTTAATTATTGCATTTCAACCACCCTAAAATTTTGTCTACCTCCTCCTAGCTGTGTATAAATTTTAAACCTTTATATGTTTTTCAATTTGTTAAGCAAATTGTGCCCTTTTTTTACTTATTAATAATAAATAACGCATATACCCCCCCCCCCCCTCCAGTTAAAATATTTTGCTACTTTACCTTTTAATAATTTTCTTTTAAAACAATCTTGATAATCTTTTTTTGAAGATATACAATTATTATACAGACATACATATTTATTCGTAGATCGGTGGAATAGTAAAAATCTATTCACCGTTGTCCGGTCATCCAAGGCTGTCTGTTAGATGGTTGGTGACTTTCTCTCCAACATGGTTCATTAGTGAGAAATTGCAGATTCAGAATCGGCAGGAGTGGCTCAGTGGTTAGAGCGATAGCCCGGAACGTTGTGGACCCAGGTTCGATTCCTGGCTCTGGCTAATTTTTCATTTCATGTTAGATTATTGTATTTAATGTATGTGAGTGAGAATGTCCTTTTCAGTCTATTTTTCCTTTTTAATTATTGAATTTCAACCACCCTAAAATTTTGTCTTCCCCCTCTTAGTGGTGTATAAATTTTAAACCTTTATATTTTTTTCAATTTGTTAAGAAAATTGTGCCCTTTTTTTACTTTGTATTAATAATAAATAACTCATATAACCCCCCCCCCCCACACCACCACCCTCCCAGTTAAAATATTTTGCTTCCCTTCAAAAAAAAAAAAAAAAAAAAAAAAATTAAAACTTATATATTTTCGAAAACAAAAAGGAACTGTAACATAAAACTTTCCTAACAGAAATAGATTTCTAGAATTTCCAAATATGCGAACCCAAAATTAAAGCTCATTCCGCCAAATAGTTTTTAAGTTATGCTTAAAAAAGCACTTGTCTTGTAATCTGTTTTGCGACGATCGGACATTTATTTAACATTAGGAGGTACAAACATAAAACCTGCGTAATTTCTAAACTACTTTAACGAGTGACTTTCAGTTTGATACACGAAGGTAAAATTTACAAAAAAATATGATGTCGAAATTAGGGTTTAGTACTAAAAGTTTTAGAATATGTTACAATTGCTATACGTAACTTCCTCCTTCCCCCCAACAAAATTTATGTACAGCATTATTACTAGATGTTATTACTAATCTATTGTTACTTGTGACATTTTTATACAGTGATTTGCGGCAGAGTTAGTAGAGGGTATAACCCCCCCCCCCCAGGACTGTATACAATATATATAAAAATAAGGATTGTGTTTTTGAAACGAAAAATATCAAAAACTCATTTAAACTTTCGAAAAATGATTAAAATCATCAAAACCAAGGAAGTGAAAACTGCAAAAGAGTGGGAACTACATCTAAATTCTATTACGTATTTCAATTTTACATTACATTCAATATGTAACATGAATTACACTTAAAATATGTAAAATATATTAACTAAAATTGTCATAATAGTGATTTTGGCAAAATAACTAAAACTTAATTTAAAATCTTTCTTTGCGTTACAGATTTTGGCTGCGGTAAAGTGCGGTTCCAATACATGTGACAAAAAACTAGTTTTAATTAGAGATCGACCGAAACAGGTTTTTAGACCGAAACTGAAACCTAAACCGAATTTCGGTGATCTTCCCACTTTCGGCCGAAACCGAAACCGAAAGTGTCAAAAATTTAAAAACAGATTAATACATACATATCTGCATATAATTATTAATTAATAACAAATAATTAATAATTACTTAATAATAACTAATTACGTTACTAATTAATTTATTAATTATAGGTGTATTGAACCACATTTCTAACAAACAAATGTACATATATGTGTGCGTATACGTTTCCAATAAAAATGAAACATGAATAATACAACTTTTATATTTATTATTTTATAACAACCAATAATTATAGGCATTTATCAATAATTAATTGACAATGTAATTAAATAATGTAAAACAAATTCAATAATGAATATTTAATTTTTAAATATAGTATTCATATTTTCAGTTTTTTAATATTTGCATTTAAATTGTATAAGTAAAGGATTAAGTATTGGTTAAGTAAAAGTTTAAGTAAAGGACACAAAAGCTAAAATAATTTGTACAATTTGACTAAAAAAGGAAAATTAGCACTAAGACAACATTTTAAGCCTAGAAATTATTAATTATAAACTTTATTTTCCATTTCAATATTCTCAAAGTGAGGCATGTTTAACATTATTTTGTACTTTAGCTAATTTTAAATATATATATATATAAGGATAAAAATGTAACAGTTGTCGATTTTCTTTTAGAATGTGCATAATAAGATCCAAATAAATCTTTGCTCAATCATCGCCTCCCCCCCCCCCCCCCACCAAAAAAAAAAGCTTTTCCACTCCCTGCTTCCTTTAGAAAGTATTGAAATGGCACCCCTGTTTGAAAATTTTATCTCCGGTGCCAAGTTGACTCTCTGTGCCTCTATCAAAAACTATTTATTTTCATATAAAATAAAACGTAATTAATTTATCAATAAATAAGAAATAGTTTCCAATTATACGAATTTCATCTAATAAAAAAATATTTTGAGTATACATACCTCGATATATCTTTTGTGATAATTTTCGTAAATCTTCATGTTTTTTAACAACACCTTTAATATTCAGGAAACTATTTAAAACAATCTGAAGTTTCAAAGTAAAAATTTTCTATTACTGTTAAGTTTGCAGCTTCTAAAGATCACGTGATAAGCGTCTTTTAAGTTTAGTCATATATGCATTGCTTGCTTTATAATTTACGCATAAATAGCATAAACAAATAAATCGCATCATGGATCAGTCATGGCCGATAATCATAAACAGTGGAGTTCAAAGCAATGAACAGCGTCTCATTTGAGCCGATAGAACTCATATCAATAAGTAAAGTTGAAAATTTCCAAAAAAGGAACGAGATTTTGAAATACAGATAGTTTCGGTCGAGTTTCGGTCAGGCCGAAATTTTGGCAGCAATTTTGCTGCGCCGAAACCGAAACCGAAATTTTGGTCGATCTCTAGTTTTAATATACTATTTTTTTTTCTAAATCACTTAATACTGATAGTTCAGAATTCTTAATATTTACAGGTAAGGAAATGCATAAAGTGAAGATATGGGCTCTATAATTTAGAATTTTAATGTTATATTAGCGTGAGTACTGTTTTTATAATCTTGGAATTTTAAGTAAAATGATCACAATAATATATATATAGAACAGACACGAAAAGAACCTTCAATGTATAAAATGTTAGAACGTGATAATGCTTCCTGTTTATCAATCGATCTCTACACTAAATAGTAAAACACCTGCTACACTAAATAGTAAAACACCTGCTGCAATTACTCGCCAAATGTTACGCCCTCTCCTTACATTAGCAGATAACTTTCAGTATAGAAAATAACCCTGGTTGCAGAGTGAAAGTGTAGCTCCAAGCAAGCGAGAGGCAATAGCATATACTTCATATCGTATGGTAGTCCGTGTGATAACAGCTTTAGGGTAGCCTTAAGAGAGGCTATCAACAATTGGCTTTGCCCTAGCATCACTCACTGTCAGTGTTTTAATCGAGACTGATCTCAAGCTTCATGGTTAGAACCTTTTTTCTGCTGTATTTTCATGAATGGTTTACTAAGAAAACTGATAAGAACTGGTGTTGTGTATGTAGTCTATGCTGTTGATATATTAACAATTACGAGGGGAAAGTTAATGCGCAATGTAGAAGATAATGTAAATCAAGCTCTCCAAATAGTAAATACTTAGTCAATTTCAAATAGTATAGAGATATCACAAGAGAAATCAATGATATTGACATTAAGGAAACTAAAAAATATTCAAGAGGCCTTCTTATTTCATATTAAATGAAAAGTCTTTCGGGAATGTAAATATCTCATTTAATTTATCTGGTAGTCTTGCACAGCTCTCTCAAATTTATACAGCATATTAAATGGAAGCGTTAAGAGTTTTGTTGAAGGCAGAATCGCAAAATCAAAATTTATGAAAATTATTAATAATTAGAAAATGTTCTATTTTTCTCACACATTTTTTTAAATATCTTCTATTTTTAGCGCGTTTTAGTTGAATAAAAGACAGAGTTTTTATTTATTTATTTTTTTTTTTTTTGGATTTATATTATTTTCTATTTTTAGGTGCGTTCGTAATTATATAAATACGTAGCACCTATAGTCGTCGTTTGGTCCGTCCGTCTGTCCGTCCGTCTGTCTGTCTGTCCGTCCGTCTGTCTGTCTGTCCGCATATAACAACTCAAAAACTACCCAACCAAATGGTTTGCAATTTAAAATATATTATCTTTGCAGAATTTTGTCGAGACATTTCAAATTTTATTAAAATCGAATCAAAACTTTAGGAGATATTAATAAAATTATTTATTAAGAAATTTGAATTTTTTTTTTTAAATCGGTGCTTTTTTGTTATAGGAGCTTCCGATGGATGTTAAATCGTCAAAAGACCGAGATGCTTATTTTATGACAGAAATTAATCTGCAGACGATATAATTCATTTCACAGAATAAAAAATCATCAAGATCTGAATATTTATATAACTAGCTGATACATATAAATCTGAATATTTATATAACTAGTTAAGATATTTGTATGAACAGTGTCATAGAATATATACTTAACTAGCTGTTTAACCCGTTCTAAGCACGGGATATCATGAATTTAATTCTAAAACGTGCGTACGAACGCACCTCGTTTGTAACGTTTGACGTACAATTTCCAACTTGTTTAATTTTGAAAGAGATATACTGGGTATTTTCTACCTGAAATATTTTTTATTACTAATGTTTTTAAAAGCGAAACATTTAGGTTATGATTGTATATATGAATCTAATGGCTGAAAAAAATATACAAGTATCTGATACTTTAAATCATTTTAGTTGAATATATAAATATATATCATTTTTCATTTGATTTTTTTTTTTTTTTTTTTTTTTTTTTTTTTTTTGTAGAAAAACCTTACACTGAAACAAAATTAAAAAGTATAAAAGAAGGAAAACTATCCCTGAGCCCTTAAATTTTCCATAAAAAAGTATGCTAGATGCCGATTAAATTTTTACGTTTACATCATAAATAAACATTTATTCGCTAAAAATAACATGTATTTCAATAGAATAGTGGTTAACACAAGGAAAATTGTTGTTCTGATGAAAAAATTTCTTTTCAAGTTGGAACCCTCATTTAAAAATATAAATAATTAATTTTAATACATTTAATTATCCTATTTTCCAATCGCGGGCACAATAACCACAAATAAAAGTTGTGTTGAATCTGCTCTACTTTTTTGACATGGTTAAAAAACGTTTATGAATTCGGTATGTCTGTCTGTCTTATCGTATGTCTGCCTCTCTATGCTCTAACTCGCATAAGTATACTCGGATTGACATGTAATTTTCATATGTTAATGAGGTTCACTATAGAATGTTCGCTGTTGAAAATGAAGTGTGTAGCATTTATAGTTTGTTTACAGGGACACTGAAAATAATTTCGTTCGTTATGTTCTATGGAAAAAAAATAGTTTGTAGTGCATTTTATTTACATTGCTAATTTCGATATCTCATTTCATTATATGAAAAAATAAAATTTCTTAATAAGGTTCTATTTGTGTTGGAAAGTGTTTCATAATCTATGCCTTATGCATGATTTTGAGTTCTTGTTTTAACTTGAGTATGGCTGTTAGTAGTAAAACCAAGAAAAAAACCAGTATTATTTAAATTTAGTTACCCTATTTCTTACTGAGGGGGGGGGGGGGCGAGGGGGCGTGATCGGCGTTAAAAGAAAGTTGAGATGAATTTGTTCTAATTTTAAATTGGGGTGTAATAGAGAATATAAAAAATATTCATTTGAAAATATTAGTTATGCAATTTTACATCAGGGGTGCTACCGGCGTAAACAAACTTATCAAGTAAAAATTTGTATCAAAACATAAATTTAACTATTGCAAAATCGTATTTAAAAAATTGAGCGAAATTCATTCGTGGGAAGTGCGTTTAAATTGCGTAGTTATGTAATTTCCCACCAGCGATGTTACTAGCATATGAAAATCTTTATCAAAATATAAAACTGACCGTAGCGGAAGCTTATTCTGAAGATCTGAGTAAAATTCATTCTTGGGAAATGAGTTTAAATTGTTTATGCAATTTCCCACCAGCAGCACTACTAGCATTAGAGAAAAAATAATGTGAAAATTTTCATCAAAACATAAATTTGACAACGGCGGAGAGTTATTCTGAAGATCTGAGAGAAATTTGTTTGTTTGAAATGAGTTTCAATTGCGTAGTTATGGAATTTTCCATCAGTGTCGTTATTAGCATAACAACCCCTATCAAGTGAATTTTTTTATCAAAACATCAAAATCACCATGGCAAAAGCTTATTCTGAAGAATAGAGCAAAATTTCTTCGCAGAAAGTGAGTTTAAATTGCTTAGTTATGCAATTTTCCACCAGCAGCGCTGTTAGCATTACAAAAATTATAATGAGAATTTTTTTATCAAACCGAAATTAGACCATCGCGGAAGGTTATTTTGAAGATCTGAGAAAAATTTGTTTGTGGGAAATGAGTTTGAATTGAATAGTTATGGAATTTTCCATCATCGTATTATTACCATTCAAGTAATTTTTTTTTATCAAAACATAAAACTGTGCATGGCAGAAACTTATTTTGAAGAATAGGGCAAAAATTCATTCGTGGGAAGTGAGTTTAAATTGCTTAGTTATGCAATTTCACACCAGGGGCTCTACTAGTATAAAACATATCATGAGAAATTTTTTAAATATATTTTTTTTATTATTATTATCAGGGCAGAAGCTTATTCTGAAGATCTGAGAGAAATTTGTTTGTTTGAAATGAGTTTCAATTGCGTAGTTATGGAATTTTCCATCAGTGTCGTTATTAGCATAAAAACCCCTATCAAGTGAATTTTTTTATCAAAACATCAAAATGACCATGGCAAAAGCTTATTCTGAAGAATAGAGCAAAATTTCTTCGCAGAAAGTGAGTTTAAATTGCTTAGTTATGCAATTTTCCACCAGCAGCGCTGTTAGCATTACAAAAATTATAATGAGAATTTTTTTATCAAACCGAAATTTGACCATGGCGGAAGGTTATTTTGAAGATCTGAGAAAAATTTGTTTGTGGGAAATGAGTTTGAATTGAATAGTTATGGAATTTTCCATAAATGTATTATTACCATGAAAAACCGTATAAAGTATTTTTTTTTAAATCAAAACATAAAACTGTGCATGGCAGAAACTTATTTTGAAGAATAGGGCAAAAATTCATTCGTGGGAAGTGAGTTTAAATTGCTTAGTTATGCAATTTCACACCAGGGGCGCTACTAGTATAAAACATATCATGAGAAATTTTTTAAATATATTTTTTTTATTATTATTATCAGGGCAGAAGCTTATTCTGAAGATCTGAGCGAAATTCGTCCGTTGGAAGCGAGTTTGATTTGCGTAGTCATGCAATTTCTTACCAGCTGTGCTACCGACGTGAACAAACCTGTCAAAACATAAAATTGACTACAAGTGACTCAAGTGCTACACAACAAAAATAAGGTGAAAACTGCACATCGTGATACAGTTATAACGATTGGTCAGTATTTACTCTATATTAATACAAAGCATATAATAAGGGGAAACATCCCGTAAAGTCGTGGGAATTGAAGATGGCGGCTGTTATTCAAAATGGCGTCATTTTCGGGAATTAGTGCAATTTCGTTTTTATTCATCGTATAAAAGCATATTTGATGGGAATTTCAATGTTTTTAGATAAAAAATATTATTTGTAATATTTTACAGCACAGTCGAAAAGTATTTATGAATTCAGTTTGCCTGTTTGTCGGTCTGTCTGAACGTCTGTCTAGTCGCGCACTAACTCGAAAAAATAAAAACAATGGCACTCCGGGAGTGCCGACAGAAGTGAAAACTTGAACAATTACGTGTGTATTTTTTGAATCGTCAGGAAACGTTTTATTGCGCAGGAAATACTTTTAAATGAAGTGTTTTTTTTATTCATTATTATAAACTACTACTACAAAAATTATATTACAATTTTCATTTAATGCGCTATTGTACATGAAAAATAATGCATATTATTTTACATACAAAAATTGCAATCTATTGCTTAAAACGTAAATTTACAAATAAATGAAATATAAAATTTAATTAATTGGTATTCTTTGAAATGAATACCAATGAAACTTATGAATTTTCATCCACAATTTAAACAACTCTCAATACATTCATCATTTCTTCCATGAGATTTAGTTTCATATCTTACGTAATAACATTTATCTGCAAAATAGGGTTCCGGCGTCCTATCACTCCAAAAATGACTTCTTTGCTGCCTGTCTTGTTTACTGTATTCGTGAACATTATTCTTTTTTCTATCTTCATACTGCGCGTATTGTTTGCGGTATCTATAATTTCTATCAACAAATTTTCTTTTCTATAAAATGATTTCACTTCAATTCCGTATCGGTAACCACGTTTCTTAAAACTTTCGTGAAATATTTCATTATTTTCATTTTTTTTATATTACTTCAGTCTATTTTTCTTTTGCTTGTTAAATTATAATATTTTCCGTGTTTTGTTAGTTCATTTTCATCTTTTGATTTGGTCTCGCGAGTTGAGTCACTTTTATCTGTTTTCACCGCGCGTGCTAAATTTATCTTGAAATTATTTTCTGAATTATTTTTATTCATAATACCAATCATTTCGCTTTCTGCACGTGAACTATTTCCTTTTGATACTTTCGCTTCATTGTATGAATTGGCAACATATACAGTGGTGTCGGTAACAGGGTCGCGAATTCAATAGTTTTTTCCCATCTCAAAAAATGCCCAACGCGCCTAAAGAAGTTTTCACTTAAAAAAAAAAAACCCAGATATACAGATAATTTAAATATGATATTGTAGTATACCGTCACAAGTTCGGTATTCATTTTCAAGTGTGCATGATTCATAGTTCATTTACAGGGGCAATCAAAAGTATTTCGTTACATTATGTTCTGTAGACGAAAATCGCTTGCAATGTGTTTTAATGATGTTATTACTCTTTGTAACATATTCAAATTAATATAGATCAGTGCGGTGCAGTACAAGATACTTACTGTAGAATATGCAGTGCATAGCAGTTTTCGTTCATTTACAGGGTTCACAAAATAATACGGTCACAGGACTTTCAATAAGCACAATGCTGTCTATGAGCGTTTTCAGTTATATAATGTGTTTTGAACTTTGCTAGATATGAAAGAATTGCAAATTGCCATAAGAACATTTTATTTTATATAAATATACAATGTAGCGTGTATTTATATATTTATTACAATGTAATTCTGATAACGAGGTGACCCAAAATGAGATGTATTCAATATGGGGTTTTGATCCAAAATTCCATCACATATTTCATTTTAATGTTGCGATTTCTTAACCCTACTCTCAGACTCTTTGGTGCGCAGACGATCAATCTGACAATTGAAATGAAACGATTTTTGTTTATGAAAGGTTTGTTGTATATCATATATTCTAATACGAGCAAATCTTGTGTGTGGTTATATATATATATGCAAATTTTATCTTAAAAACGGCTCTAACGATTTTGACGAAATTTCGTATCCTACCGTTTTGGGGCACCAGAAAACCATAGGGCTAGGTCACATGTTCGAGAAAATTCGATTAGTGGGTCAATTTGGGTCATTTTGGGTCATGGTCTAGCTAATTGTATCTAAAAAACGGTTCAAACGATTTTGACGAAATTTTGTATCCGACCATTTTCGGGCACGAGAAGACTATTGGGATGGGTCACATGTTCGAGAACTTTCGATTAGTGGGTCATTTTTGGGTCAACGTGGGTCAAATTAATTTTATCTAAAAAACGGCTCTAACGATTTTGATTAAATTTTGTGTCCTACGAGTTTCGAGCACGATAAAATCATTGGGCTAGGTCACATGTCCGAGAAAATTCGATTAGTGGGTCAAGATCTAAAAAGCGGCTCAATTTACACTAAATTTTGCATCCAATGGTTTTCGGGCACGAGAAGACTGTTGGGCTAGGTCACATGTTCGAGAAAATTCAATTAGTGGGTCATTTTGGGTCATTTTGGGTCATGGTCAAGCTAATTGTATCTAAAAAACGGTTCAAACGATTTTGACGAAATTTTGTATCCGACTATTTTCGGGCACGAGAAGACTATTGGGCTGGGTCACATATTCGAGAACTTTCGATTAGTGGGCCATTTTTGGGTCATAGCGGGTCAAATTAATTTTAACTAAAAAAACTGCTCTAACGATTTTGATTACATTTTGTATCCTACGAGTTTCGGGCACGCGAAAATCATTGGGCTAGGTCACATGTTCGAGAAAATTCGATTAGTGTGTCATTTCGGAGTCATTGTGGGTCAAGATCTAAAAAGCGGCTCAATTTACACTAAATTTTGCATCCAATGGTTTTCGAGCACGAGAAAACTATTGGGCTAGGTCACATGTTCGAGAAAATTCAATTAGTGGGTCATTTTGGTCATGGGTCATTAAGGTCAAGCTATTTTATCTTAAAAACGGTTCAGAGGATTTGAAATAAATTTAGCACCCTACAGGTTTAGGGAACAAGAAGACTATTAGGCTAGGTCACATGTTCGAAAAATTTCGATTAGTGGGTCATTTTGGTCATGAATCATTATGGGTCAAGCTATTTTATCTTAAAAACGGCTTAGACTATTTACACTAAATTTTGAATCCTATGGTTTTCGGGCACGAGAAGACTGTTGGGCTAAGTCACATGTTCGAGAAAATTCAATTAGTTTGTCATTTTGGTCATGGGTCATGATCTTTGAACTCAAATTTAATTTTGACCGAGCATAACTCGGTGTTCCCTGCTCGTATAGTTTTATAGCGCGATGCACTATTATATACTGAAACGCGTGAAAAAGATGAATTTTGTAAATATTCAGTGTCAGTATCTGTACCATTTACGTTTTCATGTTAATTAATGTTTTCGTTTTTTCTATGAATGCAGTTTCCTTTAAATAAATAGTTGTCATCGAAGTCATCCATTTAAAGATACCACAAACTGAGGTAAGAAAATGTTTATGATTTTGTGTGCATTTGATGTTTCAACATTTTTTTTCAAAATCCTATAATCCAAATAAACTTAATGTCAAATGTCAGTAAATGTATTGAATTTATCTGTGTTCTAAAAATAATTTTTTCCAATTTAAGATTTTTATGGCTTTTTGCTTGGTAATGGGAGATTTTGTTCACTCTGTTACATAACTAAATATTGCATTAAATTATGTAAAATAACTTTTATTTTTAAAACTTTTTGTGAAACATAGACAAATGAATATTTTTTTTCATATAAATGCATTAAAAGTAAAAGTTTATGGTAAAATGTAAATTTAATTTACATTGCTATTTTCACATCAAATAAAAATATTTAGAATCAGAATCAGAATATTCTGAGTACACATTTTATAGTTCTAAACTAATAATTAAAATTTCAATTAAAATTCATCAGAAACAGAGAAAATTAGACAAAATATAACATATAAAAAAAGCATAAGTACGCTTAAAACACAACGAGTAAAATAGAATCGAGTAAATATCGCGTTAAATGGAATGGACGGAGATGTATTTTAAAAACCTTAATTTAATTTTTTAATATTAAATAGGGAAATTACCAAAGTAAAATGCTGTTTATTTATTTTTCTTGCAAACCTGTAATAGATTTGTTCTCTGTATTATAATTGTGTCCACACTATTACAACTGTGTGCACTCTCTCACAGTTGTATCCACTCTGTTACAAAAGTGTTTTTTTTCCGATTTCAAAGATAAAAAGCAAAAAATTTTCAATTGAAATTTTAATTATTAGTTTAGAATTATAAAATGTGTACTCAGAATATTCTGATTCTGATTTTAAATATTTTTATTTAATGTGAAAATCTACTTTTTACACACAATACTTTTAAATTTTGTTTTAAAATTTAGCAATATAAAGTAAATTTAAATTTACCATAAACTTTTACTTTTAATGTAATTATATGAAAAAAATATTCATTTGTCTATGTTGCACAAAAAGTTTGAAAAATAAAAGTTATTTTACATAATTTAATGCAATATTTAGTTATGTAACAGAGTGGACAAAATCTCCCATTACCAAGCAAAAAGCCATAAAAATCTTAAATTGAAAAAATTTATTTCTAGAACATAGATAAATTCAATCTTACTGACATTTGACATCAAGTTTATTTGGATTATATGATTTTGAAAAAAAAAAATTGTTAAAATATCAAATGCACACAAAATCATAAAAATTTTCTTACCTCAATTTGTGGTATCTTTAAATGAATGACTTCGATGACAACTATTTATTTAAAGGAAACTGCATTCTTAGAAAAAACGAAAACATTAATTAACATGAAAACGTCAATGGTACAGATACTGATATTGAATATTTACAAAATTCATCTTTTTCACGCGTTTCAGTATATAATAGTGCATCGCGCTATAAAACTATATATAGAACAAATCTTTCATAAACAAAAATCGTTTCATTTCAATTGTCAAATTGATCGTCTGCGCACCAAAGAGTCTGAGAGTAGAGTAAGAAATCGCAACATTAAAATGAAATATGTGATGGAATTTTGGATCAAAACCCCATATTGAATACATATTCTTTTGGGAGGTGCCTCGTCATCAGAATTACATTGTAATAAATATATAAATACACGCTACATTGTATATCTATATAAAAGAAAATGTTCTTATGGCAATTTGTAATCCTTTCATATCTAGCAAAGTTCAAAAACACATTATATAATTAAAAATGCGCGATAGCATTGTGCTTATTGAAAGTCCTGTGACCATATTATTTTGTGAGCCCCTGTAAATGAACGAAAACTGCTATGCACTGCATATTCTTCAGTAAGTATCTTGTACTACACCGCACTGATGTATATTAATTTGAATATGTTACAAAGAGTATAACATCATTAAAACACATTGCAAGCGAATTTCGTCTACAGACCATAATGTAACGGAATACTTTTGATTGCCCCCGTAAATGAACTATGAATGTTGCACACTTGAAAATGAATACCGAACTTGTTAAAGTATACTACAATACCATATTTTAATTAACTGGATATCCGGTTATTTTTTTTCGAGTTAATGCACGAGTAGACAGACGACCAGACAGACAGACAAATGTGCAAACTGAATTCATAAATACTTTTCGACTGTTCTGTAAAGTGTTACAAATAATATTTTTTTATCTAAAAACATTGAAATTTCCCTCAAACATGCTTTTATACGATGAATAGAAACGAAATTGCACTAATTCCCGAAAATGACGCCATTTTGAATAACAGCCGCCATCTTGAATTCCCCCGACTTTACGCGATGCCTCCCCTTCTTATGTGCTTTGTATTAATATAGAGTAGCTACTGAGAAAACGGTATAACTGTATCACGATTTGCAGTTTTTTCACTCCTAGCACCCGGACTATATGGCAGAATGTTATTCTAAAAAGTTGCGCGAAATTCATTCGTGGGAAGTGCGTTTGAAATTGCGTAAGTTATGTAATTTCCTGCCAGTAGCGTTACTAGCACAAAAAATATGTGAAAATCCTTACCAAAATATAAAATTGAACGCAGCTTAAGCTTATTCTAAATCTAAATTCAGGGGGCCGTACAAATGCTTAAAAAATCTGCCTACGACAGCCGCCATTTTCCAGAAATGTACCAGCATTTTCTCGTAGAAAAATTTGCTTAATTAATTCTCGCAAAATTTCGCCTTATTTAACATAAGTTTTTCTTAAAAATAAATAAATAAATAAAACACTGGTTCCCAAGAATTTTCTCGTTTGGAAATTCCTTGACTTTCACGAACCTTGTCTTGGGATTCATGGGCATCATTTGAGCAAATCAAGTCCATTGGCATCTGGATTATAAGAATCATAAGATCATAAGAATTACAGAGATAATTAAGTATTAATTACTTGAACGCATCACATTTATTCTCATTCAGTTTTTTAATAAGATGATCTGCGAATATAAGTGGGTGTATCGTTTCTTTTTAAACGGGCTGTGTACAAATCTAGTACAAAGTACAATGGTTTGGTTAGTTTTAAATTATTGTTTTTCAATACAAGTGCTTAAAATTACTGCAAAAAATGCGGTTGGTAAGCAAAGGTCATCAAGGTATAGAGGGTAAGTATCAGAACATCTCAATAATTCTCAAAACGAGCAGCCAGGGAGTTGTTTACAAGTGAAAATACGACTTAATTCTCAGGGAACGCCGCAGGTAGCTGCTTTTTGTTATCCCGCGCAATAACACAAATTATAACGTAGAACGCACACTGAACCAATGAAGAATTAAAGAAGACGCGTCATGCTACGTCACGACCAATGAAAGATAATTAGTAAAAAAGTTCGGACAGAGAGGAGTGGATTAATTTCGTAGTAAAGTGACTTTAGAGCGGGAAATTAATATTCGGAATAAAAATAAAAATGGCTCTCAAAAAACATCCTAAAACCCAGAAATGATCGAGGATCATGATAGAAATTAAGAATAACTAAAAGCTTTATATTTAAGTAAATTTGGACAATTTAGAATTAAATAAAAGGTAAATTAACAGAGTCAACGATAGAGCTAAATTAAGAATAAGGATTTAATGAATATAGAGTAATAAATTGGAATAAAACAGGAAAAAAAAATTAGAATTGTAAGAATTTGGAATAATTTAACTAAGGAAAAATGGCGAAATTTTTTATTATTACATATATATATATATATATATATATATATATATTACACTTTTACCGTTTGGTTTTATAAAATAAAACAAGAACGAAAAATCATGCGTCCAGCATAGATTATGAAACTCTTTCCAACACAGCCAGAAAACTGTAACGGAACTTCACCGTTAAATAAGGTAAAAGAAGATATGTAAGTAAACAGTTTAGAAAACATACACCACATTTTAAAATACAGTTTTCGAAATTACCTTCCAGTGTCAGAAAAGTAGTCGAATTATTTTGTACAGCCCTGTATATGATCAATAGATGTGGATATATAGCATGACAAAATTTAGTTAAGTTAGAATATTCACATTTAGCAATTTTCTTCGATCGATGGAAATGCATTCGAAATCTTTTGTACATCCCTGTATATTATCTGAAGACTTTTGTACACACCACATATTAAGCTAAAAGGCAACTTAAAACTCACTCGCAGCAATTAACAACCATAAACGACAATATATGCTGTTCTTTGCGTAGTATATGAATTTATTTATATTCCACAAACTTCTATTAGTCTACTAAATATATTATAGTTCAGCAAGAAAATGCGTATCACAATTAAAAACTACTCTTAAGAAATTCACTCCCATAGTCTGTAATACTTACGGATTCCCTTGTGTTGCCCTTTATATGTACATAAAGACACGCGTACTATGAAAAAAGTTATACTTAAAAACGCAAATCAAAGTTGAAAACGCACTTATCACACATAGACTGTAAATATCGCACATGTACTGTAACCTATATTTTTGCGTGTCCATGTAAATAAACGCAATGCACACAAGAGAGCAATTTATAGTGCACCTCAGTAATGCATACAATTTTTATTATGTTTGAAATAGAGAAATATCACTAAATTACACTCCAAACGATTTTTCCCCATATAAAAATATGTAACAAAATTCTTTTGTTAGACCCTGTAAATGAATAATTTATGCTACAAAAAGCATATTTTAATGCGCTTCATAATTGTATATCAATTTCATCATGTTTTAAATGACGTAGCATCATCAAAATGCACTTCCCCATTGACTGTAATGTAACAGAATACTTTTGACTGTCCCTGTAAAAAAAACTATAAGTTCTACACACTTCAGTTGAAATAGGGAACATGCTATAGTAAACGAAATGCTACAGTAAAAATGTCAGAATGATCCGAGCATTTTTACGCGAGTTAGAGCATGGACAGACGGCCAGACAAACCGAAGTCATAAACACTTTTCAACTAGGTTGGAAAGTGTTAAAAAGAGATTATTAAGTATCAATTACAGATTTAAAGAAGAACGAAAAATCATGCGTCAAGCATAGATTATGTAACACTTTCCAACGCTTCCAAAATAATTTTACAAATCATTACCGTTTAATAAGCTGAAAGATAACATCTAAGTAAACAATTTGAAAATGAATAACATATTTAAAAACATAATTTCAGGAATTTCTAACATATACAATATTCGGAAAAATATCCGAATACTTTTATTCAGCCCTGTATATGATCTATAAATTTGTATATATACTACATAGGATGCTAAGTTTTAGTTCGGTTAGGAAACGCGTAGCACCGTTTAAAATTCTCCTTCTGGAGTTTCTGTCAATAAACGGAAATGTGTTCGGGAACTTTTGTGCTTCCCTGTATATGATCTACAGAATTTATACACACCACGTAATAGACAAAAAGTGAGTTAAATTTAAAATCGCGTTCAGTAACTTAAAACGAACTTCCAGGAATTATTGTTAACAGACAGTAGAGATTTTTTTGTGTGTCCCTGTAAATGAACGATGACTGCTATACACACAATATTCTGTAGTAATCCTCTTGCAATGCACCTTAGTGATATATATAAATTTCAATGCTTTTAAAATAGTGAAACATTATTTAAATAAACCGCAGACGATTTTTCTCCATAGACGTAATGTAACGGAATTATTTTGACTGTCCCTGTGAAGTAACTATAAGTGCTATGCACACCCTATTCCATATTAATCTTCTTGTAATGCACCCTAGTGATATATATCAATTACAATGTATTTGAAATTGTGTAACATCATTAAAATAAACCGCAAATGATTTTTCTCCATAGATCGTAATGTAACGGAATTCTTTTGAGTGTCCCTGTAAAAAAACTATAAGTGCTACACACTTCTGTTGAAATAGGGAACATGCTATGGATATCAACAATAACTTATAAAAATTGCAGAGCAATCCGAGCATATTTACGGGAGTTAGAGCACGGCCAGACGGTCATACGGCAGACGGCCATACAGCAGACGGCCATACGGCAGACAAACCGAAGTCATAAACACTTTTCAACTAGGTTGGAAAGTGTTAAAAAGAATCAAGTTTTGATTGAATACAGTTATTTGAATAAGTGTATTCTATTTCTATGCTGTTTACTTTTTCTTTTAAAGTAAAAACTTTTTTATTTAAGACGATTTGAAGACGAATAACTATTTCTTACTCATTTTTAATAACGAATAAAAAAATAATGCATACAAATTTAATATTCAACCACTCTCCGAAACGCTGAACAGCTATAAGGCAGGTAGTATATAGAAAGAGTTAAACAATTAGTTAGCTCAATTTTCATTGTTCTACAATCTTACGTTACTTCTACGGTAAAAATCTGTTTTTTTTTTTGTTTTTTTGTTTTTTTCTTTAAAATGGAATTTAAATGTTTCAAAAGTCACTACTTGTTTTTGATATAGAGAATAGCTTTATAATATATATTTTTAAATATATATTTTGTATTTTTATAATTTATCTCTGTTATTTCATAATTTCATAAAAACAAATCAGATAAATGTACCGAAAATTATGTATTTAAATTTAATATTTTTGAATTTGTACTATTGTTAGGATTTTCTATTTACATATAAAAAAATTCAATCTTCTTCTGATGAATCATCGCTGATTTGGTTTGCAAAATTCATTGATGCTTCATGCAGCAAATCAAAAATTCTAGCACTAAGTTCTTGTTTGTTAATTCATTTATTCTTTAGGTAGCAATTCCATAAACTTCGATATTTGCAATTGAACACCGTAAAGTATAACGTACATACATAACGTATATACATAAAAACCAATATGTGGAAATACATGAATTTTTTTATACGTCAGGAAAAACATAGAAATATAAAATTCCAAAGATAGTTGAATGGGTGCCTGGAAGAAGGACTTGTATTAAAAATTTAAAATTTCCAGAAATGACAAAAAAAAAAAAAAAAAAAAAAAAAAAAAAAAACACTAATTACTGTCATTGATTAGCGATGTCCTGAACCCCTACACTTGAAAAAAAAAAAGTTTGATTTTACGCTATAATATTGGCATCCCAGCTACTAGTATTATACCGTAAAATTAACAGTAAGAAAGAGTAAAAAAGGCAATAATACACTACTGCACATGCGCGGCAGTGTGTTACTGCTTACTTTACTGTTTATTACTGTTAATTTTACGGTATAATACTAGCAACTGGGATGCCAGTATTATAGCGTAAAATCAACATTTTTTTTAACTTATTTTTTTATTAATTATTATTATTATTTTTTATTTTTTGTAGTGTAGTGCTACATAGGACATTCTCCGATTCTAATTACCCTCCACTTTTATCTTCATGCTGAGCATTGAAGGGTAATAAAAACTAATTAGGTGTGGAGGGAAAGTAATAAGATTATTTTTAGTTTAATGTTTTAATTTTTTATTTAAAGTAAACAAACTTGTATATTACATAATTGAAATTTTTAATACTGGGTAATCATCAATCATTCCACATAGACCTTTTTACAACAAATAAACCTTTCGAAAACATAGGCTCTTCTGCCAGACACTCATGAGCAGGGCTTTACAAATTTGATAAAATCTTGTTGCCGGAAAAAAATACTAGTCGCCAGTAAAAAATATTTACCTACCCCCACCCCCCTCCCAGTCATTGATTTTCAAAAAACACAAGAGTTTTTTAATGAAATAATTGATAAAAATAATAACAAGCATAATTTAAAATTATTAATTACATAGTTTATAATAGTATATAATATAGAAAGATAATATAAACTATGTTTTCTAATGAAACTTACAAAAATTATAATCACTTATATGGTGACAACTTATATGAACACAAAAATCGGATTTGAAACATAGAAAAAACACTCGAGCATTTTTTAGCATTGTATCCAATTTTAGATGCCACAGAAACTGAATTGACACTATTTCTTGCTGTTTTATTCAAATATTCCCTCTCCCCCTACATTCTAATCACGTGACATATACTAGCTCGCAATGGCTGAAAATAATGGTGTTTTCTGTGCATGTGTTGATTTTTTTTTTTTTTTTTTTTTTTTTTTTTTATTCTTCCATTAAAAGTACGAGAGAAGAGAAAGTTCACTGCTTTTAGCGAGTAGAAGTGAGGGAGAGAAAAATGCCATTTGTGCTCATTTCTTATGCCAATTTTTTTTTACACAAAATCCGCCTGAAAGATTAAATAACTTTCCAGATCGCCAGATGGTCGCCAGATCAAAAAACTTGGTAGCCAGTGGCAACCTGGCGACCGCATTTGTCAAGCCCTGCTCATGAGTTAACGAAAGACACTATAAAAGTTTACTTACTAATTTAATAATATAAATATTTCCCTTTTTGAACTTAATTTAATAAATAAATCACCAGAAAAGTATGATTTTTTAAAAATATAATTATTAGTAGTTATGCATTAAGCGCTAAATGTTACTATCCATAACACTAACAGAATTTTGTCAAATTGAAAACATAGTTTTTACTGTTTTTTCTGGTTCTAAGAAAAAAGTTATCGTAAAAACACAAGCATAAAATAATTAATTCATTAATTTAATTAATTAGTTGTCACTTCACTGATTATATGAACATCTACGATGAGCTTTTAAGTTAGGCGAATCTACAAAATCTGGATACCGACCAAAAAGAATGTTAAGCAGAAAATAAAATGGCTAAAAGTGAATAACTTAAAAAAACGATGAAAGTAAATATAGGCAATTAACAGTGAATGATCCTAAATAACTGATGCTAATTAATTTTGTAAAATATAACTTGAATAGATAATTTTATTTATTGTGTTTTTAGATGCATTATATTGTATTTAGTATATCGAAAATAAATTATTAGCAGCAGAAGGCTATTATTTCAGTTAAAAAAAAAATAGTATTTTTCTTGGAAACTTTGTTTTTTTATTTTGAGATTAATAACGAGAAAGCTTTGAAAATATCAGCGTGAATTTTCAATGCTAATGCACTAGACATCGTTTTTAGTGAGCAAGCTAGCTCGGATGTAATGAAAATTGGGTTTTAAGGAGTGAAAGAGAGAAAAATGCTTGATACATGAAAAATAGCGTTGCAGAAAGCTTGGGTATTGTTAAAAAAAGTCTGATGCGTTGAGAATTTTTTTTTTTTAAATTAAAGAAAATAATACTTTTTAAACTTTTTCAAACCCAATTGTGTGTTTTTTCTTATTTTTTTTTGTCGAAATTCGAAAGTCTCGTGATAGAAAGGGAAAAACTCTGCAGCCGTATTGTTCCAAACTTATCACAATTTTAAAAACTATTCACATAAAGATTCTTAAAGCAAGATAAGTTTATTTCTTTTGTGGTTGTCATTTATGCCTGAAAATTAAAGAAACACGAAAAAGGAATACATAGAACTTAAAGTCCTGTAATAATAACTGAAGACAAAATTCTAAACCAAAGGAAAACTTTCAAAACCATAGACAATGGGGGGAATCACCAGGGTTTGATCCTCTAAACACTTTGTCAGGATGACTATAAATATGCCACTAAGTATCAATCAAGACAGTTAAAATTCAAAAATCAACTACAATAAAAAATCTTAAGGCTGTTCTCAAATCAAAAGAGGCTACTTTCAGACACATTTTTTAATTCATTTTTGTTCGGAAATGCATGAAATGAGCAGGTGTAGTTATTCAGAAACTTTGTAATCGAAACACGTTTTCGATTTTTTGGTAAAGGCAGAAGATCTTTCCGAAAACACCATCAAAATCAGTATTTTGAACCGAATTCTCGCTGCTTCAGCTCGAGAAAGGAGAAAAACATGTCGTCACGAGATACGAATCACTTATAACTTGATAAGCAATTTATTTATCAAAAAAAGAAAATGAAAACTTATTTTGATTCTAAATCGCTTCAATAGTCAGGTCTGCCAATTTTAAGTCTGCGTTTAAAATTGAGTCAGAAAATGTGTCGGAAAATTTCGCGTTGGTGAGCAAGTCATTTGAGAACCACTTTAAATCAAAATTTCATACATTAGCATCTCGTTTTTTCTTAGATTGCGTCAGCATGCTGAAAAGACGAATACAATTTCTAGAAAGTCTTTAAAATTGATACAATCTTTTGGAATGTAGCTGTGTAACAACAGGATCTCTTATGCTATATCTATCTATCTATATTATAAAGGACAAACGTGTCCGTGCGTAACGCATACGTCATTTTGCGAATGGCAACTGCTGACGATGAAATTTCGGTTTTGTGAATTTTGCTATTGCAATTTTTTTAATTTCTAAACATAACATATTTTCAATTTTTACACCGTTATAGAGGAAAAAAAATTTACTTTCAAATGCAATTTGTTTGAAAACTATATCTTAATTGCCTCATATATATTATGGCTTATAAAATAATTTTTAAGCATGGATTTTGAAACGCCCAATAAACAAATGGAAGAATGCTGCCATTATAAATTTTTAAATAGTTACAGGTAGTAAAATTAATGAATTTTGAAATAAAAACGTCACAAGAATAGGGTGCCTTTATGTGAGAGTAGCGTTATACCGGATACAAAATTTGATTAGTTCAGACGATTTTGGAGAAAAGGAAGCTTTGTAATAATTTAAAAATTTAAAAGAAAATTATTTGTTTACACCATAAACAAACATCGGATATTTTAACAGATAATATAAACAGAAGATATTGTTTTAGATATTGCATTTTTATGAAAAAAAAAATCACAAATTTAATAAAAATGCATATAAAAAGTTAATATGAGCAGAAAGAAATAACGTTTTAATTCATATTTAATCAGTATTACAAATAATGTTAACGGTCATTGTGAAGTTGGAAAAAACGAATATACATGAAATTCGTTAATATCGCGATCACTACATCGCATGCATATGATGGTGAATAATAAATTAACAAAAAAGCATCACTGGATGCAGCGAACTCCCTGTATTAATAATAAAAAAAAAAATGAAAAATAAACAAAGCCCTTTAAATTCGTTAATGTCGCGATCACTATATCACATGTATGAACGCTTAGTAAAAAAAAAAAAAAAACTGGATGGATACCGCATGTATGAGCGCTTCACGCACAAGAAAAGCAAAGAAACCATTAAAAAATAATCACTAAATGCAGCAACTTTGACAAATAAAAATATGAAAAATCTATTAGATTTAGGGGAAAAAATGGTTTCGCCTGCGTTCTGTAACCCGGGAAGCCCGGGTTCGATTCCCTAGTATATTTAAAAATGAAAACACATGTGAAAAACAAAGGATAAGACATTATAAAAAGCAATGAAATGGACACTACAGGAATATACTTGATAGGATGAAAAAACAATATATATATATATATATATATATTACAAAATTTAAAATTTTTTTGCAATTATTCTATAAAATTTGTCCATTCAATAATATTCGGTATATAACCCAGCTTATTAAAATAATTCTCATTCTTAAAATAGCCTTTTACTATCCATATGTAAAGCCAATTATTCCTAATCCACTTAATAATATTTATTCGAATGTAGTTATTCTAAAAATGGCGATAGCTTTTTTAATTTATTCTTTAAATAGAACATCTTTATTTTAATCCATTATTAAAATTCATTAGTATTATTCCCGTGTGGTTCAAATTGCTATAACTTCTTTATTTAAATGCTAAAATATCGCATCTCTTAAAATATTCCGCTCAAAAAACCTTATTTCATAAAGTTATCCTATTATTAAATATCAAATGTCTATTAAAATATTTCCGAAAAACTTTAATTCTTTCTTTTTTTTTTCCCCTTTTATAAAGATTCATTTTCTTTTCTTCTTATTATTTTTATTACGTATTAAATTCGAAGTTTAGCTACAGCCTCAAAAACAGATAAGCTGGTTTGTTGATATGACAGGCATCTGGTACGAGATTATGGAATATTCTGGATGGGCGTAGAAAGTTTTTGCATTTTACAACAAAATAAATCCACCGGAAATATTGATAAAGTTCCAAAAGAGACCTTTTGATTCGATAGAAGTGGGTCACGTGACGTATTCTGTATTATTACGCAAGCTAGTTTAAAAACACGATCATCCTGATTCGGAGAGGATTTTTTCGACGCTGGTGTTTGCTAAAAGAATCGGGACGGATTCTAGAAAATAATGGAACGTTGTATTTTTTTTCGTTTAGCGTTGGCTAATGAGCATTTTCCCTGAAGAGATGTCTTAAACTGGAAATAAAAGGTTCTTCGACAAAAATATGGACTGACATTTCTTGTTGTTGATGATACCACCCGGCCGCCTGATGCGAACTAAAAGGGAAACCAATAACAAAGCTAACCCTATTTATCACGAGCACGACTGCCTTCTTCCCGGATTTGAACTTGGAAACACGACATATATATATATATATATATATATTACTGGCCAGAATATTCTAATATAGATTCTCTAACTTGTTTAACTGAAAATCTTGAAGAATAAGATGAGTGTGTAATTCTACATATCCAAGAATTGTCAAATGTAACAGTTTTGACATATGGGCTAAAATCTCATATGTGTGATTTTTGGCTGCTGATTTTCTGCTGATATCTGATTTTTAAAAGTCTTATATTTAGCTCAATTTGAATGTATACTAATCACTGTTATATTTCAGAATAATAATTAATACAGATGAGCACAAACTTTATTGAAAAATAAATATGATAGGGCAGTTGTTATCAGACAAACCACAAATTGTAAAGGACAGGAGTGACAGGGACAGTAGTGACATTTTTTGAAATTTTGCCACTTTACTTTAAAAAGAACATTTTTGGAATGTTGTATGCACTACTCTCTTAAAACGGAAGAGCCAAAATAACTCAAGTTGAACCGAAATCCACTCATCTCATGATTTGAAAGTCAGCTTCTCATGAAGAGTTGAAACAACTCGAGTGAACGAGTTGTTTTTAAGCAACTCATGATTGAGTTATCTCTATTTTACTCATACTTGAGTGAAATCAAATCAATGAAGGTTAAATCCAGTAGCACTTGAGTGATTTATAACTAACTCATACTTGAGGAGGGGAAGAAGAATTAAAATTCATGGTAAAATGTAATAATTCATTGTAAAATAATAAATTTCATGAACAGGTAGATTATTATTTTAGAAAAAAAAAAGTAATTTGCATATTGAATGTATACATATTTATGTTTACATATATGTATATATTCAAAATTAAGTGAAAAGTATCTTTTTTTTTATGTTGTTGTTGTTGTTTCTGAGCTGCTTGAAATATATACCCCCCCCCCCCTCCCGACCCAAAAAGAGAATTTTAAAAGGAATATTTGAAAAGATAAGAATTTCTGCTGATTTAAATATTTTAATCTTTTTTTTTATTTTGTTATAATGATTATGTTTTCTATGCAATATTATTCGATACATTGCATGATATTTTTCAGTTTATATCAATATTATCATTAAATATGTTTTAATCCTAATACTATTTAGGAATATTCACACCGTGAATATCCGGGAATGTAGATATTTACCTTATTTTTAACAACATACGATAAAAAATATGGGATTTATACAGTTTCATAAATCAAGTATAGTTTAAAATATTAGAATTCAGACTGAGAATAAAATAAGAAATATAATTTGTTTACTTTAAAACAATATTTTTAAAGTCAGACAAGTCAATTTTCAATTTATAGTATTATAAAAGTTAGAGTTCTGAAACATCGCTAAAAAAATATACTATCAGGGCTCGATCCAGACAAAATTTTGTGCCTATTTAGGGCCCCTTCACAAAAATCAATGTAATAAAATAGCCCCCTTCACAAAAATCAATTTGATAAAATGGGCCCCTTCACAAAATTCCTTTTACTAAAATTGATCCTTTCACAAAATTCTATTCCATAAAAACTTATTATTTATTATTTTATGATGTTTTAAAATGTGTAATTTGTAAACAAACAAGTTCAAAAAAGAGAAAAACTTCAGCAAAAGGATTTTAAAAACTTTTTGTTTATAAATGCTTGGTTCGAATTTGATTAGCTGGATTTCAACTTTCGTTACAAAATGTTATTTTTCACAAAAATATAATAAATTTCACAAAAATAACCTTTACTTTTCACAAAATGGGCCCCAAGATAAAAAAACTTGCATCGACCCCTGACTATATAAACAAACGTACCGCCAAGATATTTTCTTTAAAAGTTTAAATTGCTACTAAATGCTATTTATATAAATCATATTTATTGAAACAACATTAAAAAAAAAACATAAAGGAGAGGCAAAGGATTTATTTCATTATATTTTAGAGTATTTTTTAATATTTATCCTTCCAACTTAAAAGATCTCTAAATGTTCGCTCGTATAAATAGTCCTAAATGTTAGGGTTAAGACATATTTAATAAAAATATTGATATAAACTGACAAATATCACGCCATATATAAAATAACAATTAATATAAAACAGAATCATTATAAAAAACATAATTAGAGTATTTAAATCAGCAGAAATTCTTACCTTTTCAAGTATTCTTTCTTTAAAATTTTAACAACGTGGTGTTAGCCGCGTACTACACACCACACGTCTGTCGTCTGCTCAGCGGATATGGGGACAGTGAGGTCACGTCAACTGCGTCAGCTTACTGGATTTCCGCTCGCCAATGAGTGCTTTTTTATCGAGATGAGTTGTTTAGTATTCGCCCTTCTGGAGTGCATTAGGAAAATAAAAATTCAAATCATGATGAGTGAAACATTTAAAAATCAACTCATTCACGATCCAATAAATTAGAGCTCTTTTCTGAGAAGCAAAATCCACTCTTTCGTTTTAAGAGAGTATAATCAAAGACATATCAAACTTACCAAATGGCTAGATATTGGTTAATATACAAAAAGGTACGCTTACCTTTTTCCCATTCATTTCAATCCAGAAAATCTTCTTTATGAACAAACAACAAGCAATGGCGACTTTTTAAAAACATGTACTCCCCTATTGAAAACAATATTGAAAATGACTGCATACTGCCACCTGGTGGAAATATGAGGAAATTCATACACCGGGAGAGTAGTGACCAAAAAGTGAGGGACACAACATTAAACCCAACAAAAATAAATATTACTAATTTCACTCATATAAAAATTATATTATCATGCTACATGAGATTCATATTTATAATAAATGCATTGGGTCTTCAAAAAAAAAAAAATAATAATTGTTGTTTGTTGATGGTTTTTATGGTCAAGTTTTGGGTTGAGGACAGGGGACAGTAGTAAGTTTTGCTATATTTAAATTTCATTTTCAAGATTTAAAAAAAAAAAAAACAGATTTTTTAAGTAGAAGTAACATACATAATATTATATAACAATCACAGAGAAATATTTTAGCATTAAATGACAATTTTTATTGCAAAGAAATGCCGAGAGATATACTTGTGACTGTGAAATCACACTTATGAGATTTTGGCCCATAGGAAAGACATTTTTTACAAAAAAAGAAAAAAATTGAAAATATATGTAAAAAGCTTCAGAAATCTTTAATTTTGTAAACAGTAATGTCGATACATTGGCGAAGTAGAATCAACATCAACAGAAACGAAATTACAAATTTATTTGCAATGAACAAGGCTCAAATATATTCAATTTTATTTTACAATAAGTAAAAGTTATTAAAATTTACAATAAATAACTTTTAACTAAATTCTCTTAACTTAATCTCTATTAAAGTATTAAATAAAAAATCTAAATAAGACAATAAGAATAAAACTTTGATTAACAAATCTTCCTCCGAAATATTTTTTCTGACAGCCTTAAAAACACTCCAAGCATATCGCATTTGAACAAATTATTCACTAACAGATATTCAAAACAAGAGAGGTTCTTAATTTTATTTAAAGTTATCATTTATGCTTTAAATAAAAAAAAAAAAGCCTAGGAAAAGATAATCGAACTCAAAAACGAGTTTTCTTAGATAATGATGAAATTCTAATTCATGTGCAACGCACGTCCCACACAAATCGTACTTTATCTTTCAGATACATAAAAATATTTATTAATTTCCCTGTAAACAATAATTTAAAAACTTGCATTGCATTAAAATAAATATAATAGTGGGACGTCCGTTAATTATAGAACGTAACACAGCTTGATTAGTTTAAATATATTAATTCAAATTAAAAATGACTACTATTATAATTACATACAGCTATAATTTCTCCCGTATAATCTTTGTTTAACGTAAAAATTATACCCTCGAAAGTAAAGTTAATACAGCCTTATTACGTTCTTCTAGACAAGTCTAATATCTCATCCAAGATTAAACGTCAAGTTCTTAATTATTTCTCATGACACCCCCAATATAGTTCAGCTCAATGAACGTCAACGGCTCAAAATACGAAATGATGTCTTGGACACTTTCCTCCGAGATTAAAAATACGGCAAAAAGGAAAAAAGAAGAAGAAATAATAATAAAAATCGCGTCTTATTAAAAAAATGAAGAAAAAGGAGAAAGCCTTTCGAAATTATAATATTAAAAAAGCACGTCCTTCTTGAGGGTTATGTTAATCACGCATCGTGGAGTCTGCAATGTTGATGTCAATTAAGTGCTAACCAAGCCTTAGCACCGGTATCTAAAACTCCAATACAGCTGTGCACTGCTGTCCTCTTCTTCTTCTTCTCTCTCCCCCCCCCTTTCGTTTTTACTCTCCTTTTTCGAGAGAATAAAATGAATAAAATAATAATCGTATCTAATATCCAGGATAAAATACCGCCGCCAGAGAAAATGAGAGCAGAAAAGGAGGGGGGGAGGAGGACAGGCAAAAAAGTACACACAGAAGAGAAAAGATTAATATGAAAAAAGGATACGAAAAATAATATAACGCTGGGCGAAAGGGGAAAAAAGTAATTTTGGGGCTTCCAAATTTAATAAGAGTAAAGCGGCACGACTTTGGCGCCGCAGTGTTTTGCATTCCCGGCCCTTTGCGAAGTGTGCTTCTTTTATGCTGGAAGACATTATTACAAGCGCATATGCTGTCTTCTTTCGCTTCTTCCCAGGGCACGGGACGCTGGAAAAAATGCTTACGTGAATTAAGAGCGAAGGGAGTTTGAGTGCGCTCGAAATTTGGATGTTATTGCATGTGCTTGGGACGAGATTGAGGGAAATCGGGATTCACAGTTGGAGCTCTCCAAGAAGAATTTAGTTTAATTTACATCTGCTACCGTAGAATTAAGAAAACACCTGGACTATATATGCGCATGCTGAACTATATATTCATCATTGAGAATTAATTTTGAATGACTTGGAATAAGCAATAAATGAAATCTAATTATTCCAGAAAATATTCTTTTCTCATTGTTTAGACAGAGCAGTCTTTTTTGAATTAAAAGCTTCTTATGCAATGGTAGTAAGGCGGAAAAAATGAAAAAATAAAATCTCAAAAATTAGAGAAACGTTTAAAGAAAAACTAAAGTGAGAATGGCGGAGAAAAACCGATCATGGTTCTGTGACTGGAGAAGTGGCAATACTAAAATTTACGACTACCATTCTAAAATATACGACCGCGATTACGACTTCGCGTGTCATGTGATTTATATGTAATACAGCTTTTTTCTAAAAGGACTCGACCTTAAATCCTAAGATGTCTAAGCTGCATATATATTGGCACTAAATGAAATTTTAAAGGAACTAGCCGCTAATCCGTGGTTAGACCTGCTGCTGGCTTGCGGTTATTAGACTATATGTATTACTATGTTTAAGAATATGCCACAATCAAATCTATTTCACCAGTTTCCTCTTTTTCCACATACATTCAGCCTTAGTTTTGGAGTAACGCCATAACGTCAATATGGAAATGTTGATCACTTTCTTAAACTTTTATTATACGTCACTGAAATGTAAGTCCATGCAATATGGCTGGTGGTGGCAGCAATTGGATATCCAATGTTAATTTTCTATAGGCGTACCGAAAAAATCTTCTTGGAATAGAATTTTGATTTTAAAAAAAATTAAGGCATAGCTCTGCAAGGTAGTTTAAAGTATTCATTATAAACTCATTAAACTTCCGACTTTATGCTCCAATTTTTTTTATAATTCATTGAAAACTGATAAGCATAACTCCGAAAAAGCAGTAGTGTGGCGGCTATGAATTGGAGGTGTTTGGAATTCTTAAATGTTTCTTTAAAATATTGTAATGCTTTAAATGGGTAAGTTCAATAATAGGGCTCACTGCCAGTTGGCGTATTCTAACTATCATTGTTTGGCACAAAATTAAATTCAATGTTGTAACCAGGTTTATTTTGCGTAAGGCACGATAAACATTCAATGGTATCCTAGGTGTTCATTTTTTCGTTACACCTCATCCTTTTTATTTTCATTTGAGTTGCTTTATATTTTCGCATTCTTTTCCTTTAGCTTTATTCATTCTCTTTATTGTTTACACAAAGTTCGCTCTCTCTCTCTAAGTAATTCAGTGTTATCTTGCTTAATATTCTTGCAGTTTAAGTGAATTTTTCAGTAATTTCCGTGTAATTTGTGGCCTAATAATCCATAATCGGGTGCACAACCAAAGTGGTGTCAAAGATGCGCAAGGAAAAGGATAACTGAGGTTAGCATTAAATATTTGCGTTTCAGGCCAGGAAGGAAGGCTTACAAAGAGCTTAAGCTCAAAATCCCTGCCCAACATTATATATACACACAAGTAGTAATAATAATAATAATAATAATATAAAAAAACTCGTTGAAAAATGCATTACTTACCCATCATACGTAGTATAGGGTAAGTCTTGTGATCGTTTTAAAAAACGAAAACCATTTTTTGACGGATTTACACGTTTCAGACACTGGAGATTCCAAAAAACATATTTTTATGGGAAAAAAATTGCCGACCGTCTGTTTGTGTGTCTGTAAACGCTCTATCTCCCGATCAAATTGAAATAGAGACTTGAAATTTGGTATGTACTTAGTATGTAATAATGAGAAAAAGGCCTATTGAATTTCAGTAACCTCTATACTACATTTTTTGGATCCTCGAAATATTCGTTCTGATAAAAGGTATATAAAAATTTCCGAAATTGTTTATTTTAAGGAGTGAATATAAAAGACAATAAAAAACAAAAAGTTCGTATAAAGAATGAAGTTGATCGGATAATGAGTTGCCGAGATATTTGTAATCCTATTTTTCACATTCTTCGAGTTTTTCTGTCCCTGTATTTCATTCAAATTTCAATTCAAAGATATGTTTTAATTGGAAATAATACGCTTAATCCGACGCACTAAACTATTAGTTAATATGATTATCATTTTTGGAATTATAAGGATGTTTCTCTTACGCAATTCAGTAATAGAGCATGTAAGGTTTATGACGTCATCAAGCCAGGATTTTATTCGAATTGCAATGCATTTTATAAATAGTTTACACATGTTTTATTTTCATATTTTATATTATGCATATCCATGATGGGTAAGTATTACGGTAGCCCCCAACGACTAGTTTTACTTTGAAACAGACCATAATCGCTAAAAATCAGTTAACTCCATACTCATGTCCACCGTTTTCAGATGAAAAAAAAAGTTAACACATTTAATTACACCTTTAAAGAAACTTTATATAAATGCTGATTACACTAAGGATAATACTCTAAAGGTAATAACATAACTCAGTTTGTCGATCATTCTTTCCAGTGACATGTGTAACCTGATATAGCTTGGTTAATTACTCTATTAAATTTGTGGATAATAATCAGTGTGAGTTTGCTAGTTTATGGTTTGGTTACGTAGGCTAAAAACAGCCCAGAATTCCTTCTGAACCACTACACAGCCTCAAAGTGAAAACCGAAACTTCCACTTATGGCATAGACGTGGTTAATAAAATTAAAAATATAATTTTCTCATGTACACTCCATGCTTAAACAGTTCTCCATATCGTCTGGTAGTTAGGTCACTACCTGCTACTCCAGGAGTGGAAGTTTTGGTTTCCATTTTGAGGATGTGTCCCATGAGGAAGTCCCATGACGTACAAATATTTCCAATGCATCACTGATGGCGCTAAGCTACTCGCTATCGAAAGAGGTGTGCAATATTTGGCGAATCTTTTGGTGCTCTAAACGTTGTTTTATATACATGTTTTATATACGACACTATTCTGCATAGTGTCAAGTATCATCACATATTTCAAACACTTTAAATGTTTAATTTTTAGGTCTAATGAGAATTTAGGGGTTTAAGTGAATAGGATTTCATATTTAACAGAAGGAAAGATTGTAAATAATTTACTGTAATTGAGTTTATTAAATAAATATGTAAATCTCCAATTTTTATTTTGTACGCTGTAAGAGTAAAGTTTCTTTTATTTTACTTTAACAAAGATCGCAATAACAGGATATAAAATGTATTTTCAGACGAATATGTTTAATATATAGTAGATCTTTTGGTATTTGTGAAAGGGAAACTGAGTGTGAATTATATCAATTTAACGCCATCATAATAATTTAAATTCGCATTTCTTTTTAATATTTAAAAAAAACACGTTTTATAAAAAAAAATATGATGTCACTTTTTGATTTAAAAATCATATATTAATAATTCGAAATTCATCAAAACATTCTCACTTTCATTCTAAGGTGTTACAACAGCATATTAAAAAGACATTTTATATAAAATATATTAATTATTCTGTATTCAAAAAACGAAATTTCGAATTTAAAAGAAATCTACACGCTTAAATGGGTTAAAAAAAAGAAAGCCTGTGTCCTTCTTTTGGTTATAATTCACTTATATAGAAAGTTTAAAAGTAACCAATTCAGCCATTTTGATGACTTTGGTTGATCACGGAATCTATGACGTCATTTGAGCAAATCCATGCTATTGGCTGTCCCTGAACCCATTACATTTTTCCCTTCAGTTTTATTTATAAGATTTTACACACGATCACTTCTCAACCGGCGGTGCAATAATATTTTATTCTTCAATCGAATCATCTTAACACACTATCGATTGAAATAATATTCCATTTAATGTGATAAATTCTCAATGTCCCAAACATTTTTATTATTGGTTAATATAACAGATAATTTAAAGTAGCCCCTGTTTAATCAATAACCATGATAAAAGGAAATTTTTGATTTAAAAGTGAAACATATCATTTTTATACCCCATTCCTCCTTTAAAAGAATAAAACCTTCAAGCCTCTTTCAGTTATAATCAATCATTCTTGTACCTCAAATGAATCTAAAATCAATCCAAAACTCTTCATTTCAAACGACTCCTAACAAAATAATCTACATTCAAAACAGATTAAGATCCTGAATCAATCTCAAATGTTATATAAAGTTGCAAAGAATAGTGAGCAATTGTTTCGATATCCTTCATAAATATGTTTTGCTCAAATATAGTTTGGTTAATTATTCTATTAAATTTGTGGACAATATTAAGTGTGAGTTTGCTAGTTAATGGTTTGGTCACGTAGGCTAAAAATATCCCGGAATTCCTTCTGAACCACTACACAGCCTCAAAATGGAAACCAAAACTTCCACTCCTGGAGTAGCAGCTAGTGACCTAACTACCAGACGATATGAAGAACTGTTTAAGCATGAAGTGTACATGAGGAAATTATATTTTTAATTTTATTAACCACGTCTATGCCATAAGTGGAAGTTTCGGTTTTCACTTTGAGGCTGTGTAGTGGTTCAGAAGGAATTCTGGGCTGTTTTTAGCCTACGTAACCAAACCATAAACTAGCAAACTCACACTGATTATTATCCACAAATTTAGTAGAGTAATTAACGAAGCTATATCAGGTTACACATGTCACTGGAAAGAATGATCGACAAACTGAGTTATGCTATTACCTTTAGAGTGTTATCCTTAGTGTAATCAGCATTTATATAAAGTTTCTTTAAAGGTGTAATTAAATGTGTTAACTTCTTTTTTTAATTCTAACACGTAAAAAGCACGACATATCAGAATAAACGATATAAAGAGGTGTGATATAACGGGGAAAGGGTAATACTGTATTACAGTATTAAACAGAATTGAAAAGTAGTGAAGTCACCAACAATTTAATCAATAACCCCGATAACAGAAATCTTTTCTTTTAAAAGTGAAATAAATCATTTTTATGTTATTCCTTTTTATACTCATTAAAACAAAACAAATCAAAACAAAACAAAAAAAAAAATGAAGGAAAAAGAAACAATTTTTCTCTTTTCATAAACAAAAATTCTCATCCGGCCATTATCATTCTCGCACCTCAAATGAATCCGAAATCAATCCAACTCTTCTTTTCAAACGACTCCTCAATAAGTCTCCATTCCAAACAGATTAAGATCCTCAATCGCCTTTTTACCTCTTTCTTCTCAAATCAAACGTTTCTTCGCCGAAATCAATCATGGCCATCGACGCCCGATCGTCATCCATGAATCCTAAACGATGCCCAATAGAATCCCAGAAGGTGGGGGGCAAAAAATCCCACCGGAAAAAAATGGACGAATAGGAGGCTAGGATTCCTTCCCTTTCGATCATCTTACGACACGTAATGCCTCACTATGAAAATTACATTAACATTTTCTTTCCGAGGCCCCCATAATTCTTGACGCTTCTCATCATCCATCTCAGTCGAAGGGGAACTTATTATTCCTCTTCTCTTGGTGAGGGAGAAGGGAAAATCAAGATGAACGTACCCAGTGAGAGGCACTGACTGAGCCGATTGCCATGGGAAAAAAAAATACTATATAGAGCTGAAAAGAGTTAAGGGCAATTGTTTGGATAACCTTGATATATATGTGATGTGGTTCAAATATAGTTTGGTTAAGTTTGTCGAAAACATTAACTGTGCGTTGAATAGTTTACGATCATATTTTGTTGATGAAGGACTAAAAAGAAAAAAATGTGTCTTATGGGGAAAATATTACACAGAGCTGCAAAATATTGAAAGCAATTGTTTGGACAGTCTTGATACAGATGTTGTGGTCCAAATATAAGTTGATAAATTCTCAAGTTTGTTGATAATATTAACTAAGGGTTGGATATTTCAGGAGAACTTCCGTCCTACTTTAGTAATGAGGCCCAAACAGTCAGAAAATATCAAGATGAATATACCCAATCAAAGGCTGAATCGATTACTGAAAAATAGTACTATATAAAGTTATATAGAGTTGAAATTGTTTGGACAATCTTGATAAAGATGTTGTGGTCTGAATATAGTTTAGTTAATTATTCTGTTAAATTTATGGATAATATCAACTATAAGTTACTAGTTTAAGAGCACTATTGTTACAGTTTATCAATAAAAAATCATGGGAAATCAAGATGAGCATTCCAAATGAGAGGCACTGACTGAGGAGATTGCCATTAAAAAATATTACACAGATTTGCAAAGAGATGATAGTATTTATTTGGATAGCTTTTGATAAAGATGTTGTGGTCCAAATATAGTTTGATTAATGCATCACTTAAGTTTGTGTATAATATTAACTATGAGTTGCTAGATTAGGAAAGCTTGCCGATGAAAGATTGCAATTTTCTGATGGTAGTTAAACTTGGACTTCAGTTTTAAAATGCATTCTGAACCACTATGAAGATTTAAATCCAAAGCGCAAGTCTAACCTGGACTTGTACTCCAGCAACTTGGTATCTTAACTGCCAGTAAATTAATATACTCAGTAAGAGGAATTGAGTGGCCCGATTAACATGAAAAAAAAAATACCATGTAAAAGTTGCAAAGAGTTGAGAACAATTGCTTGGATAACTTTGCTAAAAATACTATGGTCTAAATATGATTAATCCTTCCCTTAATTTTTGGATAATAGTAACCATAGATTGGATAGTTTAGGAGCGCTATGCGGTCGTACTTTATTGATGCAGGGCTAAAAAGCCAGAACTTTTGTCTTAAAATGCATTACAGACCACTACGAATACCTTAAGCCAAAGGGGAAATCGACGCTGGTACCTGTCGACTAGCAAGCAACTCATGATATAACTACTAAATAATTATTGTACTCAGTGAGAGGCACTAACGAAGCCGATTGCCATGGGAAAATTATATAGAGTTACAAAGAATTAAGGACAATTGTTTGGATTGCCTTGGTAAAGATGTTGTAGTATAAATATAGTTCGGTTAATTCTTCTCTTAAGTTTGAAAATTATATTAACTATAAGTTAGTTAGTTTAGAAGCGCTACACTACAATCATATATTAGTAATCGGGCTTAAACAGCCAAGGAAAATCAAGACGAATGTACCCTGTGAGAGACACTGACTGAGCCGACTACCATGGACAAAATATATGATATAGGGTTGCAATGGGTTGAGAACAATTACTTGGATAGCCTTAATATTGTGGTCCAAATATATTATAATTTGTTTAATTCTTTTCATATAGGTTTGTGTATACTATCAACTAAGGGTTGTCAAAGTTTAGGAGCGCTATGGTCATAATTTACTAATGAGGCCTAAACAGCCAGGAAAATCAAGATTGTACCTAGTAAGAGGCAATAAATGAGCTGACTGCCATGAGAAAAGGAAAAAAAACGTTATTTAGAGCTGTAAATAGTTGAAAGCAAGTATTTGGATAACCTTCATAAAGATGCGATTCAAATATAGTTTGTTTAATTCTTCTCTTAAGTCTGTGGATAGTATTAACTATTTCTGCCCGTTGGTAATTCCTCTAATTGCACAGCCAGTCGATGCGGAGTTGCCGAATTTTTAATTTCAGGGTGAAGGGGGAGGGGGGGGGCAATCGTCCATGAAGTTTACAGAAGCCCAGTTGAAGAAATGAAAAGGTAGAATTCAGATAATTTATTTTATGTTTTCAAGGGAGGAAATGCCCCTTTAAAAATTTCCAGAGGATGGGAACGTGCCCCTTTGCCTCCCCGTAGTCGGTGCCTATCAGTCGATATAACATTACTAAAAAGTCACAAAAAGTCACATATTTCACTATCCCAACTCTGACAAAAATGTGGCTTCACCTAATAAAAATCGTCACATAATGCTTCATAAATTCCTCATAACGACGCATAGAAGAAAAACGTATTTATAAAAATGCCTTACTGCAGTATATTTCATAAGGGAGGACCAGATTTAATTTTCTGATTACGCGCTTATTGTCAATACAGGCCAGATTAAACTTAAAATACCCCGCTCCAGGATTTCTCATCCAAAATATGTCGCGAATAATATATTATAAAAACTAGGGGATCCAACCCGTTCATTAATTGCAGATTACCATCCTGGCAGGCTTTCCTGGTTACAGTAGGCAGATGAAACCATTTTTTGAAATTGAAAACTGTAATAGAATTTTTAAATTTAACATTTTTTTAGATCGTGCACTAAGAATATCAAAAAGCATTTTTATATGAAAAATATCAACTATGTATTCAAGTAAAGTTTTGAAATATATTAAAAGCGATACTTTGATATTAGCCACATGCTATGGGTTAGTTAGCCGAAGAAATCGCCAAAATTTTCGCTATTTACAGCCGTCTTTTTGATTCAGTTTATTTAAGTGTTCAAACGCGTAGTTCAATTACATATATGTTAAATTTGTGGGTGTTTTTTTTAATTGTTCATTTATTTATTTACTGATTAAGTTTTAATTTTGTTATGGAATATTAGCCGGAAACAAATGCTGTACTATTAATATTGTTTTAGGAGCATACGGGTTAATCTTCCGTAATTGATGTGCACGCAATAGAGATAGATTTTTTTTTAAATCACGCTTAAAAATTATCTTATACAAACCATAAACAATCAGTAAATTAAAATGTGGTTTTCAGACAAATTGCATTTGTAAGTACATTTTATTTCTTATTTGACGGTGTAATAATTTAAATTGTACGATGTTTAGAAGTTAAAAAAATTGCAGTAAAAGATTGCAATTTATTGGTCAGGTGTTGCCACCGTCAATGTGACGTCAGCGTTACTCACAAGCATGTATTTGCATTTATAATTTGATATGAAATCTTTATGATTTAAAAGAAATGAAAGTTTTAGCTTTATCATTCTTTGTCACACGATTCTTTAACACATATGCCAGAAAGAGAGTTTAAAATATAACTAACAATAGAATTTTTATTTTGAATGTATCAAAAAATTCTTTCGTACTTTTTAGTTTATCAAAAGAGTTGTACATTTTTAAAGCTAATAATATTAAATTGCACAGTAATTTTTTCGAGGAAATTTATTTTCTTCTGGCGCATATCACCGAAGATTAGATCATTATCAAATTACAGTGAAATTAGAAGAAATTAGCAAAGAAAAAATATTCTACATTTACAAAATTAAAAAGAGTAACGTTATGAAATTATACGTCTTCAAAATGAAAATAAAAAATAAATAAAGCGTTTTAAACTTAACAAGAATAAAAGTGATTTCATGTAAATGTAAGTAAAAGTTTGAAAGATTTATTAAAAGTTCTGAATGAAAAAAGAAATTTTCGAAACACTTAATGAGTGACAAAAAAGAAACAATTTTTAAGATGCTCAAGTGCTTTCATTTTTCTATTAATTTTAAACTATAAAAGAAAATCCATAATCTTTTAGGGTTTTTTAACCAGTCAAATTTAGTTGTTTTTAAGAATAACAATAAAAAAATCGTTCGGGTTATTTGATTATAATCATCAGCATCTGTTACAGCAATATTTCTACGTACGTTTACCAACATTAGGATAAAAAAATTTATGCACAGAAAGTTGATACAAATTAGAAATTGATTGACAAATCACAAAACAAAGAATATATTATAGTTCATTGGCTTATATTAAATTTTGAGATTTAGTTTATTTTTATGCATTTTATGAAAAAAAATGTACATAAATTAGGCTAAATAAAGTCAAAGAAATTGCTTTTAATTCGATCTTTTGATCATCTTTTTAAAAATTACACGAATTATTCTTTTTTGGTATAACAATGTTATCATTTATGAATATACAAAATAAAATTGTCATATCTTATAACTTGCGACCTATTATGTCTTTAAATGAAAGATGTTATGAATTTTAGAATGTATCTCGACTTTTCATACAGAGGCTGTTGGCACATTTTTTAGATGAGTTTGATAAATGATTTAAAAAATGGAATTATTTTGGAGGAAAAAATTCTAGCAACAACTTACTATTTGTAATTTATATTATCGTCTGATACTTTCAAATTTATTCTTTTTTAAGATGGCGCATGCAAACAAGCTGTGAATCGGAGGATACTTTTTTTTGTTTTCCAAATTCTTATTCAAAAGTTTAAAAGGATTGTAAAGCGCACATCACTGTTACACGAAAAGTGCTATGCCGAAAATCAGTACTTATACACAGTAAAAATACTCTAAATGAGAAAAATAACATGAAAAAAAAAGACTGGCATTTGAAGGTTGAAAATGAAGTTTCAGGTGAGGATTTAAGACTGCCGCAAATTTCTTTTACAATAGGACAATAAAAATAAGAAAATTGGACAAAAATGTTACAATCCATTCAAGATACTATTAAGAGAATGTGTTACGTCCAGAATTTTTTTTTTTCCCAATGACTTTCAAAGAGTGAAATTGCGTCAAGGCAAAGCCACTCATGCTTAATAAACTACCGCTGTATTCGCTGAATAAATAAAAACTCACACAAGTATTGCATTTATGCCTTTAAACATATTCCTAAGAAGTTATTTGACGTTTCAGTTATGTTTTATTGTGCATTTGGTCCACTAAAAAGATCTCTTTGTAAGCGCAAAACCACCACGAATTGTCATAAAAAATAAATAAAATTGTCATATCTTATAACTTGCGACCTATCTTGATAATGACTAATGGAAAGTTTTTATAACGGCATGGGAAGAAATACCCATGTACATTTTACAAAAAAATCTTCTATCATAGAATACTTCACACAAATATAGTAACCAAAAACAAGCTTATCAGACCGATCATTAAAAAAAAAATAATAGTTACATTTTAATCATAAAAAACAACCCCGAAATCGTTTACAAAATGTGGGAACATATTTGAAAAAAAAAAAAAAAAAAAAAAAAAAAAAAACATGTGATTTCATTTAATTTTTATTGATTAAAAATGATCATGATGATTATTCATTTTTTGTCGCGTGTATGTGTATGTATACGACTCGAATTAATGCATTTTTCAATACTAGGACTTCCCTCAAAGGGTCTGAGTGATATTGCTGAGAACATGGGGTTAACAATTACGATATAAAGAAGATACAATATATAAAAAAAGAGCAAATTAAATGATAGAATTACAAGATATCATATGTAAATTCATATATACTGTTATGTTTTCATATACACATATTTATAACATTTGGCAAAGCATCTCATTTTCTTAAGCGGGTATTGCTCAAAACTTTTTTTTTTTAAAAAAAGAAGAAGAAGAAGAAGCCGAATCTTTTAAAACGCCAAGCTTTTTAAAGTTTCGTAATCGGATTTGCAGCAAAGAGCGTATTTTAGCAAGCGTAGTTTAACGCAAATTTAATTTCATTGATGCAACATTTTCTTTGTAACAAAAATTTACATTTGAATTAAAAAATATGCCTCCTTGTTTATTTGATTAACTATTTATAGAAACTCGTACACTTCAAACCACATTGATAACATGCTTTGCTATAAACCTGATTACCAAATTGTAGCCTAAATTCCTACTAAAGTACATAAAAAATCTTTCGATGACTTCTGTAAAGATAAATTTTACATTAAATTTCAATATCGGCGAAATTGAAAAAAAATATATATATATATCAAAGCTAATACTTCTTAATTATTTTCTAGGAGGCTCTCCCCCCTGCGCCTTTACTACATCAAACCCCAGACTTTTCTTCTGCCGGCCTGTCTGTCTCTCTCTACAATCTGTTTGTTTCCCTATCCGTTCTTCTACCCATCTCTCCACCCGACTGACTCTCTCTCTACACACCTCTCTACATGTCTGTATATTTCTTTACTGGTCTCGCTACCCGCCTATCTGTTTCTCTAACCGTCTGTCTACCCGTCTAACTACCCGTATGTCTAGCCGTGTCTGTATACCGTGTCTCTCTCCGTACCCATCTGTCTACTCGTCTGTATACCCATCTCACTATCCATCTGTCTTTCTACCCTACCATTTAACCGTCTCTCTACCCTTCTGTCTATACGTTTCTCTAACTGTCTCGCTTCCCGTTTCACTACCCGTCTCTCGACACGTCTGTCTGTCTATCTACCCCTCTCTCTACCCGTCTGTCAACTCGTCTCTGTACTCATCTCTATACTCGTCTCTCTATCCACCACGCTATCCGTCTCACAACCTTTCCCTCTACATCCTGTCTACCGGTCTCACTACTCGACTCGCTTCCCGTCTCCCTACCCATCTCGCTACCCCTCTGTCAACCCTCTTTTTTACCTGTCTCGTTATCCGTCTGTCTATTCATTTTGCTACCCGTTTGCTATCTATGTCGCTATCAGTCCATCTACCTGTCTGTCTACCCGTTTGTTTACACGTCTCTCTACCTCTCGCCACCTCTTCCCAATGTTTAAACAATTTAGTATACAGAAGCCGTTCATCTGTTATTAAATGCAAACAGGAGTAATTTATCTAATAAGAATAATCAGATGCAACTTTTTAAATACATACATAAACCACCATAATAATTCATCAGGTTTATTTTCATAGTAGTTTATGTCATTTGGCAGTAAATCTCAACTTCTTAAACTCGAACTGCGTCAAGCTTTTTAAAAAAGCCCCAAGCTAAGCCCATAACTGGGAAGGGAAAGTACCCTCAGGGCTATTAGATACATGTTATCAAGTTAAGTGAAAGTTTCGTAATCGGGCTCGCAGCCAATTGCTTATGTCAGAAAGCGTGGCTTAACGCCATTTTAAATTAATTTCTGCAACTTTTTTTTTTTGGGGGGGAGGGGGGGTGCGGGGGGAGGTTGCAAATATTTTCACTTAAATTCAAACTTTCCCCAACATGTTAATATTAATGTTGTTTGTATTATTAATTAATACTTTGGTGACAGAGCTTCATTCGAAAAAAAATGTAAAAGACTTCTACTACAGTTTTTTTTTCTAGGAGAAACATCCGTAATCGGGCCCAAAGCTAATCGGAGAATTTAATGTCATTATTGTTTTTAACTTCTACAGAGTTAAAAAAATATTGTTGCTAGCATTACTCTTGTTGAAGACCAGACTTGTCTGTGTATCTGAATGGGGAAGAGTTCCGTATCATGTGCTGGTTGGCGCCATTGGGGAAAAAATTAAAAATGGTGCTAATAGGCAGTTTTAGCATCTTACCAAATTTTTCTAGAGAGTGGAAAACATGTTTTTCAAATATTTACAAATATACGTTTATTAAACCATGTTTTTGCGCCATCTTAAAAAATTAAGTACGATGCTAAAATAAAATTTTATTGCCATTTTTGATATTTTAACAAGTAATGAAAATACATAACAAACATATTTAATAAAATTAAGAGACATTTTTGTGATAAATAATTGTTATTGTCAGGGGGGCAAATTGTAAACAATTAATAAGCGAACTAAAAATTTACCGAAAATAACTTGTGGGAATCGCAGGAAAGAAATATCGGATATAAATAACATTTAAAATCTTAAAATGGTGAAGTGGTCGATATAAAAATGCAAAACATTATACGCCTGATATAAGTATTTTTTTATTTTTTTATATTTCCGAAAGCACAGATAAAAGGGTAAAAATTCTGGCACAGATGTCATATACTCACCACGTTGGCGCGATTTTTTTCCTCTCCAATTTGGCGAAAACTGTTTGTTATGTTTATTTACTTTTATTTTTTATTTTAGTTCTATAGATTATTTTTATATGTATATCAATATTTATTTATATCAAACTATTATTTATTTATTTTTATATCATTTTTTTAAATAATAGAAGCTATTTCATTTATTACGTTATTTTATTTTTATATATAAATAAAAATTCACGTGCTATTATTGCACGCTAATTCGTTAGTAATATTCAAAAATAAAGTTTTCGCCAAATTGGCGGGGAAAAAAATCGTGCTAAAGTGGTGTGTATAGGACATCTGTGCCTTGTTTTCATTTCACATATGTATTGGTACTTTCATGTTAACTTGGCGCAGTTGATAAATCGCCAAATATTGTTTTCATGACATCTTAATATTTCATTAATTTCATTTAACTATAAACCTTTCACTCATTTCACTTGAAATGCATATATTAAAAATACATGTCTTTTACTCATTTAATTTAAAATACATGCTTTTCACTAAGTCCATTTAAAATACTAAAAAGGAAAAGAAAATACGAAGAAATAATGCCACAAAAAACCTTTTATTTAAACATCAAAGGAATGTTTCTGATTTACACACGCGAAATAAAAAATCTAGGCTAATGGTGAGATTTGCGCCAAATTTCTAATACTCAGTTATTGCGGGTTTTTTTCTTTCAAACAGAAAAAATTCCAGATTAATTTTCCATTTTTATTAAATGAAAATTTGCTTTATTGTACTGTTTTGATCATTGTACCATGGCCTACGTTATGACCATGTATAACGTAGGTCACGATTGTACTGATATTGTATTTCACTGTGCGTGCATATTTTTTTGCTCCGTGTTACTTCATGAACTTTTGAAATCCTATTATTTACGAAAATCTCCGCCGGCGAAAATGACGTATGCACTAAATTTTCGTGACGTATATGTACTTTAATTGTGCTTTTTTTTAAATTTATTTTTTAATATAACTTCCAAACGGTTTGACATTTATTCTTGGTAATAAATAGTCGTCGTTGTCACCTTTATAGGTACCTGCTGTGAAAATTTGAACGAAATACGTTAAATATTTTTTGAGTTATGCTTGACGAAAGGTTTTAATATCCATCGTAGCTATATATGGGGCAAAGTAATACTGCGCTGTGTATGAGTCTTCGTGTTCACTCAGACAATTATTGGATTGATTTCTCATTAATGTTCCTATTAAAAATTTCTGCTATCTAGTGCATTTTAAACTTGAATTTTGTGTTCTGTAATTATTGTTTCTTATTGTTCCTATTACATTTTCAGATATACCTAATTACCGATGTCTTATTATAAAATAACAAATTTATATTTAAGAAGAAAATTTATAATAACCTTTTCGTGAAGCAATGAACATTTTTCACAGGATTGTACCACATTTTGCTTAAGGAGTTTTTATACCCTTTGAACTACTTTTTGTTTGTTTGTTATTGTTGTTTAAATATTTTATAATACCTTTCTGACATATTATTAACCCCTACGGGACCGGCGGCTTTTACACAAATTTTATTCGGTTGGCACCACTTTTTAAAAAAAAGCTACATTTACTTAAACTATCACAAAAATGCTCAAATTAGAGAAAGCAAATATTACTTTTATTTTTTACTGGTGCCTGAAACAAATTCTGTATGCTCTTTTAGAGGGTGCATATATGCAACCATGGTCCCGAATGGGTTAAATGGTTTTATGAAAAATAAAACCCAATTTAATCAAGAAAAAAAAAATCCATTTCTTAAAGCAAAATTCAAAAAGTTTAATTAAAAACATTTTCAGAAAATTTTCAAACCACATTTCTCCTACAACTTTGAACTTTCTAAATCTTTTTTCATACATTTCTTACGAGTGTAATATTTAACTTTAAAGACCATATTTCCTAAAAGTTAATTATTTCAAGAAAAAATAAATAAAGTTGCATGACACAGAAAAAATACAGTAGAAATACTTAACATTTTTATTTTTAAAGAATAAATTGTTTATATTACTGAAAATCAAATCCATAATATTATGAAAAGCTCGATAAGGATCGTCATATGAGTCAAATAAATAAATGTGTAGAAAAGTATGCAAGAAAAGACAATTTATTATCATTAAAATAAAATTACGTATGCTAAAAGTGATTACAGTAAACATAAAGGCTTAAAACCTTTCAAACTTTTTAATAAACAGACCTACTAGTTTCGTACACGCAAACGGTGACATTCTCAAGATCAGTAATAATAAATAAACTGTTTTCGCAAAAAAATTGAAATACGTATTTGATAAAAAATTTTGTATGGATGCAACCCATATCTTTCATATATCTTTGCAAAGAAGTTTTCGATATTTGCAATTGTTGTGACTTTTTTCGTGTTAATGTAGATGACTGTTTCTGGAAAAAAAAATCGAGTACACTTTCTACGTTATAATATGCAATAACGCTATAATTTCTCCCATCATTTTCTCTTGTATCCCAATTACTTTCAGTGGGTGAAATCGAGAGAAAAACATAAAAAAGATAAAAGTGGAATGTGGAAAATTAATAATATAAACAGATGGAAATCCCACACCCTCACCTTTAGTTTAAAACACTGTATCTTAGCATAAAATAATCAATTTACCAAGAGTCTCCTTTTGGCCAAATTCTTTATGATAGACTCGTCTAACCAAGGCATAACTTAGATAATTTTCATAAAATTTGTTTACAATAAATAATAGCTCTTGAAGAGTTAAACATTTTATATCTTAAATTATTCAACCGCATAAAAAAGCAATGCGTATAAAATGTACTTATATATACTTTAATGCTATTAAATGCTGTAGAAAAATCATTAAAAATGCAATCGTGAGACCAAAATGCTTTTTATCGTATTTTTTGGGCTACCCTGTATTTATTTTGTCGTAAAATAATTTTTACCCTCTAAATATTGCACATATTCCCCACAGTACTTATGTAACTTGATGGGATACTACTTTTAATAGGATAATTCCATTCTCGAATTATGAAAATAAAAATTTTAACCGGTAATATCAGTATTTAGATATTCAATAATTACAGGCAAGGCACAAATGTTGCCTATAAAACTAGTCTTTTTGCGTTGTTATAATTATATCTGGAAAGCAAAATTGATTTGTTTAAAAGTAATTAAAAAGTTAAAATTTTACTTTAAATAAAAACAAACAACTCAGCGCATAACCATTAGGTAATCGGATGGTAAGTTATTTTTAAGCAAACATTTTTCATTTTAGAAAGTTCATTATCTGGACTTTCGAAATTGCATGTTATTTGCCTATAAAACTATTTTTTTTTTGTGTGTGTCACAAGAATTGCATCTGGGAAGCAAAAGCAATCTGGTGGCGTTTTCTTTATTTAGTTGAATGCTATATAAATATTTGAATCATTATTCATCTTTAATTAATAGTTAGAAGTTAATTATTTTTATACTATCCGGTAAGTCGCATCGTCAATTATTTGTTCAATATTTACATAAGTTTCTCTAGGACCCAACGACGGGGATTAGGAGTTAATCTATCAAATTAGTTGCTGAAGAATTCAAATAAAGTTGCTACTTGACAAAGATTTCTATTTTAATGCATACAGTTTTTATATTTATAAACGTTATTCAATTAATACAGGTTACCGTAAATGTTTGAGACTATAATTATTCATTCATGTTAATTATTCATACTACATATGAAATCTATAGCTGCATGCACTATTATTACTATATTGTCTTTACATTGTTATAATTATATCCAGAAAGAAAAAAAAATGCAATTAAGATATTTTTAAACATAAAATAATGTGTAAGATGTATTTTTATCATATAAATTTTTTCTTTAAATATACTGAAAAAAGTCCTACGCTAATTATGTATCTTAATGGTACATTATTTTTAATATGATAAATCATTTCTGGAATCCTAAAAATAAAAATTTTATTCAATTGTTGCCTGTAAAACTTGTTTCTTTGCATCGTTCGAATTATATCTGGAAAGAAAAGACGATCTGTTTGCATTTCAGTTAACCAATTAAAAAAAAATTAAAATTATCTTTTAAATAATTAAAAATCCCTCAACGCATAACTATTTAGAACTACAAAAAAATATTTTAAAGCATTATAAAAAATAATGAAAAATTTAATCCTAAATGTTATAACAGTGTTTATCTTCGTTCTTGAAAGAAATTAATTCCAAAGAATTGTTCAAGAATCGAATCATATTTTACCATAAGAGATAATGAAATACCATTAATTGGTTCTCACCTCCCAAGTTACTACCTATATTTATCTGTTTAGAACAGTACACCGTATAGGTCAATAGAGCAAAATATATACACTGCTCAAAACAATTAAAGGATATTGCAGTTTTAGGTGGATTTTGTATCTGGGAAACTTTTTAGCTGATTGATACATGGTCGACAGACATAGTAGGTTATATGAGAATAAATTACACATGTTTGGCAGAAAAAAATGCATTTTATAGCGCATTTGTGTACAAAAGGAAAAAAACACAATTTGTGCATATGAGAAAAAAAGAATAAGAAAAGGTGTTTTCTTCAAAGAAAATCATTTTCAGTAGGGGGTATGGTTTCCACGGGCGGCCAGCAACGTTGAACACCTTTGAGGCATGGACTCAATGAGGCTATTAATGACGAGGTGGGGTATTCTGCCCCACTCTTCCAGAAGAGCTCTTTCCAGTTCTTGGAGAGTTTGTGGGGGTTGTTGGCGGCCAGAAACTCGTCTTCCTAGAGCATCCCAAACGTGCTCGATTGGATTCATGTCTGGAGAACACGCTGTCCATTCCATTCGAACGATTCCTTCCTCGAACAGGAAATCCTCCACCAGGTTTGCACGATGTGGCCTGCAGTTATCGTCCATTAAAATGAAGTTATCTCCGATTGCTGCAGCGTAAGGGACTACAATAGGTCTGAGGATCTCATCCCTATATCGGCGACCAGTCAGAGCTCCATCTCGAATGATGTAGAGGTCAGTGCGCCCATCAATGGAGATGCCACCATACACCAACACTCCTCCACCGCCAAATCTGACACTTTCGTGCACGAACGCAGGATTATTCCTACTGACACGGTCCCTCCAGATGAAAATACGCCTATTATCCGGATGCACAGAAAAACGGGACTCGTCAGAAAACAGAATATTGCTCCATTCATTTCTCCTCCAGTTGACATGCTCGGTTGCCCAATCCCTGCGGTCGCGACGATGCCTTGATGTTAATCTAACACATACCATCGGTCGGCGAGCATACAGACCTACAGCATGGAGCCGGTTTCGGACAGTCTGAGTTGAAATCGTGGTGCCTGTAGCCGAGCGAAGGTGTTGTTGGAGAAGAGTAGCGTTCATGTTTCGGTGTCTCCGAGCTGTTAACGCTAAATACCGATCTTCATTGGGCGTTGTTGCCCGTCTAAGACCTTGCCCTGGTCTTCGGCCTGCACATCCACTCTCCAAAAAACTGTTCCAGATCCTGGAAATGACACTTTGTGACACTCCAATGGCTTGCGCTACTTCGGCTTGAGTTTGGCCCCCTTCTAACCTATCAACAATTCTCCAAGCTTCTGAATCTGTCAAATGACTTCGCTGAGACATCGTACTCATCGAAACAAAGCAATCACTGAATGCCGATCATCCTTGTCTTCATTCTCTTTTATCCAGTTGAAAGTCTAATTTCATTCGCTGCCGCTGAAGCGACGTTTTTGACGTCGAACTCAAAATTTGCATACTCCGCAGTTTGAAAACCAGAAAAATTTGCATTTGTGATTCTCTTCTTCTATTTTCGGCAAAAAAAATTTCGTTTATATCTTTATTTTATATAAAACTTCAAATATCCTTTAATTGTTTTGAGCAGTGTATATAGAAAACATATTAAATTGCTGTACATTAGAAGAGCCCCTTGTACCGCATGCCACTTTTTGTTTAAAGCATAAACGCTGAACTACTAATTACTTTCAAAACTGTTAAATTAATTTGCACGCATGTTTATAATATTTAATTCTTATTGAAAATATCGCACATGCTTAAAATTGGAAATTATGCAAATAGAATCATTTTCCTAAAACATTGAAAATGTATCTAGGTACAAGAACACCCATATACATAAGGTCACTCCTTGAAATTTTGAATTTACACTCTATAATAAACAAGAACACCAATAGGAAATTTTGAATTTACACATTATAATGAACATGGACACCAATACACTTAGGGCCATTCTTTGAAATTTTGAATTTAATCTCTATAATAAACAAGAAACCAACATTTAAAATTTTATAAAACAAGCAATCATAGATAACACATGCGTTAAGAAGCCATGAATTCAAAATATGTTTAAAATTGCATTTTTTTAATAATGCGAAAAATAACTCACAAATTAACATTATCACTGCGATACCATATAGGAACTATTTAAATTTCAATATTCAATTTTTCAAAATTCGATTATGTAAGCTTTATACATAAAATAAAAATACATTTTCATGAACTATTCTACATTGTAATTTGAAATTTTATCTAGTAACAAGGCAGGTCTACAGGTACATGATTTAGGAACAAAGTAATCTAGGTGATATAAACAATATCTCATTTAGCACTTCAGATAACAAGTAAAACTAGGTATTGTTACTAAAAGGAAAATATTTTTCTTATCTTTGTTAAATATTAAAACAATTCAGTTGCAAAATTTTAGTTTTGTCCTTTCAAGACGGCTACAATAGTAACAAGAACGAAAAATCCTGCGTCAAGCATAGATTATGAAACACTTTCCAACACAGCCAGAAAACTGTAATGAAACTTCACCGTTAAATAAGGTAAAAGAAGATATGTAAGTAAACAGTTTAGAAAACACATAACACACTGAAAAATAGTTTTCGAAATTACCTTCCAGTGTCAAAAATGTTGTCGAATTATTTGGTGCAGCCCTGTATGGGATCAATAGATGTGAATATACAGTATGATAAAATTTAGTTCAGTTAGAATATTCACATTCAGCAATTTTCGCCAATCGATGGAAATGCACTCGAAATCTTTTGTACAGCCCTGTATATTACCTGAAGACTTTTTTACACACCACCTATTAAGCTAAAATGCAACTTAAAACACACTTGCAGCAATTACCAATCGTAAACGATAATGTATATTTTTTTCTTCGTAGCCCTGTATATGATGTTATTTATATTCCACAAACTTCTATTAGTCTACTAAATATAGTTCAGCAGAAAAATGCGTAAACACAATTAAAAACTACCCTTAAGCAATTCACTCCCATAGTCTGTAGTACTTACGAATTTCCTTGTGTAGCCCTGTATATGGTCAACCGAGTTTATAAATGCACATGTACTATGAAAAAAAACAAGAACGAAAAATCATGCATCAAGCATAGATTATGTAACACTTTCCAACACTTCCAAAATAACTTTGAAAATCTTTACCGTAAGGTGTACGATGATATCTAACTAAACAATTTTGAAAAACGCATAACATATTTAAAAATCCAATTTCAGGAATTACCAACAATATTCGGAAAAATATCCGAATACTTTTATTCAGCCCTGTATATGATCTATAGATTTGTATATATACTACATAGGATGCTAAATTTTAGTTTAGTTAGGAAACGCGTAGCACAATTTAAAATTCTCCTTCTGGAGTTTCTGTCAGTAAACGGAAATGTGTTCGCGAACTTTTGTGCTGCCCTGTATATGATCTACAGAATTTATACACACCAAGTAATAGACAAAAAGTGAGTTAAATTTAAAATCGCGTTCAGCAACTTAAAACGCACTTCCAGGAAATATTGTTAACAGACAGAGAATTCTTTTGTGTGTCCCTGTAAATGAACGATGACTGCTATGCACACAATATTCTGTAAGTAAGCCTCTTGTAATAAACCTTAGAGATATACAGGGTGATTTTTTTTAAAGTTGTGAAAGTAAAACCCTATAACGAAAGAACCACTGATCCAAATGACCGGAAATTTCACCAGTATGCTCCCAAAGCAATGGGGATTTTTTAGGCATGGTTAAAAAACTTAAAATCTCACCGACAGATGGCGCTGTATATGCAGCAAAGTCGAGAGAGGAGCTTGTGCAAGACACACGCACAGTGGATACTCTTCACTTTGTTGTGGAACATGCGGTTTCACGTTTCCAACTCGTAGCTGAAAACATTGGAAAGCACACTGAAAATCGTATGCGTTAGTTGCGCAGTTCTGTACGAATGTTTTACTCCATATTTTTATTTCGTTCTGTTTCTGCAGGTGTTTGCAGTTCCTTTTCCCAATTACTGCATTCTGTATGTTTTTGATATACAGAATGCAGTAATTGGGAAAAGGAACTGCAAACACCTGCATAAACAGAACGAAATAAAAATATGGAGTAAAACATTCGTGCAGAACTGGCAGCTAACGATTTTCAGTGTGCTGTCCAATGTTTTCAGCTACGAGTTGGAAACGTGAAACCGCATGTTTCACAACAGAGTGAAGAGTATAAACTGTGCGTGTGTCTAACACAAGCTCCTCTCCTGACTTTGCTGCATATACAGCGCCATCTGTCGGTGAGATTTTAAGTTATTTAACCATGCCTAAAAAATCCCCATTGCTTTGGGAGCATACTGGTGAAATGTCCGGTCATTTGGATCAGTGGTTCTTTCGTTATAGGGTTTTACTTTCATAACTTTAAAAAAAATCACCCTGTATATAAATTTCAATGCGTTTAAGATAGTGAAAAATTATTTAATTAAACCGCAAACGATTTTTCTCCATAGACGTAATGTAACGGAATCCTTTTGACTGTCCCTGTAAAGTAACTATAAGTGCTATGCACACCATATTCCATATTAAGTTTCTTGTAATGCACCTTAGTGACATATATCAATTACAATATATTTGAAACTGTGTAACATCATTAAAATAAACCGCAAATGATTTTTCCCCATAGACCGTAATGTAACGGAATTCTTTTGAGTGTCTCTGTAAAAAAACTATGTGCTACACACTTCAGTTGAAATAGGGAACATGCTATAGATAACGACAATAACATATAAAAATTGCAGGGCAATCCGAGTATATTTACGGGAGTTATAGCACGGACAGACGGCAGGCGGCAGACGGCCATACGGCCAGACAAACCGAAATCATAAACACATTTCAATTAGGTTGGAAAGTGTTAAAAAAGGTTAAAAATGCAAACCAAAGTTGAAAACGCACTTATCCCACATAGACTGTAAATATCGCACATGTACTGTAAACAATATATTTTGTGTGTCCTTGTAAATAAACGCAATGCACACAAGAGAGCAATTTACAGTTCACCTCAGTAATCCATATAATTTTCATTATGTTTGAAATAGTGAAATATCACTAAATTACACTGCAGACGATTTTTCCCCATATAACGATGTGTAAAAAAATTCTTTTGTTTGACCCTGTAAATGAATAATAAATGCTTTGAGCCCCAGATTCTAAAAAAAGCATGTTTTAATGCGCTTCATAATTATATATCAATTTCATTATGTTTTAAATGACGTAGCGTCATCAAAATGCTCTTGAACCGATTATTCCCCATTGACTCTAATATAACGGAATACTTTTGACTGTCCCTGTAAAAAAAAACTATAAGTACTACACCCTTCTGTTGAAATAGGGAACATGCTATAGTAAACGACAATAACATACAAAAATTTCAGGACAATCGAAGCATATTTACGGGAGTTAGAGCACGGACAGACGGCATACAAACCGAAGTCATAAACACTTTTCAACTATAGGTTGGAAAGTGTTAAAAACTGATGTAGCCACTCACCCAGATTAATAATTAAACTTAGATCCAAATATTATTAAAATAAACGCAGTGACATTAGGTACATGGTAGCCCTAGGTATACAGGTTGGTGGTCTGCACGGGCCGAAATTTCCAGGCTGGGCTCGGCCCGACCCATGCAAAAAAATTCGGCCCGGCCCGGCACAAAAATTAAAAGTTCGGCCCGAGCCCGGCCCGGCCCGGCCCGATTTAAAAGTTAAAAGTTCGGCCCAAGCCCGGCCTGGTATAAAAGCTAAAAGTTCGGCCCGAGCCTAGCCTGGCCCGGTCCGAGTGAATTTCTACAAAACATTGATTTTTACGTCGATTTAGTTAAAAATGTGCCTCATAGGAGGAGATCTAACCAAAAATTCCTATCTTAGCCTTATTTTTTTCATGTTTATAATATTCATTTTTATAGAGGTGCCGCAACCTGGAATATTTATTTTTTTAATAAATCTCTATTTGTTGTATGTATGTGTTTAAGTTATCATTAATATTGTTAATCCATATTCCATTTATTGAAGTGTTAAAAATCAGAAAAATGCTATACTGTAAAATCTTCTAAGACGTAATTGCATAGGGAAGAAAAAAAAAATAGAGTTATAGACAATTTACCTTCTTAGCAGGTTATAAATGTATTATATATTCTTTTCTTACGTATTAGTATATTCATTTTTCATGGATCAACACATTTTTCAGTTTAAGACAGGATTCCGTCATAAGCAGGTTCTTTTTCACACGTTTTACTATATTTTAATTTAACCATATTTTAATAACTGTATAAATCAACTATTCTTTAAAAAGAATAAATTTTAATGTTTAATTGTAGATAATGGTGATTTAAAAATGTATGCATGTTTTGCAAAGATTTTTGTGCCAGGTCTTATTTTACTGACTGTCGAACGGAACCAGGCTACGCCGAGACAATGATTTTCATACGGGTCAAAACCAGGACTGAAATTTTTGGGGCGCGAAGACTAGGAAGAATGAAATCAGTCCCGGCTCTATACGGAAAAAATAATTTAAGACACGGCCTTATCCTTCAGGAAAAAAGTAAGGCGCATAAAGAGTAATCACTAGGCCCGGCCCGAGCCTTCAGAAAAAAGTATGGCCGGGCTCGGGCTTCGGGCCTTGGCCCGGTCCGTGCAGATCTCTAATACAGGCATGAGACAAAGAAAAATATATCTCTTGCATGAGGCAAAGAAAAATGTACATTTTAATAAAAGTTTATCAAAAGCCGCACAGCGTACTTTATTGGTAAAACTTTAGATAACTTCAGATTGAAAACAAAAGAAAAAGGTTTTTTTTATTTTTTTTTTATTTTTTTTTTAGATCACGAGGATTACTAGGTTAACCCGCTATATTTGAATCTCAAAAAGTATGAAATACGTTAACACGGTGTCAGGTTTCTCTCACAGGTGCAAGAGTTGAAAGCTATTCTTAAGGGATTAGCATATTGTATGTATTGTATATGTATCTATTGTGTACCGTTAAAGGCGTCCTTTAGAAAATCTTAATCCGAAGGGTGGCGACTTGGACAGAATGAAAGAAGTATTTCCATTGCAATGTGGTCTTTCAGAGATAAGAAAGCTATTGCACTCTTTTGTTCAAGAAGACAGATCCGTCAAGAGGGAGGAAGGGTTGTCAAGGTCCCTTGGAAACAGAGGAGAAACCCCGTAGAAAGGAGGGTGCTCGGCAGTTTACAAGAGAGAGAAAGTGAGTTCTAACGTAGGAAGCGAAGGTGTAAGGTCGTTCAGAGTTGGAGCTCTGAGACCAGTGTTGAGTTCAGACGGAGCAGCGAAGTGTGAAGGTTGCTCGGGGAATGAGCGCTGAGAGCGGGTGTGAGATGAATAGAAATCTCAGTGTGGAATAAATGAACGTAGTCTAACGGTACACGTAAAGCGTTTCTGTAATTATTTTGATTTAATATTAAACCGGATACTTTACCTCCGAGTTTAAGTGTAAATATTGCTAATAAAGTGTTTGTTTAAGTGTAATAGAAAGAGTTAGGTTTTTCTTGAATATACATCACGTATTGTGTCCGATATCACGTATTCATATCGGTGGTGGCAGCATATCAAAAGACCGGATTATATTTCGAAGTTGTGTGGACGGAGAAGTGGAATCCGACACACGGTATCACTATATCGCACACATATGTGCTTCGCCCCAATGAGAACAGGATAAAAAAAATTTCCTGACAGCTCGGCCTACAGGCACAGGTAGATTTCGAAGACGCAGACCGTGGGACACCTGTTTGTTGTGAACTGCGGAAGGAATGACTTTTTTGCCATGCTGCCGCAGTTGGGACCGCCCACTTCGAAATCTAACTTCTTTGCAGGCGGAGCCGGCAAGGATTTTTTTGTTTTTATTTCATTTATTTATTTATTTTTATTTTATTTTTATTTTTGTTTATTTTATTTATTTATTTATTTATTTGCTATAAGGGTTGGTCCTATAAAAAACTTGTCAATATAAAAGTTTTAGATAATATTAAGAGGATTCATAATAAATTTAAGCAGATTTGATATTTTGTGAATTGACGAAGTTATGAATTTTTTTCTTCTAACCCCCCCCCCCCCCCCTGGTTCGATTTTGCCCATTAACGAACTTAACCAAGATTTTATGCCTCTTGATTTTATATATCAGTTTGGAAGAGATTTGTGCAGAATTATTGAAGTTATCGTGTCCATAAAAAAAGTAACATAGATAGATAGATAGATAAAGTTTTGAACTGGGGGGTGGTTTTGGGTTCTGGGAGTGATGATCGGCGTAGATCTGCAAAAATGTTTCAAAAATTCCAACTTAGGGGAGAATGTAATAGGTAATATTTCTTACGAAATCTACCTAAAAGAAGAAGAAAGAAAGAAAATAAAAGATAATAAAAATAAACATATTTAGCGACCTTGTTGCCTCAAAATGCACAAGTTTCATTAACGCTGCAGTCAATGTAATGTCTGTGCTCTTAGCGTCCAACATTTAAAAAAAAAAAAAAAAAAAAAAATCAGAACAAGTGTCAATAGAACTCTTATTCTGAAGGTTCCGTACCGTTATGCTACATTACAGTTACAAAAAAATTCCGTTACATTGCGTTAATTTAACGTTAGTACCGATTATGGAAATTCACGAGCTTGTCATGTAATAAATCGACATAGATTTATAAATTAATGATTTTCGGATATTCCCTTACATGGTGCTATAAGACCTTCCTTCATTCCAAATTTCCAGTTTCTCAGTTAACCTGAAGTACCTTATAGGTGTTACTTCCAAAACCTATGGGGCACTTTCGGTTGAATTAGAACTTTGAAATTTGGCACTAAGAAAGATATTATAGCACTTATAAAGGAACAAATACGAAAATCATTAATAATTTATAATTCTATGTCGATTTAATGCGTGATTTTCTATAGTCCGAAGCAAGATTATAAAGGATTCGTTTACTTAATTAATTAATTTATTTTATTTTATGTACAACTCTTAAAAAAAAAAAAAAAAAAAAATACAGTTTCTTTTGCTGCGTTTTTTCATTTGGTCGATTTGGCAACGATACTCTCACTGTTCGACAACTGCGGAGTTTGAGAACCGAAGTTATCTGTACTTCGCATCTAAAAGTTGCACAGTATTTGCCTGTAAAACTTGTTTCTTTGTCTCGCTAAAATTGTGTCTGGAAAGCAAAAACAAGCTGTTAACAAGTTTTATCAGTTGAATTATAGATAAAGATTTCAAACATTATTAATCAATCACTAACGAATAAAAATGAATGATTATTAGTAAATAATGGGCGAAATTAAATGTTCAAGAATTCTAATAAAATTACTACTTGTGAAATATTTCTATTTAATACATGAAGTTTTTATGTTATTAATTTTTATAAACATTGTTTAATTAGTTGAGGCTAATCATAAATATTTAAGAATATTTTCATAAACATTAATTATACACATTACCTAAAATAAATTGTTATATGCAATTTTACTGCCTGTAAAACTAGTACATTTGCATCATTAGAATTATATTCATGAAACAAAAATGAAATGTTAGTATTATTTTATTCAATAGAAAATTGTCCTTTAAATATATTGAAAACAGTCTTACAGTATTTATGTGAATTGACGGAACATTATTCTTAATATAAACAAAAAATATAGAGTAATAATAATAATAATAATAATAATAATAATAATAATAATAATAATAATTAATAATAATAATAAATATTAATTGTAATATTAATAATTATTAATAATAATAAATATTAATTACAATAATGATAATAATAATAATTATTAATAATAATAAATACTAATTTATAATAATAATAAACAAATTTATCCGCTATTATTGTTTATTATTACCTGAATACCATAAATGTAGGCACAATTCCTGCACGTAGTTTCTTTGCATCGTTACAATTGTATCTGGAAAACAAGACAATGTCAGTTAGTATTTTAATTAATTGATTTAAAAAAATAAAATTTGCCTTTCAATAAGTTTTTTATTTAAACCGTAAGTATAGCTATTTAGGTAAATTTCATTAATTGTTTTTAAGGGTGAAAAAAAAAAATGTGATTTTCAACCAGCAAGAAAAGTAGCTGGAAAGACTGCAAAACATACCAGATTAATATTTAATGGGAGGATATTGACTTGTCAATTGGAGGATATTGACTTGACTAAGATTACAACATAATATGTCGTAATCTTATATTTTAATCTTTAACGTTATTTTTCTCAAAATGTTGGTTTTTTTATATATTCCAAGCTTCTTGCGGCAAATAGTATGAAGAGTATTTTTGCTATTTAATATGCTTTTGGATAATACAAGGCTCTAACTTAATTTGCACTGGCAGAATTGTAGCATTTGTATTTTGAGAGTTTCAAAATGTTTTATAAAAGCGGTACTCAATATAATATAATATATTTCCCCGCCCAACAACGCGAAACTTCCCGACACATTTTCTGACTTATTTTTAAACGTAATACATATTTTTAAAATATAGTTTTTTTTTTTTTTTTTTTTTTTTTTTTTTTTTCATAAGCATTCGGTGTTTATCTATCACGCGTAATTTCATGACTGCGATTCAAGATTTTTCCAAACAAATTCCGTTACAATACATTAATTTGACATGACCACAGAACTGAATTAGGGAAAATTCACTGGGTTTTTTATGCTTAAAGCGCAAACTAGTGAATTTATTAATATATTTAAGATATGGCAACAGGGAAAAAGAGCATCATTTTAAACTACCTATTTGGAATTTGAATTTGTTTTCTCAACGTCCAATCATAATTTAACTAATATTAAATTGTTAATTGATAAAAGTGTATTTTTTTTTATTATACTCTTTATTTGTTATTTTTATTTAATTTTCTACTTTTATGTTTAAAATATTGCATTGCTGCAGTTTCGCATTCAGTTGGCATTTTTTGGCGATCTAGGTTTACGCATAATTAAATCCATTGTCGTTGTAACTCGTACACATTTGTAAGCACTGTTTGGTTACAAATACTGTACATAACTGTTTGGTTACAGCGTTTCTGTGTAAGAACATCTGTCAATTTCATGCATTTGGGAACAAAAATGAATAAAAAAATGTGTCAGAAAGTAGTCAGTTTGGATTTGAGAACAGCTTTAAATTATTTTGGTAAAAAGTCATATTTTTCGTTTAAAAGAAATATATTTTATGATTTTGGTGCGTTAAATTTTATGTATTACACTAATATCAAAGTTAGATCATGATATAGTTTAAAACAAACCAACACTATAAATTGGACAAATACTTATTTAGTAAGCTGAAGACTGCACACATACATAATTTTTAACTATTTAAGAAAAGCAACTTTAATTACAGAAATAAATAACTATTCAATTACATCAAATTTTTGTTAAACGCTGGGTTTTTTTTCTTTTTACTATACCAATTAATTAAAACGACATTAAAATTGAAATGTCTTTTACTGCTTATACATTCCAACGAACGCTAATAAATATAGTTATATATCGAGATGTGAGATCACCCAATCTTGGTCTTAAAATTGCCGGAGCAGTTCATTTTATCTTACGTTGTGGTTTAAAAGAAAATTAAATGTTACTTAATTTATTTTATTGAGTCATTTACGAATACAAAAATCCGAAAATATGATTCGCCAAATTTTTCGCAAAAATAAATACTTTATTTCCGAATTTTATGACACGTTTTAAGCAGGCCCTGCAAAACTAGTTTCCTTGTATCGCTAGAATTGAATTTGGAAAGTAAAAACTATCTATTAGCGTTTTGTTTTTTCAATATTATGATACATAAATATTTGAATCATTAATCATCCTTAATTAATAATTCTGAATAAATTATTACTAATACTACATTTATGAATTTAGACGCTGACGAGTTTGACTAAAGTTGATTTCATTGATAAGAAAACAAGAAAGAAAACTCATTCGTCAAGCATAGATTAGGAAACACTTTCCAGCACTTCCAGAATACTGTAACAAAACTTCACGGTTTAAAAAGGTGAAAGATGATATTTAAGTAAACAAGGTAAAGGTCAAACCGGGTGGGCAGGCCTATCTTTTGGCTTAATTTCAACTAGCCCCGCCCAATCTAAGTAAACAATTTGGAAAACGCATAACATATATGAGAACCTAATTTTAGCAATTTTCACCTACAGTCGGAAAAGTATGCGAATTCTTTTGTGGACCCCTTTATATAATCTATAGAGTTGTATATACACTACTTAGTATGCTAAACTTTAATTCAGTTAGGAAACGCATAACACAGTTGAAAATTTTACTTCAGCAATTTCGGCCAATAAACGGAAATTTACTCGAATTCTTTGTGTGTCCCTGTAATTGAACGATAAATGCTATTCACACCATACTCTGCTGTAAGCTTCTTGTAGTGCATCTCAGTGATATATATTAATTTCAATATGTTTGAAATAGTGCAGCATGGCCAGACAAACTGATTTCATAAACAGGTTTCAACTATGTTAAAAAATGTAAAAACTAGATTTTTTTTTTTTTTACACATTATATTCATACATACAAACATAATCTATATTTCCCTCTTTTTCAAAATATTGATGAACAATTTCAGGTATAGAAAATACCCGCAATATCTGGGTTGAATTATTTTTGAAAACTAAATAATACTTATGAATTCTTTTGTGTAGCCCAGTATATGACGAATACAATTTATGTAGACTACTTAATATGCAAAAATTTAGTTAAATCCATGGCAATTACACTTAAAAATGTATGCCACAACTGAAAACATACTTCCAGCAATTATCGCTCGCAGAGATTTCTCTTACAGAATTCTTTTGTGTGCCCCTGTAAATGAACGATAAATGCTCTGCACGCTATATCCTACAGAAAGCATGATTTAGTGCACCTCAGAAATGCATAAAAATTTCGTTGTGTCTGAAATAGCATAACATCATTAGATGTACAGCAAACGATTTTTCGCCATTGACAATAATGTGACGGAATAATTTTGAGTGTCCCTGTAAACGAATTATACATGCTATACACTTCATTTGCAATCACAATAATTCTATAGTAAACCTCAACAATATATAATAAATTACATGCCCAGACGGCCAAACGACAGACAGACGGAAGTCATAACCACTTTTCAACTATGTTGGGAAGTGTTAATAATAATGAATTGAAAACAGCTGACCTTTCCAAAAATGGAAGAAAATAATTTGGAATTACCATAGATCTGGTAACTTATTACCATCATAATATCCCCCCCCCCCCCTTAGTAGAAAAAAGTCCAAAATCAAACTTTTTAGGTTTCTGGTTCATTAATAACTTCACAATGTTCATAGAGCTGTAGGTAGTGTTTCCAGATCTACTGTCACAAAACAAACGGGTCAGAAAGCTTCTAAATCGCGACATAAAAATACAGTAAATTCTATAAAAACGGAATTCTGTCTAAAACGCAAAGAAAAAAAAAAAAAAAAAAAAAAAAGATGGCCCCCAACGGAAGGAATACCATAACTGCTAAGGCGGAAAACTGTCTTAAAAGGAATCCTTATTTGGTCACTTGAGATTCCTATTCAGAAAGTTTTACTGTATTAAATAAACACAGTAATATTGTATAGTAAAATTTGTGAAAGCGCAATCAGTGGAAACAGAAAAAAAAATTACGGTTTGGAGAGGTTTACGATTGAGCAGCTATAATTAAATGGTATTCCATGGACCATGTTTTTTTCTACGTTTAAAACAGGATTCAGTTATAATCAGGTTGCTGTTTCACAGTTTTTACTGAGCAAAGTACAATAAAACCGGTAAAAACATAATTGCTGGGGGATCGGAAAAATGTGTCGTTTTAGACAGTATTTCCTCTGAGCAGGTAGATTTGTATGGTATTTCTTTTTGGCAGGACCCTACAAATGTTCCGGTATAGACAAGTTTTGTTTTCATTGGTTTTTCTGCATTAAGTTCCCCTCGATGCAGACTAACAAATAGTTTCGTACTCAAAGAAATTGAAAAGGATTTGTACATGGTGAAAAATCGTACTTTTTGGCCTCCCGTGCAATGGTTCCACGGAACGGGTCTTAGAAGTCTTGAAATTTGGGACGTTCCAAAGAAATCGGAATACATGGCAATATTAGTTATAGACATAATAATAATTAAAATAAAAAGAGAAAACTGCCCAGTTACACTGAGGGCATTGAGCTCACAAGCTATTCACACTAAATGTATATTAAACTCTTATATCAAAGATTTTGAAATAAGCCTTCGAAAAATAAAGAAATTGACAATATATTAATGGGGGTATCATCCCCCCGTTCCCCCTTATAATTAACTAATGAACTCCCAAACTAATCAGGGAAGCACCTTTTTACAATGAAAATATATACAAAATTTGAAACAAATTAGATAATTCTGCATGAAAAATCTATTTATCTAAATTACGGGGGGATTAAACCCCTGTTACCCCCTTTATACTTCATCAATGAACCCCAAAACCTAATCAAGAAAGCGCCTTATCACAATGAACCTATATACAAAATTTGAAGAAAATCGGATAATTCTGCTTGAAAAACCCATTTATCTAAATTAAGGGAGGGAGTTGGCCCCATTTCCCCCTTTATACTTAATCAGTGAACCCCCAAAACTAATCAGAAAAGCGCCTTATCACACTGAACCTATATACAAAATTTTAAGAAAATCGGATAATTCTGCATCAAAAACCCATTTATCTAAATTAAAGGGGGGGATTAGCCCCCCGTTTTCCCCCTTTATACTTAACCAATGAATCCCCAAAACTAATCAGGGAAGCGGCTTATCACAAGGAAAGTGGTTAGTTCTATCAAGAGTTATCGCGTTACGTACATACGTACATAGAACGGCGGGCACATAAGCTCTCGGGCTTTGATAGCCTGTGAGCTAAAAAACGATGTCTCCCTTTTAATGTATACTGCGTAATAATAAACATTCTTTGATAAATAAATACCGTTCTTTAAACACATAACAATTTTGTCCGAACGCGGCTCGGGCAAGAAGAGTTTGTTTGCTTTGTTACTAAAAGCTTTCGGATACCACTAAATTTTAACTGCATTCTTCACTTTATTAATTGGCTAGAATTTTTCGATTATTTAAGGCAAATATTTTAGTACGGAAAAAGGGGTGTTTCGTCCCTATTTTTAGTTTATTGTGCCAAATAAACAAAACTTTTGTTAATCATCATCTATTTTTTTCCGTATGACTATCATTTACCTTTCAGTAATCAAAACAGAAAAAAAATCCCATGTCCACCATTTAATGTATTCCACAAGAAATTTATTGTTTCGGTAATATTTTATAGGAATTGAATAATAAATAAGTAACATTAAAGTAGCTTTTCTCAAAGCGCTGATATCGGACATTGACTTATTTTCTACTAAAATACAGATACAGAAATTCAATGTGAAAGTAGCTAAGTGCAAATACATCATTTCACCTTAAAATCTTTAAAAGGATAGAAAATTGTTTGATTTTTCTTTCTCCTCTTTTAACTTATACTTATTTCATTCAAAACATTTCAAATTTAGCGAAACAAACTTTTTGAAAGAAAATATAATAATTTGCTTGATATTTGAAGTGATATTTCATCTAATCATTTATTCTTATTAATATAGTCTCAGTTTCTTCACTAATTTACTTTGAAAGTTGATTGAAAAGTCGGAATGAGTAAAAATTCAATTTTCCACGAGAACTTCTTTTCGTTAATTGAACATGATGATTGAATGGTGGGAATAAAATACGGTATCCCAATGGAAGTTGTTTAATGCATATAATTTTGTTTGATGGAAGGACTCAATCCAGTTCGAAATTAAAATTAAGGGAGCAGGGGGTGCAGATTAACTAGCTGAAAGGGCCTTTCAAAAGTTCTTGCGCCAGGTCTCGCTTTCGCTATAGGGACGCTCTGCATTCTGGCATTCGTTGCCACACACTTCTGCAATTTAGACCGGGAGGCAGCTGCACAAACAATCACCTCATCGAGTTCACGGCTGAAATTCCAGAATTAGTTAAAATTCGATTCGCATATTAAAACGCAATCGGTCTGCCAAGTCATATCTTGGTGGAAAACACCTTAAAACCCGATTTTAGCGGTTGACTCGTAGGTCAGTCCTCCATGTTTTCATACCTTTGGGTGCAGGAAAACACAATGGTAAACCTACGAGTCAACCGCTAAAATCGGGTTTTAAGGTGTTTTCCACCAAGATATGACTTGGCAGACCGATTGCGTTTTAATATGCGAATCGAGTTTTAACTAATTCTGGAATTTCAGCCGTGAACTCGATGAGGTGATTGCCTGTGCTGCCACCTCCCGGTCAAATTATAAAAAAGATCAAATATGCGTAGTTGAATGTGGCTGCAAAAGACAGTATATTCTGCTGCCATAAATCCGTGTTTTCTCAAAAAAATTGTTAAAAGTTATGAAAATGGAAGAAAAAATATTTCGCTTCTCATTTATTTATCACTTTTGTTAAGAGCCTATACTAGTCATCTGAAGAAACTCGCACGCTAATGTTAAATCTACGGAAGCGTTCTTTTCAAATTTCTCGATTGCATTTTAATATTTTTAAATGATTTTTTGTTTGTTTGTTTGTTTTGCATAAGATAGATGAGTTTGATCTCTAACGTTGTTAGTTTTTACTTTTTCAATTTTGATTGTGGATTATATATATATATATATAAAGTTACTTTCACTTTCGGAATCGGCTCCAAAAATAAAAGTAGTCTAGAAAAAAAAAAATGAAACCAAAATCGAAAAAGTAAAAAATTACTCTGTTAGAGATCGACCTCAGATATCATATACAATATATTGAAATAAAATAAATCCATTTTAAAATTACTGAAATGTAAACGAGAAATTCGAAAAGAACGCAATTAAATAACCTTCACTTGTGAGTGTGTTCGCGTGATTAGCGCATTAGGCTCGTAATTACATGAACTTTTAAAGGCAAAAAGTATTAAAATTAAATTTATCATCTAATAAGATAATATTAATCGTTATAGTTTTAGCAAAATCCATTTTGTTTATTACAAATTAGAGTATCAATTAAAATGCATATTTGGATATACCAGATACGTTAAATTTCAAACGAATCGATAAGGGTTACTATTCAAAATCTGATAATTATGTCCATTTCTAAATATCTTAATCTTCAAACATGCATCTTTCCTATCCTTTCAAATGTTTCCGTAAAATTTGGAATTCAATCGGATTAAGACATAACACTCTTATAAATTAGCCCAGTTGGATAGAGATAACACATACAGCCAATGTCTGCGTGATTATATCCTTATCACCCCGACTTTAATGTCTTCAGCACAAATGGAATCAGGCCGAGTGTTTTGTCAGATTAAATTTGATCCAATGTGCGTTCAATAATCACAGACTTCGAGTAGGAATAATGTGTGCGTCCCGATTTTCCTAAATAGTGGATGATTAAAGTTGAAGCTTTGGAGGAGGAATCAGTGTTATTTATTCGCTGCCTTTTACAGATTAAAGCTCGAATTGAAATTGAGAGATCGTTTCAAATGGGATATTTTGTTGAATTTAGAAATTATAATTACAGTTCGGAAAATTTCTGAGATTTGGAATGGGTATTTGAAACTATCAGATTCGGAATAATCTGAGATAAATTTCGACATTTGCTGTGCGCAACTTGAATAGTTGAATTTAAAGAAATGTATGTTATTCTAAATCATTCATGGCGTTTTAGATTTGATGCCAAATTTGCATACAATGGTTTCAGTAAGTGTTAGGACATTTTAAACTTCTATAATAAAAAAAGAGATTGTGGAAGTGCATAAATTGCAAATTATTTGCTGTAACTTTAGGAAAATATTTTACTTCGTATTCTTCTTTTCTCTGAAATATATACAGGGTGATCTTAATTAAAATTATTATGTTTAAAGCACCATGCATCTCGACTCAATTGTCGAAATGGCATTAAATGTCATATTTAGACTATAGTCGATATGATGTCGCATCATATATTATTCAATTTTTGCAATTTTAGTAATTATTCCCCTCTCAATTAATTCCCTTTTCAAAATTTGTTCCCCTTTTTCATTATTTTAACGCTCACTGTTCTACAAAAATACTTTGTCATTTTCCTTTCCCACCCTTTTGTTAAATTCAGTGCAACAAATTTAATTCCGTTTATTCTAATATCCCTTTAATTCAGTTACACTAAAAATATTTCTATACTGTGCTGATAAAGTAAATGAAAACCATTACATCTACACTTTCAAATAGCCAGCAAAAATATGCCCATCTGCTATCTCTTTATTTGGTCACACAGTTCTGTTGCTAACTGATTTCTTCATACACACCCTTTTTAATTACAATGATTCCCAAGCGCATCTGAATAACTCCGGTCCAAATATATCTAACGTACTTATCAAAGTCATAACAATCTCTAAGGTTCGCGGGTTCAAGAATGCGAAAAACTCTCTCGAGCCCCATTTTGCGGTTTTTGCATTCCCACACATGTTGGCTACCGCCGAAAAATTTGTTTGGACAATTGATGCCAAAAATGGTTTTGTTCTCTAAATTTTTAATTGTCTTTATGCTCTGTTTGGAGAAATGATCGCCATATTGTAACCTTTTGTCGAAATGTAATTTTCATTCGACTTCATGTCATGATACGAGAAACAATAACTTCTCTCACTAATCATCTTGCTTCCAACATGTAACATTTTCCCGAATTGTGTTACGGGCCCGAGTGCCCTGCGCTGCCGTGGGCAGGCAACGTTTTCCTGTACTTGTGTGCAATATCTATAGAACCTGGGCTTATTAAAATACCTTCATCTGCTCATGTCTGCTTGTTCTTCCAAATATGCCTGTTCTCATTCCTCATGAATTTATAGATTTATTGAAAGGTAATAATGATTTTAGTCATCGAAATACTAATCTTATGAAATCCACTTTATCACGACCAAGAACTAATAGTACAGTCGAGATAAGAAAAAGGATCCACAATTTAAAAAAAAAATAGAAAAGAAAAGAAAAATAAAGTAAAAGAAAAAATAATGAAAAAAAGAATTCTAAAATTCGACACTGGGGGAAATATGGAATTTTTAAACAGTGCATAACATCTAGAAAGAAAAGGTATAAGTAAACAAACAAATTAAATCTAAAATACACTTAGCTATTTATTAATTTCTATTTAAATTGATTATGAAAATAAATTTACGCGCTTTTATAGCTGGAAGGAGCCGTAATTTGAAAAAAAAAAAAAATGTTTTATGTGCATCTAAATTCTGTAGCAACATTATCGATGCAAAGAGTTGAGTTGAGTTGATTATTGACGGCCAATTATCTACACTAGGGATATAGGCCCGGGAGGAGTGCCCTTCGTGGGGGTCTTTCTAAGGGAACCTAATCCGTATTTACGCATGGATAAATCCACGGCTCGAAGAAAACCACGAAAACTCCGAACGATTAGGCCGACGGGCGCGATTGGGATCGAACCCAGCACCTCCCGTCTACCAGCTTCGAGAGCACAACCTCTCAGCCACTGGTGGGGCCTCGATCGATGCAAAGAATATTGCTTAATAAGATCCCCGATTTCAAGTTGAATAATCTTGGATACGTGAACTGCATGTTCTGCAGTCGATTGTAATTGATCATGTGTGGTGTTCCGAACATGCTGTTTGAGACTGGTGTTAGACTTATATCTACCAAATTGAAACGTGGGTATTAAAAGTTTTTAAAGTTTTAAAAATGGTCTATTTTGCCCATTTACACGTGTTTAATTTTTTTTTTTCATTTTTTTATGTTTAGGTACAAATAAAAAAAAATCCCTTTGAACTAGAATCTTAAAATTTTCCATACTTATAACTAAGTTAATTCTTTAAAATTACAAAAATAATAGGGGTTAGTATCTTAATTTTCAAATTATAAAAGATATTATACATTTTTTCATGATTTTCAAAATATTTTGCTAAAAAAATATCTTATTCCTTTTTAAACAAAACATAAACTGTTTCCTCTTATTATTAAAAAGCCTGTTTCTAATGACCATAAATTTTTAAAGTGATAGGTTTTGTAGTTTTTGACAAAAGTATACCAAATAGACACACTAGGAAAAACAAATCAAAGGTAAGCAGAAGTTAAGCAACTGAATTTTAAACATATGTAAGTAACAATTGTTTTTCATGTAGATATACATACATACATATATATATACACACACACACACACATATATATATATATATGTGTGTGTGTGTGTGTTTGTGTGTACTACTACATATGTGTACTTTAACCCCTTTAAAGACGGTGAGATATTATATATCCCACTTAATTTTAATCCCCAAATACGACTATGACACTAGAATTTTGGTATCCAATTTTGCTTTTAAAGTGTACTTGAAGAAAATCATTTATTTATTTCCAAATAAATTTGTTCAAAAATCCTGGTATCATTCAATGATTCCAACGTTTTAGCAACATAAGTACTTTGGTAATCAAAGGGTTAAGGAGTAAAAAAATTTAAAATTTACAGATTTTTTTTTTTTTTAGCAAATACATATTTTTATACTTTGCGTTAAAATTGCTTCGTTTTACATATCGAGGTGTCATATGTATATACCCTACCTAAGTTATTTTCACAAGCAAAAATTTCAAAGATTAAGTTCTGGTTGACATAGTGGCCGAGAAGTAGGAAAAGGACCGATTAATCGCTGGGTCATTGAAAATTTGATGTAAAAATTGTCTCCATGTCCCCCTAAACCAAATTTTAAATTACTCTCTACCTTTCACTCGGCTTTTCGCCGTCCAAGGAATGAGCGGTCATGGTGCCAATGATCATCTGGCAGCGACTCTTCCTGCTTTAAGCACACTTGCAGGAGACTTATTGCAAAGCAGTTTCTTAAGGACCAAATAAAGGATTCTCACCTGCCTAGCATCGAGAATTTGAACTTATGTTGTGCTCCGCGATCTGTCGGTAGCCCGCACAGGACCTCATCAAAAAACATATTCACCAATGCAGACACCCTCTGACTACCATATCAAATGTTCCAAAATCCTTCCTCCCCTTCTTTCCGAAGGGTCATCTCGAAAAACTTTCAGAAACCTACACGAAAATCATTAAACTACATATTCTGACAGCGATAAGATCCAATAACTAAAAGCCATTGCAAAGTCCAAAGAAGATAAACTCGATGCTTATCAAAACTGGCTCTATTCAATCACCAACACCATCTTGCAGCCGAATAACAAAATCTATTCAAGTAGCCCTGGCTCAAATCATCGAAGTGATCATTGGCAATATAAACGAAATGGATTCATTCAAAGATTCTCTCCTTGCGATGGTCCCAACCACTTCCATCCCTGAAACTCATGTAAAACACTTATTCCTGCGGGGCGACTTATACATTGGCCCAATTCATTGTCCGACCCATCCGTTTACTTCGGTGCTTGGCTGAAGTAGTTGTTCGGATTTTGGCCACTCCACCAAGGCCTGTCAGTCTGAGGAATCGTGCACCAATTGTGGAAAGTTTCATGAAAACGGAAACTGCGGCGAATCTCCACATTGTATTATCTGCAAGCACCACAACAGTCACAACGCCACCACTCAATAAACACAGACAGACAGACAGCGCCCACCCTAGGGACCAGCTTTTGGCTAATGGCCAGGACGAACCCCTAAGCCTTCTGCGGCCGCATTCTGTAAATATTATGGCCAAAGATAATTGAGGTTTGTGTCCAGCCACTGTTGTATTTTTAATGACGTGCCACTACATCTGGTGATCACTAGCTAACTGATAACGGGTGAGGGAGGGCAAAAGTAATGCCTTATCAGTGCCCAGTAGCCACTGAAGGTAAGTTTTTGGTCGGGATATAAAAATATGGCCTGAAATAGAAAGAAGAGGGCTAATGTCGTGCATTTTATACATTGGTTACAAGAGATAAAATAACTTTTTTCTTCACTCTTTTCAATATAATTTTTGATATTTAAAACGTCATTAGATGAAAGTTTTAAAAATGGTACAAGTTTTATATTTTATGCACTAAAGTAAATACGAAAGCTTTTTATTTATTTTTTTTACTTTTACGCACTTTTTATTAATTATAATTAAAATCGTCTTGATTCTCAAATATGCTTTAATATATATTATTTACATAGATATATTTTATGAGCACATTAGAATCAAAATGAATATATGTTACTTTTGATTCATATAATTTCTTTGCAACCAGAAAGTATTGGATTCATAAAAATTTTCGACTTTCGGTTTTCGACGTTTTTATACGTTTTAGAAGGTCCTGACTACGACTTGACTGTTTCTAGAAACTGTCTGTCTGGGAGTCTGTGACTCTATGAGTCTTGTCTCTATATGACAAAAATTTTGTGGGCGCTCTATCAGAAGAACTAATGCACGGAATTTAATAAATATTTAGATTCAGTTAGTCCCTGACATAAATTGGTGCTGATTAGTTTTTGGGGTTAAAACACCCAATCTGTGGCGCTGCTTTTCTACTTTATTCACGATTTTCACGATATCTATATCTCAAAAGCTAGTACACAGAATTTCATCAGAATTCAGATTACGTTAGACATTGACATAAATAGAGGCTGATTACGTTTTGGTGTAAGATGCCCAACAGGTGGCGCTGCTATAATACCTTTTTCATGATTATCACGATTGCTATATCTCAAGAACTAATGCACAGAATTTCATCAAACTTCAGATTCAGTTAGACGTTAACATAGGTTGTTGTTGATTAGGTTTTGGTGTAAATCTCTCAACATGTGGCGCTGATATGCTGCATTTTTCAGGATTTACAAGATTTTAGCGATAGTCGTATCTCAAGGACTAATGCTCGGAATTTCATCAAACTTTAGATACTGTGTAAAGAATCCATGATGTTGTGTGTTTTTGAAATGGGGTAGCGTGGAACCGTTTCACAATGGATCACCTTCATTAAATATTTCAGAACAAATTTTATTAAAAAGCGTTCTTGAAATTTCTAGAGGTAAAAATTATTTACAACAATTTTTTTTAGCTGAGTTCGCTCGACTTGTAATTTATAGCAAATCACCAAATAGTCCAGTCTTTTACAGTAGTTTTAGAATCTTAAAGTCTTAACTAGTGCTGCTTTTCACTCTCCCCGAAAGGTCAAATCCCAGGCTGTTGCGTTGACTTCAGAGAGATCGCACTCTCTCATTCAAAAATCTGTCAGCAAACCTTTCCTTCCCTCCTAAGATGGGAATCCGTCCTGAGATGAGTGTTTTCCACCAACACTCGTTCTCCTGCCGAAACTCTGACTAACTTCCCCTCGATTCTCTTCTCCGGTCCGCTTGCTCGAACAAAAGATTCTCCGATCACCAATCAAAAAAAGTTTTAGTTTACATCATTGGATAAAGCCTTTTTTAGGGAGGTCTTACTGAACTTTTAAATGTTCTCGCAGGAAATTTTCCCACGATCTGAGACCCCACATATAGACGGTCAGATCAGAGAAATATTTGCTGTCTAGCAATTTCAGTTTCACAAGATTGATCGAAGCTCATCTTTTCCTATTGTAGTAAACGACATTCTTGTCACACCACAGCTAAGCGTGAGAAAAGTTTTCCAACTCTTGGGAACTTCTATCTTTGATTACTCTGCCTAATTAGCAGACTGTGAGAGATTTAATGAAATCGTTACAACACCCCCACCATCAAAACATTTTCCGGGTTAAAACGCGGAAAATCTGCAAAAAAAAGGGTTAGCTCAACATATCTGAGTGGCTCAAATAACATTTCAATTTAACCTCACAATATACATAAGTGACCCAATTTCTTATATACTGTTTACCATTGCTTGAACATCTAGCTTTAGAGACTTTTTTTTTTTTTTGAAAGATACTTTTTTACTACACATGCCAAAATAACAATAAAACTAAAAATAATCAAATATGTACAAAGATTGGATTTTACTCAAAAACTTACTACTGAATTTCTTTACTTGTGTTTGCCGAACAATACGTTTTACACAACCGTTCAATTTCTTTAACAAGAGTGTCACAAAGGCGTGAATTTCCACTGTCCCTACTCTCTTTCAACAGAATTTCGAAGGATTTTAGAAAACTCTTTGTGAATCCGCTCACTTCCTCCAGATTAACTTTCGAATGATAACCCTTCCTGTCAACACTCACTTCCATATTTTCGCGTTTATTTTTCGAATTACCCTGCCGGTCAAAAACCAACTCATCAACTTTCCTTGACCTATTCAAAAGGGTTTCTTTTTTTCCAATACACTGAGAACGGTGGTTCTTCATTTCGGGGGGAAATGACAAAAATATTTCTTCCTGCCCTTGGGGATCTGTTAAAGGGTTTATCTCATTCCCCGGGTTCTCAAAACTGGAATTAGTTTGTGATTTTTGCTTTCGCTTTATCTTTTCATTTATTAAAGCCTGCGTCTTATTTCCTAAGATATAGTGTTTAATTTTAGAGTGTCTAGGCAGGATTGCCGCTTTCGTATTTACATATCCGAGACCTTTTATTTCCATTTTTATACGTGCCACTCTAAATCGTTTTGGATATTTATCAAATGTCTGTTTAAGCCAAACATATTCATTGCCTAATTTGCTTTTATTTATTAAATTCCATGGGCAAACACAATACGAGCTACCTGAATCTCTAAGTACACACGCCTTCTTCCCATTTATTGTGTTTTCACTCAAAAAAGGTCGGAACAAGCTTTTGTCTTCGCTTATATCGCCTAAGTGATTTATGCTCTCGAAAGATTTTACTTCCGTAATATCCCTTTGTCTTTTCGGACAACGGGCCATTAGGTGAAATTCGCTTCCACACGTATGGCAACGCCTCTTTCGTTCAAAGATACGTTCCCTGTCTTTAATTTCTTTGTCTCGCCAATTTATTTTTTTGTCGGAATTTTTTTCTTCTCCAGAATTTCCCTCGAGTTTCGTTTCTTCAGATTTCCTATCAGAAAAAGATCTCGCATTCTCTTTTTTATCTGAAATCCCTTTCACTGCTTCGTATTCGTCCAGACATTTTGCCAAAACTAACGGGTCTTTGTAGTTTGCCCACGAATCAATGAAATGCTCTTTCATTTCACTAGAAGCACGGAGCTTGATCTGGTCAGTTATCAATAAATTTTTCAGACTACTGAAATCCGTAACACCTAAACCATTCAACCAACCCTCTAAATAACTGTTGATCTCAAAGATAATATCCTTCCACGGAGCATCTGGATTGCGTGGATGTTTCATTAATTTTTGACGATACGATTCGGGACTCATACGGAATCGTTCTAGCAAAAACTTTTTGACGTATTCAAAGTTATCCGTCTGCTCTTGCGGTTCCCTAAAAATTAACTCTGCAATTTCGACCGGCACTAAAGCTAATAAATGCGTCACTAAGTCACCTGTCTCTATTTCCGCTTTGGTCGCCTGTCGTTCGAACAAATTTAAAAACAAAGTTATATCCGAGCGTTCTGGATCAAATCGATGCATGATTGTTCGAAGCGGCAATTTAGGTGGGCGTTCCGACCCGCCACTGGTCGTTGAACTGCGTCTATTTGCATCTTGCGTCAATCTAAGTTGTTCCAACGTAAATTCGCGTTCTTTTTGTTTTTCCTCTCTTTCTCTTTCTTCTTTCTCCCTCTCATATTCCCTTTGTTTTTCCTCTTTATCCGCGGTTATCTTGTCTTCGCGATCTTTTATGATATACGCAGCTTGCGTAAATGCAAAATCTTTATCGTAATCATCGGCAGCTTCGATTTTTTGGATAATTACCGGTATCCTGTCATTTTTCCCTATTTCCACTCCCAATTCTTCCGCTAAATTCTGCAAATCAATTTTCCTGCACTGTTTCAGATCAGTTACTTCTTGCATTTTAAAATTTTATGTAAATACAATATAAAGATGAAAATGATAGTTTCGCTCGCTAACTTATGCAATAGGGATTCTAACACTTTATGGAAAATTTTCTGCAACTACCCACATAATACTAACAATTTTAAATACAATTCAATTTGAGGAATAATAAAAATAGTATACATATAAAAATAGACTTTCAATATTGTAAAATTTTCAATACACTGACACGTTTTGGTGTCGATCATACACATTTAAAACAAATTTAGAAATTTGAAATTCTGTACACATAATTCAACCAATACTTGATATTTCTGACCCCGCAGGTAACAAAATGACCACTTTTTGCAACTGCTAAAAAATTTTCCTAACATCACATATTCAAAATATTTGATTATCAACAACATCTATTGTTTCACTAATAATATAAAAAAGTACACCTTTGAAATCTTTCAATCATGAATAACTAGACAATCGACTTATTTGAAAAATCAAAATTTTTATCTCTTTTTTTTTTTCGAGAAAAAAAAATTATATATATACACATTTAGCCTGACAATCCTTATATTATTTTACTGCCAAAAGAAAATTCACACTATCAAATTTTATGCTGATAACAAATATACATATATTTTTCCAAATATGTTAAAAGTTATTAGATTTAAAAATTTATCATAATTTATCATATATCAATATTCAAATAAAAAATTTCTCAGAAATGAATTTTCCTCACCAAAGAATATGTAAACAAAATGAGAGCCACTCAAAAATGAATTGAGCTTACCTTTTCTACAGTCTTTGTCTGCATCATCTGTCGCCGGTTTCGGGTCTGGCCTAGACGTCGTCGATTTCACAGGTTATCTCGGTTTGTCGGCTCCTGATGTTTCCTAGAAAGGGCTTGCTTCGGACTTATTCTCTGTAAACACGGGCTTGCTTCCAGGACGGAACTGCGGTCTGTCGTGACACTGCAAGGGCTTGCTTCGGGCTTGTTCTCTGTAAACACGGGCTTGCTTCCAGGACGGAACTGCGGTCTGTCGTGACACTGCAAGGGCTTGCTTCGGTCTCTGCTTTCCTCTCCTGAACTGGCGTCAGATCTTGCGCGCTTAGATGCGGGCGGGCGTCACTGCTACTGTCTGGGCTCTCTTCACTAATGCTAATAAATTTTTGTCGAAATATCCGACTCGCTTGCCACCAGCTGTAAAGAATCCATGATGTTGTGTGTTTTTGAAATGGGGTAGCGTGGAACCGTTTCACAATGGATCACCTTCATTAAATATTTCAGAACAAATTTTATTAAAAAGCGTTCTTGAAATTTCTAGAGGTAAAAATTATTTACAATAATTTTTTTTAGCTGAGTTCGCTCGACTTGTAATTTATAGCAAATCACCAAATAGTCCAGTCTTTTACAGTAGTTTTAGAATCTTAAAGTCTTAACTAGTGCTGCTTTTCACTCTCCCCGAAAGGTCAAATCCCAGGCTGTTGCGTTGACTTCAGAGAGATCGCACTCTCTCATTCAAAAATCTGTCAGCAAACCTTTCCTTCCCTCCTAAGATGGGAATCCGTCCTGAGATGAGTGTTTTCCACCAACACTCGTTCTCCTGCCGAAACTCTGACTAACTTCCCCTCGATTCTCTTCTCCGGTCCGCTTGCTCGAACAAAAGATTCTCCGATCACCAATCAAAAAAAGTTTTAGTTTACATCATTGGATAAAGCCTTTTTTAGGGAGGTCTTACTGAACTTTTAAATGTTCTCGCAGGAAATTTTCCCACGATCTGAGACCCCACATATAGACGGTCAGATCAGAGAAATATTTGCTGTCTAGCAATTTCAGTTTCACAAGATTGATCGAAGCTCATCTTTTCCTATTGTAGTAAACGACATTCTTGTCACACCACAGCTAAGCGTGAGAAAAGTTTTCCAACTCTTGGGAACTTCTATCTTTGATTACTCTGCCTAATTAGCAGACTGTGAGAGATTTAATGAAATCGTTAGAACTGATTACGTTTTGGTGTAAATAACCCAACAGATGGCGCGGCTATGCTACCTTTTTCATGATTTTCACGATTGCTATATCTCAAGAACTAATGCACAGAATTTCATCAAACTTCAGATTCAGTTAGACCTTGATATAAATTGGTGCTGAATCGTTTTTGTTGTATATGATACCTGTATGAGATAGAAGAAAGTTTTGGAATTGGCGCATCCGGCTAGTTTTTAATTGCGAAGATAAATAGATAAAAAATTAACAGAAAGCATATCCGAATATCCATTTAAACATTACGAAATATTAATTAGAATAAATTGCAGCGTTTAAACATACTTATTATATGAACATCTAAATAAAATTTTAATGATAAATGTCAATTTATTTTCCGTTTCAACCGAAAAATATTCATCTCTATAAGAAATAAAAGCAAAATGTATGCTACTTTGGATACACCAACCGAGTTTCAGTTTTTGTTCAAAGAAAAAACTTTTTAATATTTAAGCAAAGTCAGAGCTGCTGCTATATAATTCTCAACTACAGCTCCATTGTGCCGAATATATAATTGTCCAAATTTGTTTTTAATCTAAAATACGATAGAAAGAAAAAAAAAATACCATGTGATGAAGATCAATCCTAATAATATTATAAATCTGATTGTGTGCAAATGTTAGGCTGAAGCCAGCGTCAAAATGAAGCATTTAATTATCCTGTATCTTTGCATATAAGTTGATTATAACCCTCAAATGAATATAGGCTGGTGTTTGTTTATTTTATTTCAATATTTTTCTTAAAAATTAAAAAATTCATTATTTTCATACAGAATAAATGGACATTTTTTCGTATATTTTAAAATGGTTGGTTGGTTTGGTTGTTTTGGCCCAAAGGGCCCGGTTTTGCAGCTTTTTTTAAAATGGTTAAATTTTTTTTACCGTTGCTAATACTTTATTCTTGCCAATATAAAATAAAACCCCTGAGTAATAATTTTTAATCAACAATTTATTTTCAAGTGAAAATTTTCCACGTGAAAAATGAAAAGGAAATGAATTATTTAAGAATTAAACAGAATATGAAATGATGTCATATTAGAAATAAAACGTGAGTTTTGAAATATTTGATAATAATACAAAGTGCACAAATACGAGTAAGTATGGAAAGCAAGCGAATATGATGTCATATATAGAAAAATAAAACAGATTTGTTTTGATGTTGAAATAAAATGATGTTGGATTATCAAATTATTTGTGATTAATTTCTCTTTTTTTTCTTTTTCTTTTCACATGAAAGGAATTATTTTAAATGTACGTAATATATGTATTTTAAATGTATGTGTTGTAAATTAAAGTTCTGTGTTTTAAATGAAATGAGTGAAAGATTTATATTTTTAATGAATTCAATACGAATGATGGGATAGGTTGGCGATTTATCGTCTGCACACGGCTAACATAAAGATACCATATTTTTAATTTAAATTTTAAAAAGTAATATATATATATATATATATATATATATATATATATATATATATATATATATATATATATATATATATATATAATATATATTGGATGGCAAATGCCAATGATATGCATCGTAAAATTATCCGTATCGAAAATCAGAAAATCTTAATAAAAATAACTACATTTTTTAAAAGAAAGTTGCTTTTCTCATAAAAGCTAAAGATTTAATTTGATTGTGTCGAAATAATAGCATTTTTCCTCTATCATTTTCCCACAATCGAAACACATTTGTAAATCGTCGTTTCGAACCGGAATTTAATTTTACATTTCTTTTAGTTTTAAAATAAAAAAAACTTCGTTGTCTTTTTTAAATATAGCTTTTTTTAAAGTTGTTTCATCATAGATTTTTGTAAAGTCTTGTAGGATAAGAAAAATTGCATAGATTTTAAAGCAATGTTTAAGTAAAATTACAATATGTTTTAAACTTAAAAAACAACAATGTTATCGAAAAGAAAATCGATTTTACCAACAAATTCGCCTAATGTAAAAGCAAAGAAGAAATCAAAAAGTAATGAATCTTTTCTTCCAGCAGAATTGTGTAAACTTGAACAAGCCGATCGTGCCAATTCATAACATTATAAACGTGAAAGCGCGTTCTATATAGTAGAATTTTTTTTACATATAGGTAGAACATTTCCGAGAATAGGAAGGTTAGGGGTCTGTAATTAAGTCCATAGTCAATTCGCTTTTTTTTTTTTTTTTTTTTTTTTTTTTTTTAATCAAGTGAAATTTGGCGCAATATTAAATACATTGTTGTAACCAGATTTGTTTTTTGCGTGGTAAACACTTAATGGTATTTTAGATGATCATTTCACCGCTCACCTTTGATGCCAACTATGACTGTAAAACATATTAAAAAATATTAGCCGATAATTTTCTAATTTTCTTATTGCTTCATGATGTAAATAGACTTCCTGGTTCATACTTTAAACCTGAATCGGTCATGCCATTGTCGTTCAATTTTTATTCCTAATCCTAACCCTAATCGTATCCTATCCTAATCCTGATAATAACTTTAAAGAATATTCTTCGACAAGAATATGTAAATTAAATCAATATCCATAAATGGAATGAATGGAAAATAGAATAAATAGAAATAGCAAAATAAAATAACAAGAAAGTACATTTATTCGACACCTAACCCTAGAGAAAGCGTAAAAAATTTCAAGCGCATAAAATAAATCAAAATAATCCTATATATACTAACAAAAATATGTAAATTTAGTTCATCAGATTTGTGTCGTCGGTATTTATTTGCTTATAGTGTTCTTGACGCGATAGAGAAAATATCGAGGTTAAATTGGGCAGAATTTAAAGTACTTTCTAGCAACCTTTATTTACATTTTAGAATCGTATCAGATTGTTATATCTTTGTAAAATATCTATCAATGTATAAAATCCACAAGCAGTTTGTTCACTATTTACACCACTTAGCGTGAATCACTTAATTTAATATATACATAAACAAGATAATGTAGTAAGAAATATATAACATATGTCTATGCAAATAAACAATATAATAATGCCCATTTAGCAATGCACACATATACAAATTGTACGCCAAATACCACCTAAAATGCACTGTTGTATAGAAGAATTCTGCCAGTGTTGTTTTTCGTTTTACGAAGAGGAATTCCTCGATTTTCACTATTTTACTGGGTCCTCCTTTTTTCATTAGTTGCAGTTTCATTTTCGCGATTGTATATATTATTTGGCATGAAATTTCACTTTTTTAAGACTGTGTTATATCAAGGCCCCTATAACAAAGAAATACCGTATGGTCTCCTATAAAATGTGATAAAGCTTTGGTTAATTATATATGTTGTTAATTATCAAGTGAAATGCTTTGCTAAATTAATGCATTTATTCTTTTTGTAATGTTACGTGAACGAAGTCACGGGTAACAGCTTAGTTGGTAATAAATAGCGAGCCACAGTGCTTGGCACGGTTTGAAATAAAAATTATTTGCACATTCAGGTTTGAAATAAATGGCGCATTAGCATACATTTTGGCATGATATTGATATAACGGAAAAGTACCAAAAGGTATAAAAAAATTCGTTCCGAACTAAGCCAATTCTCTGTAGACTCTATTATGGAATAGGTCAGCTTAAAAAAAATGAATAATTGTGTTACATTATGGTGTCTATGGTGTTTACATTATGATGTCTATGTGGGAAAATCCATTACATGCCTCACTGAGGTGGACTGAAATATGCTATTTGTCGAGAATTTAATTATCATGCATATCAAATAAAAATCATGCACTCTCGTGACATCATAATTCACTTTTATACTTTAACAGAATAATAAGGCAATTACAATTTGTGACTCGTGCTATAGTCAGTATACATACGTCAGGACACATTGCCGTTATCGTTATCTTTTTATGCGTGAAGGTTTCGCTATGGTACTCCATTGTAAATTTTTTTAATTTTTGAAATTCAATATTTGAAAAACGGCATAATCATTAGATATGTCAAGAAAAATACAATTTTTTACCTTTCTAACGCAGTTTGTCTAACAATTTTCTGAAAAATACTTTTCGAGCTATTAATTTTTTATTAACTTCAAATGTTTCATTTTCCGAGATTAATCTGTGGCAACGATTAGCGAAAATCCCAGTGTCAGCAACGCATAGCTTTTTATTAAAGAGGATGGCATGACAGGGGCTATCTTTTAGGCTAGTTTACATTTATAGTTAACCTGACGTTTTTGTGGGCAGCTTTGGGGATAGATTTAATTCTTGACACACAACAAATGGCATGGCTACGGCGAGCTTCTGGCTAGATTTTATTCATGATTATCGTTAATGGCCTAGCTGTGGCTAGCTTTTATTCATAATGGCCATTAAAAGAATAAATGTGGCCAGTTTTAGGTTATCTTTCATTTATGATAAAGCGGTAGTGGTATGATTGAGGTCATCTTCAATTTCTTACGGCCAAATGTTATGCGGCCTCTTTGTGGCCGGCGTAGCACATTTTTGTTTTGAGCCGTTACAGTTAGTTTTGAGCCGTTACAGTTAATGATAGTGGGCCCTTATCAAGCACTTTGGGCCAAGGCTAACATAGCCGTCAGTGGCCCACAAGTTCTGTGTTTGAGTTGTTTGAGTTGCTGTGTTTGAGTGACCCACAAGTTCAAGTTCTGAATTTTCCTTTTTCTGCGAGTGTTTATTTTGATCTGTGATGCCCTACTCAAAATTTAAGTTCTCTTCAGTTTCGCTATTAGAATTTTGGATGAATTTTACGGTTCTTGCTATCATTCCGTTTTGTTTTCAATGTATATTGAATTATTTAGAAGTTTTTGGAACGGTTGTCGTAACATACTAAAATACCTTGTTCCGCTTTACCGTCAAGTTTACCTATTTTGGTTTGTTTACGTAGGCATAAACCTTGCAGCAAAAAAAATCTATAGTAAGTAAGATAGGTTTATTTTTTGACCAATGTTCTTAGAGTGTTCTATCATTGGACTTGTTGTAAAGTGTATTTTGTAAGCATGTGGCTGAAAACCTAATGTTAAAAAGATAATGGAGGCTGCTCAATGAGGTAAACCAAATTGTACAGCATTAGCAACTAGTCCGGGATGTTCCCGCACCCGCAGAGGCTCGTTAGGCGACTTCCAGTCTTTGGAAAGGAGCCGGACGCACCGAGTCCTCAGTGTTCGTAAGCGGATATTGGGCGTTTATTTACAAAAACTAAAACAAGAGTTATACACTAAGCCAAAGCCGTCCCTACCAGGTAAGAACCCTAAAGCGAAACTGGGCAGGGACTGAGTAAGAGGATGATAGGTACAAATATAAACTTTCACTTCTGGAAAAGATATTTCCCACGCGACACTGGGCAGTAAGGTGAGGAAGATGAAGATAGTCCATGAAAAATTACGTTGAAGTAGTCTGTGCAAAAGTTCATGGGCGAGAAGTCTTTAAAAAGTTACAGTTCAAACCTGGGTAGCTATATGTGTGTGTGTGTAGGGGGAGATGCTACTGTTCATAAAGATGGCCACTGGGATGGTGTAGGCAAAAATTCATGGGATGGTGAGGGCCAGTTGATGCATGCTGTACGAGGATGGCCCAAAAAGAACGACGGAAAACGAGAGCCTTGGAAGAGGGGGGATTCGAAGACGAGGAAGAAGCTACGTCCAATATGAGGCATTACCTATTTTAGTAGCATTTGTAGGTGGGGCAGAAGTTGCCTGGAGCCATGTGGTTAGGATCGAAGATGATCAACCGAGAAGATAAGATTTGTTTACCTTACAAACACGATTCCATAAGTGATCCAAAGGAGTGGAAAGATATACAAGAAATAAAAAATCCCCAGGAAAAACAAAATTGGTTCAAAGCCTCGCTATAAGAAATAAAATTGATGCTAGACGATAAGACTTGAACTCTCATAAGTCCTTCATAGGGTAAAAAAAGTCATTGGTTTAAAGTAGATCTTTAAGGCTAAATATGATTGTACAGGAAAAGTGCAAAAATACAAAACACGCCTGGTTCCATAAGGCTTTCTACAAAAATATGGTGGAGGTTACGATGAGGCTTTAGCACCCGCCGTATCTTACACATCCAACACAATAAAAAGTTTTTTCGCCACGGTTATTAAAAGTCAACCACATAGACATTAAAACCACATTCCTCCACAGATACTTAGAAGAAGACGTTTACATAACGCAACCAGAAGGGTACGTTGTATCTGGTGAAGAAAACAAAATTTCTAGTTTAAACAAAGTTATTTATGGCCTAAAACAGTCAGCCAGAGCCTGGAATATCAAAATAGGAAAGTCACTGAAAAGGATAAATTTTGTGCAAAGCCCCGCCGACTCATGTCTATTCTTGTAAAGCGATGAAGAAATGCATCATATACCATTGTATCTGTAGACGACCTCCTATTTGCATAAAAAGATGTGCAGATAAGAGAAATTATCCAACGCTTCAGAACTGAATACAAACTGATTGATTTAGAGGAAGCCAACCACTACTTAGGAATAAAAATAGATAAAATAGATGAAAAAAATTCTCGTTGGATCATAAAACAAAAATAGAAAAGATGGTGAGACAATTCAATTAACATAAATCGAACCTTACGACACTCCTATGTAACCGAGCTATTTTCGCCTGGAAGACAAAGATAACCCACTGCCCAGCAACACCAAATATAGATAGGCAGTAGGAGCGTTACTTTACATAGGCATGGTAACCAGATTCGACATCTGCGCAGTGGTAAATATACTCAGCAGAAAAAACTAAACATCGTGGGAAAAAGATTGGAATGCAGTAAAAAGATTAATGAGATATCTAAACACAACCAAGCATCTAAATCAAATAATAAATACTAAAAGCGAACCCGTGCTTAAATCTCTTGTCGACGCGGACTGGGTAGGCGACAAAACAAGTAGGAAATAGGTGGAAATTCATTCCTACTGGGTCAAAATCCCATCTAGTGGATCAACAAAAAGCAAACATGTGTTGCACTCTCATCAGCAAAAGCCGAATACGTTTCGGCTGATAACGCAACACAAGAAATAGTATCGTTAATAAAATATTAGAAGATTCACATTTACGGCAGAAACTATCAATAACTTCAACAAAGATAATCAATCATGTATAAAGATGATACAGTTTGAAAAATATACCTGATAAACCAAATACATCGACATACGCGCCATCAAATATCTAAGGGAAACAGGAATCATCGACATGGAGTACTAATCATCCCAGCAAGCTGATGACTGCCGACGTCGACATCAAACCCGGGCCCAAATCGGACTTTCAAACTCATAGACTGAACCTGAAATTACCTTCTCATTCCCTTTCAGAGATTAAGTGGGAATATTAGAGCTCGAATAATCCTCTCAAGGGTATACAAAGAATTAGAAACACAACTCTTCTACATGTACGTTGAAGAATCGGACGACTCAGGCCATAAACGAGTCGAAAGTGAACTTTACTCTCTTATCTTAACTTTTCTATGAGTATATGTAAGTGTATATTTTAACTTGTAAGGAAGCTATTTTTTCCGCTTTTGTATTTAATTCATTTTAATATAGAAATATGCCTTTAAACTTATTGCCGAAACGTCAGTGAAGGCTTACTGTGGAGACCCGAAAAGTTTTTGGTTTCTGTCTGTCTGTCTGTTTGTCTGTCTGTCTGTCTGTCTGTCTGTCTGTCTGTCTGTCTGTCTGTTCCGCGATAACTGCCGTAAAAATGATCCGATTAGTTTGATTTTTGGTAGGTATGTTGGTGAGATACCCGGAATTAGCTGTATAGTTTTTAGTTACATTTGGTTCATTCGTTCGGAAAATATAGAACATTTCTTTTTTGATCATAATGCTTTCCTATGGGAATTCAGACGATTTTGAAATTTTTCAGTCGTTGAAAATAAAATGTCGCATTTGATTAATGTATTTAAACGGTAAGTTATGAAGGCTAAAATTTATCAAGTCAAGTGTTAAATTATTTAAATTAATTTGAAATTTTGTTTATACATGCGTCAGATTTTTTAAATTAGGTGTATAATTTTTGGTGCAATTTTATACATCTGTTCTAATAATATAATACATTTATTTTATCACTTTTTGCAAATATTAAAATGCATTTATTTTTATTTTCCTTTTCAATTTAACAGTAACCTAGCAACCATATTTCAAAGAATATCAAAATGATAAAATTCAAGTAACTCAGACGATTTTGCTACAATATTTTATTCGCAAAATAAAATATTATTGGAGGATTTTAATATTTTATTGAAATAAATGAGAATTTATTTTCTACAAGTTACCTTTTAACTACTATAGAATGATAGCCGAAACATTTTTATATGAGATATTATTAATTTTCTGGAAGAGATGTAGATTTTTCGTGGTTGAAAATTAGTATTATTTTAAAAATAGAATGTAACATCTCGTACAACGAGATAGTTAATCTAAAGAAATTAGCGTAGTAAAACGCATCCATACAGCCTGAAATAGCACAATTACTGGAAACTGAGATCATAAAATGCTATCACAAAAAATACATTATAGCGCCAAATCAAGGTTGCTATTTAGTGAATTGGCAGTGGGCACGATTATGAAGGATTACACAATAGGTTTAAAAGTTTCCAAATAAGCATATTTTGGGGAGATTTTAGTATGCTATTGCCATCGAATTAGATCAGGATGCACTTAGGTCAAATAAATATTGTACAATGACCATCAAAACTGTTTTTCCGAAACAAAAATTGTAATAATACTAGATTTCTGAAATAGATAAGTGAAATATATAGTAGATTCAGTTTACATTTCCATAAGTTACTTTTGTACACGAGATATTTTTCAACGTATCAATCAGATACGAGTGTTTCGTGATTGGTAAATATTGCTAGGTATTAGGATAACATGAAATTATTTTCAAAATTTTTGCTTATCGTAATAAAACCACTGTGCAGAACGAAATGGAAGATATACTAGAATCATTCACACAAATAATAGGAAATCACGAATAAAAATTTAATAATATTACGGAGGGTTCAGTGGGGTTGACCCCCCCCCCCCCACCTCCTGAAGAAATGTATTTTTTTTAATCTAAAAAATAGAATAAGAAATTCATAAGAATGTCAGAATATTATTGCATAAACCGGGTTTAATTTAACGTTTAAGTTCTGAAACCTTCCAATTTTTTTATATGCATATAAATATATATGTAGTAATTTAAATAATTTAATTTGCGGATTGTAAGATATTAAATATTATGAAAAGTGAGTTTAAAAAACATTGACTTTCAGAGCTGACGTTGAGGCTCCTGATCTGTAGATTTACTAGTTATATTAAACATTACATTTAATAATTACAATTTCTTTTTATTTCTTACAGACAAGCCTTCAAATCATTACACATGGATAACAACAATAAATTAGTTTTTCACAGAAACTGTGACGCCACGTTCACTCACAACCTTGGATTATGTGTAAGAAGAAAATCTAATGGACAACATTCAACAAGGTAAATGAAGATTTACTTACCTATATTTTATTTTAAGATACACTGAGAAATAGAAGAGTAGAAATAATGAGAATATTGGGCAATATTTTAATAATTAATTTATATAAAAATTATTAGGTAGGTATTTTTTGAAATTCCTTTGTGGAATTTGGAAAATATACTTACTTTTTCGCATTTAGCAATAGTTGCAACGTATTGGCATGTCAGCTAACTCTGTAGAATTAACTCATTGTAGAGGAATACATTAACGGGTCGCATCACCGTTCCTTCCCGATCGCAAAATACCGTGTTAACCTTTGGGAAAATTTAATTAGATGTGATTACATAATACCTAATATAATTATCGAGAAAACTTTTTTTAGCATTAGAAAGTAGGCGTTTTTTTATATTATCTCCTTAAGTTTTAAGTACTTTTTAAAATATGATAAAATTTGAAAATTTTGTGCAAGTAGAAATTTCCAATTTTACAAGGTATTTTAGATATTTAAAATTTAAGGAGACATATTTAAAAAATGCGCAACACTGTCATTGAAAGTCTAAATTTTTATGGTAAAAATCCTTTTTCGATAATTGTATTAGGTAACTAGGCAGCTTCGTCCGCTACGCTGGTCGTTTTTTCAAATGCAGAGATCGTCCATTGCACCTGAATAATATTCGGTTGATTGATTCTCATTTGTTAGTTCTTGAACTCCGGGAAGTTTTTATAAGCTAAATTTAAAATTTGAAGAAGTTTTGAAGATTTTTTAAAATGCGAATTCGTATTATATATAGTAGATAGAAGATTTTTAAAAAACTGATCTTTCATAATTGGATTCACCTAATTATAGGACGTTCTTCCATAGCCCATAACTAAGCAATGTAGAACGGTGTGTTATAGACTAAAATCTCACCCTAAAAATTACCTAACTGACACTGGGAAATCCCATAAAATTTGTTTAACAGTATGTGAGTTAAAAGCGTTCGAATAAAATTCCTGTTCATAATCCGATAGATATAATTATAGAACTTTCCCCCATAACTCTATAACTACGCAACGTAGAACAATGTGTTATAGATGAAAGCATTTCACCGAAAATTACATAACTGACAATGTAAGTCCCGTTTAGCAGAACATGAGTTATAAACGTTCGGAATGAAATACGAATTTGCATTTTATATATATAGTAAATAAGTCGTCGATTAAAATTTCCACATGTGTCAACTTGTGGTTTCACGATCGACGAGGAAAAAAAATCTGTGAATAAGAAAAAGGAATTAATATCAGGTTAGTTTGTAATGGAAAGAAAAATGTATTGTTTTTTTTTACGCACGGAAAAGCATGGAAGAAAGATGCAATGTTTTTATATAGATTTTAAGGTGCATAGTTCCAGGTGACGACTATTCTTCAAAAATAATTTCTCATAGATTCGTAAGTTTTGCGATATCTGATTACTTAAGTAAAAGAATAAAGAAAAATATGGGCTGAATGAAGTAAAAAATCATGCATATCATTTATTTAAAAATTGCTATTATATCAGGTTCTAGGGTAAAGGTTATTTAACTCTGAACTTTTTTAGAATTCCTTTCATTAAATACTTTTCGTCTTATTAAGCTGATTGTATGGAAGTTTATCTTTTGTCTGTTTTTCTTCTTAGAAGCTTTTAAGTTTAAGCAGTAATCCACATCAATTGCATATGTCGGTGTAGAGACTGATGTTACATTTATTCATTTGTAATCGTAATTCATCCTCTCATTTAAATCATTTTTAGCAATGTTGTAAGTTGTTCTATAAAGTTATATATTTCTTCAAAGGAGTCATTCTTATAAACGGGGCTTTCTGAATTTGCCGGTATTTTGCTCGTTATATCCTATAGGTACTCGCATTACCAAAGTTTTTTCAATTTATTTTTATACTGGACCAAGTATTTGAACACCGATTCCCGTTACATTTACCCCCAAGCTCATTATATTCGAATTCGATTGTATTTAAATTTTCCTCTAAGTTTATTTGGAGTAAGATTCCAAACGCATGCAAAATTTTCAGTTTCATATCGGACCCACTGCCAAATTTCAAAAAAAGAATTTCGTGCGATCCTAATGGAATTTTGGCTGTGCATGACATTTTTACGGCCGAGAAGAAAACAGCCTTGCGATGCTTTCTCTAATTTACCTATCCATTTCTTCGAGAGTTTAGAGATCCGAGTGCATATAAAAAAAATTACGAGTCGCATCTCAGCAAACATCTGTGCCTCGCTATACCCATTAAGAAATCCCGCCTTCACCTCCGTACCTATGAAGAATCCCGACAATGGCGAACGAGAGATTTTTAGAGTCAGGGTGGGCCGAATGACAGCCTGCTGATGATGAAGATGTGCCAACTTAGCTACGTCATAAAATTTTACGGCTCGTCAGCTTTGCATAGAGGAAGCGTGGGTCCGTTCCAGCACGTTTATGATTTCTGGGCCCCGTTGTTGATCAAAGGGGCCCGAAATGACTCTATATTCCGGAATTAAAACTAATAAACGTCGAGAATGGTTCATCAGCACATGTTTTTGATGAGTTTGAAGTCGCGCCCTTGGCACTCTGTGTGATGGGCGGTGTGTTGGAAAAAAGAGAGAGAAGGATAGGGACAATTATATTTGAGAGCTATTTAGGTCGTGAGTTATGGAAGAGTGGGATTTATGGACTTGGTTAGGTTTATCTTGCAAGAGAGATGGCCTTAAAAATAAGGTAGGGCTAGCACATTAAAAAATATATTCGTTTTTTAAGCTCTTGTGGTGTATTATACCCGAATTTGATGCTGAGAACATATTAATTTGAATAAAAAAATGGAATAAAATAAATAAATAAATAATATATATATATATATATATATATATATATATATATATATATATATATATATATATATATATATATATATAACCTTATACGATGTAGAATTCTTAAAATTGTTTTGTTTAAAGAGTTGCAGTTTACAGTTATCGTTTTCTAAATGTAAAATATTTTATGATAAACTTTTCCCTTTTTTGAGGAGTGGGATTGTGTGTGTGTGTGTATTTTCAATAATGAGTTTCTGGGCGGAGATTGGAAGCAATACGATGTGAAAAATGGAAATGTAACGGAGTTCCGATTACATATGTTTCAGACACGATTTTTTTTACAAGTTTTAAATTTTAATCATAAAACATTTCGTTTACACGACACAGATAAATAAATTACCTTATTGATTTTCAACCAAAATTGTCAAAAATGACTCTATATTTCGGAATTAAAACTAATAAGTATCAAGAATGGTTCTACACCATATGTTTTTTATGAGTTTGAAGTTGCACCGTTGGTATTCTGCTTGATGGATGGTGTATTGCTGTGATGGTAAAAAATGATAGATGTATAGAGACAATTATATTTTAGAACTATTTAGAAAAGACTTGCTTTAAAGACTTGGTTACGTTTATTCTGCAAGAGAAATCACCTTAAATAATAAGTAGGGCCAGCAAATAAGAAAAATTTTCGCTTTTTTATTTATTTTGTTGTTGTTTTTATGCTCTTGAGTTGTAATGAACCTGAGTTTGATGTCTGGGGGGCGTATTAATGTGAATTGCTAACAATAAAAAAGAAGTAAAATACCTGCACTGTAGAATTCTTGTTTAATTGCTTTATTTAATAACTTGCAGTTTATAGTTGGTGTTCGTAAATGAGATAATTTTATAATAACCTTTTCCATTGAAATACCATGTAAGTGTATTCCATGTAAGTGTATTTTAAATAAGGGATTTCTCGTCAAATATTGGAAGCAATGTGGCATAAAAAATACAGGAGAGTTCCGTTTATAAATTTTGAGTCCTGATTTTTTCCTATGTGTTTTTATGATAAAATCTCTTCTACCACATAAGTAAACAAATTTTCTTACTTTTCAACCACAATTTTTCAAAAGTAATTTTTGAGAAGGAAGTTTCATTTATGTTTTGTCTGATTTTATTTGAATCTCAGAGAGGCGGAAGCGTCCAATGGAGAAAATATGAGAAGAATTTTTTGATGGAGTAAATGGTATAAAACTGAATTTAAAATTATTATCAGTTCACTTATTTTAATTAATTTAAATTTAATTAATATATCTCTATCCTATACATAATCGTATAGGTATTAAGCCCTATTAAAATACTTGGCCAGCATAAAGTCTTCCTCTGATTAAAAAAACTATAGGGCAAAAGCTATTATATACTTAAACGTACACTTTTAAAAAGAGTAATGTTTCTTAACCTACGAAAATATAACATAATCACGTACGAAAACTTCTTCCGTATTTCCCATGATTCCGATAAGCGTTCTTAAACATTAGAAATCTCAGAAACCAATATATTTTCAAGATTTAAAGAATCATTTATAAAAACAAATTTTCTTTTGCTGCCACTGATTTTCGAAAATGTTTCCGAAAAGTTCATAGTATATTAATAAGTTTTCTCAAACCGAAATATCAGATTCTAGGATGCCATTAATTTTTAATTAAGTATTTTCGGCTGCGTAACTGAATTTATATACTACATGCAAGATAAACAAAATAATATTAATTTTAATACTAATTTTGATGCTGGTAATTTATCATGTTTGTCGGGAAAACAAGATTGTTAAACATGGATATGATTATTTGGTAATTGATAGCATCCGAAAAAAAACTATAGTCAGGGTTGAGATTTGAGAAAACTGATTAATACACTGAGGAAACTATTCGGAAACGTTTCCTTAAATCAGTTGCAGGAACAAAACTTTGTTTTCATAAATACTTCTTAAAATCTCGAAAATATATTGGTTTCTGAGGTTTCTAAAGATAAAGAACGCTTTTCGGAATCGTGGTACGTCGGAAGAGGTTATTGCATATTTTCGTTCATGGTTATATTGTATTTTTCTAGATTAACAAACATCTGTATTTTTTTACAATGTGTGTTTATTTTTGCAAGTTATAAATACAGTAATCGATTTGGTATCAATTACCTTAGAAAATTTCAACATTCATCCCTTTTGTAGCTCGGAGAATGTTAAGACGATATTCTAATTCCCGCCACATTTTGTCTAAGATTTGTTCTGTAACACTATACACAGCATTTGCTATCATAGCCTTCAATGTTTCAATGTCACTAATTGGTGTGGCAAGGACTTGATATAATCCCTTGATATGATCTTTGATATAATCCTAAAAGCAGAAATCAAGAGCAGTAATATCAGAAGGACGTTGGAGCCATGGTTTTGGTCTATCGCTTGCAATAAATCAGCCAATTTAATTTTTTATTCACTGCTTTGTTTATGGACACTTGCGCCATCTAATTGACGATATATATATATATATATATATATATATAAAATTAAGAACAGGACTTTACATAAAAGGTTACATTACTATCTTCAGCGATTATTTGGTGATAATGCTTTACGGAAAATCTTTGTTATTGCCCTATATTATTAAAATTTTACTGTGTTAAAGTTAATTTACAATTTTAAGTTTTTAAGAGGTAAACTGTTAAAAAGTATACGCATGGTATTTGAATAACTGATGCATATAAAATATACGATATATATATAAATATATCAATCAGATGCAAATCAATACATGCTATCATGTAGCAAAAAAAAGAAGTATAAAACGTCAGGAAAGCAAAGCTCGTTCATATTCAAGATTTATTAATTGCAAAAAAGCATGATCGTCGCACGATAAAAATGCTAATACTTCAGCAAACGTGTTGCAAAATTTATACGAACAACTCTATTAGATACAAAGAAGCAAATATATTCCTACTATCTGTCAAATGGAGGGAAATGTCGGAAAATATGCCCTTTAAAACGGCAAAGAGCCGAGATTTCGCCAATAAAAAATGCCAGTTGGTGAGGCGGTGTAACAAGATTTATAAAGGCCCAATAAAAACCATTTACAGCCACGGAAAGTGCGCCGGACATTCATTCCTGGAATTGACACATCCGGGAGAATCACATTTTGTAGTTTTCTAAATTCGTCCGGCACTGAGTGTTGATGTAATGGCTTTTCCGCTCCGGTTACCATTACTCATTGAACCACTTTTTCCTTGATGTTGGCTGGGGATGATGGAGACGGCCTACTTATAATGCGAGACTGAAAGTTTATGATTTTGGCGCGATTTCGGCTACTTTGGCGTATGTAAAGTTGTAATCTTATTTCCTACTTATAAACTGACTTTAGAGATATATAAAATTTTCTAAGGCCGAATCCCAAAGGACCTCAGAAAATTTTACTATAGACAGGTTTCCATTTTAGTAGGTACATTGTCGTTTATAATTGTATTAATTTCCACGTGACTATGATTTTTTTTTTTCATTTAAGGTAGGATTCCGTTATACACGTGTTTCGGTTTGACAGGTTTTATTGTAGTTATTTTCTAATACGTATACTTAATTATGAAGCTAACAACCTGTCTTAACAATTATCGTCTGCATCATTTAAAATATTTTTTGCTTAAAATTTCTCTGGAAAATAAACAATGGTTCGAAAGTTATATGTATTTGTGGTTTACGAAGAGAAATACTCTTATTCGATTATTTAATAAAAACGAAAACTGCCCAGTTAAACTGAGGGCATTAAGCTCTCAGGCTATTCACAATACTTGTATATTATACACTTATTTCAAAGAATTTGAAATAAGCCCCTTGAAAAATAAAGAAATCGACAAAATATTAAGTGGGGATCATCCCCCCGTTCCCCACCCCCTTATAGTTAACCATTGAACCCCCAAAACTAACCAGGGAAGCCCCTTATTACAATGAACATATATACTAAATTCGTAGCAAATCGGATAATTCTGCATGAAAAACCCATTTATCTAAATTAAGGGGATTACCCTCCCCCCGTATCCCCCTTTATACTTAACCAATGAATCCCCAAAACTAACCAGGGAAGCTCCTTACCACAATGAGCTTATATACAAAATTTGAAGAAAATCGGATAATTCTCCATGAAAAACCCATTTATCTAAATTAAGGGGGATTACCCTCCCCCCGTATCCCCCTTTATACTTAACCAAAGAACCCCCAAAACTAATCAGGAAAGCGCCTTATCACAATGAACCTATATAAAAATTTGAAGAAAATCGCATAATTCTGCATGAAAAATCCAGTTATCTAAATTAAAGGGGGGGGAGGGGGTTAGCCCCCCGTTCCCCCCTTTATACTTCACCAATGAATCCCCAAAAATAATCAGGGAAGCGCCTTACCACGATGAGCCTATATACAAAATTTGAAGAAAATGGGATAATTCAGCATGAAAAACTCATTTATCTAAATTAAGGGGGGTTAGCTCCCGGTTTCCCCCATTATACTTAACCAATGAACCTTTAAAACTAATCACGGAAGCGTCTTATAACAATGTGCCTATAAACAAAATTTGTATCAAATCGGATAATTCTGCATGAAAAACTCATTTATATAAATTAAGGGGGGGATTAGCCCCCCGTTCCCCCTTTATACTTAACCAATGAACCCCCAAAACTAATCAGGGAAGCGCCTTATAACAATGAATCTATATACAAAATTTGAAGAAAATGGGATAATTCTGCATGAAAAACTCATTTATCTAAATTAAGGGGGGTTAGCCCGCCGTTTCCCGCTTTATACTTAACTAATGAACCTTCAAAACAAATCACGGAAGCGCCTTATCACAATGTGCCTATATACAAAATTTGTATCAAATCGGATAATTCTGCATGAAAAACTCATTAATATAAATTAAGGGGGGATTAGCCCCCCCTTTCCCCTTTTGTACTTAACCAATGAACCCCTAAAACTATTCAGAGAAGCGCATTATCAAAATGAACCTATATACAAAATTTGAAGAAAATGGGATAATTCTGCATGAAAAACTCATTTATCTGAATTAAGGGGGGTTAGCCCCCCGTTTCTCCCTTTATACTTAACCAATGAACCTTCAAAACTAATCACGGAAGCGCCTTATCACAATGTGCCTATAAACAAAATTTATATCAAATCGCATAATTCTGCATGAAAAACTCATTTATATAAATTAAGGGGGGATTAACCCCCCGTTCCCCCCTTTATACTTAACCAACGAACCCCCAAAACTAATCAGGGAAGTGTCTTATAACAATGAATCTATAAACAAAATTTTAATCAAATCGCATATTTCTATCAAGAGTTATCGCGTTACGTATACATACATACATACAGAACGGGCGGGTACATTAGCTCTCAGGCTTTGATAGCCTGTGAACTAAAAAGGAGTGAAAAGCATCGTTTTAATATTTCTAGACGTAAAATAAATGACAATTAATAAAAAAAATGAAAGAAACGTCAAAGTTTTCGTTTGACTGGGAAAAGGGTAACAAATACATACCCAACAAATGTACGTTTACCGCTTATTACATCTAAAGTGGCATCTCACGTTTTTTTTTTTTTTTTTTTTTTTTTTTTTTTATAATTAAGTTTCCATCGTAAAATCTTTAAACATCTCTATAGGAACTGTAAACAAAATTATAAAATCGGATTTAAAGCTAATCCAAACAAATAATTATGAAATTCACCGCCTAATGCGAAAACATGTTTCTCAGCATACATGTTTCTCTCGGTGCTGTATGAAAATTGTTTGGCAGGGGAAAAATGGAAATATGTAGTTACAATGGATGAAGCTTCGATATAGTATTTATCTGATTACAATAGAAAAAGATCTATCTACCAAAAAAGAGAATAAAAATCCCTGACGGCTCAGCCTACAGGCACAGGTAGATTTCGAAGACGCAGACCGTGGGGAGCCTGTTTGTCGGGAATTGCGGAAGAAATGACCTTTTTGCGATGATGCTGCAGTTGGAACCGCCTACTTCGAAACGAAACTTGTTTGCAGGCGGAGCCAGCAAGGATTTTTTTTTTTTTTTTTTTTTTTTTTGCTATAAGAGTTGGTCCTATAAAAACATGTCAATATAAAAGTTTTAGATAATATTAAGAGGATTTATAATATATTTAAGTGGATTTGAAATATTGGGAATTGACGAAGTTATGAATTTTTTTCTTCTAAAACCCCCCTTCCCTCCCCCACTTAAGGCAATTTTTAATTATATCAAAAATCTGTCATACATAAGTTTTTGGCACTGTTCCTAGAAGTAATAATAACTTCAAACGGATTCGATACGTATCATAATTAAGAAATTATGGGTTTTTTTTCTGTTTTCACAACCCCCCCCCCATTCCCCCCCCCCCTTGGTTCGATTTTGCCCATTAACGAACTTGACCGAGATTTTATGACCCTTGATTTTATGTATCAGTTTGGAAGAGATTTATGCAGAATTTTTCCAGTTATCGTGGTCAGAAAAAAGTGACATAGATAGATAGATAGATAGATAGATAGATAGATAGATAAAGTTTTGAACTGGGGGTGTTTTTGGGTTCTGGGAGTCATGATCGGCGTAGATTTGCAAAAATTTTTCAAAATTTCCAACTTAGGTAGAATGTAATAGGTAGTATTTCTTACGAAATCTTCCTAAAAGACCTAAAATGTTGTTTTTACGAAAAAAGGGAATGTTTTTCTAAAGGTTTTATGGTTATTGCTGGATTCTCTCATAACGGAAAACTTAAAATTAGGAACGTAGAAAAAAGTCACAATTTACTCGGATTTGTATCGGAAATATGTTTTCACACCTATATTCAAAGAAGACATTCCATCACTTTACCCACACAATCTTCATTGTGTTAAGTTTCATCTAGATAAGGCTCGCAAGCCATACTTCTAAATCTACTGCTATATTTTTAGAAAAACAGAGAAATGAAACCGAAATTGAGGCTATTCCATTTAAATATATCCCACTGAAGTTCCCCGACGAATCTCCTATGGATTACTGCGCATTTGGAGCTCTAAAACAAGCTCTTAATAAGTGACATCCCAAAACATTGGATGGACTCTGGAAGATTGTGTTCAAGGAGTGGAACAAAATAAACCTTGATATTTCAAGAAAAGCTCTTTTTATTTTGGAAATGAAGATGTAATATGATAGTTCAAAAATAAAAAAATGCTACCAGATTGAATATATCAAAAGATAAATGTCCTTTCTTTGTTTATATATTTCTTTTTACTATATCAGTACGAAAACGTAAGAACACCTTTGTAATTATTATAAATATTACTTCAAACTGAATACAGATATACAGATGCACATATTTAACAAGCTGGAAATTGTACGTCAAACGTGACAAATGAGGTGCGTTCGTACTGTAGCTAGCTATATAAATATTTAGATATTGATGATTTTTAATTCTGTGAAATGAATGATATCGTCTGCAAATTAATTTCTGTAATAGAATAAGTATCTCGGTCGCTTGACGATTAAACTTCGGAAGCTCCTCTAAATTGCGATTTAAAAAAAAAAATCAAATTTCTTAATAAATATTTTTATTAATATCTCCTAAAGTTTTGATTCGATTTTAATAAAATTTGAAATGTCTCGACAAAATTCTGCAAAGGTAATATATCTTAAATTCCAAACCATTCGGTTGGGTAGTTTTTGCTTTGTTATATGCGGACGGACGGACAGACGGTCGGACAGACGGACGGACAGACAGACGGACGGACCAAGCGACGACAATAGGTGCTACGTATTTATATAATTACGAACGCACCTAAAAATGAGTCATATTAAGGGCAAATTTTACAGACAGATGGGACTGAAACCTACTATCTTAATATTTTAGAAACAAATAACTCCTATTTTCATATTTTATTTTATTTTTGCTTTTTTATTTCTCCTTATAACTTGTTACAGAATTCGTGTTGATTTTTTATAAGAAGTCACATAAAGAAGATCCTATTAAGCAGAATTTATAAAAGACTAAAATTTCACACTTCAAAGTTCTCTTGACATCTCTCGGAGAAAAATTAAAATGTTAAATTAATAGCAATTTTCCATTAAAATATTAGCCCCACCAGTGGCTAAGAAGTTCTGCTCTCGAAGCTGGTAGACGGGAGGTGCTGGGTTCGGTCCCAATCGCGCCCGTCGGCCTAATCGTTCGGAGTTTTCGTGGTTTTCTTCGAGCCGTGGATTTATCCATGCGTAAATACGGATTAGGTTCCCTTAGAAAGACCCCCACGAAGGGCACTCCCCTCGGGCCTATATCCCAAGTGTAGATAATTGGCCGTCAATAATCAACCCAACCCAACCCATTAAAATATTACAATGATATCTTGGAGCGCCATCTTTCGGAGAAATTTGGAATTAATATCAATGAGGGCCTTTTTAAAGTTTATCCATTTGTTCATTAGTATGGAATTTGAATTAATTTTTTTTCCACGAATCGTATCAATTAATTACTTAATTTTGAAATTGAGTAGTCAGTTTCAAACACTCTGCTTATTATGTATAATAATACATGTATTTTGGTTTACAATTATTCAATTGCCCCTACATGAGGTTTGCATAAACTCGACGTGCATACTATATATATTTCGTTAACCCATTATGTATGACACATTTTCACCATAAATGGCATGTCGTAGTAGTTATAGTGCGTTGTTGTCAATACAAAATGTATTGCATACCCCAAACTATATCCGCATGACTGTACATTTGAATACATTCTATCTGAATGCAGATATTAATCCAATTTCAGTTTCACACGTCAAATTACTATTTATATGATAAATACAGTTCAATATATTTAAATAGTACATAACACAACTCGCTAAATAGAAGAAAAATATCTTCTTAGTACATTCGGAAGGCAAGGCAAATAATAAGAATAGTATCATGAAGCATCAGAAAAATGTTGGATACAACTTTCTCTTTTGAAGAAGATAATTCCTTAGCGTATAAAAAAATCGAAGGTTTTGAAAAATGATCATAATTTTATAAAAATAATTCTCAATAATGTAATTAATATAAAACAATTCTCCCTAATGTAATTAATTTAAAATAGTTCTTCTTTTACCTGAGGAATAAAATAGAGGACATGCCATTCTAAATTTAGCTTCCTTTTCTATTACGTTAAAATACTCAGATACGTAAATTTCTTCAAAAATTATTTTCATTATATAAATCCAAAGGAACAACAATGTAATAGTTTCAAAATGACTAACTGAAGGTGTTTCTGAATTCGACATGATGCAAATTTGTTGTTGTTAAAAGGTGGTTGTGTGTGTGTGAGAGAAGGGGGGGCGGGCAGTGAAACGCCTGATAAGATTAATAATTTTTTCTAGGTTTTTTGGAGAAACCAAATTGACAATTTATTTTCAAAAGAAATTTACTATTTGATTAAACAAATTTTCAACAACAAATTCTATAAAATAAATTTAATCTGGTCATCGGTAAGCGCAGAACAAGGAATTATTAGTGTCTCTGCTGACTAAGGAGCACTACTGCTTGCTAATGATTGTTCTGAAACAAACACTCAAAAATTTTTAATTTTTTTAATTAAATGTGCAGAAATCTGGCTAATCCTTAATATTTAACATATATATATAAATTAATAATTATACAATATTACTATTGTATCTTGGTATCATTTGTTCATCTATTGAATTTTCAAATGCATCTTTATAACATCTTATTCAGGTTCTTTTTGTATTTTGCCAAAATTAATTTTGTATTGATTCTGTCTACACTTTATTACTAATTATCTCTTAGAAGCTTTAATTAGAATGTTACAAGAACTTGATATGTTTTTTGAAATTCAAAGATATTATAATTATTTAACATTCGATAAAATTCTGCTGCATTGCGCAAATTGGTATGGAATGGTTTATACAAATTCTTTTCAATAATTATCTAGTAGAAATTATTGATTTTCATATAATATCATAATTAAGCCTATTTGGCTCATAAATCACTTTGATTAGCTTCTGTTTGGAATACATAGTTACTATAGCTGCATTGCGCTTTTAATTGTGTATTTAATAATAATTTAATAATAATAATTATACAATATTACTATTGTATCTAGGTATCATTTGTTCATCTAATGAATTTTCAAATGCATCTTTATAACATCTTATTCAGGTTCTTTTTGTATTTTGCCAAAATTAATTTTGCATTGATTCTGTCTACACTTTATTACTAATTATCTCTTAGGAGCTTTAATTAGAATGTTACAAGAACTTGATATGTTTTTGAAATTATAATTATAAAAGATATTATAATTATATATATATATATTGTTTAGGTGAAATTTTGAGAGAAAAATTCAAAAGATTTTCTTAGTTGCCAAAAAGTGAAAATTTTAAAGACAGATAACTACATGTCTCATGTAGCTTCACACTAGATCGAAAGTTGATAACTTAAATACTAAATTTTCTCCGATGTCTACCAGTTCAGGAACTCTACTTTAAGAAAAACGCATTTAAAAGTTTTGAAAGAGGAATTTGTTAGAATTGCAGCATGGTTTTATTTAATTGAGAGTGGAGCAAAACGGCATCGGAAACAGAAAGATACGTTGAAATTTTTAGACTAAATTATTTTATTATTATTTATTTTTAAAGGTTTTTCCCGGCATCTCCCCTTAATATAAAATATTCATAGTTCATGAATCACATAAAAAGTTGCAGTTAAAAAAGGGATAAAGGGAAATATTGTTTTGATTATCGGTATCACTTTTTCTGAGAAATATACTAAAGTGCCTCCTTTTCCCTTTAATAGAAAAATATTTTTCAGTAAAATATTACTTTTCAGATTAATTCCATATGCCTATGACAAACTATTACAAGACCATTTAACAGATGCCAATTTGCATTACAATTTCTTCTCTTATAGCATTATCATTATTTAGTATTATGATAAGAATTTATCAAAATTTTTCAAAGATTATTCTTGACGAAAATGTTCTATCATTCTAAAAAATTAAAATATGGACTAACATAAGCTAAGGCTAAAATTTTTTCTTTGCTCTTTAAACTAATTTTTTTTAAGTAAATATATATATATATATATATATATTTATTCTCAAAAGAAATCCTTAAACATATGACAAATTATTACAAATTCCTTTAACATCTAGTTTTCTTAGTTAAATTTTTGTACAAAAACATTATATATATAGTTATTCTGAAACAACCCCCCGCTGCCGCCAGATTAAGTAATTTGATCACCAGATAAAAACACTTGGTCGCCAATGGCTGTGGCCAAACTAGCCCACTTCTATTACAATTGTATCCTTTATGACATTACACTGTAAACAAAGTCCGAAAATAAAATTTAACCACGAACGAAAGTATATACAACAATCTCTTCCGAAAATTAAAATTACACATAATGCGTTTTATTACTTAAAAGATGATAAAATTGTAAAAAGATGTTAAACTACAATAATATTAATCATTGTCAATTACTCCAAGCACTTTCAGCTATACACATAACCATCGTCAGGGGTAAAATGCAAACAAGTTTTTATCCCTGGTGATGGTCATGTGCAGAGATTGACATATGCGGTTGACAGGTCCCCATTGGCGACCAGGTGTTTTTATCTGGTGATCAAATTACTTAATCTGGCGGTAGCGGGGGGGGGGGGGGGGGGTTGTTTCAGAATAACTATATATATAATTCTTTTTTGTACAAAAATTTAACTAAGAAATGGGCACAAACGACATTTTTTCTTTCCCAATCCCTACTGCGCGGTAAGAGGAGATATTCCTCTTTTCTTGTACTTTTAATGAAAGAATCAAGTTTAAAAGGCATTTTCAAGCGCATGCGTAGAAAACGCCATTATTTTCCGCTCTAGACAGCTTATATGCCATGTAATTAGAATGCCTGTGTGAGGAAGGGGAGCAATTTTCAATAAAACAGTAAGAAATAGTGTTAATCCAGCCTTAGTAGCACCTAAAACCGAATACAATGCGAAAAAATGCACATAATCAGATATAGATTTTTTGTAGCACTCAACTACCCGGACATTTGAAACAACAAGGAGCATTTCCCGAAAATGCCGCTAATTCAGCCTTTACAGTTTTTTTTTCTAGATATATATAATTTTGATAATTTTTAATGCGAAACTTTGTTTATCTAAAGTACGTAAAGTACCTAAACTATGCTTTTGTTATTATTTTTGTCTCAATTAATTCATTCAAACAAAAAAAGTTTTTTTTTTTTTTGTGTGCGTTCGTAATTATATAAATACATAGCACCTATCCTATTGACGTCGTCTGGTCCGTCCGTCTGTCTGTCCGCCTGTCCACATATAACAACGCAAAAACTACCCAAACGAATGGCTTGAAATTTAAGATATATTATTTTTGCAGAATTTTGTCAAGACATTTCAAATTTTATGAAAATGGAATCAAAACTTTAGAAGATATTAATAAAAATATTTACTAAAAAATTTGAATTAAAAAAAAAAAAAAAAAAAAAAATCGGTGCTTTTTTGTTATAGGAGCTTCAGAGGTTTAATCGTCAAGCGAGCGTAATACTTATTTTATTACAGAAATTAATCTGCAGACGATACATTTCACAGAATTAAAAATCATCAAGATCTGAACATTTATATAACTAGCTATAGTACGAACGCACCTCATTTGTCACGTTTGACGTACAATTTCCAACTTGTTTAAAAATTAATGACGGTGAGGGTAAATATTTTTAGTGGCGACAAGAATTTTTGACTGGCTAACAGATTTTATCAAATTTGTAAAGACCTCGTTATGTATATAGCTGAAAGTGGTTGGGATAATTGACATTGATTACTATTAATGTAGTTCAACAACTCTTTTATAATTCTGTCATCTTTTAAGTAATAAAATAAATTATGATGTGTAATTTTAATTTTTGTGTTTTTAAGATGAATTTTGGCATTCTACTCGATTATTTGCTTAATCTCTTCCGAATTGATGATTCCGAAAAGCGTTCTTCATATATTTAGAAACCCCCAAAACCAATATAGTTTTGAGATTTAAAGAAGGATTTATAAAAACAAATTTTCTTTTGCTGCCACAGATTTTCGGAAACAATCCCAAGTAGTTTTTATAAGTGTATATTAATCAGTTCTCTCAAACCGGAATATAGGTTTCTCGATTGCTATCTATTCTCAAGTAAACATTTTTTTTTTTTGTTCAACAAACATGTTATGCAAACAAACGTGAGAAATTAACGACATTAACACTTACGTTAAAATTAATATTATTTTGTTACTCTTTCATGTTTAAATTCAATTACGGAACGGAAAATGTTTAATTGAGGACTAAAGCATCTTAAAAACGGATATTCGGGTTTGAGAAAACTGATTAAAACGCTATAAAAACTACTCGGAAACGTTTCCGAAAATCATTGGCAAGCAAAATAAACTTTGTTTTTAAAAATGCTTTATTAAATCTCGAAAATATATTTTTTGTGAGGTTTCTAAAAAACGCTTTTCGGAATCATTGGTAACTTGGAAGACGTTACAGTATATTTTCGTTCGTGGTTATACATTACATTTTCGTAAATTAAATATTATTCCTATTTTTTTACAGTGTGCAGTATGCGGCATTGATCACATAAGCTTCATCGCCGTTAATATTAATAATATATTACAACATAAAACATGTTGCAATATTTTATCTTTCTGAAAACTAAAATACATAAAACTGAAATTCTAATATTAGCTAAAAATAAGTTTAAAACTCTTTCTTCCCTTTTCAAACTAATTGTGTTTTAATAAAAAAGTGTTCATTCTCTCTCAGGAGAATTCCATATACCCGTGAGAAAGTATTACAAGTTCATATATAACAGATAGCAACTTCTATTACAATCGTATCTTTTATACAGAATATTTTAAATATTCTGTAACAGAATATTTCAAATATTATTCTTAACCAACATGTCTTTTCTTTCTAAAAATTTAAGTATAAGATGATGTATATATAGTTAAAATACAAGACGGTTCTTAGTCATTTGCCCTAAGCTTTCTACTGAGGCAATTAAAAAAATTACTTTAAACTGAAAAGTGTTATAGTAGATCATCCCGCACTTAGCTATTTTTTTTAAATGTTTCTATTTACATAATAAGTATTTAGTATTTAAAAAGTTTTAATGAAATTTCTTCAAAATGTTAGCAATTGGGTCACTTACATTGTTACATCGAAAAGGGTTTGTTACATCTATCTTGACTGATGTATATCGATACAATTGTGTTGAAACAGTTGTCAATAGTGTTGTCGAAATGATTTTCAATAATTTTTCATTCCGATGGTATACTAAGTTTGAGATGCTAATCTCAGAAGAAGGAAAATGTTTCCGCATGTGGAAATTACGTCATATTATAAAAAGACGAGCATTTATTTTGATAAAACTAACTATTTTACTACGAATGCGTCTAAATGATATAAATTTATGGACATTTTATTCGTCAGTACTGAGATTGCAGCCTCAAGTCAAAGTGCAAATGTTCGCATCCAAAGTTGGCAAATATGACGTCAATTTTCGAAATATATTAATACTTATTTCGCATTAAAATATTTTTTAAATGGTAGTTGGATAAATAGTATGAGAAGTATGTATGCAAATTTTGTGCCGATAAAAATTATGCTATATGTTTAGATTTGATTGAAAAAATTACTATGATTGTGTCAAAGTGCCTAATTTTGGCTTATTTAAAAGAAGTCAAATTATATTACAATCTCACCCTTTATAACATTATACATTATTAAAAACAATACGTAGAAACATAAAATATGTTTCACTGTTCCCTCTTTCTAGAAATTTAAGTATAGTAGAGACAATTAAATTTAAAAGATTATGCGAGAATAAACTTAAAACCCATTCTTCCCTTTTTTAACGAATTTTATTTTTAAATAAAAAATTATTTATTTTCAGAAGAATCGCATATAATGACATTATTACAAGTTCAATTTATAGAAACCAATTTTCATTACAGTCTCATTCCTTATGGCATATAATACATTTGTTAAAAGATTAGATTTAAGCAAAACACGCGATCTTTATAAAAATGTAAGCACAGACAATTAAAATAAAAAAAAATAGCTCAGAATAACATTAAAATTGTTTCTTCTCTTTTTATACTAATTATTAATATATATATATAAACTTATTGCAAAAATTAACCATTGAAATAGAAGTAACTGACCAAATGCAATGAAATTATTACCCCAAATAGCTATGTCAAATTACACACACACACACACACACACACACACACACATATATATATATATATATATATATATGCTAAAAGAATCCCATATATCTATTGCAAGCTATTACAAGCTCTCATTTAACAGAATCTAACTTCCATTATAATAGCATCCATTGTGGCATTATACGGTCGGCATTAGTCGACATTCAATACATAAGCTTCACCTCCCTTAACAATAACAATACATTGCAACACAAAGTATGCTGCAAAGTTCAATTTTTCTAAAAATTAAAGAATGGAACATTTAACTTAAAATAGTAAATTAGAAATATAATTAATACTCTTTCTTCCTCTTCCAGACTAATTATTTTTGTGTAAAAAAATATTTATAATAAAAAGAATCGCTCACAACTATTCCAAACTCCTGCAACCTTATTTAATGTAATCCAAAATCCATTAAAATTTCATACTTTATGAAATTTAAAATAACAATATGTAGTAACCTAATGCATGCCCCAATCATTCATCTTTCTAGAAATTAAACTATAGTATTAGGGACAATTAAAATTGAAACATTAACCGGGAATATAAAATTAAAACTCTTTCTTCCCTTTTAAGGCTAATTATTTTAGAATAAAAAAATAATTTATTCTCAGAAGAATCGCATATATACCTATGACAAACTATTACAAGCTCATTTAACAGAAGCCAACTTAGATTACAATCACATCCCTTATGGCATTATACAGTATTCGGCATTCAACACATAAGCTTCATCTCCCTTAACAATAACAATATATTGCAACATAAAGCACACTTTTTTAGAGAAAAAAGGTTGAAAAAATTCTCCGGATTGAGCTTGTCAGTCACGGCCTGGGACATAATAAAAGGAGAGGATTATGGGGGCGAGCCTTTATTCGCGGCACATGCCGACTGTTTGTGCGAAAGAGAGCCTTTCCCTTTTTTTTTTAATATATTTTTTTTTATCTCCTTTCGCTGAAAGACCATAATGGCCGTTGTATCCCCATAATCCGCAAAATTAATTGCCTGCGCTTGCCGTGTCGATTAAATCCTCAATTTTCTCCGGGGAGGTTCCGGGCGGATTAAGGTAGGGTACCACGGATCCGACATCTGCGGGGCTTCTAATTAAGAACGACGCCCTACATCGACCGTTCAAGTGGCGGTGGCTTACTTTATTTATTTATTTTTTGTGCCCCCTCTCTGCACTCGATCAGGGCTTTCGTTTCCTCCGTATATATAAAGTATTGGTGTGGGGGCACAGCGGTGTAAGTTTGGGAGTAAATGTTTGCTTGTTTTGGAGAAGAGAAATTAATTGGTATTTATAGGGTAGATATTTAATCTCTCGTCAGATTTTTTCTTCTTTTTTTGAATATTTTGCTATTTATGAAATAGTTATTGGGTTGTTTCGTAGCATGATCGATGAATTATTGTTAGTGATATTTGCAGTTGTTTTGAAAGGTTAATGATGTTTAATTTCATTAGTGGCTGCAAAAGTATGGATTAAAAAGGCAATGGAGGCTACTGCAGAAATTCAGATTAAAGAAAATCCTTTTGATGGAGTTTTTTACCCGATGAATTTAGTGCTTAATTAATGAATATGTAATGCAGCAGAATTAACTTCAAGTATTTTGTTGTTTATGATAACTATATATTTTGATTGCCTTTTTCATTTTTATAGTTGTTGATATCATTAGTTGCTTTTAAAGAGATGTAATGGTGGGAGAGTTTGGGAGAAATCTGCCAAATTCTCTATAAAAAGTAGAAATTGCAAAACTATCAGAATAAGTGTACTTAAGTCATTTTTACTGATCTGTGTTGCATACCAGTATTTTCCTATTTTTATTTGAGAGTTCTTATTCTGCAGAAAAAGAAGGAAACACAATATTTTTTATTTAAGACTAAAATTTTCCTTGAAAAGATTGGAGCATTTAATAATTTAAGAATTCATCATCTAAAATCTGCAGGTTTATATCATCCTGTCATACCATTCTATAAAACTGTAAATGTATTTATGCATTTTTTCAGCATCACGCAAAAACTAATACTGCATAGATTTTATGGGATTTTCGCAAAAAAAAAAAAAAAAAAAAAATGATGTGAAATTTATTACATAGGCTATATATATATATATATATTTATTTTTAATATAAATTTTTTTCAGAATTTGAGAAGATAAAACTAAAGTTTTCTTCATATTTTTTGATAAAACTTTTTTTTTTTCATTTTAAAAGTTTTACTTTCGGAACAGAGGAAATTAAAACTAAGCGAAAATTAAGTCAGTTTGACGCAATTGTTACAAAATATTTCTCTTTTTGTATCAGAATACACGATTTCTTTTAAAAAAGATACCATTTATACTGGTAAAGACTTATTTCCATAATCAAAATTCTGAAAATGACATCATTTTATTCAATCGCAGCAGTAAAAAATTTTTCGAGGACTTAATCTTATTACCAGAGGAATGAAGCCTCGCAATGAAAATTACATCATTTTACCGAAATCCTAGTAAATTGTTTCAAAATCAGAAATCAAAATGCATGCTTTCTTTTGAATGTGACGCCATTTTCATCTGAGGTTAAAGCAGATTAATCAAAAAATAGTTTGTTAAACATAGCGTCATTTTCACAAAAGGAAAATTTTTTCGTAGCCACATGTGGGAATATGAATAAAGTCTATGAATAATTTATTAAAAATCAACAGAAGTTGCTTATGCGAAAAGAAGCAAGCAAATATATATTAAAAATGCATATTAAAAGAAACTTTTATTGTTGTATTAATTATACATTTATTATAAGAAACAGCACAATTTTTGCTTCATATTACTGTAGACACAAATACAATTTGGTACAATTTAACAACCACGCGTGAAAATCCGCGAGTTTTGCTTGTTATTAAACCACCACATCGGCAATCAAGTTTGGCTTTCAATGCATAAGGCTGAACGTATACTGTTTTCGGATGAACCATTGTTAAAATATTCTTATAAATTAAAAAAAAAATTAAACAATTATCCATCGGTATATTTTTATTGAAAATAAAATAAAATATTTGATAAAAAACATAAAATTATATTTCTGTTTAAAAATAAACTTTGATTAAATGGAATTGAGATATATCCATGGTTAGCTCCTTAGCCCTCTTTAATGACTCGATCTATAAGAGATAAAAAGCCTAAAGATGTATTTACAAATTTCAATATCTCAACGAATATTGTACTAAAAGACATAGAATCACCTCCCTATTCAATACCTTCCTCCTCTCTTCTTAGATGCAAGACATTTTTTCGAAATGTACGTTCTAGGAAAAGAGGATCTGATTTAAAAAGTTCATTTTGTATTTTAATACCATTGCAGTTCGTTATAAAACAAAATGTACTTTCAAATGCAATTTGTTTGAAAACCGTATCTTAATTTACTTATGTATGGTTTTTAAAATAATTTTCAAGCATGATTTTTCAAACATTTATCTTTATCACGTGTAGCCCGATTGCGGACTATTAACCCGTTTGCGCTTAAAGCAATATAAATAGTTCAACATTTGTTTCCGGATAGTATTCCATAACGAAACTATAAAACTTCGTCAATAAATAAATAAGTAAATACAATAAAATAAATAAAACACAAAATTAACAGCTATGTGTTCTAATTACGTGCTTAAATACTGAAATATTCAGAAACGAAAAGGCTGCTGTAAATAGAAAACCTTTGGTGATTTCTTCGAATATTATCTCCTGGTATACGTCTAATATAAAAATATCGTTTTCAATAAATTTCAAAACTTAATTTGAATACATAATTGATATTTTTCAGATAAAATGCTTTTTGATGCTGTTGGTGAACAATCTACATATATAAATGTATAAATTTCTTTTTTTTTTTTTTTTTTTTTTTTTTAAATCCGCCATTTAAAAAATGCAAATAAAGGAATTTCCTTCTATATTATTTCTGTTGTCAACATCCCTTTTTCTAAGCAAATAAAAAACGCAGAATGATAAATGTGATGCCATATGAAAGGATTTTGAAGCGGCTTCTGACCTGACGTAGTACACACATTTCGTTAAAACATGCATTTTGATTATAAATTGCAAGTAATTAAAAATTAAATCGGCATTGTTTTCATAAATGAAATGAAAGGATTTTCCTCAAATTAGTGTTGCCACAAAAATAAAATACTGCAACATTGATTATAAAAAAAAATGTTCAATAAAGGTAAATTGGGACATAGTTGCTGCACAGGTTTATTTTATATTTATAATTAAAAAGCAAAATTTAAATTCAAATGCTCAATTTATTTTAATATCCCATGTTTTTTTTTCTTTTTTTTTCCGAAATAGATGTCACCCTCGAATGCAGTCAAAATACTATTGAAAAATTTTATTTTGCGTTTGCTATCTTTGGTCAGTTTTTACTGTAACTTTGATGGAATAAATAAAATGATATTCTGACTTGATAAATGTTGTTAGCAAACATGTTTAGTCTTTATTTTTTTAGACGTGTAAACCTGCATCTAAAAGATATTAGATATTGCTATGTAAAGAATCCATTTTTACTTGTATGTGCCGGTGCGTGAGAACCAGTGTTTGGTATCTGAGAGTTCTAGTATCAAAATTCTAAAAGAACATTTCCAACATATTTTCTCATATCGGCGTTACTTTGAAATAGTGGCAATCCCGAACCTCTTTTGTGAACTAAAGACAACTTTAGAATTATAATTGATAGCATTGACCACTCAGGATAACGGAATTTACTATGTTGGTGACCTGTCTTGGTGAGAAAAGAATCTACGTTTGAAACCAAAGTGCAACTACTTTATATCCTCTTTTTTAGAAAGGAACCAACAATGCACTATCGTTTGAAGGTGATGTCATGGTCTCCTGGTACAAGTGGCCCTGATAAGCCCCTCCTCGGACCAAATCAAATCCCACTGTGGAAATCATGAGCGATAGAATTTTAATTAAGAGTTCAGATCGAAAATGAGACTGAGAGGAATGAAACCTCTGCTAATAATACAGGGTACGTCAAGTATCCGGATGACTGCAAAAGACGCTGAGAGGTGCCAGGCCTCTATTCTAGAATACAGGATACGCCATGTATCCATGTGACTGCGAGAAATATGCTAAGAGGTGCCAGACCTCTATTCTAAATTACAGGGTACATCAAGTACCCGGGTGACTGCAAGAGATACGCAAAAAGGTACCCAGACCTCTGTTCGAAATAAAGGGTGCGCAAAGTACCTGTGTGACTACTTGAAAATCCGGCAGCAAGACGTGTGCTCCGTGTGGACAAAGAAACCTTTTGAGGTGCAACCTATGTTCTGGATATAATCCTACTGAACAAATCTGACTGTTAAACATAGTGGACTTTACGGACACTGAAGTCTAATCTGCCTTAATTGAAAACGTGGGATCATCACGTCGTAGAACTCACAAACTTTATTCTAAATTTTAAATTGTAATGCCACTTTTTTTTTTAATCCACAAAGAAAATCTTTGTTTATGCAATAAAGTTATCTTTAGGATGTAAAGAAATATTTTCGAAGCTTAGTCTTTCCACTACCAAATCATCACTTCTCGGATTATCTTTGAAAGGGCGTTACACTAAAAAATATTAGACTGCAGTGCGAAATCTTCGCATGGAAACACTGGTTTAATATATTTACTAAGGATAGTTTTCCCCAAGAGAAATTGCGGTATTTTTGTTTTATGCACTGCAAAACAAACTCCACTCCATCCGGTGATTTTAAGGGAAATTTCTGTCTTTTACCGAAAACTTTTCATTTCGAGTGCAAATCGCGTCCATTTTTTTCAGGAATAAACGAGGAATTTCCTTTCTGTCTCGTTGTACGTTAAAAAAAAAAAAAAAAAAAAAAGTATAGACAGACGGAAATGTTCCTTTCCAGTTGAGATAAAACGGAAAATATCCAGTTATATTTTCGTAATTGATGTTTTGGACTATAACCAAGGCTAGATGTGGCAGCAGGTGAAGGGGACAGAGCGTTCATCCACTAAAAGACGAGTAACTGAAGTTCGAGTCCTGAGGAAGACACAGCGCTATTACTCATATTTATTTGTAAAAACATAAGTTTTCCAATGAAAATTGGGGAATATCAAAACGGAAATTTTGTAAAAAAAAAAAAAAAGCGACGAACAGACAATAAATTTTCTGCCAGTACATTTTTCGTTTTGTCGTGATTTATTTATTTTTTTTTATTTTTTTTTTTTTTTTTACAGTGCACATGCTATTGTCAAATATTCTTTTTTTTTTATTTTTTATAAGGAATTCTTAATTTAGCTTTTTGAAGAAACAAAAAATATTTCATTCAAAATAAGTTTTACATTTACTCTGAAGCTTTAATTAATTATAAAAACATCTTTAAAAAATCTTAAAATCTAAAAAAAGCTATGTGGCTGTTCTTTTTATGTAAAATGTGAAGCATATCTGTAATTATTAAAAAAAAAAAAATCTAATCATCTATTACTGAAAATGCTACTGAAAATTGTGAGAGCCTTTACTGAAAATCATTGTTCGCATTATTAAATATTGCTTTTACATTTTAACATCTGGGGTAATCTCAGGAATTTTTGCAGGAGGATATCTTTAGGGTGTCCTAAACAGTATTACGATGAACCATTCAGTATATTAAAAAATTATATTCCAAGGTGATAAAGTTGGCTTCGAGTTGATAGTGCCCCGGGGCCCTCAGTAAGTCGGTCCTGTTACTATTTGCTGGTATGTTACTCAGATATTTTATTTTTAATGACATTTTTATATACCGCTCTTCACGAAAAAAATTTCATTTAATTCAAATAATTTTAATCTAACATATTCCTTTAAAAAATATATATCAGACATACGAAAATAATGGCCTTAGTCTGTATTATTTTATAAAAATATCCACAATGCAAAAAATAATCATGTGCCTTTCCAGAAGCTTTGGATCTAGTATATTTTTTCAGTTTCGTTATTTTATACCATTTTTATTCAAAAATTTTCAAATTCTTGATAAGTATTTTTTTTCTCTCTCTTATCTCAAACGATAGCTGTCAGAGAAACGAATGAAAGAACCAAGAAAAAATTTTTATAGATTAATTTTTGAAGTGAGTTTTATTTTGTCGCCTGCTCAAAAGTCTTCGATGACGGGGGGGCTTTTAATGAAGTCTTATCTTTTGTCAAGTCGTGTAAATCAAAAGCTATTGACTTCCACCCGTACATTAATTAGTTTTTCTCGCTTCTGTGCGCAGTTGGGCTGCTTAACCTGTCTCCTTATAATAAATGGCGTCCCACAGTTTTCTAGCTAATATATATTGCGGGTTAAATCCCACCTCGAAACGAAAGTAATAAACTTCTATCTGAAAGAAATGAAAAGTTCTCGAAAAGGACAGGATGAAAAATGTGCCAAGGAATAATCAATGGACGTTCGGAATTATAATTGGAAGTGGGGTATAAATTGCAACGCTCTGTGACATTGACAAGTAATGAAAATTCATTTGGCTTTACGTTAAAAAATGCGAGGACTTTGGGGAATTCAGCTGTTAGCTCTTAGTAGGTTTGATAATATATTTTACAGATATTCCAAGTGTAAAAGTTTAATATGCCTGATAACAAATGTAAATGGAGTTTACAGTAAGTCCAGTTGAATATCTGAATAATTCAATAAATTGGTGCAGTATCTATAGGGACATTCCTTTTTCTTTTTGCATAATAAAAAGTATTACAGTAAAGTTATGTTCGATAATTTAATTTGAAGTATAATTTGCAAAGTTCTATCTGAATTTGGCAAATAGACTTTGCATTTCAAAATGTGAAGGCTTTGGGATACTGAGTGGTTAGCTTTTAGTAATTTAGATAATATATTTTACAATTTTTTTTTTCGTATATATTCGGATATTAAAGTTTTATACGCGTGATGATAACCAATGTTAAATGTACATCAAAATAATCAAAGTTACCAAAGTAATCAATTGTATCCAAAAGTAATCAATTGACGTTGATAATTGAAATTATGAGTGGGATATAAATTGTAACGCTCTATGTCACATTGGCAATATAGTGAAAATTCATTTGATGTTTACATTAAAAAATGTGAGGACTTTGCACTGTTAAAAAATTTTCTGTGAAATTACGGAGAATCTATTGGTAATCTGTTATCTTAAGTCTTATGTAAAATTACAGAGATTAGAAAATAGGGATTCTGTTAAATAACAGTGAAATTATTCGGTAAATTTACAGAGTCTACTGTAAATTTTTCTGTTAAAAAAATCTTTATTATTATTTATATATAAAAAATAGTTTGACAGAAAACGCCGATTCTACGCCAGATATGGGTGCTGTTAGAATTACTTGAATTAATTCTAATCGCTATAACGCAGGACTTTACAAGAATGGCTTCGACCACAGCTCTGATTCGAACCCGTGTCATCTGGGTGGCGGACAGAGATTATAACTACTATACTATTTGGGTTGTTGCTACTTTGTGCCAAGTATGTCTTTTATGATTTAGTCTAAATAAAAATTATTGTACTTGTAAAGTATTTTCTTTCTTTTTTTTTCTTCTAAAAAAAAAGAAAAAAGAAAGAAAGAAAGAAGGAATTTTAATGTATTTTTTTTCAGCAAATTTAATAATGTTTTCGAGAATTTTTCGAAGTTTTAACACAATATACATATTATATATATATATTTTTTTTTTTTTTTTCTCATAATGCGCGAATATTTTTCGGAAAGGAATTTTTTTTAGTAGTAAATAAAAGAAAAATAAATTTAAAACATATTAGTTATTTAAAAGAAAAGACTTTTAATATTTTCATATATTTAAATTTAGACGATTAAACTTCTCTTTAGGTGCGTTCGTAATTATATAAATACATAGCGCCTATTGTCGTCGCTTGGTCCGTCCGTCTGTCCGTCCGTCTGTCTGTCCGTCCGTCCGCATATAACAACGCAAAAACTACCCAACCGAATGGATTGAAATTTAAGATATATTATCTTGGCAGAATTTTGTCGAGACATTTCAATTTTTTAAAAAATCGAATCAAAACTTTAGGAGATATTAATACAAATATTTATTAAGAAATTTGATTTTTCTTTTTTTAAAATCGGTGCTTTCTTGTTAGAGAAGCTTCCGAGGTTGAATCGTCAAGCGACCGAGATACTTATTTTATGACAGAAATGAATCTGCAGACGATATAATTCATTTCACGAAATTAAAAATCATCAAGATCTGAATATTTATATAACTAGCTATAGTACGAACGCATCTCATTTGTCACGTTTGACGTAAAATTTCCAACTTTTTTTTTTTTTTTTTTTTTTTTTTTTTTTGTAATATTTATGTATTTAGAAGGTTGATATATTTTTTATAATGCATATATCATTAAAATTCTACGATTCCTAATAATAATATATTATAATTTTTTATAAATATTAACACAAATTATAAAATGGATTAAAATAATATTTGAAAATTATCTTACCTAAATTGTAAATCCAGATTGAAATAAAAATTTATTCTTTAAATAACCACACTTTCTTTCCATCTTTCGATCAAAGTGATAGCCGATAAAAATCCCTGCTAACTCCGCAAAGATGAATTTCCCCTTTCTAAAATATTCTAATTTTTAATTAAACAATTTTTAAACTAATTTTTTTCTTTAATATTTTTAATAAAGTTGTAAAAGAATTTTAAAAGTGTGTATTTTGAATTACAGGTTATAACAAATATAAAAATACCTTTAAATAAAGACACGGAAATCCCTACAGAGGATCTAATATAAGAATAGGGAAATGTCTGTAAAATGATGACCGAGAAACTCGATCAAATGCATTTAACGGAGAACTAGTGTAAATTTACAGAGAGTCTCAGTTTTTTTCTGTGATTTTACAGAAATTTTTAACAGTGTGGGGAATTCAGATGTAAGCTCTTAGATCATTTATTTTACATTCTTCAATGTGTTAAATCTTTTATATGCCTGATAACGAATGTAAATATATCATTTCTTGAAGTTTAAATATAAATATAAATAAAGTTATATTAAAAAAATACATTTTTTTTTCAATAATTGAAAGTGAAGAGTAATTTGCAACGTTCTGTGACATGGACATATAAATTTACTATTATATAAATGAGTTTATAGCAATCTGAATAATTCAATTTATGCAGTATCTATATAGGGATTGTATACACTCTCACACATGCACTCAAGTGAATGCTCAACAAAAATGCACTCAACAGAAATGCTTTATCTTTTGAAATTGCACTTATTATAGTAGAAAGGTATAAATGCAATTTTATTAAATTCTATTAAATTGCACTTATGCCCTTCAAATCGCAGTAAATTTAGACTGCTTTAAAAAAGTCTTTCGATATTCCACGCTAAAAATCATCATTGCAAATGGGTCAACATTCCTCTGATGCCTTATAAGTATCTTTGCTTAAAAATACTCCGTTGTACGCACTAACACGAAACAAATTCATTTATTTTAAAAAGACAAATTTTATATGATAATCTTTTCTGATTAAATCGTGTGAATTCAGCGACGGGTAATTTGAAACTTTTTGTAATTGCATTTGGAAATTATAAATACCAAGATTGACATTCTTCCTACTTTTAAGTATCACTATTTCAGAAATTCGGTATTAAATAAAGCAACGATTACTATTAAAAAAATAGAGGCACTCAAAAGTAGAACTATCTGAACCCTGAAATACATTATGAGCTGAACAATAATTATTTTTACAAATTTGATATTCAATAACATTTGAAAAGAAAGAAAGGAAAAGGAAAACGACAGCAATGTTATGTTGAACATACATTTAGCAGCAATTTATGTTTTACTTGCATGTGAAAGTTTCTTTTTCTTTTTACAGTTTATTATTATTATTATTATTATTATTATTATTATTATTATTATTATTATTATTATTATTATCATTATTAAATTATTATTATTATTACCTAATACACATGCGTATATGCTGGATCGTGCTTGGAAGGAATCAAACTATTGTTTAGGGCCCGATTAAAGGTACGAATGCTGAAAGTTTCTAAATTTAAATTGTTAATAAAATTTAATTCAAAAATATTTTTTAAATATTCTTTTGCGAATAAAGTCCACAAAAACAATAATAAAACAAAGCTTTTGCGTAAAAATAAAACTTTATATATGCTGTTACACGTACAAACAAGCAACATAATTTTTCTTTAAAGTTATACTGAATATCAATTTTGTAAAGTTAATTCTTATTCATGCCGTATTTAAATAAAATTTCAGAATTAATACAACGTAATATAAAATTCAATATATTATTGTCATGCATTTGTTGACTTTCATCTTCTCATCGTAAATTGCCTGGAAATTTTTCATCTCATTCATTTTTGATACTGTTGAAATTCAAGACAATATTTCATTGTCTCCACTTATTCCCGCTCATTTAAAACTCAGCACATGCCATATTCAAATACGAAAAGAGCTGAATATTTCAACCTCTTCAACCAATTCCGCTGCTTTCTCAAATTCTTACTTTTGATTACTATCCTCTAAAGGAAGGAGAATAGGCGCTCTGAAAATCATTTTAAAGGCAGTTATCCTCTGCACACTCTTACGGCAAAATTTTCATATACTGTGTAGGTACCGGTACCTATCTTTTAAATACGACACTCCGGAGTTGCGGACGAGAGAGGGGTGTAAGGTATAAATCTGGTAAAAGTACCTCAGTTACGGCACCATTGCGAGAGATGAGCGAGCTCATTTTTCCTTGCCTTAATTTTATGTAAGATGTTCCAAGATTAGCTTGGAGGGCGTAGGGGGCCTCAAAAGATTGGACCGGAATCACGTTTGGAGAGCAGGGTAGCGGAATGGGCGGAGGTGCCATCTTCAAATCCTTTTCTGCCCCCTTTTACTTTCTCCCGGATCCATTCTGAGACGCGGAAAGTGTAATATCTATGAACGGAGTGTAACGCACGTAGGTATAGTCCAGATTTGCATATAAGGAGAAACCAGCGCGCCTTTCTGAAAACAAAAGGGGCCTCTTTTGGATAGAGGGGAAATATGAAATTTGTGGGGGAGGAATTGAGAGTTATAACGGACTTGAATCGCGGAGTTTTGAAGGAAAAGGAATAGATAGATAAGTATAAAAGGAAAAGAGATGGGAGAATGGGTTTGCATAATTTCGGTTTCTCTTTAGATATGTCGCCACAATAAGACTTTTCTCTCAGGAATTCCCATCCATAGCCCCTATTACAGGGAGGCAGAAAAGGGTTTCTTTTACACGTTCCTAGGCCTTTACCTCCATCCCCCCTCAACATCGGATTGGATATCCATGGAGAGACAGATAGGAGGAGAAAGAGAGAGAGATAGACGGAAAAATAACGCAATTTTCGGCATGAATATCCAGCTCCTTTCTAAGATAAGAAATGGAAAAACTCCGTAAGCCTGTTTTGATGAAATTCCTTTCCAGATGTTCATGTAATTGAAAGATGGCAGAAATGGAAATGCTGGATATATATATCTGCCTTTATACATATACACACATATATATTAATATATATCTATACACATACAAGCACACACAGAAAGAGATGCACAGCAAAGAAATGCAGATGGCTAGGCAGAGAGGCGCTGCAATTTAAAAGTATAAATACGAAGGAAAAGATTATTCAAATGTGAAATGAGTTTATTTCTGGCAGCGCTCGATGAAGTGTCAAGAGTTCCGGCCAGTCTTTTTATTAAAATTTAATTTTGCCGTTTGTCTTTGAAAGAGAGGGAGTCGTGCGGGGGCACTGCTTTTTATTTTCGCTCATTTGGTAATGTAATACAGTGTTTTGGCAGTGGTTGAGTATTTTTATGAATTGAATTATTTATCCCCTTGCTGTTACGTCATTATTATATTTATCGCGAGCCGAATATTTTATTTATTTTTTTATGCTTATGTAATGACGACGTATTCATCCAGAAAGAAAATTTTAATATTGATGACATTTTTCAGGGTGAATGGATTTGTTTATATCAAAATCGTCAAGATAGCTAAATAATTCACAATAGTGGTTCTAAAGTTTAAAATATGACAAGTTTAGATGATCAGTTAAAAATAGTTTTTAAACAAACGCGAATTCTTTTTTTTTATTTAGTAAAAATTAAGTAATGAAAAACTGTGCAGAGCATTAGTATTACTTTAATACTTTGTAATTACAATTATCCTATCATTGGCCTCTGTAAAAAATCTACACCCTTTGATTTCTGGTACATATAACTTAAGATTGCTGCAGTTTTGGGTAATTTTCATTGTATATTCTACTGGAAAATTCCACCTAAAAGCTTTCCTTTCAAGGCACTCTTTCACCATAAACAGCCTATTTTTGTATAGGCTGTATAAGTCCGTTAATACCTGTTAATATTAAATGAATGCTCGTTGATATGAATCTGAATTTTGTTGTTGTTGTTGTTGTTGTTACGACATTTGAGATGGTAGAGGCTATAGTCTTCACCGGGATAGTGTGCATACAATGAACATTTTGGTTTTCCCCCTGTGTAATTTCTTCATCCTCAATAGACATGTCCAAAACATAACCAACTGGCCAGCCAACACAGTTGAAAAATGTTAGGACGCTTCTGTCTATCTGTCTTCCTGCTCGCTCTTCTGGGCTATAAAAATAAGTTGATCGCAGACAAAGGAAAAGATTATTCAAATGTGAAATCAGTTTATTTTTGGCAGCGCTCGATGAATTGTCAAGAGTTCCACGAAGCCTTTTTATATAAATTTAATTTTGCCGTTTTTCAGTGGAGGAAAGGGAGTCGTGAGGATTATTTTTATTTTAGCTCATTTGCTAACGTAATGCAATTGTATTGACAGGGGTTGAGTATATTTAGGAATTGCCTAAATTTATTTATCCACTTGCTGTTACGTCGTTATTATATTTATCGGGAACCGATTCTTTGGATTTTTTCATGCGTAATGTATATTCATGTGTAATGATATTGTGCATTTAGAAAACAACTAATAATATCGTTGAATTTTTTCAAAGTAAATGCAGTTTATAATAAAATGCCAAGATAACTAAATGACTCACAGTAGTGAATCTAAAGTTTAAAATTTGAAAAATTTAGAATATCAGTTTAAAATTATTAAAAAAAAAACACGAACTCTTTTTTAATTTAATAAAAATTACACGAAGCAAAATTATGGTGGAGCACTACTGTTACTTTATCACTTTTTAGTATAATTAAACCGTCAATGGCACATACCCCTGTAAACTAAAGAAAAACTGCTCTCTTCGATTCCTGGCAAACAAAGTCTAGATTTCTGAAGTTTGGGTAGTTTACATTGTAGAATATATGGCAAAATTCCACCTAAAAGTCTTTCCTTCAAGGCACTCTTCCACCGTAAATATCCTACTGCAGTATAACTGTCCGCTAATGCCTGTTAACAAGGTCTAGTTTTCGTCTAGGGCCGGAACTTTTATCTAATATTTTAGAAACCCCAAATCAGCTTCGCTTTTTTTTTTTTTTTTTAAATGCACACATTAAAGTTGGCAGGCTGCAGTTCGCAGCCATATACAACAAATAAGAGTGATTTAAGCCAGCCAGGATATTTTTCGGGAAGCTCAGTAGGAAGAGCATTGGCGCGGCAAGCCTAGGTATACCCAGGTTCGAGTCCTGGCCTGGACATTTTCGCTCTGTTGGAATAAACCTCAACTGTGATACTCCAACCATTGAATATGATTTACCTAGTTGAAAAAAACTTTTCTCTCTTCATTAGGACTTAATTACATGGTATACAGTAGTTTCCATGTTATATCACATTTCATCATGTAAATGATATAGTTATAGCTCAGATGAATGAAATTAGCGCTGAAGTTCGCAGACATGTCAAACAAATAAAAGTGAATTATGCCAGCCAGGATGTCGTTTAGGTAGCTCAGTAGGAAGAGAATTGACACGGCAAGTCAAGGTATACCCAGGTTCGAGTCCTGACATTTTTCGCTCTGTTGGAATAAACCTCAACTATGATAGTCCAACCATTGAGCAAGCGCACATTAGATTATAATATAACGTTTACTTGCAAACTGGTTAAGATTTAATAATAATCGTATAAACCACGTAGGAATGTTAGCAAGTTACGAATATCAACCGTTAAACACATATTCTGACAAGTAATGTGTGAAGCTTCCCCAAAATTCATGATGTCCCTTGGACCTCAAATTGTGTATGGGAGATTCTACTAGTTAATAATCAATGTCCTTTGATATGAATCTGATTTCTTTTCAGGACATTGAAATGGTTGGGTGCCTCTATAAAAGAGTAGCAATATACGTACACAGCGCATATCCAGAGTGAAGTTTTTGTCCGAAATATGGCTACCTACATTCCAGAATTTGACGATTCATTGAAATCCATTGTCGATTTCATTCAGATGAGTAAGACAAATCAACGAAAGTTAGTTTGGCGATAATGCTCTCCAGTTTGCTTGGCGATTCGTTTTTGTCCAAAACAAAATCAACCAATCAAATTTTATTATCCATATGTCGTCATCCTCTTATAGAGGCGCCATATTGATGGTAGAGATGGTAGTCTCACGAGTGAAATTGGTATACCATAAACCAATGTGGTTTTCCCGTGGACAATTTCTTCTTCCTTAATAGATATGTCATAAACTGTAACCAAATATCACCCACAGTTAAAAAATGTTGAAGGTTTTGGCCTATCTATCTTTCTATCAGTTCGTCTAAGCTGTAACTTTTATAAAAAAAAGATGATTCAGACAAAGGAAAACATCATTCAAATGTGAAATGAGTTTATTTCTGGTAGGGCTCAATGAACTATGAAGAATACCGTACAGCCTTTTATTAAAGATTAATTTTTCCAATTTCATAGTGAAACAGAGTAAGCCATGGGGATTCTGCTTAAAAAAATATATATATATTACCACTCATTTGTTAATGTGATACAGTGTCTTGTCTGTGATTGAATATCTCTTAAGAATTGGATTTTTTTAATTACTTGTTGCTGCATCATTATTATATTTATCGTGAGCTGACTATTTTCGTTTCAGCCATGCGTATGTATTTAGAAAGCTTTTAATGCCATTTTTTTTTCAAATTGTATCTACTTTGTTTTAATATTGGCGCGATAATTAAATAATTCACTGTGATATTTTTAAAATTTAAATTTTGGTAACATTAGAAGACTAGTTTAAAAGCGGTTTTAAAAGAATTGGGTAAAAATTAGGGGAAGGAAAATTATTGCAAAGCACTACGATTGTTTCATCATTTTCTAGCAGTCAGCCTGTAGATATAGCATAACAATCTGTAAACTTAGAAATTCGCACCATGTTCTATTCCTGGTGAGTATAATATAGACTTCTATAGTCGTTTTCATTTTCCAGTAAGTGGCGAAATTCTACCTAACAGTTCTGTGTTTAGGACATTGATCGACCGGAGATGTTATTACCTCCCCACTTATGCCAAAAACATGCATGTGAAAATTTTCGCTTATAGGTCAATTAACCAGTTGGATCGCTTTTTTTCTTCTTTTATGCTATTTCAGTTTTGCCAGAAACTCAAACGTGTATCCCCTCATGAAGCAACATTACAAAATATTTTAGGAAAATAAAACAGATGAATTATGTGGATAAGAGGAAACATTCAAACGCCATTTCCCCAAATTTTGAAATTTACACATTCATGATTTTGGTATAAGAAGGGTGATACTATGTTGACTTGCGGTATAACTGTCCGTCAAAGTCCATGAATATTAAACGAGTGCTTGATAATTTGATTCTATTTTCTGATTGGTATAGATTGTAGTGTCTTAAATCACTGTAACGGTTCTTTGTTGATTACTCGTCTGGATAAATTTTATTTCTGGATAAATTCATTTAAAAACATATCTAAAGCTGGCCAGCTAATCAACAAACATAGTTGAAAAACGTTAATTGTAGAGATACCTGTCTGTCTGTCCATTCATTTCTGCTATAACTTATGAAAAAAATATTTGAATTGTTCAAATTAAAACAATATTTTCGAAATTTGAAAATATTGTTTTGAAGTTATAACTTATACTATGTCATTTCTATCGATGTTGATCACTTCAGTAGTAACTGATTTTGCATGACTTAATAAATTGTGGTCATACAAAAATAATTTTTTTATTGTTTTACTTTTTAGATCATGAAGAAAGGCTTTGTAAGTATAACCTATAAGACCAGAGACCATATAAAATTTTAAATTTCGTAACTTAAAAAAAAATAATAATAACTTTTTTGTCTGAAATGGCGTTTGATATGGTGATGGTAAAGAACATAATTTGAATTTTCTTTTTTTCATTTGGAAGTATATCTCTAAAATTAACGCTTTAGGAATTAAGTATTGGATAGTGATAAAAGGAGACACACTGTATATATGTGTGTGTTTGTGTTTGTAACCTCGAGGCAAAAAGTATGAATGATAAAACTGAAAAAAAAGCAATGAATTATATAAATGTGAGAAAACGAGACGAAATCTCAACTTGGTGGAGTATAAAGATTCATGATTTATTATAGATTCACGGGCCAGGAATGATAGATGAGGTCATTATTAGAATAGTATTTGTTGGAGTAGTTTGTTTTTTTATACAAAACTTAGCTGAGTTAGCTGGTTATATTTAATGAGAGTAAGCAAAAGTGCTTCTTCGTTATGTTATTAAAGTAAATTTGGTATATGGTCATTTTAAGTTGTGTTAACCCACCATCCAGCTATATATTGTTCATTTCTTCATGTGCTATGTGTCTTATTAAATGTTTGTTATCGTTTTCAAACCAAGTGTAATACCAAGTGTAATCAATTGAAACGTTTTAGTTAAGTTGTTTCGCTGATATCGATTCGCACATAAATGAGATAATGTAATTTATATTTGTATTATTTTTACAAGTAGAGGTTAAGATTGAAATAAATTGTCTTCATTCTTTTAATAATTTATAAAAAAATTGACGGATAAATTTAACATACGTACTGAGTCAATACTTTTTGAATGAAACCTTTCTTTTACCATATAAATGTAGTTAGTTCTGTTGCATGTACACTGCAAAAAAAAAAAGTGTTGATTATACAGTATAATACTGGCAGTTGGGATGCTAGTATTATACTGTAAAATCAACACTTTTTTTACAGTGTAATAAAAATCTTTACATTTAGGTATTTGTCTGTCTCATTTGTTTGTTGTGTGCGTGTGTATGTGTACGAGTGTCTGTATAAAAGTAATACTGTAAAACAAATTTAATAATAAGAAGAATTTGCACGTGAACTACATAAAATTAGTACAGTTAGAAACAAATAATTGAATGTTTTACACTTTTGTTTTTTATGTAAATTATTTTTAAGTATCTTGAATTTAAAGGAAAAATCTAACCTTCTAAACAAATATTTTATCCTGTTGTTCATTCGTTAATCTCACAACATGTGTGTCATTGTTTCAGTTCTTTGTATTACTTTATTTTCTGTTAAAATGTTGCAGCAATCTTATGACAATATTATACAATCATACGTTCGTTCAGAAAATATATCGAATAAAAGTGCTCGATTCTTTTATTCTATCATTAGAGTTTCAAGGAAAATTATTACACTTACCTTGTGTATAAGTATAATATTTTAGACACATTTTAAAAAACAAAAATGAGATTTTGAATAATAAAGTGTTATAAAACTTAATTGAAATTGTTTTGGTATACAAAGTAAATGACTTTGAGTGATTAAATAAAAGCCTATCTAAATTTTTAAAAATTGCAAAGCTGCGAAAGATTTTTTTTATTAATTAGATACTTATTTTACATTAATGAAAAAATTTAAAAAATATTCATCGTACGTAAATTGTTTTTTTTTTCTTTCTTTCTTTCTTTCTTTTTTTAAAGATTTTGAATAAAAAACATGCTGCGTTTGAAGATAGATTAAATAATATGCAAATAAAATTCTTAATGGGACCAGATAATTTTGTTAATAATTTAATGTGTGGGATAAATTACTCAAAATATATATGATGGGCCCATAGTTTATCTAAAAGACAAATAATGTGAAGATGGAAAATAAAATTTTCACTGTAATTTTGAACATTTAGTATGAATACTGTTTTTCTCTTAGGTATGACCATCGAAAACTAGTTTAAATTCTAACCAAATCTTATTTGCTATCGACACAAAAATGTACTCCAGAATCCTTCTTTTCATTTTTTGTCAATTTTCTGAAGGAAAAAAATATTTTTAAATGTCAGTAAACTTAAGAGTTTTATAAAAATTCAAGGAACATTAAAAAAAAAAGAAAAAGAAAAAGAAAAAAGAAAAGAAAGAAAAGAAAGAAAATCTCGTCCTTATTTTTCATAAACAAGTGTCATTACAGAGATATAGAATGTCAGACGAATAGCACGATGTTTTGTCTGTTTTTCAACATAATCGCCATTAACAATAATACACATTTGTCGTGATATGTAGTGAACTTGAAAGAAATCGTTATTAGTAAAATTCCATGATCTGCCACTTGAAAAAATTTTGACGACCTGCTGATCTTTCGGCCTAGGTTAAAAATAATAAAACAATTCCTACTTGTCAATTAATTAATAATTAATTAAGTAACTTAATGCAACAATGTTTGAATTTTAATAATATTGTCACCCATGGGATTTCTTCTCAGAAAGTTTCCACAGAGTTGTAGATATGGAACTTCTCATTATGATCTATAAACTATTTTCATTAGATTATCTATGTCCATAGATCATTTCGTAGATTATATTTTTGAAGATATTCCTTATTTGCTATGTAGGATTCATTATAAAGATTAAATGTTAGCATATTTAGCCTTTAAACCATTTTAAATTTTAGATTTTTTTTTTTTTTTTTTTTTTTTTTGAGTCCTGAATGCCAAGAACTTACCAGAAAATGTTATCTGTTTATGAATGTATACATCAAACTGTGGACAAAGAGGATTTATCTAGACCCCCACCCCTTCCCTTGTACTTTAGGATTGCACGTTTCAACACTATATTTCCATAAATAAGTTGTTTGTTCAAACTAAATGCTTTTGTAAAGAAACACAAAGGATTAGAAAAAAAAAATTATATTAATTTGCACAAGATGGCATTTATGTTTACAATATACATATAAAAAAATATTGTCTTTTAAATAATCTTTTAAAATTAATCTATTATGTGTATTTAAATTTTTTTTAAATATAAAAGTCATATAAATAGCATAATCGCCTGTTATGTAATAATCTTTCAAAATATACGAAATTCAGATTACATGGATCATTAATTGAATTCATATAAACAGAATAAACAACAGCAACTAAAAACAAATTATTCTAAGTGGCCCAAATACAGATAATAATATTGCTTCGTTGGAAATAATCTTGCATAGTAGATAGGTAGGTCACTGACGACTATAGTTTGAGGGCTGTTCGACCAACACCTGCTTGACATAAAACCTCCATGAGAATTCGTGACGTCATTACCCGAAGTCCGTGCTCTCCATAGGACTTCGAAGGTAACCCGGCGCATTGAAAAATGTTAACAGTCTTTTTATAAATTTGAATAGCAATTCTTCATCTTATGAAGATTTTTATTTATAAATAAAAATTAAATATTTGCCTATAGACAATTTTTGCATATACTATAGGTAAGTCATAATACTGTTAAAAGTAAAAATAAAATATTCGTACGTTACGATATTGTTAAAACATATAATTAAACCTACTTTTGAATTTAAAAAAAAAATAATTATAACAATTCTAACGTTAATGTATCTCATACGTAATCCATTTTTTTTTTTTTTTTTTTTTTTTTTTTTTTTATGAAAATAGTTTATATTTTTACCTTTTTAAAATTTAGAATTCAATTTCATTTTTCATTTATTTATTCATTTATGAAACCAGCAAAGCGCTGTATCACTTATTATAAAGAAGGATATTTATTATCCTAAAACTGATTAATTACTGATAAAGTTAGTGTTTTATTTTGATAATTCTGAAATATGTGTGTGTATTCATTTATATCATTTGCTTCAAATATTTTTAAGAGCTTTTGAAAATTTAAAAGATAAGTTAACTTTAAAATATCTAAGAACGCATAATAATATTGATATCGTATATATTATTTCTGTTGTCAACATCCCTTTTTCTAAGAAAATACATAACGCAGAACGGTAAATGAGATACTATATGAAAGGATTTTGAACAAGCTTCTGACCTGACATAGTACACTTACATTTTTTTAAAACATGTTTTTCTGTTAAAAATTGATGTTAATTAAAAATTAAATCGGCATTGTTTTCATAAATGAAATGAAAGGTTTTCTTCAAATCAGTGTTGCCACAAATATAAAATACTGCATTATCGGATGATGTCATCCTCTAATGCAATTAAAATACGATTGTTAATTTATTTCTTGCGCGAACTTTTTGAAAAAAGGCGCGCGAACTTTTTGAAAGTTTTTAATCAGGTTTTTAATTAATTTTTACGCGTGCGTCACCTATTGTTTATTTGTTTTTGTTTTTTTGTTTAATCATGGGTGTGTATATGCGTACTGTATCGGAGTCCAGTAGATTACGTAATTTAAGGATTATGTTCCGATTAGATATACATTTCATTAGGATTTACAAAAATTGTAAGTATTTATTATTTAATATTTCATTAAGATGGGTTAATACGCCAGCGAAGTCCGACGTCACTTACATGGCTGCCGGACCATAAATATTGGACATACCATGTTTAAGTTCCCATAGGCTTACAAAAAAGTGGTGTACGAAATATTGATTTATGTATTTAAGACATTTCTGGAACAGTTTTGCAAAATCTGAGGAAATGCTTTCATATGAATTCACTAAACGTGTCATTCAGCGTTTCAATTTTTTTTTATAATTTTTTTTTTTTTTTCTAGTATAGGGGTCTTGGCAACCTAGAGAAATGACCTTTATGAGAGAAGAAAATTTGGCAACAAATTTTCTGGCAATCTATTCTCATTTTCTTATACACAAGCAATCATCATATACATGATTTCTGTTGTCAACATCCCTTTTTCTATTCACATACAAAAGATACTATGATGAATGAGGTATCATTCGAAAAGTTTTTGAACAAGTTTCTGACATAGTACACTTACATTTCGTTAAAACGCGTTTTTTTTTCTTTAACTCAGTTAATTAAAAATTAGTGCTAAAACGTACCAGGAAATAATCTGAAAGATTGTAGTGCGAAAGCTTCGCACGGGTCCTTCTGGTGGTTATATATTACTCTTAATAATAAATTGTGAATAAAGTCGACTACAAGGTGACAAATAAGTCAAAATCAAGATAATATTGTGAGCGATGCTTTCAAGGTAACAATTATTAATGAATATAATATGAACTAAATTTCATGATCTGTTTTACTGCATTACAAAAATAATAATTTTAAAGTTAGTTTGGTAATTAAAAAAATATGTTTAATACAAAAAATTGTTGGTTAAGAGACACAAAAATATAAATTTTTTTAGAAATTAATATCATAACTTAAATGTTAAGATTGCGTGGATTTAGCTCTTTAAGAGGAAGTTCATCAAATGTATTAATAAGTAGAAAATGTATTGAAACAATGTGATATTTAAAAAATTAAATTTAAGCCAAATGTTCTATTATAATTATTATTTCTACCACTAAAAGAAAGTATGTATTATTATGTTTCTGTTATGTTTACGCATAAAAATATCTTAATATTTGAGAAAATTGAACCGACAACAAACACTTCAAAGAACATATATATGCATTCGGAAGTAAAATCGGTGCTTTAAGAATTAAAAAAAAAATATCCATATTAATTCATTAATAAAACAGATATTAGAAATCGATCACACTAAATTACCAAACATGTGCTAAATTATAACTTATCTTCAGTATTCTTAAAGAAGGCAAAATATTAGAAGAAAATAGTATAAATAACTAAACATACGCAAAGTTTTAAGAATTATCAAAATAAAATACTCACCTTATAGTGAGAATTTTATCCTTTTTAGGATATTTTTTAGGATCCTTTTTAGGATATCCATAACAGTAAAGCACTTGAGTATTTCACTTGCCAATGTTTGAAGTTCAGTCCTATTAGTTTCCTAGGAAGGAATGCTAATGGGGAATGGAAGGTAAAAAAAACTAATTGGACTAATACTTCCACTGACGATGTCAGAGTGGTCAGTAAATTTCTTACAATAGCTTTAAGAAAAGGCCAAGTAGATATTCGTTCGGTTCGAACTAAAATATTCAGACAGTTTTACCACTGAGAAGCACCACATGCCAATCTACTTCACTTAAAGTTTCACTGCTCCCTCCTTCCCCTTCCATCAGTTAATTCCTCAACAAGATTTTCAATTACATTTACAAATATTGGAAGTAAATGAGCATACTCAACTGCAAAAATACATATAAGAAAAAAAAAATTTGTTTGATTGATATTTTCAAAATTCCTTTTTAACACTTTCCAACAATGATGAAAAGTGACTTCGGCTTGTCTGCTGTCTGCCGTCTGTCTCCCTGTCGGGCTGAGGTAAATAAATATACTAGGATTTTCTTTGTAATGTAATTAATATGTTATTGGAGTTCACTAGACCCTTTCTCTATTGAAAATAAAGTGTGTAGAATTTACAGTTCATTTACAGGGATACACAAAATAATTCCTTTACATTATGGTATATGGGAGAAAATTGTTTGCGGTGCGTTTGAATGATGTTAGGATACTTCAAACATAATGGAATTTATATAGAACTCCGAGGTGGACTACAAGATGCTTGCTATAGAGTATAGAGTAAATAGCATTTATAGTTAATTTACAGGGACGCACAAAAGAATTTCATTGCATTATGCTCTATGGGGAAAATTGTTTGCAGAGTACTTCACTGATATTACACAAATTCAAACATAATGAAATTCACGTACATCACTGAGGTGCACTACAATATGTTTTCTATAGAGTATTAAGTGCATTTATCGTTCCTTTACAGAAAACACAAAAAAAAATATATCGGTTAATAAAAAATTGATGGAAGTGCGTTTTCAGCTGTGGTATGCATTTTAAAATTTAATTCATTTTTAGTGTATTAAGTGGTGTGCAAAAATTCTATATATTACATACTGAGCTGCACGAAACAATTAGCATACATTACCGGCTATGGACGCGATTGCTGAAAACGGATTTTCACTGCGTTATGTGCTATTTAAATTGTTTATTTAGATAGCTCATTTCATTGTATGAAAGGATGAAATATCTTAACAATATTCTGATAGTATTGGAAAGTATTTTATAATCTATGCCTGGTGCATGATTTTTCGTTCTTCTTTTTAATAGATGTGATTTTTAAAATTAATGTAAACATTTTAATAAATATGAAAAGACAACCATAATTTAAATGTTTGTTCTCTTACAAAATAAAACTTGTTAAAACAACAATCCCCTCCTCCCTCGTGGATGTTTTGTATTTTGAAACTTATATAGATTGTATCAACAAATTATTCGTATTTTGGAAAAGTGAATACATTTTAGAACATAAATAATAGTAATAAGCCATTTACTTTCAACTCTGCCCCCTCCTCTCCGTTTTCACAATTTTCATCCTAAGTTAACTGCATAACTGCAAACATCTTTATTAAATTACATGATACCTTTTCTCTAACAATTTTTTATATTAAATTTTCCCCGAAAACTAAAAACCAGTGTGTTTTTCAATGTAATAGCACTCAAATTTCAAAATCAGTGCCATTTACTAAATGCAGACTGTTTCAACTAGGGGCAACGACAAATATAGGCGTTGCTTGCCTTTGCAACATCTGTGGGTAGAACATTCTTTTCCCCGCAACTAGGTTTGCTGTTACGCCCCCTTTAAATCCCTCTGTTACTAAAAGCTGGGGCTTTTCTGGTCCCCTCGCCCTCAAAACCACTAAAACCGCGATGTTGCTCTCTTCTGGTGAGACTAAATCCCGTCTGAGTGCAACAGGAGTAGTCACATTTGTTGCAGACATTTCAACTGTTCAGATGGAAATTTGAGTTGGATAACGCTTTTGTTGGAGAACCTAGTAGACTTTAAAAGGATGGTGTTTTTTGCGGCTGTCTGATCCCTCTTACGTGTCGCTAAATATTCAACATGTTCAGGTGAAAGAGAAAAACTGAATCTAAATTCCGAATGCCTCCGCTTCAGACGAATAACGGAAGGATAATTTTTCCCTTCTCTTTATCTTTTTAAATGTTTTTATTCTTCTTCAACATAACAATATTCGAAATATGTTTAGAAAAAAAAAAAGGGTGTTACTTTTAAATGTCAGTAATTTATAGATATTTTTGTAAACAAATGAAAAAAATGGAGGGGGGGGGGGGGATTTTGCCAAGTACCGACGGTTTTGGTCATATTTCTGTATGATGGATGCTTTCAGGGAAGACATTTGAAGGGAAAGTGACCTTAATTATCATCCACATGCATGGAAAACTTGCACAGCTGATCGAAAACATTTGTTTCAGATATTTCCACTGTTCAGGTGGAAATTTGAGTTGGATAACGCTTTTATTGGAGAACCTAGTAGACTCTAAAAGGAGGGTGTTTTTTGGGGCTGTCTCATCTCTCTTACGTGTTGCTATACACATTCAACATATTCAGGTGAAAAAAACAAAACTGAATTCCGATTGTCTTTGCTTCAGACGAATGGAGAAATTTATAATTTTGTCTCTTTTCTATCTTTTTTTTTAAGTTCAAATATTTCTTTAGAATAATATCCAATCATTCTAAATATTTTTAGCAAAAATCTATAGTGTTACTTTTAAAGGTCACTTTTAAATGATGATTGCTTCATTTAAATGTCAGTAATATTCAGATTTTTTAAAAAACAAACAAAGACAAAGCAGGGGAGAAATTGTACTAAGCATTGAGTAGTTTTGACCATATTGCTTGTAACGAGGGATGCCTTCAGAAAAGATTGGAGGAAATTGACCTGAATTATCGTTCGAATTCAAGAAAAAGTCTGAAAAATTTGCACAGATGTTGAAAAACCTAGTAGACTTTAAAAAGAGTTTTTTTTTATTTCGGGGGGGGGGGGGGATTGTTAGTATTTCCTTTCTTTCGTAGCTGCTGTCTGATCCGTCTTATGTGTTGCTAAATATTATTCAACATGCCCAGGTGAAACAACAACATAAAAGAACGAATCTAAATTCGGAATGGCTCTGCTTTTGACAAATAGTCAAGGGATGATTTTTCCCTGGTTCTGTCTCTTTCTCTTAAAAAAAAAGAAAAGAAAAGAGTAGTGTGCTTCATAATAACAAAATAGCAATAATCCACCAATCTAAATTTTATTTATTTACTTAATGTCAGAACGTATTAATTTACTTATTTAATGTCAGAAATAGAAAAGGAAAGTAATTTATAAATGTCAACAAATTACAGATTCTTTTTCTAACAAATGCAGTCAAGAAAGAGGAGATTTTGTTAAGCATCGTACAATTTTGGCCACATTGTTACATAAGCGATGTCTTCAGAGATGATTTTTGCAGGCAAAACGACCCGAAATATTATTCTCGCATAAGGGAAACTCTGAAAACCTTACACAGTTGTTTGAGGAGTAAATTGTAAAGTAGACTGTAAAAGGAGATAGTGTTTTTGTTATTCGTCTATCCCTCTTATGTGTCACTAAACATTCAACATATTCACGTGAAAAAGAAAAACTGAATCTAAAATCCGAATGCTGTCGCTTCATACGAATATCAAAAATATTTTCCCCGTCTCTTTATCTTTTTAAAGTTTGTATTATGGTTAAAAAAAAATTCAAAATATTTTTAACAGATTGCAAAATGGCGTTACTAATAAATGGTAGTAATTTAAATATTTTTTTAAAGAAATGGAGACAATGGAGGAAATTTTGCTAGGCATCTACAAGTTCATGCTAATTGTTGTACGAGAGATGCCTTCAGGGAAACATTTGAAGGAAAAGTGACCCATGTTATCGTTCGTGTAAAACAAAAATTCTGAAGACTTGCTCAGCTATGGGAAAACCTAGTAGAATTTAAAAGGAGTTTTTTTTTTCTTTGTCTGATCCATTTTACATGTTGCTAAATATTCAATAATTTCAGAAGAAAGAGAAAAACTGAATATAAATTCCGAATGCCTCTATTTTGGACAAATAGCAAAAGGATAATTTTTTCCCATCTCTTTATATTTTCTTTAGTTTTCAGATAATGCTTCAAAATAACAATATGTTTAAATATTTTTTAAACAAAAGGGTGTTACTTTTAAATGTCAGTAATTTACAAATATTTTTTAAACAAATGGAGACAAAATAGTGGAAAGGAGAAGATAATTTAATCATTGTCCAGTTTTAGCCATATTGCTACAGGGAGAGTGCCTTCAAGGAGGACTTCTGAAAGGTAGATGACTCAAATTACAATTCTCGCAGAAGAAAAACTCTCGAAATTTTGCGCAGTTTTTGAAGAACCTAGTAAAATTAAAGTGATCGTGTTTTTTGCGCGGCTTTCTGATTCCTTTTACGTGTCGCTTAATGTTTGGATTCGGCTTGAAACAAAAATATTGGACGTCTAACTATATTATCACTATCAGAAAGCAAAAGTACATTACTTTTAAATGGCATTAATATAAAAAAAAAATTAACAAACTAAAATAGTGAAAGTATAAGGAGAAGGATTTTCTTAAGCATTGATCAATTTTGGTCAGATTGATTAAAGAAGGATGCGATCAAGAAAGACTTTTGAAGAAAAATTGACAAGAACTACTGTTATCTTGCAAGAAAAACTGTAAAAAACCTTGCACAGTTGTTCCAGAAACTACATACATCATACTTTTACTTCTATAGAAGTAAAAGTATGATTTTGTTTTCTCTTGCTTTCTCTGATCCTCCTCATGTGTCTTAATTATTCAACATGCCCAGGTGAATGAGAAAAAGGTGAATCTAAATCCAAAATACATCTGTTTCAGACGAATAGCAGTATCTGGATGGGATATCCCATTCACATTAGGTACAAATAAATTTATTTTAAGATTGCACTGCAAAACATTTGGTATAACGTTATTCCATAAAACTGGAGGCAGCATTGCTGCCTCCAGTCTTACGGTGGTATTTAACTGATATAACTGGTGTAACATGTGTAATGTTGTGTAATGTTACACCAGTTATATCAGTTAAATACCACCGTAAGATTGGAGGCAGCAATGCTGCCTCCAGTTTTATGGAGTAACGTTACACAAATGTTTTACAGTGTGCGATTCTAGAAGCATCTTTAACTTTGAAATTATTCGTTTTTTCATGTTTCGTTTTGTTTTTTTAACTGTATGTTTATTGCAGCATGTTCCTATTTGAGACCTCGTGACAGTAAATACAACACAACTAACCAACAACCAGACGAATAGCAAAAATATAACTTATTTTTTCCCGTTATCCTTTTTAATGTTTGAATTCTGCTTCAAAATAGCAATATTCCTTGTTTAAATATTTTTAACAGAAGCAAAAGGTTTACTACTTTTAAATTTCAGTAATTTATACTTTTTTTTAACAAATGCAGGAAAGATAGGGGGGGAAGGAGGTAATTAAGTTAAACATCAGCTATGTTTCAGCCATATTTCTGCAGCAGAGATCTTCAAAGCAATGCATATAAATGCAAAAGAGGGTAGAATAAATGGGTCTGCTAATGAAAAGCACTCTGGTTTCTTTCTAAATTTACCAGTAAAAACATCATTAAAACATTGATTGTTCCACACATAGTTTTGTTAGAGAGAAATTCCTTAATATCAGAATCAGTATAATGGAATTCCCATACGAATTTCCAAACAGCTCAATGTTCCTTAGACACAGGTATCCGTAAATAAGGACTTCGGAGAAGAAAGAGTTTTAAAGGACTGCACAAGAGTTTTTAACAAATTTGAATGTTACCAACACGCAGAGTAGAAAGTTCGAATCCACAAAATTTGCAAGAGAGTAGGTGGAAGTGCTACAAATATGTCTCATAAGGAATATTATTTTGTGGAATTTTGAAAGAACCTATAGCCTAACTTAATATGCAAGAGAAGGAAGAAGAGACAACTTTGTATGACCATGCAAAGTGATATATTTACTTTAAGACTTTTTTAAAGTTCAGAAAGTTGTGTATTGGAGGGGGTTTTCTTAACCTCAATGTAAGATATATATATATATATATATATATATATATATATATATATATATATATATATATTTTATCATATAGTGTATGTTAAGTAAAATACTACTTGAATCAGATAGCGAAAAATGAAGATTGCTTAAAGATTAAAATGTTGATAAATGTATCTGCATTAACTGACACGTAATTAATGTAAATGATTTGAGCAGGTTTAAAATTTAAAACAATTATTTAAAAAATCATAAAGATTATGCAATTATTAATAGAATATGAAATTAAACTGTAAACAAAACAAAAATAAATAAAGACTTATTTACTGTCACAAAACAATCTTTGTAAATTGCGAAAGAGCATTTCATTTATCGAAAATTAGGAGAAAAAGTTCTTGTGCTCTAATTCACAATTTTTTTGTTTTTTGTTACGATCAACGAAAGATAGAGGGAAAAAGTCATCTAAATCAATAAATGTTTTCACTTTATTAATTGAAATCTTCAATATTCATAACAACCTATTTGAATATTGAAATCGGGGAAAAAAGTTTCAAAGAAAGAATAACATAAAAAGAAAAAGATTGCTTCTTTATCAATTCTCGTTTAAAAAGGCAAATATTCAAAACACTTTTTTTTTAATATTGACAACGAAATAATAAAACCAGAAAAAAAATCTCTGATCCTAATAATAAATTGACAGCACTTGTGTCACCAAGAAAATTGAGCAGCTACGGCACATTTTGAATATTGCCACTCCAAGTAATAAAAAAGGAGGGCTCAAAGCGGATTCCATTAGAATTATCTGATGTTTATTAATATACGCTTCTAGACTGGCAGTGGCAACATTACATTAGCGAAATCTTGCAGCCAGTAATAAATATTTATACAATCTTTTCTCGCATAAGAAACTGGGAAAAATTCACGATAATCAATGATACGACAGAGGTGGAGGGAAAGAAATTCAAAAATAAGTTCCCGGATGCATTCCTTTGCAATTCATATAATTTCTGAATTTCGTGGATAAATGGAATAAGTCGACAGCTTTTTGTTAATGGAAATGGTAGACACCATGATGCAACCGAAAATATTGGATTTTATGAAAGCATTAATATGTAAATTTTTTGAAAGGATGTTTTCATAAGAGGGGAAAAGCATTAGTCACTCATTAAAGAATCATTATTTATGCTGTATTTTAATAAATTCAAATACATTTGAGTTTTATAGCTTGATTTATCAGAACTACAAAAATTTTATTTCTCTGGGATTATTTTCTTTATAATTTTTTTAATTAAGATGACAAGTATCGTTGAGATGTTGAAAGTTTTAAATCTTGTTATCTAAAACTTATTAGAATCCACAATAACACACATATAACTCAGCCATATGAGATAATTTTAAAGGGTGTACTTAGCAAATTAGCAAACCTAATTTAGACAATTAGTGCCAAATTAAAAGTACCTGCTGCACTGAAAAAAAAATGCTGATTTTACGGTATAATACTGGCATCCAACCTGCCAGTATTAAATCGTAAAATTAACAGTAATAAACAGTAAAATAAGCAGTAATACGCTACCGCGCATGCGCAGCATATCTAATTATAACCGTAAAATCAACCTTTTTTTTTTTTTTTTTTTTTTTTTTTTCAGTGTAAGAATGAACTGCAAAAGATGCAATCCTGATGCAATTCTTTGCATTTTATATAGATACAGAATTTCGTGCGATGGTATGCAATAAGTCGACAGCTTTTTGTCTATGGAAATGGTAGACAACATGATTAATTCAAAATATCTGATTTTATGAATGCATTAATATATGAATTTTTTGAAAAGATGATCTTGAAACAAGGAGAGCCATTATTCACTCATTAAATAATCATTATTTATGCGTTTAGTTAAATGGATTCATGTACATTTGGATTTTTATAGTTTGATTAATCAGCAATATAAATGGTGCCTTTAAAATGTTGAAAGATCAAATCTTCGAATCGCAAAAGTTATTATACCTTCTTGAATGTTTATAGGAATATTGAAGCAACCATTCTTTTCGATATTTTGTTTTAAAAAATTGTATATATTTTATTTTATTATTTTTAATTAATAAATAAGTGTACATTATTTCAAAGATTAATGCACTAGCACTCATAGAACAACTCGTTTTGGCTATTTTTTTTTTCAATAGTTATACAATTGTTAAAGAATTGGTGTCTAACTAAAATGCTTCTATAAACCAACACTAGAAAAAAAAAAAAAAAAAAATTGCTGATTTTACGGTATATGCGTGGTAGCGTATTACTGATCATTTTACTGTTTATTACTGTTAATTTTACGGTATAGAATGAGTCGACATTTGTTGTTCATAGAAATGGTACACACCATGATAAAATCGAAAATATTAGATTTTGTGAAAGAATTAATATTTAAATTTTAAAGGTTTTTGAAAAGGGAGAGTCGTTAAATATATTTATGATGTTAAACTTATTTATACTTTTAGTTTAATTAATGAAAATACATTTGTATTTTTATAGTTTGATTAGTACATCCTACACAACACTTAACTCCTCTGGTTTTTGCTCTTTAATTTGATTATTTAAAGGATTGTGTATCTTTGAAAGTTAATGAAAGTTTTGAAGTTTGAGATAATAAAAAATATAATACCTTCTTATATAAAACTTTAAAGGAATAATAAAACAACAACATTCTTTTCATTTTTTTTTCTTTTTAAATATAGTTATTTTTAATTAATTTTAAGTAATAAATAAATGCATATTTTTCTAAGAATTGAAGCACTGCACGCAGAATAACACTGATATAAATCAGTCATTTAAGTTTTTTTTTGTTGTTGTTTAGATATATATATATATATATATTTAGACAATTAGTGTGTAATTAAAATGATCTATTATAAATGACCTACAAAATAACTTGCCAGATGCATTCATTTGCAATTCATATTATTCCAGAATCTTTTGGAAATTGGAATAAGTAGACAGATTGTCGTTAATGGAAATAGTAGATACCATGATGCAGTCGCAAACATTGGATTTTATCAATACATTAATACACAGTAAAAAATATTCGTAAAAATACAGAAATTTTTCCTTTAAATTTTCCGAAATAATTTCATTTTTCTCAAAAACAGTACAATTTCAGACAATAACAGACATTTAGAGAATACAAATCCGTAAAAATGCAGAAAGTTTTTCAATGAAATATTTCCGTATTTCTTTGAAAACAGCATAATGTCCATATTTCTTTTAACGCCGTGCAATTTCCGTAAATGACATTTAAAGGTTTGCGTACAGAAATCGATAATTTTGAAATGCGAATTAAGTTTGTTGTATATACTCGAGTTCTTCCCGGACCCAGGCGTGGTCGGGCTCAACCCGCGGACCTATTTTCTGTCATCAGAATTGGACCTGATGGCTCATTCTAACCGATGGAAATTTATTAAAATGATGTTTGAAAAAACGAGGAGAGATCGTTGGTCACTTATCCAGTATTAATCATTTATGCTTCTAGTTTAATAAATTGAAATACAGATGAATTTTCATAGTTTGATTAATCAATTGTACAAAACTCTTATTCTGATTTTTTTTTTCAATTACAATAATTAATAGAACATGCTATTTACATTTAATCTCTCAGACTCAATACATACTTGTATCAGTATTTCAAAAATAAACAAATACTCATCAAACATTATGTTGTACCAGTATTATACCGTAAAATCAACATTTTTTTTTCAGTGTATTATGAGCATTTATACTTTGTTTTAAATGTTCTTGAAGCTGCTGCGTTAAACTACATTAGATAGGGTCAAGCATTTTCCGGTATCTACCGAAAATATTGGTTTTTACAGATCCATTAATAGGCAAACTTTTAATTTTTTTTTTTAAATTGGAAAACAAGGAGAGCCATTAGTCACTCATTAACTACGCATAATTTATGTTTTTAGTTTAATATATTTGATTTTTTTGCAGTTTCATTAATTCTCCTCACTACAAAATTCTTATTCGTTTGAGATTGTCTTCTGTGATTTCATTATTTAAAGGATCAGGTATCTTTGAAATGTAGAAAATTAATAAAAGATTTAAGATTTATTATTTTAATCTACAAGGTGGTATTTTAAAATACCAGTTTGTACAAAACTGTAAAAGAATATTGGAACAACCACAATATTTTATATTCAATTTCATGGTATTAAATATATTAAATTTCATTAATTTTAATAAAGTTGTTATTTTTAATAAATAAATTTATTAAAATTAATTTATTAACTTAATTTCATTATTAATTTTAACGAATAAATAAATGCAAATTTTTCCAAAATTTGATGCACTGCGCGCAATAATATTTGTTATCTTAAAATACCACCTTGTACAAAACTTTAAAAGATTATTGGAACAACCAGAATATTTTATATTTAGCTTCCATGAATTAAACATATTTCATATATTTACGCTTATGCTTTAATGTTCTTTAATATGCTTATGCACTCACTAAGTCAGCCGTACAAGCTAATTATCTTAATAGTTATATAATTAATATCAAACTAAAACTACAATAATTGTAGTTTAAAGAAAAGTTCCCGAATTACTAATTATTTTGCCATTCATATAATTTTATAATTCTATGTAAAGTATCCTTAACTGACAAATATGCAAACCTTATGAATTAGTTACTAACAAAATAAAGTATTAAAAATTTTATTGATTTTTTTTTTGTTTTTACATAAAGATCATTTTTTATGCCCTTAATTTTATGTAAAAATGTATATTGGAAGTACTGTTAACTTAATTCGGTAATAAATTCCAATATATGTATCTTTCAATTTCATTCTTTTTTGTCTTTCATTTAAAAGTATTACTAATGAAATAAAACTTTTATCATACGCGATAAAAATTTATCTTTTGAAAAACACCTTAACATTAAGCTTGCGCGAGTGGAACGTTAAGAACGTTCATCAAAGTATTCGATATTTAAAAGAAAGAAACTATTGGAAAGCGCTCTATAATTATGATTTTACTCCCAAACTGTTGAGGCTAGAAATTTTAAATTCGACATGCAAGTTTTTATGGGCTGTGATGCTCCTAAAGATGCCTCCATTTTAAAGAATTTCAAATAAATGAAATAGGAAGAAAAACGTTCTGCAGTTATATTTTTACTATGATTTCTCAAAAAAAGTCTGCCTAGAAACTTTAAATTTGGCATAGAAATAACTAAGACAGAGATGTACAAGAGCAATATTTGTATTTTTAATTATTTTTTTTTAATTTAAAAGAAAAGTAAAATTAAATAGTTTTAAATACCATGTTAGGAACAACTTTTTTGAGCAGTGGGATAAACATAGGTACGAACAAACATTATAATTAATTCAAATGATAGTAATAAAGAAACATGATTTCCAATAAGGAAAGGGAGTATTTCATATTCAACCTTTAACCGTGCGCAAATGACAAATAAATATAGTAAACTAATGTTTTCCCACTTATTATTTCTCGGTGTTTTGATTTTTAAGGTGCATAAAGCTACATTAATATTGTAAGAAGAAAAGCTTGATTTTTATAGAAAATAAATTCTGAAACTACTGAATTGATTTTTAAAAAATTTCATCTAAACGATAGCTTATAAACAGAACTTCCAAATAGACTGCGTTGTATCAGTTTTCTTGGAAGAATGTGGATTCAAATACGTTGCAATGACGATTTTAGCGTTATTTTAAGTCTCACATTCACCTAATGCGGTACAAAAATGACGTTTATTCAAATTGTGACCTAATTCAGTAATATTTAAATTATTTGAAAAAGTATAATTTCTCCTAATATTAATTGGTACACAAATACCACTTGCCATATTTCAATCATGCGTGCAAAGCCGTTGGTTTTGATAAAAGAAAAACTTGTTACCTGATTGTTTTATCCAATAGTTAGCCGCTCTATTAATAAGAGGCTAACTACTGGGATTTAGAAGCCTTTTCGCAGCCTCTATTAAACTGAAATAATAAAATAAAATAAAATAATGAAGCTTTCTGCATGTGTCATTTTTAATTGAAGTGCCATATTAAGATTTACAATACACAGCAAATTAATTTGGTTGAAATCTAAAGAGGTATTGTGTTATTAATATCTCGTAGTTTAACACTCATAAAGTAATCATTTATGAGATAATATCAAAAATTTAAAAGAAAATGTTTATGATTGATGATTTTGATTGACGTTACTTTGAAAAATAACACCAATGAGAAATAACTTGAGATTCCCAGAAGAATTTCCAAAAGTATGCATTTACACATGGCACTGTTAAAAATGTTTTGCTGTTTTTAAAAAGTTCTACTTTAAGTTATTTACAACCATCTGGGAAGACCGAGCTATGCTCGTTAAAATTATCTTTGTTTTCAACATGATATAACAATAAATTCTCTGTACAACATATAACAATCAGTTCTATGTACCCCAATTGGTTAAATTCTGTTTTTGAGAACGTTCTATGGACTCTGATTGGTTTAATAATTTAACCTCGCTGTTAGTAGGAATTTCTAGAAAATTCCTTCAGATTCTGAAAACCAATCTGTTCGCCAAATGTCGCCATAATTTTGCGAAAATTCGAAACTTGATACATTCTTACATTTCACGGTAACCATGTGCTTTGGCATTAGTAATCTTGGTAGTCGATTTTATGCTACATCTCGTCAATGTCACAAAACTTTCACCAAACATTGTCAATATTGCAACTTCGTTAACTGTCAACTGTTCAACAACTATCTCAACCTTCATTCACAATGAAATGCATTCACCCGTAGTGACCCCCAAATAACCCACTAATCGAATTTTATCAAACCTGTGACCCAGCCCAATGGTCTTTTCGTACCCCAAAACGTTAGGATACAAAATTTGGTCAAAATCGTTATAGAGCCGTCTCTTTGATAAAATTATCTTGACCCGTAGTGAACCCAAAATGACCCACTAATCAAATTTTCTCAAGAACCAGCTCAATGGTCTTTCGTACCCCAAAAGTGTAGGACACAAAATTTAGTCAAAATCGTTAGAGTATTTTTTAGATAAAAGTAACTGGACCCATAGTGACCCCCAAATGACCCACTAATCGAATTTTCTCAAACATGTGATCCAGCCAAATAGTCTTCTCGTTCCCGAAAATGGTAGCATACAAAATTTAGTCAAAATCGCTTAAACCGTTTTTTAATACAATTTGTTTGACCCATAGTGACCCCCAAATGACCCACTAATCGAATTTTCTTGAACATGTGACCCAGCCAAATGGTCTTCTTGTATCCCAAAAAGGTAGGACACAAAACTTAGTCAAAATCGTTAAAGACATTTATTAGATAAGATAAAATTACCTTGGACCTTAACATGTGACCCAGCCCAATAGTCTTTTTGTACACCAAATCGGTAGGATACAAAATTTAGTCAAAATCGTTTTAGTCGTTTTTAGATAAAATTAGTTTGACCCGTAGTGACCCCAAAATGACCCACTAATCGAATTTTCTCAAACATGTGACTCAGCCCAATGGTCTTTTCGTACCCCAAAACGGTAGGATACAAAAATTAGTCAAAATCGTTAGAGCCGTTTTTTAGATAAAATTTATTTGACCCATAGTGAAACCCATATGACCCACTAATGAAATTTTCTCTAACATGCGACCCAGTCCAATGGTTTTCTTGTATCCCAAAAATGTAGGATACAAAACTTAGTCAAAATCGTTAAAGCCATTTAGCAGATAAAATAAAATTAGCTTTACCCGCAGTGACCCTAAATGACCCACTAATTTAATTTTCTCGAATATGTGAGATAGCTCAATCATCTTATAAACGAAAATGGTAGAATGCAAAATGTAGTCCAAATTTGTTAGAGTCGTTTTTCATGTGAAACAAAATTCTGAAGTGGCCGACTATTGGTGCAGTGATGGCCGAACATTAGATTTAGAGTGGCCGACTATTGGAGAACTTGCCCTTTTTGAACTTAACTTTGTCTAAAAAAAAACTATTACCGTGTATTTTAAAAATAATTTCTGAAACATAATAAGAAACGTATGTTTTAACATATATCACTGTTAAAAATGTTGTGTCGTTTTTTAAAAAATCTACGTTAAGATTTATATATATAAAAGCAGTTAAGAGGCCGACTATTGGTAAATTTACCCTACGTTTTTGAAAATTTTACGAAATTTAATACGGTTTAGGAAAATACAATATAACCCCTTCCGAGTTATCTACGAATCCCAAAAGCGTTCTTTTATCTTCCAAAACGTAAGAAACCAATAAATTTCCGATATTTAAGGAAGATAAATATGTTTCTTTTTCTGCCGGTAATCTCTGAAAACGTTTCCAAATAATTTTTACAGTCTATTAATCAGTTTTCTCAACACGAAATATCGGTTTTTCGAATGCTATAAGTTTCCAAATTAACATTTTCAACTACGTAAGTTTTACATGTAAGAGTAAAATAATAATAATAATAATAATAATAATAATAATAATAATAATAATAATAATAATGCTAATGCTGTTAATTTAACTTGTTTGTCTGCTGAATATGTTAGTTTAACATGAAAATACTAGATTAATTTTTAACACAATTATTTCAAATTGGTAAATAAATCATACGAGTAGTAATTTTCCAACTGGACGGAAAATGTCCGGGCCAGGATTCGAACCTGGGATCGCTTGGCTGAAGCCGCCACGCTCTACCACTGAGCTATCCCGGTCGAATCTGGAGGGCATAGTTCATCCAGTTAACCTTATTGATCAGAGAATCTGGTCTAATATTTTAATCAGCTCAACAGAAAAGATCGCAGGTAAAGGAACTCCAGTAAACGCTGGATACGTGATTACACTAGATTAATTTTTAACACAATTATTTCAAATTGGTAAATAAATCATACGAGTAGTAATTTTCCAACTGGACGGTAAATGTCAGGGCCAGGATTCGAACCTGGGATCGCTTGGCTGAAGCCGCCACGCTCTACCACTGAGCTATCCCGGTCGAATCTGGAGGGCATAGTTCATCCAGTTAACCTTATTGATCAGAGAATCTGGTCTGATATTTTAATCAGCTCAACAGAAAAGATCGCAGGTAAAGGAACTCCAGTAAACGCTGGATACGTGATTACACTAGATTAATTTTTAACACAATTATTTCAAATTGGTAAATAAATCATACGAGTAGTAATTTTCCTGATCAATTAAGTAATTAAGCAATTAAATAATTAAAGATTCTCTGATCAATAAGGTTAACTGGATGAACTACGCCCTCCAGATTCGACCGGGATAGCTCAGTGGTAGAGCGTGGCGGCTTCAGCCAAGCGATCCCAGGTTCGAATCCTGGCCCGGACATTTTCCGTCCAGTTGGAAAATTACTACTCGTATGATTTATTTACCAATTTGAAATAATTGTGTTAAAAATTAATCTAGTGTAATCACGTATCCAGCGTTTACTGGAGTTCCTTTACCTGCGATCTTTTCTGTTGAGCTGATTAAAATATCAGACCAGATTCTCTGATCAATAAGGTTAACTGGATGAACTATGCCCTCCAGATTCGACCGGGATAGCTCAGTGGTAGAGCGTGGCGGCTTCAGCCAAGCGATCCCAGGTTCGAATCCTGGCCCTGACATTTACCGTCCAGTTGGAAAATTACTACTCGTATGATTTATTTACCAATTTGAAATAATTGTGTTAAAAATTAATCTAGTGTAATCACGTATCCAGCGTTTACTGGAGTTCCTTTACCTGCGATCTTTTCTGTTGAGCTGATTAAAATATCAGACCAGATTCTCTGATCAATAAGGTTAACTGGATGAACTATGCCCTCCAGATTCGACCGGGATAGCTCAGTGGTAGAGCGTGGCGGCTTCAGCCAAGCGATCCCAGGTTCGAATCCTGGCCCGGACATTTTCCGTCCAGTTGGAAAATTACTACTCGTATAACATGAAAATGTTTACTTGAGAATTGATAGCATTCGAAAAACCTAAATTTCGTGTTGAAAAAACTTGATTAATACACTTTAAAAACTACGCGGAAACGTTTCCTAAAATTACGGGCAGGAAAAGAAACTTTTGTTTCGTAAATGCTAAGTTAAATCTTGGAAATCTGTTGGTTTCTGAGGTTTCAGAATATAAAGGAACGCTTTTTGGAATCGTGAGTAACTCGAAAGAGGTTATATTTTATTTTCGTAAACAGTATTAAATTTAGTTTTTAATTATCGTTTTTTTTTTCACGGTGTACAAGGGAAATTTTTCTTGAGTTTTCCATGCGAAGAATCTTTCAACCATGATTCTCCAAGGTTTTTAGGCACATATGCTAAAGCAGACTGAAATATTACAGTTTTAATTAATTGTAACAGATATATGAATTAAAATATTAATATTATGATTTCTGTTTAAACAATAAATAATTGTAATATTTAACTATTCAATCAAAAAATAAATAAATAAAAATAAAATTTCAAATAAAAAAATAAAAAAAAGACGCTATTAACTTAATTTAGTAATAAATAGAAATATATATACTTTTAAATTTAATTAATTCTTATTTGTATTTCATTTTAACATATTCCGTACGTATTATATTGATGAAATAAAACTTTTATCATATGTGAAATTAATTTTTGTTGTTGTTGTTCAATAACTTGAAACTATGTGATAGATAGAAATCTGCGATGATACTTACAAAATTCCTTTTTTAATTAATTAATTAAAAGATTATTTTTAAAAAGTTAAAGGAAATAAAACTGCAAAACCCATGAATTAATTACTAACAAAATAAAGTATTAACATCTTTATTGATTTTTTTTTTTTTAAGAACATTTTTTTATATCTTTAATATTATGTAAAATGAATAGTATGAAAAATACATTTTTTGGAAGTAACTTTTAAAAAGCCTATTAACCATACATGTTGTGATTTATTTTATAGTAAAATTAGCAATTATCATAAAATGGATGCAGAAGAAACTGAAAAAAAAAAGTTATAAAAATATTTTTAAACTATATATATATTAGTTATGGAACAATTATGTTTCTATGTTAACATAAGTTATGTTTAAAGTTATGCATAAGTTATGCATAACTTAAGAAACATAAGTTATGTTTCTATGTTTATTATTAACATTTTCAATTACGTAAGTTTTACATGTAAGAGTAAAATAATAATAATAATAATAATAATAATAATAATAAGACATAAGACAATTATAACTTAAGTTATGCATAACTTAAGTTATGTTAAGTTATGCATAAGTTAACATGTTCATTATAAATGTTAATAATGTTCTGATAATATTTTGCATTGTTCAATAAAAATATTCTATTTTAATAAGTAGAATCTTTTAAAACTTACTTATTTTACATTAAAAACTTTATTGGGTAATTAATATATATATACTAGTGTAATTGCCCGTCCTAGGACGGTGGATAGAAATTGCGGTTTTCTGTTAAAATTTTAAATAATTGATAAAAATATCCCTATACTGTTTATCGACAATAAGGAAAACTGACCTGAACCGTTAAGTTCAGGGTACATTTTACGAAACGTAATATTTTTCTTTATTTTTGTTTTTCAACTCAAAATTTTCAAATATTTTTTTGAATAATTAAAATCTTAATCCTAATAACGATCTCAATAATTAATTAAGGTCTCAATAATTAATTATGGTAAGTAAATTATAGGTATTAATTTTCGCTCTCAATAATACAAAAACAATCTTTTAGTTCCTACATAATCTAAAAGAATGCATTAATTTTTACACAAAGTCAAATATTTCCCTTTCAAAATTAATAAAAGTAATTCAAATCATTAAAAAAAGTTGATATTGTAATAAATCAATACATCCGGATTTATCTTATTTTAAAAATATACTTATGTACATTTTATATTATTTTACAACCTTATGTTATATATTTTTTTCAACAGAAAGGTATAATTTGTATTTATTGTCAATAGATGGCGCCAGAAGAGTATTAAGGAACGAAATTTAAAATGCTGGTAGATCATCGCAAAGCCTGGAAAGGTATCATCGCTATTTCTGAAAGTGCTTACAGGAATAAAATGCTTACAGAAATAAATAAAAAAAATCCTTTAAATATTTAAAGACTATAATATGCTTTTACAAATATTTTAAGAGCATACTTGGGTATTTTAATGAAACGTTCAAAGAGTCATTCATTTTTTTCTAGCTACGGGATTTATGATTCTGAATGGCAACAGTATTTGTTTGTTTACATCAGGTAATCCGATGTTTAATCTGTTATTTTTAATTTAAGACTTAAAACATTATAACTGGATATAATATACATGTTTTATACGAAAATATGCTGAACAGACATGATTTTAAGTAGAAGAAATTATCATTTAGCTTCATGTGTTAGCATATCTTTTTTCAGTAAGCCTAACATGGCGTTTAACTACGGTCGACTCGCAGACCAGAGTGGTACAGCCCGGTACCGTTACAGACAGATTCTCGCCTTTGGATTTTATATATATATATATATATATATATATATATATATATATACACACACACACACACACATATATATATATATATATATATGTGTGTGTGTGTGTGTGTGTGTGTGTGTGTGTGTGTGTGTTACGGCCAATATGATTAATCCGGTCATTATTAATAATAACCGGTTATTATTAATAATGACCGAATTAATCATATTGGCCGTAACATATATATACATCTTTAAATTTCATTGTTATTTGTCTCTTTCACTTAAAAATATTCCATATGCATTACTTATGAAATAAAACTACAATATTTTAAGGTTTTTTTTTTTTTTTTTTTTTTTTTTTTTTTTTACAAAGTTTTAAAAAAAGTTGTACAAGTGTTTTGTTTAATTGATCAGATTTCCTTCCTTTTAAAATAAAATTCTTGTTTTTATCTAAATAATTTCTAATTCACAAGTTAAAATATGTATTTTGCGTATTAAATTAACATACAGTTATATAAACTTCCAGTTATTTCATAAGTTAGGTGTGAATTATAAATATGCATAAATAAAGGTATCTGGACTTTAAAAGCGAGTAAGAATCTTAGACAAATATTTGGTATCTCATTCGTTCTGCTTATGAATATTTTACACGTTTAAATATAATATATAACTTAAGAATCTTAAATATTCCAAATTATAAGTGAATTTTATGAGCATAAATATTTTAGAAATACATAGTATAAGACTTGTAATGAAGGTTAGCAGTAGTAATATTTTAATCAGTTTCTATAGAAAATGATTAATGGTAAAAAAAAGTCACGTGTTTCTTATTCTACAAAAATATTATATAACCACAAACGAAAATAATAATGTAACTTCTTCGGAGTTATGCACGATTCCGAAAAGCGTTCATTTATCTTTAGAAATCTCAGAAACTAAAAGATATTTGAGATTTAAAGAAGCAGTTATAAAAACAAAGTTTCTTTTGTTGCCCATAATTTTCGAAAACGTTTTCGATTAACTTTTATATTGTACTAGCTGTTACCCGTGATTTCATTCACGTAACATTGAAAGTAGAATAAATGCATTAATTAAGCAAAATATTTCACTCCCGGTAATTAAAAACGTAAATAATTAACTAACTCTTTATCACATTTTATAGAAGACAATACGGTATTTCTTTGTTATAGGCCTTGACATAACTCCGTTTTAAAAAAGTTAAATTTTGTGCCAAATAATCTCGAAAATGAAACTGCAACCAATAGTAAAAGGAGGGCCAAGTAAAATCGTGGAAATCGACGGTTTTGGAAAAATCAAATGTCATTTTTACCTGATAAACCATTTTATTTTTAACGACTTTGTGAAACGTTTTAACGGCCATCCTTCAAAATATTTAATTAGAAATAGTATACGCTTTTTCTTTAAATTCACTGCTTGTAAATAGGGAGCAATAATTTGTACAGCTAAATACAAGGAGCTTAAGGTTACCTCCTTGGTTTAATCGATAGCTGAAACAAATCTTGATTTCTAAATGACAATATGTTGACATGGTGACAGACGATTTTTGTTCTGCAGAATAACTTCATTCATAAAGTTTGAGTATGTGGAAATACGTTTTTATTTTTCGAAAAATTTACTGTTATCAAGATTTTGTTTTCACCCTCTATTAAAATTGAAAATAAATACCTTTTTCAGTATTAATGAGAAAATGGCGTGAAAAATATATTTATCAGTTTTATTTCTCCTTTTTATCCACAAAAATGGAGTAATTTAGTAGCCGTTTTAAGAGAAATTTCGTTAACATTTACAATAAATAAATAAATAAATAAATAAATAAATAATATATCAGAACGTAATTCAAAATTTTATATTCTGAGAGTTTATATGACATCCTCGGATCAATGATAACCAGTTTTAACTAAATCGCGTTGCGTTCGATAATTTAAGAGGAGTAGCTGCGAAATACAAACAGATGATCAGATTTTAATATAATAGATTCGTGTTCATTTTTCTTTTCTTTATAATCATGATGTGAATTTTGGCAGAAAACTCTCATCTGTATGTAACTGATATTTTCATGCTCAATAATCAGTACAGTTAAAAAAAATATTTAAATGTTTTGTTTTAAATATGGCGTGAAACTCCACTACTTTCTATATTTACTGATGCTTGTATTATTAATGTATAAAATTGATTCACGTTCCTTTAAAAACATACTTGAAAATTCTCGTTTAATTTCAAATATGACGCCACTTTGTTCGCAAAGAAATCTTTTTAATGATATAATTCTTGTTAATTTTCTTTTCCTGGCAATCATAATGTGAATTTTGGCAGAAAACTCGCATCTGTATCTAACTGACATTCATGCTTATTAATTAGTAGCGATAAAAAATATTTCAGTTTTTCATTTTAATAATGACGTCATTATCATCTACTTTCATTACATAGTGATTTTCATGCTCCTTGTATTATTACGAATATTTAAAATGCATGTTTTATTTCCAATATGACTTCTTATTTGTCCAAGCCAAGGAGGATCCTCTTCATAGTTCCATAGTCCAGAAATGTTATTGTTCAGTTTTTCTTCTACTTATAACGCAATTTTTGCTGGAAAACTTCTTCTCAACGTAATCGACATTCATATTTCATGCATAATAACAAACACTGACTATTTTTGTTTAAAATATTACGGCAATTCATCCTCTTTTAAATTATTTTTAATTTTCATTTTTCACGTGGAAATCGTTAAATTGCATATAAACTGTTGGGGAAAATGTTATTCCAGGCTTTGTATTTATTGACAGCGATAAAGCTTAGCAACGTATATAATTAAATTTAACAGGAAAAATATTCATTGAATCTGCATAAAAATAACGAAATTTTGAATTATTAAGGAAAATATTTGAAAATAATAAATAACAACTACTCTATATTCATTTCTGGGTTCTAATCCATCTATATGCAAAGATACAGGGCCGTTAACTCATCCGTTTTCACGTTTACTTCAGCCAAACATTTACACACACAATCGCTTTTATAATATAACTAGCTGTTACCAGTAACTCCGTTCACGCAACATTAAAAAAAGAATAAATGCAATAATTAAGCAAAATATTTCACTCCCCGATAATTAAAAACGTAAATAATTAACTAACTCTTTATCACATTTCATAGGAGACAATACGGTATTTCTTTGTTATAGGGACCTTGACATAACTCCGTCTTTAAAAAGTGAAATTTTGTGTCAAATGATTGCGAAAATGAATTGCAATCAATTCAAAAAGGAGGGCCAAATAAAATCGTGGAAATCGACGAATTGGGTAAAAACAATTGTCAATTTTTCCTGATGAACCATTTTACTTTTAACGCCTTTGTGAAACGTTTTAACAGCCATCCTTTAAAAATAATTAATTGTAAATAGTATATGCATTTTCTTTAAATTCAATTCGCCTCCTTGGTTTAATGAATAGCTAAAACAAATATTGTTTTCTAAATGACAATGTGTTGATAGACTATTTTTGTTCTGCAGAATAGAGTGATTCATGAAGTTTGAATAAGTGAAAATATGTTTTTAATTTTCGGATAATTTACTGAAATCAAGATTTTGCTTTCACCATTTATTCAAATTGAAAATAAATTCTGTTTACAGTTTTACTGAGAAAATGGCGTAAAAAATATATTGATCTCTTTTATTTCTCCTTTTTTATCCAGAAATATGGAGCAATTTACTTTCCGTTTTAGAGAAGCTTCGTTAAAATTTACTATAATAATAATAATAATAACAATAATATCTCGGAATCTAATTATTATTTTTAAAATTGTGTGAGTTTGTGTGACATCGGATCAATGATATCCGGTGTTATGTAAATCGCGTTGCGTTCGATAGTCGAACAGGAGTAATAGTTGCGAGACACAAACATCAGACAGTCAGATTTTAGTATAATAGATTAGTGTTCATTTTTCTTTTCTTAAAATTCTGATGTAAGTTTTAGCAGAAAACTCTCATCATCTGTATATAACTGATACTCATGCTTAATGATCAGTATAGATAAAATAATGAAAAAAAAACCATTTAAATTTTTCGTATTAAAATGTCGTGAAACTCGTCTACGTTCCATACTGACTGATACTTGTATTATTGAATTACGGAATTGATTCACGCTCCTTTTAAAACATATTTGAAAATTCCCATTTTATTTCAAATATGACGTCACCCCCCATGAAATCTCTTTTTAATGATTTAATTCTTGTTAATTTTCTTTTCCTTGCAATCATGACGTAAATTTTAGCAGAAAACTCACATCTGTATCTAACTGATATTCAAGCCTATTATTAAACTGTATCGATAAAAAATATTCCAATTTTTTATCTTAAATACGACGTCCATTATCTATCTGCTTTCATTATATACTGATATCCATGCTCCTTGTATCATACGTGTATTTAGAAATGCATGTTTTGTTTATGACGTCATATTTTTCCAAGCTAAAGAGAATCCTTTTCATAGTTCCATAGTCCAAGCTAAATCTTTTTTTAATAATATAGTTATTGTTAATTTTTCCTTCTAATTATAACGCAGTTTTTGACAGAAAATGTCTTCTCAACGTAACCGATATTCATACTTCATGTATTAAAAAAAAAATACACCATATTTTCGTCTCAAATATCATAGCAATTCATCTTCTTTTGAATTCTTTTTACTTTTCGTTTTTTACGTGCAAATCGTTAATTTAAAAAATTATAGTTGAGAGAAAAATTATTATTCCATGTTTTGTATATATTGGCAACGATAATGCTTAGCAACGTAAAATGGTTAATTAAATTTTACTGGAAAAATGTTCACTGAGTCTCTCAGGAAAATCAGGAAATTTTGAATTATTAAGAAACATATTTGAAAATAATAAATAACACATACTCTATGTTCATTTCTGCGTTATCCATCTATGGAAAGATACATAGCCATTAAATCTCCCGTTTTAATGTTTACTTCAATCAAACATTCACACAGACAATCGCATTTATAATATTATTAGGATTAGGATTAGGATTAATCAATTTTCTTAACCCGGTATAGGTTTTTCGGACGCCATGGATTCTCAAATAAATAGTTTCTTGTGAAACAAATATGTTAACAGACAAACATGCTAAATTGACAGCATTAACATTAACATTAAAATTATAATTTTCTTACTCTAGCATATATAAATTAAGTACGCAGCTGAAAATGTTTACTTGAAAATTCATAGCATACGTAAAACTGATATCCCAGAAAACTGGTTAATATACTGTAAAAACTACTCGGAAATGTTTCCAAAAATTACGGTCAGCAAAAGAATCGTTGTTTTTATAAATGCTTCTTTAAATCTTGAAAATCCATTTGTTTCTAAGGGGCCTAAAGATAAAATAACGCTTTTCGGAACAGTGGGTAACTCGGAAGAGGTTGTATTATGCTTGCGTTCATAATTATGCTATATTTTTGTAGATTAAGACGCATTTTTAATTTTTTTACATTGTGCACTTTATCAGAAATAAAATTATGCATATAAACAAACAAAAAAAAAAACCTCTAAGGAAAGAAATACATATATTAGACATGGATTATGGAACATTAATATAGCTTTTTATTTTAGACACATGTTACATTATGTTATACTGCTTAAACTTGTTCTTATTCTAATTAACATAAAGACGAAATTAAACTGAAACCGGGTCTTATTGACACTATTAAGAATTAATTTTAAAGTGCAGTACTTACAGAACTTATGTTACAAGGCATTACAGGCTTACAAGTTTACAGGCATTATAGCATTTCGTAAGTTCAAAGCAGGCCCAAAGCATGTAACATAGACTGAAGAGCCAATTTTGTATAGGTAAAATTTGTATAATTCGTCTATATATCATATGAAATTTTTTATGACTTTATTCGTACCAAACTTTATAATTTGCACGGAACCAAGACAAAAATATCCACAGATTACATTTCAAGTTAATAATAATAATAATAATAATAAAGCAGTCGTAAGAAGGAAGCATAAAATAGAAACAAACAAGAAAGAAAAATCATGCGTCAAGCATAGATTATGAAACTCTTTCCAACAAATTCAAAATACTCTAACAACACTTTGCCGTTTAATAAGATTAAATATCATGTTTAAGAAACTATTTAGAAACACATAACGGATTTGAAAATCTAGTTTCATTCAGCAGTTATACCATCTATAGTCGGGAAAATATCCGAATTCTACTGTGCCACTCTGTATACGATCTATAGATTTGTATACATACATTTGCATACATAGTATGCAAAAATTTGATTTGGTTAAGAAACGTATAAAAGTGGAAAATTCCCCTTCAACAATTTCCACCCAATAAGTGGAAATATACTCGAATTCTTTTGTGAAGCCCTGTATATGATCTATGGAAATTATACGCATATCATTGCTAGACAGTCTTGTACCCGAAATTTTGGTTCAGTTAAGAAACACATAAAAGTGTAATATTCCCCTTCAGCAATTTCCGTCAATAAGTGGAAATATATTCAAATTCTTTTGTGCAGCACTGTATAGTATCATGGAAATTATACGCGTATCATAGCTTGTATCACAGTCTTGTAACCGAATTCTTTTGTGTGTCCTTGTAAATGGCAATAAATGCTATGCACACCCTATTCTATAGTAAGCACCTTGTAATGCATATCAGTGGTGTATACACTGCAAATAGAGGCGTCTTAAATTAAGACACATGTGTGTATGAAAAAGAAATTCAGACACTTGAGTGAGCGAATCTGAAATTTTAGACATCATAGATGTCTGAATTTAACATAAGTGAATTTAACATAAGTGTCTTAGTATGATCATGGTATAAAATAACTGAAAACAAAAGTCTGATATGTCTGAAATTAAGACATTTAGAAATTGAGACACTTAAGTGTCTGAATGTTATACAATTGTATCATATACACGATGACTATGATACAATCATGCCATTATATATGCCAGCAACAACAGAGAATGTTTTCGAATAGATGATAGGTATTTAAAATACTTTTCCATCCACTAAGCTTTGATTAAACCATAACGTGATAAAACCATAAAACAAATTTTCAGAGAATTATATATTTTTTCAAAAAAATATATAGTTCTCCAAAAATTACTTGCACTCATAGGCATAAGCAGCGAAATGCAAGGTCGACAACCCCCTCCCCCCTAATTTTTTGGAAATGTTAAGATATATAGCATGAATGCTAAGTGTCAAAAACAAATGTAGGTATAGAGGCAAGGTTTTGGAATACATGTGCCAATGATCTACATGTACGGCATAGTTCGCTTTTTAAAAATGCATAATATATACATGAAATAAGCTAAGTTATGATTTTTGTGTCAGGGCTCCTTGTGCAAAAAATTTTTAACATATATGAGATGCAAAATTTACTAATTAAGAAATATTGAATGTTTAAAAATAAGTTTTGAACATCGTTTCACAAAATAAAGAACTGAAACTCTCTTTTCTTTTTCTGTCGGGAGTCTCTGTACTCCTGAATCCCCCGTTTAAGTTAAAATATAAATACATAACATTAAAAAGAAAGCATAATTTAAATTCTCTTTTAGAGTGGTTCAGGGAAGTGCCTGACAAAAAATGCGCAGTTCCTTCTTCTGTTACTGTTTAAACATTGCACAGCCACTTGGAAGATTAAATTTTATTTATTTTTTAATAATCGCATATAAAAAAATTGTTTTTTTTTAAAATTTCAGATTTGGGCGGGAGGGGGGGGGGGAGATGTCACCTCCGGTTTGCTGCCGCCTGAATTCAAAACTGCCTTGGACCACCCGTTTGAAATAAAATTTTAACACATGAACATAAAAAAAATAATGATAAAAAATTAAAATAAAACAGAATTAAAAAATGTAATTTCCATGGGTAAAAAAAACCCAACCAAAAATTTTTAGCTGTACTTTTTTTACTCGAAGTTACTCGAAAAGAATAAGTTTACTTGTTTTTTTTCAAAATCGATCAAAAAGAAAATTTTTTCAATCGAAATTTCAAAATCTAGGGAGCGCATTTTTATTTAAGAAATACATTGATAACAATCGAATTGAAAGTATGTATATTTCATATCCCCTCCTCTTATATAAATAATAAAGTTTTAAAATCCTAACCACCACCTCAAATTGATCAAATCTCCCCCAAATCCTTTTCACAATTTCCAATTTTTTCGGTAACAAATGCATTAAATCATATAAATCATTTAAATCATATTCTAATTTTTTTTAAGCAAAGAAAATTTGTCTAATAAATTATATTAATGAAACCATATTCTAAATATTTATTAACCATGGAAAAACTCTAGTAATAAATTAACCTCATTAATTCAAAGTAGTAAGTATTATGACAACGCCGATAAATTACAATGTTCCCTATAAGAATAGCAACACGCAGCCCAATCCCAACCACTTCATTACTTGTATTTAAAATAAAACCTTCTCGTGGTATAGCTGGCGCGATGGATAAAGGCATTAAGTTTCTAACCCACAAGTCTCTGGTTCTATTCGCCCTTAGCGAAAAAAGTAATTCTTCCATATCGTAGATAAAATTACAATGCTTCCACAGGTGGCAGCAAAAAAAAATGATGTTCTTATTTTAATCTTTTTTTGGCGCAGCATGTCCCTAAAGGGACTTTGTGCCATAAAACCCCAATCAACCATCAACCAACCCGGGTAAAAAAAAAGGGCGATATTTCAGACGCTTCGTGTGTCTGAAATTCAGACACATATATATGTCTTAAAAAAAGAGACACTTTAAAGTGTCTCTTTTTTTAAACATCCGTTTCAGAAACTTATGTGTCTGATTTTCTGACATTTCAATTTACAGTGTATCAATTTTAATATGTTTGAAATAGTGTAACATCAATAAAATACACTGCAGACGATTTTTTCCCATAGACCGGTATTCTTTATAGTGCTCCTGTAAACGAACTATAAATGCTACAAACTTCTTTTTCAACATGACACAGAACATGCCATAGTAAAACCCAACAATTATCAATTACATGGCAATCCGACTATATTTACGCGAGTTAAAGCGCGGACAGTCGGACAGACAAACTGAATTCATAAAATTTTTTCAACTATGTTCACAAACGTTAAGAAAACGAACTATTATTATAACGGTAATTTTCAGCGACAAATTTTCAAAATTCGCTTAAATTATACAAAACATTTTGCTAATTAAAAAACTCATTACAATTCGTACACAGCATTATAACATTATGAAAAGTTAAATGTAATCAATAAACCGTTCTCATATAATCCAGTATTTTAAAATGACCCCCCCCCCCAACACACACACGCACACACCAAAAAAAGAAAAATCTAATTTCTGATAATTAAAGCACACAGAGTACAAAATAATAATAATAATAATGAATCAAACCGAAATGTCAAAAATATTTTATTCCGGCTGGAATTTTTTGTTATGTAATTTTATACTTTTATTTAAACGAATATATTTTTTAATTTAAGTACCACACACCAAGTAAACTTGTTTTCTATTGCATTATATTTCATTATAAATATTTTTTATAATAATTACATCATTATTTATAATTAGAAAAAGTTAATTATAGTCAGTTTCTCTTTTTAAAAAACTGCCCGTGTTTAAATATCGTTCATCAAATTAATTTTGCTATTATGTGACATTTCGTTTACAAAGAAAAACACAGTTTTGTAGTTGCCTATATTGTTTTTTTCATGATATTAACTTGCAATGAGAAGCTAATATTGTTATTTCAATATTTTTAGTCTCTTTAAGTATTATATTTAAAAAATAGTATGTGCAAGTTAGAATTAATTGTTGACAATATAGAACTCTTTTTGCTATTTGAAATTTAGAAACAATGATATGTTGTATTTTTATGTGTCTCCTTGAATTATTAAACAACTGCTGTTTTTTCATCTACAGAAATTAGTTAACATTGACAAAATAAATTTAAAGATTTAAATGAACAATTAAATACGGAAATCGACTTTTTAGTAGTATACGCTTCTCTCATGTTCTAAAAACATAATATATTTTCCAGATCTGTACATTTTTTAAAAAGTGAAGTTAAAAAAAAATCTTTATGTACATTTACAATATTGGAGTTGTTATTGTTATTATTTATTTATTTTTCTTATAATTATTTTTCTTATTTTATTTATTTAAAAATGCGTTTTATCATTCTCCTATCTTCCTTTTTTAGGGGGGGGGGGGGGATAAAAGATATCCAAACATTTTTCCAGATTTTAAACACATATAAGTAGGCAGGAGGAGAAACGTTTTGCTTGAACCTCATAACAACACCATAATAATAAAAATACCACATAACACAGCTATAGTTTCAACATTAATTAATTAAACACTCCCTTCATCAGATGGAATAAGGCATGCATACATCAACAAGAATAAAAGCAAATCTGCATGTTTTAAGAAAATTGCTTTGTGATTATGTCTCAAATAACTGTTTCAGTTTTGAGAAAAATCTTAAATCCATCTTTTTTTTTTTTTTTTTTTTTTTCAAGGAGGTTTCATAAGAGATTTCTTTCTACATTAAACATTCCTTTTTTCCTCATGATATTCTAAGAACTTTTTCTTCAATGCCTCCTTGACTTACACCCATTATCCTCTTACACACCTCTTCAGAAATGGAAATTTTACGAATATCGGGTTAGAATAACACATTTCAGAAAAGAGATGCAAATGTGCGGTCTAACGGAAAGGTGTTGATGAGGATTCTCGCGCAAAAGAATTTGCGCCCTTGGGTGCCAAATGCACAGCCCTCGCTTCTTCTTCGCAAGAAGGGAATAGCAGGAACTCAATATTTGCGCTGCACATTATCGACGAAATCCATACGAGGAAGCGATTACCGCTGGATGGTAAGAATGCATTATGCAGAAATCAACAAAATTATGTTAACTGCAATGCACGGTGCTGTTTGTGAATGTGATTTATTTCAACATTAGGGATGCGAGATAATATTCAAATCTAGGTTCATTCTAATCATATTTAATGGAATATAATTCAATTGAAAAGCTTTATCATGATGGGTGAAGACATAAATGCGTTCCTATAAAGCGATAATTAAATCGTTTCCATAGTATAAAGAGTTGAAAGAGAACATTTCTCATCGCTTTTTATAGTGTTAAAATCGGAAGTCTTGCTAAACTTAGAATATAAAGTTGATTTAATAAAATCATTTTAATATGAATAGTGAAATTTGTTTTAATAGTACGGCAATATGGATAATGATCTTTGTATTAATGGTGAAGTTGTATGATAAAAACAATACAATTGGGGATAAAAGCAATGAATTTTAAAGCAACAAATGCAATACTTGTTTTGATCATTGTCGACAAAATCGAGTCTGACTGCTATATGGGAAGAATACATCATGATCAAGCAGATTTGAACATTTGATCTGCGAGATAATATTCAAAACTAAATTCATTCTAAAGATATTTAATGGAATATAATAATTCAATTGAAAGTTTACTGTGATGGGCAAAGACAGAAAAGTGTTAGTATAGAGCGATAATTAAATCGTTTCTATTGTTTGAAGAATCAAAAAATATTTTTAAACTCTTCGCATTTTTAATTCAATAGCTTCAGCATAATTAAGAACACAAAATTTAACAAATACATTGCAATATGAATAATAATATTTGTTTTAGTAGTACGTCAATAAAGATAAGGATCTTTATATTAATGGTGAAGTTTGTATGATGAAGATGGTAGAAAATAGAAGAAATTAAAGATAGAAGGATGAATCCTAAAACACTGAAAGGCAAAACTGATGTTGTACATTGTCCTTGAAATCATGCAATTATTGCTGGAGAAGAAGAATACATCAAACGGAAGCCAACAAAATTGTTTGCACAAAGTGCAATGCACGTTGTTGTTTGTGAAAGTAATTCATTTCAGCATTAGGGCAGTGAAATAAAATTTAAATCTAGGTTCATTTTAATCATACTTAATCTATACTTCTAATATTATAAAGTAGTAAAGATTGTTTGTTTGTTTGTTTGTTTGTAAGGGGTAATCTCTGAAACCACTGAAGCGATTTCAAAAGTGATGGTAGCAAATTAATGGTGACAATCCCTGCTCCAACATAGGCTATATTTTATGTCGGTGTCACTATCCCCAGGGGGGTGCAGGAGCGAAAAACGTTCTAAAATTTCGATTCTTTTTTATACTGAAGGAGCTAGAAACATGAAATTTGGCTTGGTAGTTACTTATAAGATGTAAATGTTCTCTAAGAACAAATTCTAAAAAAAAAAAAATTAAAAGGGTGAGATGAGCGAAAAGCGTTCTAAAAACATTCTAAATTACAATTTCTATGGAATCTCTGGAACTACAAAACAGTTTTCAAAAGTGATGGTGGCAAATTGATGGTGACAGTCCCTGCTCCAACATAGGCTATATTTTATGTCGGTGCCACTACCCCCAGGGGGTGCAAAAGCGAAAAACGTTCTAAAATTTCGATTTTTTGTATAATGAAGGACTAGAAACATGAAATTTGGCATGGTAGTTACTAATAATAAGATGTAAATGCTCTCTAAGAACAAATTCTAAAAAAATTCGAAATTTAAAAGTGTGAGATGAGCGAAAAGCGGTCTAAAGACATTCTAAATTACAATTTCTATGGAATCTCTGGAACTACCAGAACCATTCTCAAAAGTGATGGTAACAGTCCCTGCTGTAACATAGACTATATTTTATATCGGTGGCACTACCACAGAGGGAGGGGGGGGGGGAGTGAAAAATCGAAAAACGTTCTGAATTTTCTATTTTTTTTTTCGACATAAGCGTGGCGTAATTAGTAATTTCTGAATTATCTGTAACAGTAAAATTTCCTCTAATGAAAATAGGCCAACGAATACCACTTGGCATTTTTCAAGAATTATGCGAGCAAAGCCGCGGGTTTTGCTAGTTTAATATAATTCAAATGAAAGTTTTATCATGATGGGAAAACTTGTCTCTATAAAGCGATAATTAAATTGTTCTTCTACTGTTTAAAGAATTAAATGACAGTATTTTTATTTCCTTCAATTTAGTACTTCATTAAAACTAAGTGCTACTGAAACAAATATCGTTATTCGTTATTTATATTCAAGTGAATTTGTTGAATTTTATGTTCTTCATTTTGCTGAAGCTTCTGAATTTAACACTGAATGAATCGATGGTAGTGAAAATTCTTTTAGATTTTTTAAACAGGTGAAACTATTTAGTTATAGCTTTATAGTGGAACTTTTTTCGACATCGATCATGATGATAAAACTTTTAACAGAATTATATTTCATTATATATGATTAGAATGCTGTTTTTCCTGTTTAAAGAATCTAAAAACATTTTCGTCGTCATCGTCTCATTCAATGTTAAATTCGGAAGTTTCAGCAAAATTAAAAATATAAAATTTAACAAATTCACTGCAATATGAATAACGACATTTGTTTTAGTAATATTCATATGAATAAGGATATTTATATTAATGGTGAAGTTTGTATGGTGAAGGTAGTAGAATCAAAGATAGAATGGTGAATCCTGAAAATACTGGAAGACAAAACAACTTGTGTTGTACATTGTTTATGAAATCATGCGATTAATGCTAGAGGAGAAGAATGCATTACACAGAAGTTAACAAAAATGTTTGCGCAAACCGCAATACATGGTGCTGTTTGTGAATGTGATTCATTTCAGCATTAGGTCTGTTAGATAATATTCAAATCTAGGTTCATTTAATCATTTTTAATCAGCTTTCTACTGTTTAAAGAATTGAAAGGGCGTATTTCTCATTTCCTTAAATTCAGAAACTTCAGTAAAATTAAGAATACTAAACCTTGTTTAATACAAATAACAACACAAAACCACTAGAACATAAATAATGATATTTATTTTAATAGTTATGCAATAACAATAATGAAATTTATATTAATAGTGCAGTTTTTATGATAAAGGCAGTAGAATCAAAGACAGAATTAAATTTTTTTTTTAAACGCCAACTTGTATTGCTTGTATTGCTTATTACCGACGAAATGGTAGTAATGACTGCTGAATAAGAAGAATACATTATACTAAAGTCAACAAAATTATCTTAACTATGCAATTTACGGTGCTGTTTGTGTCTGTGATTTATTTCAACATTAGAACTGTGGGATAATTTTCAAATCTAGGTTCATTCTAATCATATATAATGGAATATAATTATATTAAAAGTTTTAGCGTCATGATAAGCGAATAAAGAAAAGCGCTACCATAAAGCGATAATTAAATCGTTTCGCCTGTTTAAATAATCGAAAAACATTTTCATTATCATCGCCTCATTCAATGTTAAATTCAGAAGCTACACAGTAAAATTAAGAATATAAAGCTTATTTAACAAAATCTCCCCAATATGAATAATTATATTTCTTTTATTAATATTGGAATACATATAATGATCTTTATATTAATGCTGAGATTTGTATTGATGAAGGTGCTGGAATAGAAGATAGAACTAATGAATTCTTGAAAACTAAAAGCGATATTTGCATCTCATGTTCAACAGAAAGAAATACTTGTGTTGTACATTATCAACGAAATCATACGATTATTGATGAATGGAAAGAATGCATCATGCAGAAACTCAGCATAATTTTCTTAGCTTCAGTGCACGGTGTTGTTGCGAGATGATATTCAAATCTAGGATCGTTCTCATTGTGTTTAATGAAATATAATTCAACTAAAACTTTTATTATGATGGGCAAAGACAGAAAAGTGATACTATGAATCGGTGATTAAATCGTTTTTCTATTGCCTGAAGAATTGAAAGAGAACATTTCTCATCACTTTTTGCGATGTTAAATTCAGAAACTTATGTAAAGTTAAGAATATAAACCTTATTAAACACAAACACTTAGAATATAAACAATGGCATATTTTAGCAGTACTGGAGTGATAATAATAATTTTTATGTTATTTGTGAAGTTCGTATGATATGAAGGCAGTATAAAACAGAAGAGCAGAACTGAAGGATTCTTAAAATACAGAAATAAATACTTGTGTTGTATATTAATCAACGAAATGTTACGGATAATAATTAGATGGAAAGCATAGATCATACAAAATTCAGCATAATTATCTTAACTGCAATGAACGGTGCGAGAGTTAACAAAATTATGTTAATCGCAGTTCAAAATGTTGTATGTGAATGTGATTTAGTTGTTGGGACTATTTAAATAAATATTCATTCTAATTATATTTAGTGGGATGTATTTTAACTGAAAATTTTGTCATGATGGGTGAAAACAGAAATATGTCAGTTCAAAGAGATAATTAAATCGTTTTTTCTAATGTTTGAAGAATCCAAATTGAAAATTTCTCAACTGATTGCCTCATTCAATTTTAAATTCTAAAGTTTCAGTAAAATTAAAAACATAAAGTTTGCTTAATAGTTTCCCCGCAAAAAGAATATTGATACATTTTTAAAATAATATTGCACTATGAATAATAATTTTTATAAAAACTAGGGGTTTACCCGGACTTCCGGAGCTACAAAATGTAGGTAAAAATCACTTTTTAAATTTGAAACTCTAATTATTTTTCCATTTAATATATATATTTTAGATTGCCGACTAACAACACCAAAAAGCTTTTTTATTCGAAAAATAGCAATAATGTATTCAAATAAAGTTTTGAAATTTATTAAAAGCAATATACTTTCGTATTATAGCCTCGTGCCAGGAGTTAATAGCCGAAAATTTTTTTTATTCTGATAATTTCAATGGATTAAGCGCGTAGTTCGATTATAAATGTCTGTAAGATTTGAGTTTATATTTTTATTATTTCAATTATTTATTTATGAAGTTTTAGAATATTAGCCGGAAATAAATGCTGAACTATTCATATTGTTTTAAGCGCAAACGGATTAATTTTCCATAATCGTGCTACACGTGCGATAGAGATATAATATTTAAAATATCATGCTTGAAAATTACGTTAAAATCCATTAAAAAAAATAAATTGAGCTACCATTTTCGAACAAATTGCATTTCAAAGAACATTTTTTTCTCCTGTTCAATGATATAAAAATTGAAATTGTGCGATGTTTAGAAGTTAATAAATTTCCGATAAATGCAAAATTGATTGGTCAAGTGTTGCGATCGTCAGTATAACGTCAGCGTTACTCATGGACATGTTTTTGCATTATAATATAGATGTTGAAGTTTGAATGATGACGGCATTAGAACTGAAGACAGATTGTTGAAATCGAATAGTGTACGCATTATTTGCGTTGAACATTGTCAACGAAATCATACGAACGCTATTTCTTTATATGTATATCTATTGCGCTAAAGAAATTTATGCTGCGAAGAACAACCAGTTTAGCATAAGACTTTTATCTTCGTTTTAAAAATATAATGACGAACCAAAGGAAAATGGCAAAAATGTTATTTTCCTTCATCCATAATCAACAATTAAAATAAGCATAATTAATTTGTACCTAAAATTTCGAGTTTACATTGGCTTCTGTTTTCTGCTATAAATTTTAATGGTAAAACATATTTTAATATTTTTATTCCTCTAACTAGAACCTCTATCTAGGTCATGATTACCGCACAGGCGTACTATGCCGTGGCCTTGGGCCCACTAGGTACGAGAGCCTCAAACTATGTAAAGTGATTTTGAAAAAAATTCTTTAAAATGTAGTTGTCTGTTCAATTTTTTGCTCAAAAATTAAAAAAAAAAAAAAAAAAAAAAAAAAAAAAAGAAGAAGAAGATTTTGGTTAACTGGAACCATAATTTATCTCATTTTATCTAATTATAAAATCTTATTTAATATGCACAGTTGTAAACAGGCACCTTTTTACCTACTACGCATTCTTCATGTTAGAATTGCACAGTCGTTCCATATATAATTGACTAATCCGTTCTTTGAAATCAACTCAATTTATGTATGAGAAGACAAAATATTTTTATTAGAATCATTTTTTGAGAAAAACTTAAGATGAAAAGATATTTAAGATATTATATACCATCAAGTAGCAAAGTTAAATTAACCTGCGTTTCATGAGCATTTTTATAAAATGCGCACTGTAAACAAAATCTGTTGATTTTACAGAAAAGAAAAACTGTTAGTCAGGACGCCAGTAAAAAAAACTGTTTATTGAACGGAAATAATGTATATTTCTTACAAACTTTCTGTTACTTTAACATATTTTACCCTTATTTACGTAAGAAATACAGATTATGTCCTTTAAATAAACAGTTTTTTACTGGCGTCCTGGCTGACAGTTTCTTCTATCTTTACAAGAAGAAAGTATTGGATTCATGAAAATTTTCGACTTCCGGTTTTCGACGGATTTATACTTTTTAGAAGGTCCTGAACACGATTTGACCATATTTAGAAAATGTCTGTCTATGACTCTGTCTGTCTGTCTGTCTGTATGTGACAAAATTTTTCTGGGCGCTCTATCTCAAGAACTAATGCACGAAATTTAATAAAACTTTATATTCAGTTAGTCCCTGATATAAATTGGTGCTAATTAGGTTTGGTGAAAATCGCCCAACAGGTGGCGCTGCTATGCTGCATTTTTCGCGATTTCCTCAATAGCTCTATCTCAAGAACTAATGCACTTATTTTCATCAAACTTGAGATTCAGTTGGACCTTGACATAAATAGACGCTGATAAAGTTTTGATGTAGATATCCCAACACGTGGCGCTGCTATACCACTTTTTTCATGATTTTTGCGATAGCTCAAGAACTAATGCACAGAATTTCATCAAACTTCAGATTCTGTTAGACCTTGATATAAATATCAAGGAACATCTCATAACACTTTTTAATTTTTTCTTTCACTTCTGTGCGAGTTTTTAGCAATAACCAAACATTTGCTACGGCGGGGTTTGAACGCGGAAACTTCTGTGTACTAAACTGGCGGGCTGTACCGTTACGTTACGAGCGGACACTTCGTTTCCTCAAATGTTGTTATTTATTCTAAAGCATGCAAAAACGAAGGTTTCATAGATGGATTTTTTCAATATTTTATTTTTATAATTTTTAATATCTTGCTTTATTATTTGATGCTTTATAACAGATAAATTTTAACGTTTTATGTATTATATGCGTAAAACATTGCATTAAGACTAATGATTGTTTCTTTTTGCAATAGTACATATACTTTTTAAAATTATGTCTGTTGATCTATTTATCAATTCCAGTAAAAACAATATTATCTTAAGTAGACGTATTTATTACATGCTATTAAAGTAAAAATTTTCTTTATCTCTTATTTTAAAAACTTATGTGAATAAACAATTTTATAATAAATTAAATTATTATATTTAATCTTTGCTGAGAGCTTTTGTGTACGATTCTGTTAAACTGAATAATTTTAAAAAATCAAAACAAAAAAATAGATTTTTAGAGAAAATTTTGAAATTAATGACCTTAGGATAGGTAAGTTTAAATTTGGACTTGATAATTTAGTTTAAATTAATTTAGTTTAATTTATAAAATTATAAACTAATGAAATAAATTATAAACTTCATTTTCATAAAAGTAAACAAAAAGTTATTAATTATTTTTTATAAATTTAAAGTCAAAAATATGAACTTCGTAAAATTATAATTTATAAAATAATAAATTTTTGTTTAATTCACAAATTTATTAGACAAATCAGCTTAGTTTAACACCTACATATCGATAATTTGCAAAAATATTATTTTATGAATCCTTAAATATATATATATAAAAAAAAAAAGATGTTTAGCGAAAATTTTGAAATTAATGACCTTGGGATAGGTATGCTTAAATTTGGATTTATTAATTTAGTCTAAATTAATTTAGTTTAATTTATAAAATTATAAACTAACTAAATTTATTATAAACTTTATAAAATTATAAACTTCATTTTTATAAAAGTAAAGAAAAAATCAATAATTATTTTTATAAATTTAAAGAAAAGAATATAAAATTTGTAAAATTATAATTTATAAAATAATAAATTTTAGTTTAATTCTCAAATTTATAAGACAAATCAGTTTTGTTAAATACCAATAATTTGCAAAGATATTATTTTACGAAACCTTTAATAACCTAATATTGCCTCACGTTAATAAAATTAAAATAAAATTTTAAAATGTCAGTGAAAAAAGTCATAATTTGAAGCACTATACAGAAAAAAAATGTAGATTTAAAAAAATATTTTTCTGTAATTTATATAAATAAAGTAAATTTCTAAAGATTTCACTAAAAAATAAAAAATATCATTATTATTTTTACAAAAAATTACCGTCCAGACACGGGCCCGGTTAGAATGAGCTCCAGGATTGTCCCGTGTCTAATGACAGAAAATAGCCCCACGGGTAGGACCGGTCCAGGCCTGGATCCTAGAAGATCCTGGACCCTAATAAATACAACAATCTTAATTCGCATTTCAAACCAGACGATATCTGTATGCAAACCTCTGAACGTTATTTACGAAAATGGACATTGTACTGTTTTGAAAAAAATCCATCAAATTTACGGAAAACTTTCTGCATATCTACGGATTTGAAATCTCCTTTACGGAACTAATGTCATATACGGAAATTGTACTGTTTTTTTGGAAAAATGAAACTTCTCCGTAAAATTTTACGGAAAATCTCTTGTATTTTCACGGATTTTTTTTAGAGTGCAGATTTAGTTCGACGTTGACATACGTTGTTGTTGATTAGATTTTGGTCTAAATCTCCCAACAGGTGGCGCTGGTATGCTGCATTTTCCACGATTTACACGATTTTAGCAATAGTCATGTCTCAAGAACAAATATACAGAATTTTAAAAAAACTTTAGATGCAGTTATATATAAATTGATATAAATTGGTGCTGATTCTTTTTAGTGTATGCGAAACGTGTGTGAGATAGGAGAAAGTTTTGGGATTGGCACATCCGACTAGTTTTTATTTTATTTAAAAACACGAACGATTTTATAAACATAACTAATCATGCTTAATTAACGTTCAAAACATATTGAATCAGAGTCTTTTTGTAATAAAAAAAACTAAAAACCCTTATCCAGAAACAATTTTTAATTTCTTTTAAAACTCGAACGGTTTTATGAACATAACTAACCATGCATATGAATACTGAAAAAAATAATTGTTTTAGTTGAAAATATAAAAGTAATGTTGTTTAGTATTTTAGTTAAACTAAAATTGAAATCAATGTGATTAAAGAGGGTTAAATATAAATATTCATAGAAAATTTTGAAATGAAAGTTATAATTAAAGTCTTAAAGTAATAAAAACTAAAATCTTTTTTTTTGTAATTGATTTCCTATTTTTCTATTTTAATCTTTTTTTTTTTTTATGTTTTTTTTTTTTTTTTTTTTTTTTTTACCCCTAAAAAAATAAATCTCTTTTTAGTATATTTTTATAATAAAAATACATTTTTACTAATTTTTCAATGAAAAGTTAATGGGTATAATTAATGCCACTGCAGTCCTTCATTCCAGAGAGGTTGGGGGGAGGAATTCGGGATCTTTACAGAATAAATACAAATGCAATGAAAAAAATTGAATGTAAAAAATGAAAAATTGATTACAATGCATAAAAAAGAGAGGTTTTAATGAAATATTTCTTTATTGATTTTTTTAATGCTTTTTAAATATATTTTTTTCTCTACACTACGTTTGAAAAAGAGTAATTTCCGTTTAATATATTTTATATACACATTAAGCTTGATTCCAAGTGTACTGAAAAAGTAAAAACTAATTCAGATATTTTCAAATGAAATTTATGTTAATAATCTTAACAATGGCTTAAGCTCTCACTTTTCTTTAAACATAGTATCGCTAGAATTCCATATTACATTTTAATAACTATGTCATGTACCATTTACATATTTTCTTTTCTTTTTTTTTTCTCTTATATTGCATAATTCGCCTTTTGAAACAAACCTCAAAAGTATGTTATATATTTATGTTTATGTTTATACTATTTATATTCATTATATTATTTTATCTTTTTTTTAATTAAATTAATTTTTGAACACATTAAACTATTTTCTAAACAATAAAAATTTCAAAATAATATTTTTTGAATGCCAAATTTAAATAAAATAATTCAAACCATCCTTTTATAATATTGTAAATTAAATTTATTTTCTATAATAAGCTCTAAATTATTTTCTATTTTGTTGCAATATCAGAATATTTATATTACTTTAATATCAATATTAAATAATCATTTATAAATTATATATATATATATATATATATATATATATATATATATATATAAACATTGATATTAACGATATGTTCAAGATAGTAAATTTATTATATAAGGAATACAAGGATTCTATTAAATTAAAAAATAAAATTTCGTTAAATTACTTTAAAACATTAACTAAATTTATTCTCCATTATAATTATATTGTTTTTAATGATACTATATATATACAAAGCTGTGGACTCCCTCAAGGTGGCATTGTTTCTTCAATTCTTGCAGAATTGTATTTATATTATTATGAACGTAACTCTAATATTGCTAATTGTAAAATATACCGTTATATAGATGACATATTGTCTTCTATTTTAATAGTAATTCAAATTATTTATTACCTATAAAATATCATAAAAATTTAACTTATAGTTTCAATGTTATGGCAAATAATGAAATTAATTTTCTTGATCTTAAGATAATTCTTAAAGATAATAAACTTTTGTTTGACATTTATGACAAGCGAAATGATTTTACTTTTAAGGTTAACTTATTTACTAACTATTTGTCATGTATACATAAATCAGTATTTGTAAATATTTTACTAAATTTCGCACATAGAATTAATAATCTTTGTCAAATAACTTTAAAAATCAAAATTTAAAACATATCCTTCAAATTGCACAAGTTTATGGATATCCTTACTATTTAGTTAAATCAATTTTACACATATAAATATAGAATTAATTTGGGTTAATGTCTGTATTTTTTTTTTTTTTTTTTTTTTTTTTTGTTAAAATCTCCTTGATAAAAATGATAATCAACTTTTGATTGTTGATATATTTGGCTAAACTATGAATCCTATTGTGTGCGTTGCTGCATAGGATTATCCTAGTTTAATGTCATTCATATTTTAAAATTTAACGTTAATTTTCAACTATTGACTGTTGATATATTTCGCTAAATTATAACTCATATTAAGAGCATGTGCTGCATAGGATCATCTTAGTTAAAAGTCATTCATAAATTAAAATTTACATGTGGGCAAATTCTATAATTGTTGTTATGATTATATGGAGTTAATATTATTGGGGTTGTAACAAAAGTTAAAATTATCAAGGATGTTACAATGGGTTAATCAATACAATATAATATTAATAAGTTAAACATATTTAATTTTAGTAAATAAATATTAAATATTTATTAAATATAGTACACTAATAAACATATCTCTTAGTTTTATATTATTTATTTTATTTTATTATTAGATCATTTAATTTAATTAATATTTATGTAATTTATATATTTTTTTCATGGTAGATATTATTTAAATAGCTGGATTTAAATTATAATAAGTGCATTACCATATTGAATAATCTATGTTATTTCTAAGTATAATACTAATTTATAAAATGAAAGCATCATATGGATTCTACATTAATGTTTGGGTTAAATTAAGATATATTTTAAATGGGTTAGTTAAAATATAAATTATATTATACTAGTAACTCTTATTCTCTATATATATATCATTAATATTAACTAGTAAAATTAATATATTTACACTACATTACAGCTGCATATAAGTAATTATACATACAATATTAAAGTTTTAGTAGAATATCTGTACACCAGATGTCAGCAGCAATGTATTTGATAGTATGCTAAAATAGTCTAATATTTTTACAATAGATAGCAGTAGTATAGCTTATTTAAAATATTAAAACTTGGAAATTTAGTATGGAGGTAATAATATCTATGAAATACTTTCAAATTATCAAGTAATATTATATATTTTAATTTATTAAATTAAAATTAAAATAAAATAATTAATGGTTTTTATTTATATGTATATCATAATTTTTTTTTCTACATTTTTTAAAATGTTGTAATCTATTTAGTTAAATAAAAATAACTGTAACTGTAGGTTACAATTTATGATCTGAAGGATTCTCTATTTAACTGTGAATTTAACCTCTTCTTTTGGATACAACTTTGTACATGTGCTCACAATATACTAAATATCTTGGGATATTATTAATATAAGTAATATATATATTTTTTAATTTTTTTAATTCTTTTTCACACTCCTTTTCAAATTGTATGTATAATTTATAATATTCCATTGTAAAGGTCTTGTTATTCAATATTGTTTCAGCGATTGTTCGGGCAAGATATGGCACTATATTTAGCAAAAGCTGGTGTCATATACAGAAAACAATCGTTCTTTGCTTATAAATGTGATTTTCTTGCCCTTGAAAAAGTAAATTACTTTATAAGCTTTTATTTGTGTATATACTCGTGTGGTTTATATTTCATTCCTTATTTTCTATTTATTTAATTTTTTTTTTCTTCTTCTTAATTTGAATTAATAATGTTACTTTTATTAGGACTACAATTTTAATTTGTAAATTGACAGGGCTCTTTGGTATCGGGATTTCAGTGTATGTGGTCAGTTTCTTATGTTTCAATGGTTAAATTTTACTTAAAGTTATATATATATATATATATATATATATACATATATATATATACATATACATATATGTATATACACTGCTCAAAACAATTAGAGAAGCACATGGTTTTAACGAAATTGCACCAATACTGATACGTAAAGTAAAATGAAACACCTATAATTTAAAGCGTATAGCAGAAGACAGAAAAAGAAAACTTCGGACGCAAATCAAAATTCAAGACGTCAAAAACCAGAAAAGGGAGATAGTGTAGAAATCGGGATTTCGCAGAAACGTTTGTTTCACTACCTCAGTTGTGAAATTCAAACTGAGCTTTTGTTTCGAGAAAAATGTCACACCAACGTGATTTACCGGAATCCACGACTTGGTGTCTTTCCTTGGAGATTTGAATCCGGGGCAAACACAACGAAGCGTAGCGGACGCTGTTAGAGTCGCAAGAAGTGTCATTGCAAGGCTGTGGAATAAATTCCAAGAAACAGGGAATGTTAAACGTCGACCAGGGCAAGATTGGCCACGTGCTACCACAGCAACTGATGACCTATATATCCTGTTAACAGCTTGTCGATACAGAACAGACAATTCCATACTCAGCTGAAAAGACAGTTGCTCTTGGCAATAAGACGAAAGGTGTCAGTCCAAACAGACCGAAATAGGCTTCAACAGGGTTACACTAGATTAATTTTAACACAATTATTCAAATTGGTAAAGAAATTATATGAGTTGTAATTTTCCAACTGGACGAAAAATGTCCGGGCCAGATGCTATGATCAATAAGGTTAACTGGATGAATTATGTCCTCCAGATTCGACCGGAATAGCTCAGTTGATAGAGCATGGCAGCTTCAGCCAAGAAATCCCAGGTTTGAATCCTGGACCGGACATTTTTCGTCCAGTTGGAAAATTACAACACATATTCATCAGGGTTGTCTGTATGCACGTAGACCAATGGTCTGTATTCCGTTGACCTCAAGTCACCGTGCGAACCGAAGAAGGTGGGCTGCTGACTGAACATCGAGACTAGAGGCAAAGTGATTGGAGTCAAGTGCTGTTTACAGATGAGTCCCGATTCAGTCTGGAGTGTGACATACGACGTGTTTTGGTATGGAGGGAAAAGAACACTTGAAATAACCTCAAATTCGTTCGTGAAATATCACATTACAGGTGGGTTGGTGGTATGGGCTGGAATCAGAATAGGTGGAGGTACGGACCTGCATATCATTCGGAATGGCACTTTGATGGTCCAAAGATATGCAGACGAAATACTGAGACCTAAAGTCGTACGTTACGCGTCAGCCATTAGTGATTCCTTTATTTTCATGCATGATAATGCCAGATCGCATACAGCTCGTCTTGTGGAGAACAGGGCTTGAAACTGAAACAATACAGTGTATGGAATGGCAGCATGTTCTCCTGATCTGAATTCAATCGAACATGTTTAGGACATACTAGGATGATACATTACAGCGAGACCAAGGCCTCTTTTTACTGTCTGGGACTTGGAGATTGCAATTCTTGAGGAGTGGAACAGTGTTACCCCAAAATCTTATCGTAACCTCATCGATGCCATGGAAAACAGGTGTGCAGCAGTCTTAGCTGTTCGAGGGGAGTACACGCCATATTAAACATCTTTCATCATTTCTAAACAATACTTTTTCTGTCATTTACATAGAACTAAATTGTTTCCCTAAACTATCATTTGATGTTCTTTCCATCGTTTCAAAAAAATTAAACCTCCCTTACAAATTGTTTTGAGTCTTCTTTTTTTATACTGCCCATTGATACACGTGTACTTTCACTTTCCATTCTATGCAATGCATGGCTGTTTCGCACGGTTTTTTTCACTTCTTTGCTTGCTCTCCAAATTTTTTTGAGCAGTACATATATATATATAATGTAAGAAAATGATATGTAAATACAGTGGAACTCCAGTTATACGTTTTGCCCGGGACTGGACAACAAAACGTATAACTTAGTAAAACGTAGAACTCAATTAATGGTCTACCGAAACCATTTTTTAAATATATCGTGAAAACTTTGTTCCGCTGAGGAGTTTGTTGCTTTTTATATTGAAAATTACCTTTTCCTAAGTAGTACTGCACCCATGACATAAATTTTCGGAAATGGAGCAGACTAGAAAAAAGTACATAAGAAAAGTACACATAAAGTTATTTTACCATAAAAGCCTATTTAAAAATATTTTTAATACATATAGAGTACTTAAACCAAATTTATTGGAATCGCCTTGGCTTATAAATCATTTATCAAAATACTTTTCAGTAGTTTACTGAATCTTGTTGAAATAATCATAAATTCTCAGTTGTTTCTTTTCGGCATAGCCGACACTGAACAGGAAACTTTGCAGTTCTCTTAATAATGCAGCCGCTTCATCGTTACTGCTTTTACTAAAGACTAACCGCTTTACTACGTCAAAAGCTCTCTCAGCAGCTCTGAAGTTTGAGTGGGATCTTTCAAATCGGACTCCTCGGATGCGTCAATGTTTCTGTTTTCAAAATGTAGAAATGAAAAAAAAAGTTCGTCCGGGGACGCAAAAAACGTAACGTATAACTGAGGGAAATGTGTAATTCAAAACGTATAACTCAGCTAATTTTTAATGGCAAGCGGTCGGGACCGCTGAGTTTAAACGTATAACTGCGGGAAACGTACAACTCAGGTAACGTATATCTGGAGTTCCACTGTAGTTGATTTACTGGAATTATTGAACAAATAGACGACGAATAACAAAATATGAACTTTAATACAGTCTTAGACAGATAACTCTACAATACTTTACTCATAATTTATTTTCAACTAATACAGTTTTCGCCTAATATATACAATATGTTTATTTTCCAATAGTCCAACTAAGCCTAACAACGCCTTTACTGGCTATTTCTCACTTTGATGCTTGCTTCAAAATAAATATTAGAAGACTGGCTCTTTTCCAATTTTGAAGATGTTCAAATCTTGATCTCGCGATCCAAAATATTTATAACTAGTACATTTAAATCATGGATAATAATAGTACTAGAGTGTCAGTTAATTTGATGATCATTTACGTCATAAAGGGAATGAAGTGTTTAAAATGAAATCCTACAAATATATATATATATATATATATATATATATAAGTCACAATTATTTGCAAAAAGACTAACTTATTTATACCATATACAATAATTTTATACTTTTTCATGCAGATGAAGTATAAGGGCCAAATAATTTTTAAAACATTAATTTCTTACTTCCAAAGGATTTTGTACATAAACTGTAAATGTTTTAATTTGTAAAATTTAAAATTTGGCTTACATTCTTATAAATCTCAATCAAAATCGACTGATTCTCTCTCTGAATGGATAGAAACAGCATTTTTTCGCACTTAAAATTTAATTCCAGTAATACTACACTTAACTGAATATTTATGAATGATAATTTATTTTTTATTCTGAAAGTCATAAATATTACGAAAAAAAGGCTAACTTTTTAATGTCAGTTTTTTTCATGATCCTGTTTTACTTTTGACGTACAGAAAATATTAGACTCAAAGTAATATTCTCAAAACATCAAACTTTTACAGTCTGCAAATATCATACGTAAACTATAAATGCTTTAATCTGTAAGCTTTAGTGATTAGCATTAGACTAATAAAATGCTGCATAGAAAAGATATCATTGAGTAGGGTAAAAAAGAAGTACAATATGAATTATTTTAGATACTCAAATGGGATAACATTCTAAACGATATTTCTAAACGCATGTGTTTTCTGGCATTTTTTACGTTCAATTCAGCTGCCACTGAATGTTATAGGTAAGCTGTAGATGTTTTAATCTGTAAAAGATATAGATTTGCTTACATTCTTAGAAATATGATAAAAAAAGCTGTCTCTCAATCTTAATTGATAAGGAGATTTCGTCTCGCGTCAAATACTGTTCCTGTAAAACTACTTTTACGGTTACACTATTCCTCAGGAGGAGTAACTAATCAGCAAGGACGTGTTCTTTCATTTTCCCCACTTCCCAAAGCAGGGTCATTCCATGGTAACTTACGTCACATTTAGAATAATTTTCTTCAGTAATTTTCATAATATAACACCAAAAAATATTGAAAATGTAATGTTGATATGATTTGCTAATTAAACCTATCCAAAGAGAAATTTGGATGAAAATTACCTACCTTTAGTGCTATTTTTTGAACACTGGCCTTTATATTTATTATGGTAGCTTACGTTCTTTTTGTCAGAAACGTAAGTTACCATAGTAAATATAATAAATATTAATTTGGAGCTTGGTGCGATATAATTAAAGTAAAAATAAAATACAACGTTAAAACACCAGTGTAATTGAATCTACAGCATACCGGTTTCGGTAGCATATATATATAGATCCTATTGAATTATCGAATTCATGGGGTATCTACAATATTAATTGTCAGTGCGGTCTTTCTTACATTGGACAAACCAAACATAGTCATAAATTTCGTATTAAAGGACATAAACAATATATTGAAAAACAAGAAATCAAAAAATCCTCTATTGCAAAACATTGCTGGGAGATGAATCACGTTTTCGACTTCAGTTCTGTTAAAATAATATCTAAACCTACTTCTGTACACGAACTTAATTTCCTTGAAGCATTCCATATTCATAAAAATCTTGGAAATCTTGTTAATTGTGAATTTGCTATTCCACTATTATCAGACTGCTGGAAATATTACATTAAAACCAATTTTTCTTAACTTTTTAAACTATTTCTCACCATAGCGTTTCCATTTCCTATCGAATTTCCTATTGGATGTTGCCTAGAACCCTCCGTTTTCCTATTGGCTAATAAATCTGTCACTTGAATCCTCTATTTTCCTATTGGCTGTTTGCCTGGAACCCTCTGTTTTCCTATTGGTTAATAAACTTGTCACTTGAATCCTCTATCATTTCTATATATATGAGCAAATTTCCATTTTTCTTCAGCACTGAGGAGGGTATGCTATATGCTACCGAAACCGGTATGCTGTAGATTCAATTACACTGGTGTTTTAACGTTGTATTTTATTTTTACTTTAATCATAGTAAATATAATTTTTAGCGTTCAAGAAATAGTACTAAATTTAAGTAATTTTTAGCCAAATTTAGCTTTGTTGGGTTTAATTAACAAATCATATCAACATTACATTTTGAATATTTTTAGTGTTACATTACTAAAATTACTAAAGCCAATTATTCTAAATGTAACGTAAGTTACCATGGAATGACCCAGCAGTTCTTCCATTTTGCTTCCTTCTCAATACATTTTGATGTAGAACACAAGTATAGACTATTAAAATTTGATGCAGAAATAGCTGCCGTTGAGATAAAAATTGAATTAGACTAATAAAAGATTTATACTAATAAAATGTTACATAGTTACAGAATTATTAGACTAATAAAATGGTACATAGTTACACAATTATTAGACTAATAAAATGTTACGTAGAAAAGTTATCACTGAAGGAAGAAAAAAGAAAGCACATCATGAATTACTTTAGATATTCAAATGAAATAATATTATGAACGATAATGCATGTGTTTTTCTGGAAGTTTTCACGGAAATTTTAATTGCCACTGAAATTGTTTTGCGTCTTGAATGTTGTAGGTAAGCTGTAGATGTTTTAATCTGTAAAAGTTTTAACTTTGTTTACATTCTTATAAATATGATAAAAAATAATCTAAATTTTTAACTGCCACTGAATGTTGGAGGTAAAAGTGAATGTTTTAATCCGTAAAATCTTTAATTTTGCTTATATTCTTATTAATATAATAAAAATAAGCTGTCTCTCACTCTGAATTAATACACTGAAAAAAAAATAGGTTCTCAAAATTAAGTAAAAAGTACTCAATTTTAAATATGTCACATACTCAAAATAGCTCCGATCTAAATGTTCTCAAAATTGAGAAACACATATACTCATTTTTGATTCCCTGAATGTGTTCAAATATGAATCGGTATGTCTTTATTTTTTATCTCATGATGTATTCAAATAGAAACTGTGATGTACTCATTTTTGATCCCATGGATGTATTCAAATATGAACTCTGTGTGCACTCTGTTAAATATTCAACACATTTTTTCTTATTTTATGTAATCAGTAGTAACTTCTGTAAATATTAAATTCATGTAAATATTAAATTATGCACAGTAGTTTAAAATAATTTAAAAGTGCTTGAAAATAATACTCTAGGTCATAAAAATATTAAGTAAAACCAGATGGCGTCCAAGAGGACCGATTAGTAACACGTGGAAAACCAAAATTTAGGTAAAAACATGGGCTAAAAGACATTTAATAAAACACTTTCAAAACTAAAATAAGTTAAATGAAAAAAAAAACTTTTTCTTATCAAGGGGGAACTGCCCTAAACTCCCCCTCCTCGTTTATTACAGATTAAAGTAAAAATGTACTGACATTTATTTTTCGCTAACAAGAAACATTTAATTGATTATTTATTTAGGAAAAATAGCAAAATTAGAATCAAGACACCCAAATCAAACATTTTTATGACAAGAGCATTGTTTCAAGCACTTATAAATTATTTTAAAATACTGAGCATAATTTAATATTTGCAGTAGGTACAGTTGAATACATAAAATAAGAAAAAAAATGTGTTGAATATTTAAACTGAGCATTTACTTTCAATGTTGTCGAAGAATCTTGAATCTAATTTTCTTTCCACAACTATCCATGTCACTCAGTGCACAGATGGACTGACTGCCTATAAGTATACGAAGCGCTCATATCAACAACGCATTATATAACCTTACGCATTATAATGGAGGCACAAGCTATATAGTTCCTTACAAGGAATAAAAAATGTAATGTTATTCCCTTATTTCCAGGGTATATTGCATTATTTTCCTATTAATGAACATTTTATATGCCGCCATGAAGGAAATAAATCATTACAAGTATAAAATTATCATTTCACTTGAGTTTGATAATATGTGATGTTTCAAAAGGGAGAAAGAATAATTTTTGATTCAAACATACTCAATTTGATATGAGTAGATCGATTTACTCATTTTTGAGTATATCATTTTTTTTTTCAGTGTAGCTAGTTTTTCGTTAGGTGTCAAATATAGTTTTTGTAAAACTAATTTTACCGTTACACAACTCCTAAGAAGAAGTAAGTAATCAACAAGGACGTGTCTTTCCATTTTCCCCACTTCCCAAATCCTTCTTCTTCTTTATGTCCTTCCTACTCACTACATTTTGATGTGGAACAGGAGTATAGATTATTAAATTTTCAGGCAGAAATATATAAACTGAGATAAAAATTGAATTAGACTAATAAAAGAATTATAGTAATAAAATTTTACATTGTTATACAATTATCATCTTTAAAAAATTTTTACATAGGAAAGCTATCATTGAGGGAAGGAAAAAGAATGTACACTGGGAATTACTTTAGACATTCAAATAAAATAATATGTGTTTTCTTCTGGCATTTTTTACGTAAATTTTAACTGCCCCTAAATGTTGTAAGGTATGCTCTCGATGTTTTAATCTGTAATAGTTTTAACTTTGTTCACAATCTTATAGACCGGGAGGCGGCAGCACAGACAATCACCTCATCGAGTTCACGGCTGAAATTCCGGAATAAGTTGAAACTCGATTCGCATATTAAAACGCAATCGGTCTGCCAAGTCATATCTTGGTGGAAAACATCCGAAAACCCGATTTCAGCGGTTGGCTCAGCGGATTACCATTGTGTGTTCCTGCTCCCAGTCCTCCATGTTTTCATGCCTTTGGGTGCAGGAAAACACAATGTTAAACCTATGAGTCAACCGCTAAAATTGGGTTTTCGGGTGTTTTCCACCAAGATATGACTTGGCAGACCGATTGCGTTTTAATATGCGAATCGAGTTTTAACTAATTCTGGAATTTCAGCCGTGAACTCGATGAGGTGATTGTCTGTGCCGCCTCCCGGTCTATTATAAATATGATAAAAATATGCTGTTTCTTATTCTGAATTAATAGCTTGTTTTTCGTTCGGGGGCAAATACAGTTCCTGTAAAACTACTTTTATGGTTACACAACTCCTAAGAAGGATAATTAATCAACAAGGACGAGTCCTTCCAATTTTTCCACTTCCCAAATCCTTCTTCTACTATCTTTTCTTCCTTCTCAATATATTTTGAAGTGGAACATAAGTATAGACTATTAAAATTTCATGCAGAAAAAGCTGAAATTGAGATAAAAATTGAATTAGACTAATAAAAGGTTTAGAGTAATAAAATATTACATAGTTACACAATTATTAGACTAATAAAATGATACATAGTTACACAATTATTAGACTAATAAAATGTTACGTAGAAAAGCTATGAGCGTACATTTTGTAACAGTAATATTCATTTATATCGTTACATTGATGACATCATATTAATCGGTACCGTCCAATCAAGCATTTCTCAATTTTCAGTGAATTATACTACTAATTAAGAATTAACGGAAAACCTATTATCTAATAATGCTATTCACTTTTTAGACCTTAAACTTATACTGCACGATAACAATACTATTATAGACATATGTGACAAACTTAAAGACTTTAAATTCAAAGTTAATACATTTACCAATTTTAAGTCATGTCTTCACATTTCTGTTTACCGCAATATACTTAATCATATCTTTAGAATAAAACGACTATGCGCTTCTCATCTTATAAATAAAAATATGAAACAACTTATTTATGATGCATTACAACATGGTTTTCCAAAAAAATTCATATATTCTTTATTATATTAGTTAGTCCATGATCAAACCTACAGGGTGGGTGAATGGGTAGATGTTATGGAGGAGGGAGGTGTTGTCTAGAAAAATAAAAGGATTTACTCATTGCAAAATAAAAAAATATTAAATAAAAATAATAAAATGAAAAAACATAATAATAATAATATGAAAAAATAAAAATAAAAATAAAAATAAAATAGGACGGATGGAAGGATAGATGTTAGAATATGGAGTCGTGGAGGTGTTGTATGGCCAATAAAAATGTAATAGTTAATTACAAAAAAACATACGAAACATGGGGGAAAAAAAGCGAAAGTGGGTTATCTGTTTATTTTGCATCCTTTCATTACATATTATTCCTTTGCTGATTTTGTTCAATTCATTTTTAACAAAATTCGTTTCAAAGCAATTACTTTATGTTGTATTTCATTTAAATAGCTTCTTTGATTTGTTTGGGACAATGTCACTTTAATCACTTCATAAATCATCACACTTTATTATGTCTATTTTTTTCTAATAATTAATAATTAGTATTTGTTCTTGCATAATACTTCCTTTCTATGAAATAGTAATGAATTTATATCATCTCATAGGCAGTTTTAGTTTAATCTACACAATTTTATTTATTTCTTTGATTCATGTGGCACAATGTCGTATCTTAATAACTTTATTAATCATCTTTCTTTAATTATTTATTTTACAATTTTTAAATATGTCCTTTACCATTTTTATTTTTATTATTACTTGCTTATAGATATAATACTATTGTGCATGACAACGTATTTACTCATTAATATATATATATATATATTAATTTTTTAAATAATATGAATTTAAATATTTTTTTCACATTTCTCTAAACTTTTCATTAATTATTTACATTAAATTTTCTTAATTTATTAATTTCTCATTACATACTTTATTACAAATTAAAATTCCACTTTCAATAACTAATTTATGTTATAGTTTCTTACACTGACGTCAGCTAGCATAACCATAAATGAATATAAAACTTTTTATTTACCTGACATTTATACTCTTTCTTGAACAGCCAATAGGTGGCAGCATTGTTCCATAATGTTACTTAATTCTAGTATAACGCTTGTATGAAATTCATTTTGCACTCCTCTTGTTATTGATCTAATGTATTAGTAACTATTATATGGCAACAGGTGAAGTTTTGTTGAATCATCATTCATAGAGTTTTTCGTTTAACCACGTCTCTTCCAGTTTAAATATGGGAAAATTACCCTCACTTATATTTTTATATTTTTCATCTCTAATATCTTATTTCTGTTTTTTTTTTTTTTTTTTTTTTTTTTTTTTTTAATGTATTTTTTTTTTTTTTTTTTTTTTTTTTTAATGTATGATCGCCCAAATTTTGTACAATTTTAACTTAATAGTTCGTACAAAAATGAAATCATACATTTTTTGTCAAATTTATGGTAATTTGGGCTTAATAATTCTGCCAGTATTTCAAAAAAAAAAAAAAAAAATCTTTTATCTATTAAAAAAAAAATTTTTTTCTTTAATTGTTAATTTTGGATACATTTTATTACAGATTTGCGTTTCATCTTTCAGGTTTTTAATTTTCTTTTCATTTTTCCCTTCAATCTATGTTATATTCTCATTGTTTTAAATTCAACTCATTGTTTTTTCTCTTACATATTTGTGAATATTGTTCAAACAGGTACGTGTTCATTTTTCATATTTAACATATATATATGTATATATATGTGTATAAAAACTTATTGCAAAAATTAACCATTGAAACAGAAGCAACTGACCATATGCAATATATATTCTTCCCCGCATGTTGTGTAATGTTTCTGTGATGTTTTAATGGTTATATATATATATATATATTATATTTATTTACTTATTTGAAGGCAAAAGGCGGTATTCTTGCAATCATGCAGAAAATGCCTATGACTTTTTAAAAATACATATAACTACTTTAAATATATCATTCAGCACCGATGCAAATAGCCCAGGAAAATATACGCGATAAAAAATACTGATTTACGTATAACATAGCTGGAAATACTTAGGGTTTCCGTGGATAAATCTGAAGAAAATAGCACTATAAAAATTTTCACTCAGCCAGAGATAGCGGTCACACTCGACACTCGTTTTTAACCAACTCAGAAGTACGTCCAACTCGTGAAAGTGTCCGCGAGTGGAAGGGGAGCGAGGCTAACGAAAAAGACAGGCTACCGCGGTGCGTTCCACTTATCTTTTTTTACAGACCGCTAGAGTGACGTGATGCTCTTTTCGTACACCTGCATTGGTGGATTCGAGCCTCACGTGATTCCCGCGGTCTGTAAAAAAAGATACGCTTAAAGCACCGCGGTAGCCTTTCTTTTTCGCTAGCCTCGAAGGGGAGAGAGTGACGCAGAAGCTGAAATTTGTATTTATGCATTCACAATTTTACTCATAATATAGTCAAGTTGCCTATTTGAAAATAAAACAGAGAAAGTTTATAGATACGATGGTTTTTAAAGATTAAAATATATCTTTTACAATAACTATTATGCTTTTTTCTTGCCCCCCCCCCTCCCCCCTTAAAAAATAAATAATTGTTTGTTTCCCTTTTTGTGGAGGGGGTAAAGGGGATTATTAAATGCAAAATTATGCAAAAAATAAATAAATAAATAAAAATGTCTTAAACTTTTAAAATAATTATTTAAAAAAAAATTCTATAAATACTTTAAATCACAATTGAATCCATTTGGACACTACACTGTTAACTAGTATTTTAAAAACACAAATTGCACAAATTGTGCTTATTAGTTGCTAAAATCAGTGTAAAAATTGTTTTAAACTCATAAAAGAGCTAAAATCCTACATGTTTCGGCTTCAAACTTAAAGCCATCATCGGGGAAGAGGAACAACACAAACGACTACTGATCTTTTAATTTTCGACACGAGAAGATTGAAATCAACAATATGGAAAAATTTAAATAAAATAAACGGGCACTCTCTGTTGCCAAAGAGCGAAAAACAAAACAATGAATTAACAAGGGGTTAAAAATGTATCCCATAAACCAGGTATGCTGAAAGAAAAGTTATCATTACAAATACAATCTTTTCTAATTTTAATTTCCAATGATTCCCTAATGGCGGCTTTAAATGGGTTATTGAACCTATGGATAATTCTTGCTTTATCGAAATTAATTACAATATCATTATTTTTAGCGTAAAACCGGGAGAGTGCAGTGGATAACTTTCCAAATTTTATGTCGTTTTTATGCTCTTTTAATCTTTCCAAAAACTTTCTTTTAGTCATACCAATGTAAAATATTATACTATTATTATTTAAGCTAATGGGGATTTCATAAACACCTGCGAATTGATCAGGGGGGATAGGATCTAATTTATATGAAACTAAGTCAACCAATTTTCTGGGAGGGACAGCAATAAGATGGATATTGTATTTACGGAGGGCCCTTTTAATCCTTTCAAATATAATAGGTATATATTGGAATTTCCGATAGTTTGGTTTATTATTGCTAGGGACAGGATGCTGAATTAAATGGCCATTGAATTTTTCTATAATTTTCTGTACGTGATGAGCGGGGAAACCATGGTCAATGGCGATATCTCTGATAAAATTAAGTTCATCTTGGATGACAGCTCTAATAAGCACAATTTGTGCAATTTGTGTTTTTAAAATACTTTAAATCATTTATCATTTAGCAAAGATGCAAATAGCAATAACAAATACAATAGATGCAATAAAAAATACGCGATGAATAATACTTATTAATTTATATCGTATCAGGAAATATTTAACAGAGTATTTCAGCGGATAAAATCAGGGGAAAATAGCGCTATAAAAATTGTCACTCAGCCAGAGATAGCGGTCACACTCTTTTTTAACCCACTCTGAAGTATGTCCAATTCGTAAAAGCATCCGGGAGGAGGAAGTGAGGGAGTGAGGCAGGAGCTGAATGGAATGTCTATCCGAACTCCAAACCATCACCTTTGAATGGGTCATCTTTCCCTCACTCACCCTCTCTTCTAAAAGCCACACGACGATGATGATGATGACGACAAAAGCGGCGAAGGGTTGACTGACAGCCGTCTCCACCAATCGCAAAACGCATAGCTGTGTCTTCGGAATGCTCCGCCCCAGGAATTGCGCAGCTGGGAGAGGGGACGGTAACATTAGTCCTCCGCGAACATGGAGATTTTTCTCATTTCAATGATGGATCTCTTCTTGGGCCCCAATATCGTCTCTGGCTCTCTCTCTCTCACACACACGCACACACCCTCTCCCAACCCCCTTGCATCGCACGCTTTGCATACAGAAGCCAACTTGCAGCTGTTACGGGTTCCCGCCGCTCATTTTCTTCGCCGATCCCCCAGGGGCAGGGGCTGCTAAATCGACATTAGCCCCCCACACTAGCACTAACCTTATCCCCCCTCCTTAATTTTTTTTTTTGTTTCGTATCATTTTTTCCTGCGGTAACGTCGTGCCGCAGATGAGGAATGAGGGCCCTCATTATATCTCCAACTAAGTCTTCATATTGTGACAGCGGGCCCCAATTGTATTGCACTAGGAATATGAGTTGAAAAAACGCATTTGTTTTGATCCCCTGGCTATTAATATAACGCTCTCGTTATATTTACCACCCCACCCACACGCGGAAAATTCCGGATTTTCCGCTCATTTTTTCGCCACTGCTGGTAAGCGGAATTAATTGCCATTCAGTGCCAGCTCATGACCGGATTTATTTTATGTCCGTAGTGAAAGAATGAAGGTCTTGGAGTATTTGAGTTTTTTTTTTTTCTTTCACTCTCTCGTCACTTGTTTTTCATTATTTATGAAGTAGAAAAATCTGTGTCTGGAGTCAGTAATAGGCAACTGTTTTTGTACGAAAGACTCTGAACTTCTCAGTCGTTTTTAAAATATTTACTGTCACAGATTTCAATATAAATTTTAGTGGCAGTTAGATCTTGCTCTCTGCTTATAAACGAAAATTTATGTATTTTACTGGTTTCCCATTTTTAAAGAGTCTTTTATTTTTATAACGACCAGATTGTAATAATAGCTTAGCTCGCGACAATACAACATTAAGTATCACCATATCGTTTATGTATCAACATATATTTTGTCCCTTGTAAGAAACTAAATGTTTTTAATGTATTTTGGCTGAAACGCACAAATCAGGACCAAGTTTTCTTCCATCGTGCTCAGATGTTATTATAAAATTACGGATTTTTAATGAATTTATGAAATTTTTAATATATGCATCTTTAAAAATTTTCAAAATTCATCGATTTTTATACATTTTTTTTTAACTCAACTGGTTTTTGTATGTAAAGACGAAATTTTATAATCGATTTTTAACTCACTTTCTGATAGGCTGGAATTATAAATAATATGTACAAAGATGTGTTTCCTATATGACAATACAACATTATGTATTTAAAATTTTTAAGTATAAATTAATAACAGCATTTTAAGGCATTTTTTCCATTAGCCCAGCACAGATGATAAATCGCCCAATATTCTTTATGTTCACAATTGTATATACGAGTTATAACAACAGTGAATTTAACGATGTGGTAAGCCACGTTCGCCAAAATAGAACAAACTGCTGTGAAACTTCAATAACGAAATATTTTAAACATTAAAAAAAAATTTGAAAATATAAATGAAAAATAAAGAGTTCAATATATATATATATATATATATATATATACTTTTTTTTAATCTATTAATAGTTTTATCTTAATTAAATTATAATTATACGCTGTGAGAAATCAATTTAGAAATCCGAAAAATATCATTTAAATAATGTTTCATTTTTTCTTTCCTGTTGCCTTATCTTAACAGGTTGGAAATTGTACGTCAAACGTGACAAATGAGGTGCGTTCGTACTATAACTAGTTTTATAAATATTCATATCTTAGTGCAATAGTTGTTGCACTCTTATGTAGAAATGCATGAATTCAAAATTTATTTTATGTGCAGATTTTCATATTATACCTAGTAATTTTATATTACGAAATTAAATTTCAACATATTTTTTAAAATAATTAATTACAATTCTGTTACATTAAAATTATACTATGAGCAAATATCCAAAACAAGACAATGTAAAAAAAAATCATCGTTATTATTTCAATGGAATGAATTATATCGTCTGTTATTATGATATCATTAGTTTCCGTAAAAAAAAATAAGTACATTTTAAATTGGCAAATTTTTATCTTTTGTTGACATTTACTAAAAATTCGAATGGAAAACGTAAGCCTAGCTTTGAAAATTTCAGAACTTGAAATCCATAGTTAGACTCTTTTTCCATTTAATATCTATTTATGCGGAAACATCTATCCAAAAAACTGTGGGTAGTTTATATGATTGCTATAATTAAACGATTTTAGTATACAAATTCAGTTTTTAAATTCAGTAATACGGAAATAATATTATGACTCCATCTTAAATAAGAAGTAATGTAATCACCGTGGCAACCAAGAATCATTACCTATCGTGGGATGTCATTGAATTAATTACATATGATAGGATTTAATAGAATGAAGAAAACTTTTATTAATATCTTTTTAAGTTTTGATTCGATTTTCATAAAATTTGAAATGACTCGACAAAATTCAAAATTCTGCAACAGAGTTATATATAGTATTAAATTTCAAACTATTCGGTTTGGTATTTTTTGCGCTGTTATATGCGGACAGACGGACGAACCCAGGCGACGACTAGTTACTTACGTACTTACATAATTACAAACGCATCTAAAAAAGAAACAGAGAAAATATTATAATAGTTTTTTTTTTTCTTTTTACAATCTGGCTTTCTAACAAGCGTAACAAATACCGTGAATTTTCCATTATTAAGTTAGGTCCCCACGCCAAATTAATGCAATGTAACAGAATTTTTTGGGGGAAAAAATGAATTACAGCCGTGAAATGAGGCGTGATTTTCAAGATAAAAATTGAATGCTTTAAAAAAAGAAGTGTTTTATAAAGAACTATTTTTACTTTTATACTTATTAAAAAATCTTTTATTTTTATAATGACCAGATTGGAATAACAGTTTATCTTGCGACATCGCAACATCATGTATCACCATATCATTCTGTATTAACATACATTTTGTGTTCCCAAAGAAACTGAATGTTTTAATGTATATTTTGCCCGAAATTTACAAATCAGAACTCAATTTTCTTCCATCGACCTCAAAAATTTTTTTATGAAATTATGAATTTTTAATACCTTTATAAAGTTTTCAATGTTTTTATTTTTAGTTTTTTCTTTCAAAATTCATAGATTTTTAACTGTATAAGTTAATTTTGTAATGCAATTTTGCCTTAACCACTCCGATTCAACCACTCCGATTTGAAAAAAATGTTTATTCAGATGTTAGAAAGCAGTATTTTAAGCATGTTAAAAACAATTTTAAAAAATTAGAACATAAAAATGAAAAAATATCTACTAAAAAGTACTTTTTTCTTATCTGCAATAAACAGAAAATTACATACTTTTCCTAGATATTGTCAGTTTTCTAATACAAAACTATAAATTATACGATTCTACCTTTGTTAAAAATCTACTTTTGGACGGCTCTAAGCTTTTTAATTTTACAAAATTTACCGAGTTCATTTTAGCAATAACGATGTGAAACTGCTCAAACGATAAATAAATTTTTTTCATGAAAAATTAACTCAGTATCACCGTCTGTTGTGAAGTCTATGAATAATTTATAATAATTGCTGTGTTGGAAGATAGCAGCAATAATTAAAATCGTGTTTGAAGTCCCACTGTATAAATAAAGATCTTTCTTTCTTTTTTATTTGACAAAATATTTCTAAACTAAACTAAAATACATATACTTAATTTTATATTTTAAGTGTTAAAATATAAGTAAAGCAGATACGTTGTAAATATAAGATTTTAACACTCGAAATAAAGCTAACCATGTATTTTAGAAATATTTTGTCAAATAAAAAAGAAATAATCATCCTTCAAGTAAAACATACAGTAGTAGTGTCCAACACTGTTGCAGTTACCTTATTATGTAAATGGAATAAAAAATTAAGCTCCTGAAAATTTTTAAATGTAAATTGCAAAAAGTTATTTAGTTACATGATATCTTAAAAAATATCCACGGAAAAATACTTACCTATATACTTAAAAAAACTAAGTAAAATAAATGAAGTAAATGAAATAAAGTGTTAATTAGTACAAATAATTATATAATATTATTTTTATAATCAGGAACCTTATTATCCTTATAACTTTCCTATGTTTCAATCAGACTCATTTTGATTGAAGTTGTGTAAAAAAATATACTAGAAAATCACTTGTATTATTGTTTATAACATTATTCTCTTTGAATATTTAAAATAATGTTTCCATTTCACCTTCCAATGATGGCTTTCTCTATACTTTTTAAACCTATTCTTCTGTTCGATATTTTTTTCTTTTCAAAGGAAGAAAAAAAGAAGAAGATGAAGAAGTAAGTGGGGGAAATTGAAGGACAGATCCTGTTTGATTAGTTACTCCTTCTTTAGAGTTGTGTAACCGTAAAAGTAGTTTTACAGGAACTGTTTTGTTTTGCTTTTAAACGGGGTGAAAAACTCTTACTGTAACTTCAGAGTATTAGAATTTTGATTTTTATCACGTTTATAAAGATGTAAGTATTACTGAAAACTTAAGGCAATTCTAAAAATAAATAAATAAATAAATAAATAATAAAATAAATTACCCACTTAACAACGCGAAACTTTTCGACAAATTTTCGGACTCATATTTAAACATAAAAACATGATACTTGCAGGCATGATTATTGAAGTGATTTCAAATCGAATAGTTTTCCTTTTTTCGATAAATGAATTTCATTTTGAGCTGTAAGCGATTGTTTTCCCAAGACAGATTTTCTTTTTTTTCCGGCTGTCGCGTCCAGAAATTCGGTTCAAAACGCCAACTTTGAAAGCATTTTTTGAAAGATACTCTGCGTTTACCCACAAATAGAAAACACAGTTCGATTACAAAGTTTCTTATGAGGTCCGTTACATCAAGTGAATTTATCAATTTATAGAACTAGGGAGCTCTGCTCCCTGCTCGCTACGCTCACCAACCCCCGTTCCCCTTTCAACACGTGATCATTTAATTATTATTTTTAACTTTCATCATTGTTTTTAATAGTCTCGCACAAATACATTTTTTATTTGAGATAAAACATAATTCTTTGCGTTGATTTACATGTTGGCAACAATATAAAAAATCCCTGACGGCTCGGCCTACAGGCACAGGTAGATTTCGAAGACGCAGACCGTGGGGTGCCTGTTTGTCGGGAATTGCTACTTCGAAACCAAACTTGTTTGCAGGCGGAGCCAGCAAGGATTTTTTTTTTGCTATAAGAGTTGGTCCTATAAAAAACATGCCAATATAAAAGTTTTAGATAATATTAAGAGGATTTATAATAAATTTAAGCGGATTTGAAATCTTGGGAATTGACGAAGTTATGAATTTTTTTCTTCAAAAACCTCCCCCCCCCCTTAAGGCAATTTTTAATTATATCAAAAATCTGTCATACATAAATTTTCGGCCCTTCTCCTAGAAGTAATAATAACTTCAAACGGATTCGATACGTATCATAATTAAGAAATTATGGGTTTTTTCTGTTTTCACAAAAAGTCCCCCCCCCATTCCCCCCCCCCCTCTGGTTCGATTTTGCCCATTAACGAACTTGACCGAGATTTTATGCCCCTTGATTTTATGTATCAGTTTCGAAAAGAAGCGGGAGTTGGAACCGCCTACTTCGAAAAATAACTTGTTTGCAGGCGGAGCCGGCAGGGATTTTTATGTTTTTATTTTTTTTTTTTTTTTTTTTTTTGCTATAACGGTTGGTCCTATAAAAAACTTGTCAATATAATAGTTTTAGATAATATTAAGAGGATTTATAATAAATTTAAGTGGATTTGAAATCTTGCGAATGGACGAAGTTCTGATTTCTTTTTTCTTCTAAAACCCCCCTTCCCTCCCCCCCTTAAGGCAATTTTTAATTATATCAAAAATCTGTCATACATAAATTTTTGCCCCTGTTCCTAGAAGTAATAATAACTTTAAACAGATTCGATACGTATCATAATTAAGAAATTAAGTTTTTTTTCTGTTTTCACAAAAAGCCCCCCCATCCCCCCCCCTTGGTTCGATTTTGCGCATTAACAAACTTGACCGAGATTTTATGCCCCTTGATTTTATGTATCAGTTTCGAAAAGATGCGGGAGTTGGAACCGCCTACTTCGAAAAATAACTTGTTTGCAGGCGGAGCCGGCAGGGATTTTTTTTGTTTTTAATTTTTTTTTGCTATAACGGTTGGTCCTATAAAAAACTTGTCAATATAAAAGTTTTAGATAATACTAAGAGGATTAATAATAAATTTACGCGGATTTGATATCTTGTGAATTGACGAAGCTATGATTTTTTTTCTTCTAAAACCCCCCCTTCCCCCCCCCTTGAGGCCATTTTTAATTATATCAATAATCTGTCATACATAAATTTTCGGCCCTTTTCCTAGAAGTAATAATAACTTTAAACGGATTCGATACGTATAAAAATAAAGAAATTATGAGGGTTTTTCTGTTTTCACAAAAAGCCCCCCCATTTCCCCCCCCTTAGTTCGATTTTGCCCATTAACGAACTTGACCGAGATTTTATGACCCTTGATTTTATGTATCAGTTTGGAAGAGATTTATGCAGAATTTTTCCAGTTATCGTGGTCAGAAAAAAGTGACATAGATAGATAGATAGATAGATAGATAGATAGATAAAGTTTTGAACTGGGGGTGGTTTTGGGTTCTGGGAGTCATGATCGGCGTAGATCTGCAAAAATTTTTCAAAATTTCCAACTTAGGTGAGAATGTAATAGGTAGTATTTCTTACGAAATCTATACCTAAAAGTGACTTTTTCAATAAAAGATTTTTTATTCGATTTTTAAGGATTTTTTGAGCTTTTGCAGTCCGACCGTGATCATTTTTTGAATTTCTGAAATCTTGTTATATTTCGCGTCTGGTGGTATGATTTTCGAATCCGTAGGATGGCTAGAAAAAAAGTAATCGCTTCTCAAAAAAAGTCCTTAGTAAAAAAGCGATGAGAATAACCCGGAATATCTACGCAGATTTCCATTGGTCCATTTCTAAATCGTTAGTTTTTTTTATATAGAGATAGATATGAGAGGAGAAAAAAAAGTGGAAGTCTCACAAAATATGAAAACTGAATATAAGTATTGAAATATAACATCAAATTTTAGTGATAGTGTTTTTGAAAAAAGAAATATATTAAAATTTTATATATTAACGTTCAGATTATTAATTTTAATGTCTTCAAAATAGTCTTTTCTTCTTCTTCCTCCTCCTTCTTCTTCTTCTTCTTCTTCTTTTTTTTTTTTTTTTTTTTTTTTTTTTTGTACAATGTGGTGTAGTGTGCATACAAAATATTTTAAATAGAAAGTGCTTTCTTTTTTTTTTTTCTTTTCAGACACAGTGTGCAGAAAAAATAATCCGGTATAATATATTAAAAAAATATATTTTAACAAGAAAAAAATTATTAAAAGTCCTTTTTTAAGTGTATTGCAACCAATATTTCATTTATTTATTTATTCATTTTATACATTTATATATTCTCTGAAAATTTTTTCTTTCTTGTATAATGAATTGCAGGGAATTAATTATATCCATTAACTTTTCCCTGTAAAATTGGCAAAAGTATATATCTTTATAAACCGAAAATTACTAAATCAAAATTTATTTAAAAAAAAAAATGAAGTAGGTTTTTAAAAATCTCAAAATGTTAGCACACGTTGTTTTTAATTTTGTATTTTATTAAATTATTTTATACTTCTTTAAAATATTAAAATAAGAAATCTCTTTTTAAAAAAATCGTATATATCTAAAGATTTTAGCTTTCATTATCTTAAAACTTTACTTTCTAGTTATAAAACTTTTATTTTAATATTTTAAATCAAAGTGATTTATTTAAATATTTCTAATAACATACATTGATTTTAACTTTAGTTTAACTCGAATGCTTAGTTATATAATTTTATATTTTTAAATAAACGGAGACTTGTTTTTGTGATGTCCATGTCAAACAGTTATAAATTGCATTAAAGTTACGAAGAAAGACAAATCATTGTTTATGTTATATTCAATTAATGCTGAATCAATTAACGTTAGAAACCGCAATTGATCATGATTAGTTACGTTCATAAAATCAATTCGAATCGTTCGAATAAAAAAAAAAAAAACAAGTAGACTATATCTACAAGAACATTAAAAAATTCTTTATTATAAGAAGACAGTGGTACTTTAATGCCTTTTGAAATACTGATGATCTAATAGTCTGAGGTCACTGGATATTACATTTTAAAAGATTTCATTTGAAATTTTGTACGCACATCATACTCACACACGTATGCAGTTCATTCCTCTATGTGCCAGTTTTAAATATCGACAATAAAATATGTTGATATTTACACCTTGCTGAAAAATTGATGAGATAATAAAGAATTAATTTCTAAAATACAAAATTCTACTTTTCTTGGAAGATTCTATTGGAAATATGAATGTTTATATGAGCACATCCAACCAAACATCTTATTTTAGCAAGCTCTCAAAAAATATTTTGTTTCAAAGAAATTTAAAATTTTAGAAAAATATATCGTAATGAGAAGGAAAAAAATGTTCTTGATTAAACTCTTTAGTTAACTCGGTTTTTGTATGTAGAGATGGAATTTTGTAACCGATTATTAACTTCCTGATATGCTAGAATCATAAAAAATATGTTCACAGGTGCGTTTCATATGCCAATACAACATTTTAATATTTTCATAACTTAATTTTAATTTAATACTAGCCACAGGTGATAAATCACCAAACATTCTTGAGGATTACAATTGCATAAGGGTTACAACAAGAATGGATTTAATAATGCGCCAAACCACGCTCCCCCCAATAAGTCAGCTAGCTGTGAAATCCCAACAACGAAATATTTATACAATAGAAAGGTAGAAAATACAAATTAAAAATAAATAGTGTAAAATAAATCTTACTTTAATCAATTAATTGTTTCATATTAATTAAATTATGATTATACTCTAAAATATCAATTTAGAAATCCTAAAAACAAAATAATGCTTAAAAAATGTTTCTTTCCTGTTGCCATATCATATAAAAGAAAAAGAGCAAAAATTATAATTTGTTTAATAAATTTTCTAATTTGCGCTTTCTACCAGGAGTAAAAAAAAAAAAAAAAAAAAGAGCAGTGAATTTTTCATAATCGAGTTCGGTACCCCACCAAATTAATGTATTGCAACGGAATTTATTTGGGAAAAAACATGAATTGCAGTTAGGAAATTGGCGCGATTTTTCAAATTACACATTAAATGCTTATAAACGATTATTTTATTTATTTTTTTTTATTTTTTTTAAGAATAGAAACATTTTTTACTTTTATACTTATTTTATGCTCGATTTCAAAAATAGTGTTCAAATGTTAGTTTAATTATCTTGGGTAAAAAAAGAGAAATAAACCAGGAACACTGTTAAAATTTTGCAGCAAACTATCCAGTCATTTGACCGTTTTTATAGAAAATGATTACATGACCATAATTTAACTCTATTCTGACCATATTATTGCCCATATTATGGTCAGAATAGAGTTAAATTACAGTTATGTAACCATTTTCTATAAAAACGGTGAAATGACTGGACAGTTTGCTGCAAATTTTTAGCAGTGGAGTTTTGCCGTTTGAACTACATTAACTGTGTGATGTTGGAAAAACTTTTCATATTGCATAAACTGAATGAATTTTATACATCGTGTTTATTAACATTATCACATCGTTACAACATTACATTAATAACGGATTGTTAACATTACTCAATAATAATCAAGTTATGGCTATCATATTTTTCACAACAAAATAAAGATATTATATGCCTGAAGGATTATATACATTGCTTAAATACATAAAATATTAAGAGGTGATTGATAATATAGTATTACGCATTTTTCCCCTTGTTCTTTTTATGTAAGAAAAAAAAGAGTGATATCAAAAACCATTGTTCTGGCTCCAATATGCAAAAGCAACTAACTTATCTTCATCATTAACCCGTTGGAGACGAGCGACACGTATACGTGACGCATAAGATGCTCAGAATCCTTCATTATTCCCACCAATTAATTTTTATTGTAAGATTTGCCTTATTTAATCATAGCATTTCTGCGATTCAATTAGGTGCACATTTCTGTTTTGAAAAACCGGTGGTAGAAGATTAAAAATTCTGTAAAGGACGCTTGTCGCGAAGGGGTTAAGGCATCATTTGACTGGAGGTCATTTGGCCAAGATTCTTAATTCTTGTAACAGAATTCAATAATAAATATTTTGCTTAAAATGTACATAATACAGAATCTATGACCAGGGCAGTATTCACAGAAATGCATTATGTTAATATCTGTAAATATTAAACACAAGGCAAATAATGAAAGATTTGTTTATACAAAATTTAAGTAATTACAATCATATAGTTTTTAGCAAAGTTATACATAAAAATCGTGAAAAGTCATAAATTCATTTTTTTAAATTCCAAATAATATTTTAAGGAGACTATTTAAAATATGTATTTATGCAATATTTAATAATCATTTAGAAAAATAAAATGACTAAATTTCCTTTAATTCTAAAAATAAAAATGGTTATGAAAAAAATTCAATGTATTTTTTTCCACCAATTTTAAAATGTTTTTATTTGCGTTTTCGTTTTATTGAAGACTTATAGAGTAGGGTTTAAGCAAGGAAATTCAAACTATTTTTTTTTAAACAAAACTTCTTGAGAAATATTTCAGGAAATGTTTTTTTACATATATTAGAAAAATAATGTGATTAAGTTTCCCTTAATTCTGAGTAAAAAAAAGGTTGTATTGATATATTGTAGCTGATACAACGACTAAAATTTCATTATAATTCATGATGTTACGATAAAAAATAAATTATCTGAAACTAAAATATTAACTTCTTAACTTTTCAGAAAATAGTTTTTTAGACTTGTATTTTTAATGAGTAATTATTTCATTTGTTTTTATCTCCAACAGTTTCCATATTAAAATATCTGTATATTTTCTCCGTTTGATCCGTAATTAGCTCTTTTAAAATGAATTTTTATGAGTTACTTGATTTTTCTATAAAGTTAATATAACTTAAAAGTAATTTTGTTTAATTTATCATATCTAAACAGATAATAGTTCCAAAATAGTAGAAGACAAAAACAAAGCAGTACTAATGTAAAATTCCTTCTTAATATCCTCATTTCCATATAAATTTGACTTTAAAACTAAAGATACTCACAATTATACAAAGTATAATCCCACATTTTCGTTCGTTCAAGATAAAATTCCTCAACAAAAAAAAAAATTCGTAGATAAATTTTAATCTCTGTATCGTTCTAAAACTCATTAAGCCTTGAAACACTTGAACACACTGCTGTATACAGCAAAAACTTTGAAATTTGAAATCGACTATCAGCTTATAAGGATTCCGCCTTACAATAAAACCGATGATATGATATTATGGAAAATTGAACAAAAATACCCCCCTTTACTTATTTATCATCCTTCGATATCTTTATGACGTCATAAAGCCTCACTATATAAACATTATGAGATACTCTTGAGCACTCTTTCGTCAATCTTTAATTAATAATTAATTTCATGTTCCACTTATGGCCTCGCACAAATTGGCTAATGCTCGCTCACCTAACGATCGAATCTACGGTAATTAAAGCGATAGCCTGCGCTACCAAAAACTTCACAAAATCGATGGAGATCAGAAAGAAAAGATTGGGTGTTCTGACTACATTTGGCAAGATATCGCCTTAAAGGTTATTCTATAAATATCTTTATGATTTAATTTGGTTTTTAAATACAGATTATAATAAATTAAACAGGTTATAGTTATACTTCGTTATACTCCGTTATAACGAAGATGAAAGAACAATATAATTTGCTCGTTTAAGATTTCACATAAGGAAACACAGAGAAATATAAGTAAAACTTGAATTGTTAAAAGTTTAACTATTAAATATTATATAGTGTTTACTCTGATAGGCGCAATTTTATATTTCTAAAGTATCGGGATTAAATAATAAAATTGTTAATGTTAGCTTGATATTTACTTTAATAAGTTTACAATTCTAAATGTATAAGTAGAATAAAATTCTGTAAAAATAATTGAAGGAGCCATTTATTTATTAATTGAACTAGATTTTAATAAAAAGTTATTTTTATTTATTTTTTACATTAACATCATGTACTTTTCTCCTAATTCATTCAATGAATTCAGAAGCAGAGAAATACCGTCATTTCTTTTTTCTTTCTTTTTTTTTAATTCTTTAAGAAGAAAACAACTGAATAAATGATAATCTTTTCTAGATGTTTCACCTTTGTTTAACTTTAACTGTAAAATTAATACATCTTGCTTACGAAAAGTGATGGAAATAATTTAAAAAAATGTGTGAGCTACCAAAAATTTCGCTCGTTGTATCCAAATTTCTTTCGTTTCAAACGAGTTTTCTGCAACATATTTTTATATTAAATCAACAATTCCCTTTGTTTTTGTTGTTGTTACATCCGAGCTCGTTATTGTTGAATTCAATTGTATTAGTAATATCTGAGGTGGAACTCACGAAAACTCGTCGGAATAATAATAAAAAAATATATATAAAGAAAGTGCAAAAATATTTAAAATAAATCGTCAAAAATAACGTAAGTGTGATAGAAAATCAATTAGAAATTGGATATTCTATTCTACTCGAATAACTGCTATATTTTAAACTTTAGATCCGAATTACGCAACATAAAACTATAAGATTTCTGTTAAACTAAAATTCTCTATTTTCTCTCATTTTTTTTTTCGTTTTTGTAATATGTTTAATTAATTTCTAATTTAAAGCAAAATAAAATATCATATAATAATAATATATCAAGTGGAAATTTGGAACAAAATAGCAAATCGTATCTATAATTGCTAAAGTCATTTAAGTTACAGGATATAAATTAGCTTGACATCCTTTCGCTCTCTCTCTCTCTCTCTCTCTTTTTTTTTTTTTCTTTTACACACAAGTGCAACAAAATCCATAAAGATTATTTGAAGTTTTCTTTAGTGTGATTAATTGAAAAAAAAATGTATAAATCAATTAGTATAAAAAATTGTATAATCATTTCTAAAATATATATATATATCATTTAAAAAAAGAATTATTAGGTTCCATAGAAATAAGTAGGGAGCTTTAAAAAAAGTCTTGTATTTATTTCACTGCATAAACAACTATTACAGCTGATGATAATGCAAGCTGTTATCGAAATAAAAAATAATTATGATTAGAAAAATTCTTGTTTCCAAAAGTCCATGATTGGAGCTAAGATATTGTCTACGGGATTGGTGTTGCTGGACGCAGCAAAATTAATCTTAAAAGACATTCTGATGCATAAGATCTTCTCATATAAAACTTCGTCGGGTACAAAAGTAGAATTAAACTTCACATCCGTTTATTTCACGAAATACTAAAAATAATCATTAAATATTATAATTTATTTATTAAACGAAAAATAAATTAGTAACATTAGGACAATTTTTGTTCACCAAATCTTAAGATTGCATCTACGCACTTAGTCTCGAGGTTGTACTTGCTTAGACACAGCAATATTAGTCAGAATCGGACATTCTGATACGAGATTTTTTCTATAAAACTAGTTACAATAGTTTAAATTTTGTGAAATAAATTTCATATTTATTTACTTCACGAGGTACTAAAAATATGCACTAATTAGTTATAGTATAGTTCTTAAAAGTAAAAATAGTTAGTAATATTCGGAAAATTCTTGTTCATAAATACCAAAGATTCAGTGTGCGCAATTAGTCTCGCACTTATATGGTCTAGATGCAGCAAAATTAGTCTGAATTACACATTTTGATACTCGAGATCTCTGCCTGCAACACCATTTCTTCAGTTACAACAATTTTCGTGTAGTGAAGTGTCACATATATTTCTTCCATGGAGTACTAGAAATATGCATTGAGTTAATTATAGCTTAGTTATTCAAAGAAAAATTACTTGGTAATATTAGAAAATTCTTCTTCACCAAATACCAAAGATTGAATTTAAACAATTTGTCTCGAAATTGATGTTCCTAAGACACAGTAAAATTAATCGGGAAGAGACTTCCCGATACACCAGATCTACCCCTTTAAAACCACTTCTTCAGTTACAACAATTTTCGTGCAGTGAAGTAAAAGCCATGTATGATTCTTCCATGGATTGCTAAAAGTATGCATTAAATAAGTATAGCTTATTTATTGAAAGAAAAATTACTTAATAATATTAAGAAAATTCGTGTTGAGCACAAAAAAAAAGATTGAATTTAAGCATTAATTATCGGAATCAATTATCGTAGACAGAGTAAAACTAATCAGAAACAGACAGTTTGGTACATGAGCTCTCTTCCTGTAAAATCACTTATTGAGTTACAACAATTTTCGTGCAATAAAGTAAATGTAACAAATATATTTCTTCTATGGAGTATTTAAAAAATATATGAATTCGTTATTATAGCTTAGTTATTAAAAGAAGAATTAATTAGTAATAAGGAAAATTCTTGTTCCCCAAATATCAAAGATTGAATTTAAGCAGTTTGTCTAGGAATTGATGTTCCTAGACACAGTAAAAATAATCGAGAAGAGACCTCCCGATACATACGAGATCACCCCGTGTAAAACCACTTCTGCAGTTACAACAATTTTCGTGCAGTGAAGTAAAATCCACGTATGGTTCTTCCATGGATTGCTAAAAGTATGCATTAATTAAGTATAGCTTATTTATTGAAAGAAAAAATTACTTAGTAATATTAGGAAAATTCTTGTTCAACAAATTTCAAAGATTGAATTTAAGCAACTTGTCTCGGAATCGATGTTCGTAGACACACTATTCGGAAGTAGGCAGTTTGGCACACGAGCTCTCCGCCTGTAAAACCAGTTATTCAGTTACAGTGCAATGAAGTAAGTGTCACATATTATTTCTTCCATGGACTACTATAAAAATGTATGAATTAATTATTATAGCTTAGTTATAAAAAGGAAAATAAATTAGTAATAAGGAAAATTCTTGTTCACGAAGTATCAAAGATTTAATTTAAGCAATTTGTCTAGGAATTGATGTTCCTAGACACAGCAAAATTAATCGGTAAGAGACCTCCTGATACACGAGATCTGATAAACTCATTTCTTCAGTTACAACAATTTTCGCGCATTGAAGTAAATACCACGTATGGTTCTTCCATGGAGTGCTAAAAATATGCATTAATTAAGTATAGCTTATTTATTGAAATAATAATTACTTAGTAATGTTAGGAAAATTCTTGTTCAGCAAATGCCAAAGATGGAATTTAAGCAATTTGTCTCGGAATCGATGTTCGTAGACACAGTAAAACTAATCGGAAACAGACAGTTTGGTATATGAGCTCTCCTCCTGTAAAATCATTTCTTTAGTTACAACATTTTTCGTGCAGTGAAGTAAGTGTCACATATAACATTTCATCCAATATGCATATTTTCAGAACTTAATTAACAATTAGTTGATTAATTTTAATTAAATTTTGATCATATGTTGAGAAACAGTTTAGAATTCATAGATAGTTTAAATAATTTGCAAGCATTGATTTTTTTTTTTTTTTATATCTTTTGCCAATTACTCAACAATAAATATTTGTTTTTACAATAATGTTAAGTAACATTTATAGTAACTTCAATGTTTGCTTTTTTTCCCTTACCTGTTGCCATATCTTAAAAAGAAACTGGGCAAAAATTATTTTTATAGCAATTTATTAATTTTGAACCTCTGACATATGTTTTTTTTTTTTTTTTTTTTTTTTTTTTTTTCCATGGAAATGTGAATTCATAGAGAAAAAAAGTAAATGTTCATTTATAAAACGTAAATTTGGAGTATTTCTACTTTTAAGCACACTAATAAAAGTTTTTTTAAAAAACTATTTATACTTATAATAAAGTTTTTAATAATTATTTAGGCATTTTATGACCATATTACATAACTAGGCCACCTCTGGCGACCAGTTTAGTCTCCCCTTAAATGTATACTAAGCATTGCAGCATCTTACTTTTATTCATAATTCAATTTATTTTCTTAATCCTTCGCCAAATCGGAAAATTCTGCTAGAGAAATCAAGAACTCAAGCATTATAGCTTAGTTATTGAAAGAAAAAATAATTAGTAATATTAGGAAAATTCTTGTTCACCAAATTCTGATTGTAAGCAATTAATCTCGAAATATTATATATATATATATATATATATATATAACCATTAATGAAACATTACCGTAACACCAACATAAACTATGAAATTATGATTTAGTATGTAATAATTAATTGACAACGATAGTGTTCCCCAACACTCTGAATATAGATATCAAATACTTATTTAAAAGAAGAAGAAATTAAATTAAAAATTGAATGAAAGAAATTGAATGAATGAAATTTGTGGAATTTAGACAGAATTATCAAGTCCCAAATGCCTAAATACCACTAATAAAATGAGTGGTTTCATCATCATAATATATATATATATATATATTTGCCTTTGTACAACGAATTATGCTTTTGGAACATAATAAAGTAAATTATTTGTAACTCATCCTAAATTTCATTATTGCCATTTAATATATTAAAAATAAATTAGGGAACTTAACCAGGGCTTCCCGGGTTACAGAACAGACTACCCAGTGTACATCAGAACAAATTAAGTGAAAATGACTTTCAATTGAAGACTCGTAACTTTTTTGCATAATATAAGTTTTTTTTGATTTTCCAACAATTAGACGAAAAAAGAAATTTTATGTGAGAAATATCAACTATGTATTTAAATAATAAAGTTTTAAAATTTACTAAAAACGATATTATTTTCCTATTGACCGCATGCCAGGAGTTAATAGTCCAGGAAATCGCCAAAAATTTCACTATTCATAGTAACTTTTTTTTTTTTGATTATTTCAGTGTTTAAGTGCGTAATTCGAGTACACATTTTTTTAATTGTGTTTCATTTATTTATATTTTAGTGAAGAATTTTTAATTTTGTTATGGAATATCAGCCGGAAGCAAATGCTGAACTATTTACCTTTTTTCTAAAACAAACGTGTCAATCTTCTTCAATCGGGTTAATTAATGCAAAAAAAAAAAAAAAAAAAAAAAAAAAAATGTATTCGAGAAGTTTAAGATATCGACCAGTCGGTACAAGATAAAAATTTAAAAAATCATGCTTGAAAATTATTTTAAAAATCATAAAACTCAGTAAACTGAGATACAGTTTTCGAACATTGAAAGTACATTTTCCCCCAATAGATAATGTAAAAATTGAAATTGTGGATATCTAGAAGTAAAAAAATTAATTAATTAATTAATTTAAAAAAATGCAGTAAAATCGAAATTTATTGGTCAGGTGTTGCCACCGTCAAAATGACGTCAGCGTTACTTACGGACATGTTTTTACTTTATGATATACATTTTATAACAAGTTTTTATTTTAATGGTATTTTAAAGTAGCATAAGGGCTAAAAAGGAACAAATTGTAACACAAGTCTAATTTACAATGACCTTTTTCTTTTGTTTAACTGTTTATATCTTTTCTATTATAGGACAGAGTTTTAGAAGTAAAAAATATTATATTCTTAAATGAAGCATTTGGAACACTCGAAGATTTAAATATTTTTATTGAACGTAAGAGAAATCATAGTATTTCATTATTTTGATATCAGCTAAATAATGTAAAAACCTTCATTTTTTTTTTCAAAGTTGCTAAATTTTGTATCTTTACACATAAAATTATTTTATTCACTTTATATACATTTCTCTAAAATCTACAGAAAGCCATGAAATTTTAATACGAAAATAAGCTAAATAAGTCGCCCTTAAATTATTTACAGTGACAAACATTTCTTGTTTTAAATCAGTTTCGGACAAATAGCTTATATTTAAAATTTTTAAATATACATTAAAATATTATATATATGTCTTAATATTGTATATGTATTAAGTAAGATATAGTACCCCAAAAAATCTACTGTCAAAATTTGTAATTTAATTATTGATTATGATTGCTAAAAAAATTTTTTTAATGCAAAAAAAAAAAAAAAAAATCAATTTTGAATTACATTTTCAGGAAAAGTTTTAGAAAGCGAATACAATTTTCAAAAGCTTCTCCTTTTTCTTTTTTCTTTCTTTCTTTTTTTTTCTTCTCAGAAGGAATTTTACATATCCTATTTCCTACAAACAAACAAACAAACAAAAAATTATTGGGATTTATGATAAATATTAATTAAAAGGGTAACATTTAGTGAGGAATGATATAAATAGTTTTATCTTTTGAAGAGTTTTGGGGCCATTAAGAATATGAATTTTTAACTCCAAATCATAGCCACTGAAAACGCATAAAAATTTCTAAGCTATAGTAAAGCGTTTTTTATATATTTCACAGAAAGAAAATAATTGCAAAAAAAAGTATTAAAGAAAACACGTGTAAAAGAAATAATAAAAACATATTCGGTGATAGTAGTTGATAATGTATTTTATATAAAAGCTAAATGTCGGAATATTTTTTGTTTCGTATTTTGATGTATAAAGTAGTTTCGGAAAACAGCCATTCGTTGGATATGTTTTATTTTAATTTGGTATGAAAATCTTCAGCATTGTCTGCCTAGCAACTTCCATTATCTACTTGTCTGATTGCAGTTAATTATTACAGAGACATTCCTGGATATGAAGACATTATTACATTTGGCATAGATAAATTTGCTTCAAAATTGGAAACAAATTGTACCATACAGTGATATGTTGAATTTAAATTTCTGTTGGAGCAGTGAAATTCTTTGTGAGTAAAATAATCCTTGGTACTATCCTGCTGCCCCCTATCTTATTTGATACCCTATACCATTCAGCTGAGATTAGATTCAGTACTTTACAAAATATAAAGGTTTTTAGTTTCAATTGCATCGCTGTTTATAAGAACAAAAAAGTAACAATGTTTGAAGTGAAACGAAAAAATGATACATCTCGGCACATGCACCAGCCATTTTCACAGATAATTATAAAAAGAAGATAATTGAAAATCCTATCCAATAAAGAAATTTTTTACATTGTTATATATCGGGACATTTGTGGGGACCAGGAAAATTTGGCGTAAAACCGTTATAAAAGAGAAACGTACTAAAGATACTTTATTGAATCTTAACTGCTTACTAATTTATAAATCCAAAAAAGAATACGTTCTATTTTATCCATCGGTAACTATTTGAAAAATAAACAAAATGGGTAATATATCCATGCATGGGGGAACACACGAGTAGTATAAGTAGTGAAGACGACTAAGCCCGATTACAGCTTTTCAAATAAATTAATCAATCCCACTTTTTAGCACTTTCCAACCTAGTTGAAAAGTGCTTATGACTTCGGTTTGTCTGGCCGTCTGCCGTCTGGCCGTGCTCTAACTCCCGTAAATATGCTCGGATTGCTCTGCAATTTTTATATGTTGTTGTCGTTATCTATAGCATGTTCCCTATTTCAACGGAAGTGTGTAGCACTTATATTTTTTTTACAGGGACACTCAACAGAATTCCGTTACATTGCGGTCTATGGGGAAAAATCATTTGCGGTTTATTTAAATAATGTTTCACTATTTTAAACGCATTGTAATTTATATATATATTACTAAGGTGCATTAGAAGAAGCTTAATATGGAACAGGGTGTGCATAGCACTTATAGTTACTTTACAGGGACAGTAAAAATAATTCCGTTACATTACGTCTATGGAGAAAAATCGTTTGCGGTTTATTTAAATAATGTTTCACTATTTTAAACGCATTGAAATTTATATAGATCACTAAGGTGCATTACAAGAGACTTACTACGGAATATTGTGTGTATAGCAGTCATCGTTCATTTACAGGGACACGCAAAAGAATTCTCTACTGTCTGTTAACAATAATTCCTGGAAGTGCGTTTTAAGTTATTGAACGCGATTTTAATTTTAACTTGCTTTTTGTCTATTACGTGGTGTGTATAAATTCTGTAGATCCTATACAGGGTAGCACAAAAGTTCGCGAACACATTTCTGTTTATTGACAAACTCCAGACGGAGAATTTTAAACTGTGCTACGCGTTTCCTAACTGAACTAAAATTATCATCCTATGTAGTATATATACAAATCTATAGATCCTATACAGGGCTGAATAAAAGTATTCGGATATTTTTCCGAATATTGTATATGTTGGAAATTCCTGAAATTATGTTTTTAAATATGTTATGCGTTTTCTAAATTGTTTACTTAGATGTTAGCTTTTAGCTTATTAAACGGTATGATTTGTAAAATTATTTTGGAAGCGTTGGAAAGTGCTATATAATCTATGCTTGACGCATGATTTTTCGTTCTTGTTATTATTTTAACACAATCAAGCTGATTGATAAATAAATCATACGAGTAGTAATTTTTCCAACTGAGCTTGTTGAGTTCCTTTACATGCGATTTATTTTGCCGAGCTGTTTCAAATAACAGGCCAGATGTCATTTCAAAATGGTTTTCTGAGTGAATTCCATTGAATGTCGTCCAGATAGCTCAATTGAAAGACCATTGGCAATTAAATCCAGAGTTTCTGGGTGCGAGTCCCGACCTGGACACATTTTGATACAGTTGGAAAAATTACTACTCGTATTTTTGTTTAATAACTGACATACAGGAAAGAAGATAATTGCCCGTTCAACAGTCTATCATTCATGGTAACCGATAACCGCATCATTAAAAATTGAATTTCTGACGAATGAAAATATTCACATTTTACTTTAGAAATGTTTTTGACCATTAGGAATAGAAGTTTTTAACACTAAAGCACAACTAGTGAACACATATCGCAATTTTCTAACCAATTTAGTTTCTTAAAACTGTTTAAAAAAAATATTTTCCTCGATCAACTACGCGAAGCTTTCTGACACGTTTTCTGACTCATTTTTAAACATAAAAGCATAATACTTGTAGGCATGATATTAAAAATGTTTGCAGATGAACATTTTTTATTTCGATAAACGAATTACATCTTGATTTATAAGCGATTGTTGTCTCAGGAGGCAGTCTATTTCCTTTCCTGCACTATGACATCAAGAAATTCACTACAAAACGCCAACTTTCACAGCGTTCCTGAAAAATTCGAGACAGTTCGATTACATTGTTTCTTAAAAGAGCAACTGCCAATTTCATACGTTTGCGAACAAAAATGAATTATAAAATGTGAAAAAAAGTGGCCAGCTTGGATTTGAAAGCAACCTTAAAACAGTGGTGTAATCAACATTGTTTTTACGGCGGGGAAGGGGCAGAGCTTTTAATTCAGCAGGAACATCTTCTTTCAGCTGAAGGAAGGATTTGAGATATCAAGAAAATAGTTAAAAACTGCAAAGAAATTTTTGTCACTTGACAAAACATGCTGTAGATTGATATATTGTAAATCCATGTTATCCAATTTGGAGCACCACAAAATCTATTCAGCTTCTGACAGTGAAATTTCAGATTCTTAAAAATTATATATATTTTAGGTTTTTAAGTTCCTAATATTTATATAATTTCACTTTCTAGACAGCAAATATTAAACCTGGTAAGATTGCTGGCAATTTTTGTATTAATGGCAGTACCTAAGACTAAAGAATCAAAAAAGTCACAGCTCGAATAAACGCAAACTATCACAGTTTTTAGATTTAAAAAGCTTGACAGGGAAAAAAAAACTCATTTATATGCATAGATATAAAAGCAAATAAAAATAATCCTTTAAATTTTTTCATAAAAAAAACATATTTTAAATTATTCTTTTGTTTTGAATGCCAGAGTCTCACCCCTTGAATACGCCACTGCCTTACGACTCTATTACTCCAAAGTAAACATCAGTATTCATCGAATAATAAACAGTATGTGTGACACATCGATGCATGGGGAGAAAGCACGAGCAGTATGTAGTGAAGAAGACCAAGCCGCGATTACAGCGTTTCAGATAAATTAATTAATATCCGACATCCAGGGAAGAAGACAAATTACCCATTCAGGAATCCATCGTTCACGGCAACCGCATCATTAGAAGCTCTACGGGGGGGGGGGGGGGGGAATAAATTCTTTCTTGACCTTTGACCTCCTCCCAACATTCATTAGATGGCAGAGGTGCGTTGGCACATCTTTTCTCCCCATTCCTATATGTGTTCTTCTCCATCGTTTAGACACATTAAAATTCAACCCCAAGTGGAAGGTTTACCAAAAGATGGCAATTTGGCGAGTGCTTTATCAGGGAAAAAGAAATCTAAAGAGAGGAGATGAGGATGGAAATAATGAGGAGAGTTTTAAAAGGCAAGGTGAATTTGCTTCTATAAAATAAAGCGTTAAAGAGCAATTGTGTGATAATTTTTTAAAGCTTGTGAATTGTATGGTTAGAGGAGAGTCTATGAATTGTTCGATAAACAAAATAAACTGGTATGAAATGTTATAAACTGTTCATAAATAAATTAAAGTTATTTCATGGTTTTAAAGAGTTGTCAAGAAAACAAATCTGAAGAGATGAGAGGAAAATGGAAATAATGATTGAAAGGCAAGGTGAATTTTTCCCTATAAAATGAAACATTGAAAAGCAATTGTGTGATAATTTTTTAAAGCTTGTGAATGGGGAGAGTTCATGACTTGTCTTATGTTCTATAAACAAAATAAACTGTTATAAACTATTGCAAACTGTTATAAATAAATAAAATCATTTCATAGTTTTAGAGATTTGTTAGGAAAAGAAATTTGAAGAGGTATGACGAGATGAGAATGTAAATCACAAGGAGAATAAAGGGCAAGATGATTTTGTTTTCTATAAAATAAAACATTAAAAAGCAACTGTGAGATATTTTTTTAAGCTTATGAATCGTGTGGTATGTGAAGAGTCTATGACTTGTCTTGTGTGTTATAAACAAAATTAACTATTACGAACTATTGTAAACTGTTATAAATTGTTCATATATAATTTTTAAAAAATCATAAAGTTATTTTCTATATGTATTCTTTCTTTTCCGCCATTTAGATGCATAAAGTTCTGTCTAAGTAGAAAATTTAGCAACAGATGGCAATTTGGCGAATGCTTTATCAGAAACAAAGAAATCTAAAGAAATCAGATGGGGATGGAAATAATGAGGAGGATTTTAAAAGCTAAGTAGTATTTGTTTCAATAAAATGAAGCGTTAAAGAGCAATTGTGTGATAATTTTTAAAGCTTGTTAATTGTATCGTTAGAGGAGAGTCTCTAATGTGTTCCATAAAAAAAAACTAATAAAAAAAAAACTTATAAACTACTGTAAACCTTTACAATTTGTTCATAAGTACACTGGAGCAGCAAAGGAGGGGTGGGTATTCCGGAATTAAAATCCCTCCGAGAGCATTAAAAAACTAATAAGATACATGCAAAATCCTTTGTGTTAAAATAAAAATATGTGTAAAAACCAAAATGAAGAAAAGCATAAACAGCATAAAAATTTTACTATTCAAATATTTCAAGGCTTCATAATAAGAGATCTATTAACTAATACAAATTTAATGAAAGAAAAAGTTAGGAGCAATAGCGACTAAAAGTAGTACGTATGTTACAGCTGCCATATACTGCCGTTTTTCTCTCTTTTCAATTTTTTTTTTTCTGTCTGAAGATTGAAGATGTTCTTTTATGAAACCTTTTAACACGTAAATACTAAATTTATTATGGTTGTTTGTGGTTTTTATTACGTCGGTTTTTATGTGTCACGTATTTTTTAAACATACCTTATGAACATGTAACACAACAAAATTGTTCATTTTTAACAATTGTTCAAAACCCCACCAAGATGAGGATCCTGATTGTGCCACTGATAACTAAATTAAGGTTATTTCATATTTTTAGTGATTTTGATTTTTTGCTTGACAACATAATTTCTGTTTCAGAGGTAGATCTTGCCAATAATTATTGGAGAAAGGTATAAAAGGTGAAGGGAATTTTCTCCTATAAAATAAAGCGTTAAACAGAATTGTGTGATATACTTTTTTTAAGTTTATGAATTGTATTGTTGAAAAGGAGTCTAACTTGCTCGATAAAAGAATATTTTGTTGTAAACGGTTATAAACTAATCATAAATAAATAAATAATCCATAGTCTTAGTGTTTTTAATTTTTTGTTTGGGTAATATCTGTTGCGGAGGTATAACTTGACAACAATTAATTATGTTTACACAGGGGACCACAGTTAATGCGCCTCCGCTTAAGACGTATCTCGGTTAAGGACAATTTCATTTTCCCCATCATCTTATATATTTAAAATTAATGTTAAGTATATCGCTTAATCTCATCGGATAATGCGGACAATTTTTTCACAAACTGGCTTAGCAGAATCGAAACAGCTTTTGTACATTATTCATTCAACGTTGATGAAACTTTGGTTATTGTGTGACCAACAAATTATTATCAGAGACAATAATAAAGAGAAAGAAAACTTTACATCACTAAAAACGTGGGAGGTTTAAATATATATAATGACTATTCGCCGATATTACCAATCAAAATGTGATATATCGGGCCAAATTTTCGAGTGTGATCGCAAAGCTGGAAAATGCTGTCGTAAAAAGATCATTTGTTCAAGCAACGCAAAGAAAACGTTAATGAAATTTAAATTATGTAAAGTACGACAATTTTTTGCGCATTTTGTTTGTCCTCAGTAATTTATTCTTTTGCATTAATAAATTGTCACTAACTTGCTTTTAACTAAAATTACTAATGAAAAGTTGTAACTTATTTAATTTCTGTCAAAAACTGACTTCATATCCAACGAAAGTGATTATTTTACACCATTCAAATGTTTACAAGTTTTAATGCGGACTTCGGTTAGTGAGGACAAAAAATGGCCTTCCCTTGGAAGTCCGAAGTAACGAGAGTTCATTGCATATACGAGTACTTATTTTCGCAGACACACAACTATTACATAAAGTTGCGTTTTAAATATATAAATAGTTTCTTATGATGTATCATCTTCCAGACCAGCCATGTTTGTGAAGATTATATAGACCATTATAATACTCATTGCCTTTCCTTTATGTTTGCTTGATACTTTGACAAGTTTTGACATCGCTTGAAGCCGGAATTTGCTTTAAACTCTCCTAACCTTAACTCCCAATTCCATACATTATAGTTAGCTGCTTCGGTCTTCGTGTCCACTGAAAATCTTTAATCAAAACTTATATAAAAATATATTATGCTAAAAGTGATAACAGTACACTTAAATAAATACCTTTTAATAAACAGATCTCTTATTTCGTACGCACAATCGCGAGATTTTCAAGATCAATCTTGACAAATAAACTATTTGCACAAAAATGTAAAAAATAAACTTAATAAAAGTTCATTTTTCCAAAAAAAAAAAAAAAAAAAAAAAATTGCGGAAATAATTTATTTATTAGTATTGGTCTTTAAAATGCCGAATATTGTATGTAACGAAACATGTAGATTTGTTTATTACAAGGTATTTATAATCCTTTAAGTGTATTGTTATTACTTTTAGCATATATATTTTTATTTTAATGATAATAAGTTACTTTTTTATAGTAAAATTATTCAAAACTTATAATTCGTACTTTTCAATGCTCTTCTTTTTTCTGTATGATGGCTCTTTTCATCTATTATGCGTAATGATTTTCATATTTCTTTTGAATTTAGTGCTGTTTGTTGCGTTTCTATAGATGTTTGCTTCCCCATGGGGAAATCTCTTAAATTTTACTTACAAAATTAAAAAAAAAAATGAAACAAGAGCAAAGTTCAAAAGAGATTATTAGAGTGAAATGAACTTATTTAATATTATGTAAGAAAAAAAATGGTAAATTTTTCGAAATATAAAAATATATATATATATATATATATATATATATATATTTTTTTTTTTTTTTTTTTTTTAGAAAAACACTTTTTTTATAATAATTCAATGTTTATCTTAAAAATCACGCCTAATTTCATGACTGCAATTCTAGTAATTTCAAAAATAATTCTGCTACAATGCATTAATTTGGCGTGGGCCTCGATTATTGAAAATTCACCTCTTTGATTTACGCTTAACAGAAAGCTTGAACTTGTGAATTTATTAAATGTATGTATAATTTTTCTCTGTTTCTTTTTTAAGATATGGCAACAGAAAAGGAAAAAGCATAATTTAGGCTATCCATTCATGGTTTGTAAATTGTTTTTTCACTGTACAATCAAAATTTCATTAATATTAAACTATTAATTCATAAAAGAGTATATATATTTTTAAATATATATTACACTCTTTATTTTTTCTTTATTATTTTCTACTTTTTAGTGTTTAAAATGTTTCGTTGTGGCAGTTTCGCAACCGCAGTTGGTCATTTTTGTGAGAGTGGTTTGGCACATAATATACTCCATTATTTTTGTAACTCATATACACAGTTCGTAACCAAAAAAATTATATGGCGATTTATCACACGGCAGGCTAACAGAAAAAAATCCTTAAAATTAAACTATTTATAATTAAGCTCTAAAGATATTAAAATGTCGTACTGTCTTCGGAAACATACACCTGTGTTACATAATTTTTATAATTTTAACCTATGAGGAAGTTAGTGTAAAATCGATTACAAACTTCCAGATTGTAATAATAGGGAAGTAATTGCCGGTGTTTTCCTCTTTTTTTTTCTTTTTTTTTTTTACGTGCAAAAATTAATATACTTTTCGATTAAGGGAATTATTTCTTGTAGTAGATTTTGAATGATTGTAAGGAATTATACCTTTTTGAGTAACTAATTAATTCTGTATTATTACTCTATATTATTAATCAATGATATTTTTACGATGAAACACTTAATATATGAGAAACATTAAGTAGGCAGACAGAGAGGAAAACAGAAAAATAGCTAAATACATAGTCAGACTCATCTACACCGAGACCGACATAACCGACTTCGGAGTTGGAACCCTGAGGCAAAAATTTATTTAGAGGACTCACGGGACAATTTTTTAACCTCAGTTTGAACTCATTTAAAGTAAAAAACAGCTGGAACCGTTTTAAATACTGATGTTTTTACAGCTTGGAGCCTCTTTAACCCTTTCAAGAGAAAGAAGTTCTGTTCCTAAAATTTTGAAATGATTGACTGCTACCAGAATTTTTGAACAAATTGATTTGAAAATAAATATAGGAATGTCATGACGAAACTTTGCCGATATCTCAACCAAACGAAATGAAATGTGAAATATAGTTATTTGAGGGTGTGCGCGTGAGATTGTGGTGAACAAGAACAATGGAGCCTGCATGGTTACATTTACAGAGAAAAATTTTCAAAATTTCTAAATGGCCCCCAATTTTTTCCATTCCAAAATGCTCAGTGCATTGAAAACCTATAAATGGCGGTACATGTAGCACAAAAAACGGTGGCGTAGGACGTAGGACACGTAGGATACATGTGAAGAAAAGCATTGCAAACAAGCAATAGCAATAGACATACGAGTGGAAAAGTTTTTTACATTGCTTTTTAAAGGTTTTCCACAAACAATGATTTGCACATATTGTTCTATAATTGGTGCTTGGTACTCTTTGTTGCTATTGTTTGTTTGCAATGCTGTTGTTTTGCATGTGTCCTACGACACCCTTTTTCTTGCTATACATGTACCGTTTCAATGTCATTTATGGTTTTTGAATACGCTAATCATTTTAGGATGAGAATAGATGAGTGTTGCAATTCGAAATTTTCGAATTTTTTTTTTCACTGTAACCGTAACCATGCAGGATCCATTGTTCTTGTTCACCACAATCTGGAGCGCATAACCTTCAAATATCTATATCGTACATTTCATTTCGGTTGGTTGAATGAAGCGGCCGCTAGAGATTCATATACCGGGGAAGTTTCTTTATGACCACCCTGTATATGTTTTTCTTCTCATACCTTATAAAAGCAAATTGCTTTTCAAATATTCTGGTGAAATTTTGGCAATTGGGATTAAAATTAAGTGGTATAAATAGTATACGACCGTCCTTCAAATGATTAAAAGTAAGGTCCATGGCAGATCAGCCTTTGCATCTACAATCTGGTGGATAGATAGATTAAATTCTAAAAGTATTAAAATTTACACTTTATTTTTCACTATATTGATATATCACTTTTAGAATGCTAAAGAATGCATTTATTTCCCGTAACAAAATCGTTAATCAAGTTGATCATGAATCTCATAAAAACGAATTTTCAATGTATTCCAAATGTATTATTCAAAAGCATTTGAGACACCAATCCGAAATAAATTACTTAACTTTCCACTCAAAATTTGCTAATAGATTCCAGAACAGCGGTAAATTTCAAAAAATACCTCGACATTTGAATTTTCAATCAAGCCTTTGGCTGCGAAACACCACATACAGAATATTGCGATGCCATCTGCATCCAATTTATGCATTACAGCTGCCACCTGGTTTTCGATTAAATGAATCTCCAGTTTTCCTTGGCCAGCACTGAACTGATTCTAATGGAGCCGAATAGCATTAAAGATTAGTTTGGGGAAGATGCAATCGGCAATAAACTATGGATTTATGCCAACGAAAAATCGCTTAACGGGATAGTGAATGCCCCCCAAGCAGCGCCTCTCAAGAGCCTTGAGGGGTGGTTAAAATCAATCCCAAGGCGTCATGTTAAAACTTGCGGTCATTTTAAGATATCTTTAAGATGCAATGCACTTCTGTTAATGGCATGAAATCGTAATTACCAGTGTCTGCTACAATAAATTTCGTTGCATAGATGAGGATTCAAGAAATGTTTCAAATCGTATTTGAACAATTTTGTAAATTATTTTATGAAAGTGTATGTTTTAAAGCCGCTTTGAAATTTTCATAACATAATTTGTAAATGGGTTTTAAAGAATAAAATTCTGACACAAAATAAATTATTGATAATCTTTTGTTATCAACAAAAAAATGTATTTTTTAAGACGTTATATATTAACCGTTTTGGGGTCTCAGGGATTTTTTTTCTTGGAGGAGGGGAGGAGGCGACACGAGCAATTAGTTTTTAGTTTTAAAGAATTATAGTAGTTATCCAAACGGAAAAGTAAAGAAATCTAACGTATATATCAATAGTTATTTTTCACACATTACGAGTATTATACGACAACTAACTATGGAATTTTACTTGGAAAATGTATTATAACTACAACAGTATTAAAAAGGTGTAACAACATTTCAGTATTTATTCTTTTATTATGAATATTTTAATTTCTAAAGGCTTATCAGGAATTTATTGGTTTTAAAATATAGCCTCTATTTTTAAATTTAAAGAATGAAACATCACGGGTTTGAAAAAATTTTCTCAGCAATAGTGTATAAAACTTTAGAGGAACTTAAAAAATATACTTATTACTTAATGCTGTAACATAAATGAAGTGATAATAACAAATTTAAGAACATACATTATCATTACTACAAGCAAATAATATCAAAAGTAGTTATAAATACAAAATAACAGTAAATGTAAAGTCATATACTACCATTATTACAAGCAAATAGTAACAAAATTAGTTATAAAAATAAATAATAGAAAATGTAAAGATATATACTATCATTGCCACAGGCAAACAATAACAAAAGTAGTTATAAAGACAAAATAATAGCAAATATAAAGACAATCACTATCATTACTACAAGCAAATAATAACAAAAATAGTTATAGAAGCAAAATAATCGTAAATGTAAAGGCATGTGCTATTTATTAGCGCACCAAACACGAAAGGGCTAGTGATATTTACATTATCCTGATATTCATGTTGAAAACTTTTGCTTCCATAAGAACAATGAAGTTATTATAAAAAAGTTTTTTTTTTCAATTAAAATTTTTAAAAGTGCATATATCACACTACTGATTGCCATTTACAGTTGTAGAATTTTACCTAATATTTTTCTTAATCAATCAATGGAATTGACTAAACACATTTATGTTGGAAATTACATTCTAATGAATAAAAGAAATTTGATTTAACAATAAGGATATTTTCTCTTATAAAATCCTAAATTGTTCACACACACACACACACACAAAAAAAAAAAAAAAAAAAAATCATATTTAAAATTAATAAGTAACAAATATAATTAACTGAAAATTTATTATGGCTAAATATCACATTAAAATAAATAAGATAAAGAAAAAGAAACAAAAGTTTTGAAGGACCATGTCGACAATTTTGGTTTAAGTATTTCTTTAATGTGGATGCTTAAAGTGTTTGTTGTATCTACAGCGCGATCCAAACTCGAAAGATCTTTCCCAAAACTTATCTTTGAGATATAAATTAATTAGTTTCTCGAATCACATTTGCCGTTATTGTCTAAATTTCTCTCCTGAAAAAAAAAGTTACTTTCCGTCTCATCTATAAAACTCCGATTCTATCTCTTAGAACTAAAACACGTTTTCACTTCGAACTCAGGTCTACCATCCACAATGTCTCCGTCCAAGACGAATTCTTTTTCGTGCATTCTCAAAGATAAATTACCTATTCGGCTTTTCACTTAAAATGCCAATTCCGAATTTCATCAGTAAAAAGCATTTACGGCATTCAAAAGTATTCCTCTTTGAGTATTTAGGCCATAAATATGGGAAAACCTATTAGCGAGTAAAGATTGGAGGTTCATTTTTCTATCGCGCCAGTGAAACCTTCACTCAAAACTTTTGCCCGGGGCTCTCTCTCTCTGTTCCCTCACCCCCTATTTATTTATCTCAAGAAAATAATTATAAAGATTCATAAGAGAACGCTAAAACTGATTAGGAAAACTGCGACAAAGAAAACTCCCTCCTTAATCCTTAGAGAAACAGTCAGTCAGAATTAATCTCTCTTGTTAGCCATTTGCGACATACGATTAAAAATGCAACAAGGATCTTCCACTTTTAAACTTAAAACTTTTCTGCTTTCCCCCCCTTGAGGGTTTCACTTAAGGCTCATTAGCATGCCCGGGAAAAGAACAGGAAAATTAAATCTTATCATTAATTAGGACGGAGACGTTTCCCCAGAAATCACACTATTGCATTTCTTTTTCCTTCTGGCTTCTCTCTTTATATATATCGCTCTCTTTCTCTACAATTCCTCCTTATGAATTCCTCCATTTGAATATACATCTATATAAATATATATCCCCAGGAGAAGCAAAAATGCTCGCTTAATTTGTTTTCGAAATAACTTAACGATTACCGGCCGGCCCTTTCAAAAGTTATTCACTTAAAATGCCTCTGTTCCGTTACAAGAAGATAGATTGAATAGGATATGTCACACTGTTTTGCCCATTACGTGTTATAAATAAAATTATCACGCCATTTTTGATGTTTTCCTGCTCCCCATCTCGCTTCATACAAGGGGCATTTTTCGTGCAGGAGAATTCTGTGAATGATATTTAAATAACCATAAAACATCAGTAACGCGATCTTTAAACATAAAAAAATACAGCGGCTCTAATTTAATTAAAAGCAGAACAGAAGTAATTTCCCGATTAAATGTTATAGCTTTCACGTTTTTATTTTTCTGCTTTTTAACGTTTGTTTCTGTGATTTAAATTACGTTATTTTTGCTTCTTAAGTAATTGTCGTAATCATTGAAATATTGTCTCAGCCTCAATTAAGCAAAGACCGTTGCATTAATTTTTTTTAATTCATTCTCCTCACATTCGGATATAAATTACTCGAGCAATTAATTGATACTTGTGCAACATTTGGAGTTTTTGCCGTATTCTTTGATTTCCCCTTGGCATATATAACATCACTTTTAATGACAAATTCCGATTCTTAATTATCCGTGTAACAATTACAGCTAAAAGTAGAAATTATGACTCTAATGCAGTTTTCAATCGCATCAGTATGCAATTTGTTGAAGAGTGTAAGAGGAAAAAATTGATAAATCATTGCATTTTTCAAAGCTATGCCTGAAATTTTAATGACACATTGTAATTATAATTAAAGCGAACAATTTCACAATATTAAATAAATCCTTTCAGATATAATTAAAGGAAACTTATGTGAATTTCCATGTAATTATTAAACATCTAAATCAGAATATTTAAATTAAACTGATGTTTTATTTTCAGATTAAAAAATAGTTCAAATCAAACGCAACTTTTTATTATAACCGTTTACGAAAATGATGTTTTAAAAAAGTGTGTTTTAAGAGAAAAAAATGAGAAATTATTTTGTAAAGTTAACTTTAAAATGTGCTCGAGAACTCTTTCTAAAAATAAAAACGTATAATAACATTGTAGAATTTAGTACCCCGTTTATACGTTCTCATTTATACGTTATCACTTTTACATTTACTTGGGGGCTCTGCCCCTAACGAGCTATGCTCGCCAACCCCTGTTCAGACACCGCAGGCTGTAAAAACAGGCTAATTTGCTCTGATTTAAAAAGATTACCGAAGATTGAATCATAATTATACGACTAGTGCTAATCATCTGTAATCGAGTTCCCATTCATTTAAATTAAATATTTTAAATAAGACGTTTTAAAAGTATCGTTTTCAATATGACGTAATTTTCACCAAACTTTTCTTCCTCTTTTTAATATCAACGTGAAAATACAGATTTTGATTGAAAGGAAATATTATTATTTGTGCTGATTAAAAGTTTGCAACAATAGGTAAAAAGAGTTTTTCGAAATAAATAAATCTCTCCTATAAAGATATTTTTTAATTGAAACTGTTCGGAAATATTATTATTTGAAATATGGTGTAATTTTCCCCATTTACTGTTTTTAACGCGTGATCATTTAATTATTATGTTGATATTTTATTTCTGTTTTTAATAGTCACGTGTAAACACATTTTTTAATTGAAAGTGAATATTATTTTTGCCCCGTTTTACAAATTGGCAACATTATAAAAAATGGCCTTTTCGAAATATGAAATAAATCTCAGTTAAAATGATGAAATTTTGAATTTAAAAAAAACCCTCAAAGATACTTCAAATTAAAAAAATAATAATAATTACACTCTGCACACCGCAAACTTATCTAGTATGTCCTTGTAAAATATGATTAGATTCCTATGCATAGTTTTTGTTCCAATAAAACTTCTTTAACGTAAATTTTTTTGACCGACTTCAACATTAAATATCTCTTAAAATAATTCTCCGATTTAAAAACAGTCTGTTTTGTCATGTATATAGAACATTTTTCTATAAAACTGCCAATTTTCATATTTTTATATGCAATAGTTTTCTTAACATTAGCTGAGAAAGACGTCCGGGCATAAAAAAAAAATAATAAATAATAATAATTTATAGCTGTGACAGCGGTGGTTACTTTTTTTAGAATAGAGAGATACGTTTTATTAGTTGTGGTCTCAATTCATTCTTATTCATTTTAATGGTATTTTGTTTATTTTACATTGTTTCGTTTATTATGTATGCTTTTCATACAATAAAAAATAAATGGATATGTTACATTTTATTCTAATGTTACCAAATATCCAAATCACCCTTATTCTAAATTTGACTCGATGTGTGCATTATGTTTTATAATCTCAATAGCACAGCTATGTAATAACCTCTTACCAGTATCGCTAGATTTGCCCCAAGCTAAAGCAAAAACATGTCCGTGGGTAACACTGACATCATATTGAAGGTGGTAACACCTGGCCAGTAAATTTCTCTTTTACTGCAATTTTTTTTTACTTATAAACATGGCACAATTTCATTTTCTGCATCGTCGAATAGAAAAAAACACTTTCAAATGCAATTAAAAAAAAATAGTTTCCCAATTTACATATTTTTGTGGTTTTTAAATAGTTTTCTATCATAAATATTTCTTAAATCTATCTCTATCGCGTGCATCCCAATTACGAAAGATTAACTCGTTTGCATTTAAAACAATATAAATAGTTTGGCTTTTGTTATCGGCTAATATTCCATAACGAAGTTAAAACTTCATCAATAAATAAATAAAATAATATAATAATATAATAATATAATATAAATAAAATACTAATTTAACAGACATGCAACCATGCTCTTAACTATGCTCGTAAATCACTGAAATTATCAAAATCCGAAAGGCTGCCGTACGTAGCAAAATCTTTGGCTATTATTTTAGCTATTAATTCTTGGCTAGCAGCTAATGTGAAATTATCTCTTTTAATAAATTTCAAAACCTTTATTTGAATACATTATTGTTATTTTTATATAAAAATGCTTTTTGGTGTTGTTTGTGGGTAATCTAAAAAATATATTAAATGTAAAAAATCTATTAGAAGTTTCAATAAAAGAAATTATTTTCATCTATAGTCTGATACTCAGAAAGCCGTGTTAAAATAATAAGGAAATACATAATTATACATTTAAATGTGTACTTCAAAGGAAAACTAACTGTAATCAGTCTTCATATAAAAGAATAAAAAATTGAACAAATCAAATTGTATTTCTACAATCACAAATATAGTCTGAACGTTTGAGTCGCCGAACTGGGTTCCGGCGTCACTGGTAAAGGGTTCAAATACGTATATAAAGAAATTTTTGAATGCAATTTCTTTCATGCTGTATACATTTGATGACTAATTTGGTTCGTATCTTGTCATTTGTAGGTATATACACATATTTATGATGTGGCAGTTATGCATTTTATTACTTGAACTTTTTTTATATTATTATTCAGCTGAAAAAATAAATCTATTTAACACTTAACTGCTGTTAGCGGTCTCATATAGACCACTACTGTTTTCAATTTTCACAGTTTAACTTTTAGTTCAACTAGATATTAAATTTTGTTTCATTTGGAACCCAGTACTATTGCTAAAGACTTCTGAATAAGTGATTATAATGTAGTCCTGCACAGAATAATTTTGTACATCAGAAACAATATCCTTTGAATTAATCGAGCCTTTTATTGATCTTTTGTTGAAGCGGTCTCAGAGATCGCTCACAGTAGCTTATGCAAAAATTTCTGTCAGAGCAGTTAAGTGTTAAATTTATAAATAAAAGCAAAATCTATTCAAAATCTTTTGCAAATATGTTGAATGGTGCGTCGGGTAAATAGCGATACAGAGCGCTTTACACGGAAATTCTATAATGCGTTAATTCATGCACAAATAAATTATATTTAAAATAGTATGTAGTACGTGTTAAACAAAATATCAGTTCTTTCAACAACAATAAAATTTAAGTTATTCTATACATAATTAGTAATTGTCTACAAGTTGTCCACTTCTAAGATATTCTTGCGTCTACACAGAAAAAAATAAAACCCAATTTGGGTCGAAAGATTCTTAGGTATGTGCCCAAATTGGGACATGCCTGTTTTGGTTACCACTGTGTATCCATTTTGGGACCTGTTAAATACCCATTTTCAAAAAAAAAAAAAAAAAAAAAAAATTAAATTTAAAAATTAAAAAATTAAAAAAAAATTTTTAGGATAGAGGGCATTGTACAACAAAAATATGAATAAAAGAGAAGTTGGAGAGTTAAAGTGGATGCATCATAGCCATGGCAGATTCTGTGGAGCGATGAGGCAATAGAACAGTGAACACCAATAATTGTAGCAATTGGAAAACTGAAAACCCCGGTACCTTCCAAGAGATTCCATTTCACTCACCGAAGTTACAGTCTGGTGTGGATTCACAGCCACATTCATTCTTCGACCTTTCTTTTTCGAACAGGCTATCCACAATGGCCCTATGACGCACTGCAAATAGAGGAGTCTTAAATTCAGACACTTAAGTGTCTAAATTTCTGACAGTTAAGGGTCTAAATGTCTTAAAATACAGGCAGGGGTAATAGCCCTCTATCGCCCTCCTGCCGGACACTTATGCTTCAGCAAAATTCGATATGCAATTTACGAGCTTTATTCAAAGTATGTTTTCTGTCGGAAAATATAAAAACTGTAATAATTATACTCAAATAATTGATAAATAAAATACATTACGAAAAATGAAAATAAAGAAAATAAAATGTTTCTGATTTCTTCTTATACAATGTTCTATTTCTCGTAGATAAAAAGTAATGAGCTCATTATGCTCACCATATTGTAAACCGTTAGGTTGAGTCAGTCTCAGAGTTTGCATTGGAAATTAAAATTGCTGACTTCACCTATTTCCCTTGTTAGAAAACGTTTCTACGTCCATTGGCGTTGACGCATTAAAACAAAATGGTCTTTCAGTGATTTACTATTTTTAAAATTCTCAACATTCATGTGTGAAGATTTAAAGAAAAGATATAAGGTAAAGAAAATATGCACATTTATTTTCGTGTTATATTTGTATATAATAATGGATTTACATTTTACGGATACTTTACCACGGTAAGCATGCTAATGTGTTATTATTTACAAAAATAATTTTTACTTCGAAATGGAAAGGTTACTTTAACATTACTGCTTATGTGTAATATTAATTATTTAAATTACTTTTATTACAATAATATCACTGCAAATAGAGGCGTCTTAAATTTGGAGACATATGTGCCTGAAAAAGGCAGTACTCTCTTCAGTGTTGAGTACCCAAATGAGGACCTCGAGTTTTTTCCTCATGAAAACTAAATTGGATGATTTGTTTTTTTAAATTTTGATTTCACTTCTATATAACTAAATGATTTTTCTTTAAAACGAAACCAATAAATGGCAGCATCAATGCTGATTTTCTTATAAAACAAATGTTATTTTCATATGATTTTTCAAATCGACTTCAAGACAGTGAAGCCACGAAAGTAGGCAGTCTTTAACTTAAATACTTTACAATAAAAATTTTTGAGGGTGTGTAGTTAGTGAGATTAGTCACTTATTTAAAGCCCTTAATGTTTTCATGTGTGAATTTAGGTTATTGATAATTAAATTGATATTTTTGGGAGATGGACATTTGTGACTTATATTTGTGAGCCTAAATTACCAGCCCCTAAAGATTCAATTTGAGAAAAATGTTTTTATCTGTCATCGAATGGTGTCACCTTGTTTGTGTCAAAGCAATAAATGAGTGTTTGTAGTATTATTGTAACTTCGGGTCTCAAGAGGTTATGGATGAAAGCTAACACCACCCCCCCCACCCCTCCAATCAACGGAATGTGTTGTTTTTTAAATCGGTCAAAAAAAATTAGTTAGTTAAGTTTCAATATCCACTCCAAGGAGCACTTTTTCATTTAAGAAAATTATTGATAACAATCGAATTTAAAACATGTATAATTCATATCTCCTTCACCCACATAAATAATAAAGTTGTACAATATTAACCACCATCTCAAATTGACTAAATCTATCCAAAATCCCGTTCAAAAATTCCAATTTCCTCAGCAACGAATTTATGAATCCTATAAAAATATCAAAATGCATCCGAATCATTCGATGACTTGCATTTAAAATCACTCACTCATGTGATCTGGATGGCGAAATGAATAAGGCATGGAATTTGTAACCAGTAGAACTTGGGTTCGATCCCGACCTGCATAAAATTAAATTTAGACTAATCTTACATAATCGTAAATAGAGATGCTTCCATAGATGGCAGCACTAGCGCTTTTTTCAATTTTTTTTAGCTGTTTACCCAGGTAAAAAAATGGCAATATTTCAGACATTTCAAATGTCTGAAATTCAGACACTTACAAGCGTCTAAAAATTAAGACACTTTAAAGTGTCTTTTTTTTAACCATCCGTTTCAGACACTTATACGTCTGAATTTTAGACATTTCAGTTTACAGTGCATGCAATGTCACGGCCAACAGGTTCAAATGATGTTTGAAAATTTTGTTGTACCCCATTTGCAAGAGCGGCAATGTCTTGACTCAATTATCTTTATGCAAGATGGAACGCCTCTACACATTGAAATCTGTGTACAGCAGTTTCTTCAACGTTTCACTAATGGCAGAGTAATCATTTGTGCGCTTCCGACAACCGGCCATCTCGTTCTCCAGATCTTAATCCGTGTAATTTTTGGCTGTAGGGACACTTAAAAAATCTAGTTTATCGAGGGCGTGAGGTAACCTTGGTAGACTGGAAGGAAGGTTCAGAAGCATCGTTTGCATCATCTGCATGTGAGAAGCATCTCAGTCGAACAGTTACGATCCGCAGTTGAACAAGCTGACCACAGAAAGTAGATTTTATATCTTCAAGAAAGAAACCATATTGAGCAGCATTTACTGCGTCGATAAGGTCCTTGTCACGTAAATGTTCAGTACGTTCACATAAATTGTGTTTTTATGTATTTTCAACACATGCCCAGTTGTACAGTGCCATATATCAGTGATTTCTAGAACTATTTTTTTTTTCGCATAATCAGTTTCCCCATGTTATGAATAGTTTGAATAGTATGTTTTCAAAATTTGAAACTTATATGCTCAGTAGTTCAATAAATAGAAAGGTCGGAGTAGGGTTGTTTTAATTCTGGCCATCATGTATAAAAATTACATGGCAATCCGAGTATATTTACGAGAGTTCGAGCATGGACGGACGACAGACAGACAAACCGACTTCATTAACACTTTTCAACTATGTTGAAAAGTGTTAAAGAAGAATAAGCGCAGTGTCATAAAAACCAATCGATCAAAGTTTATTATTATTCACCCCTCTCCTCCCAATGAATATGCTATATCATCGGTTGTAATAGTTAAATGAAAAACTAACACTAATTGTGTATGGTTTTGATGTCCTGGCAATAATTTTTTAAGTGACGTATTAAATTTGCTGGAAAATTTTAAATACTGTCTGTAATTTAAAATAGGAACTAGTGGATCGGAAATTGTTCTGGATTCGATTGCTTTCGACCTTTATTAAAGCATAATCAAAAATAAGCTATACATATGTATACATACATATATATATTTAGAAAACGTCCAATATATTATATTTTTATTATTATTATTATTATTTTTATATAAATATGCTACATCCTTTATTACAATTGAGTTGAAAACTATTACAAACTCAAGAATTTGAATGATTTGACAATCTTTTTAAGAAATACATTAACATTCATCGGAAAAAAAAGCTGTTCTGTAATTAGAAATCTTAATTAATGTAACATAATTTGTACTTACTTTTAAAACAGAAACCATTTTGTAATTGTTTAAATAAGTTGCGGGATAAGATTTGAGAATAGCCTTATTTAAAAGCAAATTGAAAAATAATGTTTTTTTTTCTTTTTTTTAGAAGACGTCAGATAATAAAATTATTCTATGTATTTCCTCTTTTTTTCCATAAATATGCTACATCATTCATTGTAATTGAGTGAAAAGGGTTAAAAACAGTCTTAATTAAAGCATCATGAAAAATAAGATTTTTTTTAAATTTTAATTTTAAAAGATGTCAAATAATGCTGTTAATTTCTTCCATTTTTCTTTCTTTTTTCTTAATATTCTACGTAATACAAATGACGCTTTATTAAGATTTCTTACTTGTCCTGAGAGAAATCTGACAAACAACAAAAAAATTCGAATGCTATGTAATCAGTCTTATACGTCTCACAAAACATAAAGCATAAATGAGGTTTAATTATTCAAGATTGCAAAAAGCTCTCATAAAATGTCTTTTGGAGACTGAGATCAGGGGTTGCTTTTAAAGCAAGATATTTCTTTAGGGGAATGCTAATTAAGAAGGTAATATTTTATGCTTTTTATATCAACGCTCTCTGAAGGAAAAGAAAAGTAACATTTACATTTTAAAAACTTCTGTAGAAAATAAAATAGCAGACTGGAGGATTGTTTATACTATTTTTATTTCTGTGTATTAATTTGTTTTCTTTATATATATACATTATTTAATTACAGTTACAGTTTATTTCATTCTGAAAAAAGTTGTACATTAGCAGTGTAAGCTCATTGTGCCTATGTGTGACGACCCATAAATGCAACAATTTTTTTCTACTTAAAATATTAATGCAAGAACGTATATAAATGATATATAATGAAACATCCGAACTTCAGGAACAAAATACGAAACACCTCACTGCATTAAAAACGTTTTCTTAAAAAGAAATCCCCATTACAATGCACATCATTCATTATTCATCGCTCTAAATGCGACGAATAATCCCGAAAATTGATCAAATTTCGTTTTTCAAAATCTGAAGATCAAATAATTGTATCAACGTCAAATCGAAGCCTTGAACGTCTGTTTCATTTACTTGAAGGAGAAGCTTGTTAAAATTTGACAAATTTCAAATTAGAGTCCTAAAAAATTCTACGCATTTTGGTTACTGATTTTTTTCACAGATTTATAAACAACGAACTGAATCCGAAATTTGCATAGATACTTTTACGATATTTACTGAAGTAATTTTATGCGGTATTTTCATATATTATAATAAAATGATGTTTAAGATAGAAATTTTGTTTAATTAAGCTTTGTTTGAGTTATAAATTAGAAATTTCCGCATGACCATGCAATAGTGTTTTTCTTTGACCGGATACTTAAATATATATGTTTCAAAAAGGCTATATCTAAAACTGACTGTATCGAACGCTTTTAATCTGAAAATATTCGAAATATCTAAACGAGATATACTACAAACCTTATGAAATTAATAATATCCCAAATGGACATTATAGAAAGCAGTGGGTTAAATTCTTCTGTGCAGGCGTAATACACAGCAGATAAGTATACATTATGACATAAATTTAAAAAAAAAAAAAAAAAAAAAAAACAGTTTATATTAGAGATAATAAAGAAGGGAAAGTCCGTAACAGAGAAGTGTGTTATGGTGGTAAACAAAATAGGTTAATTAAAATTGATAAAGGTGATAATCCAAAAAGGCTTCTTGTATATTGTGGTATTCACAGACAGATCTTATATTATCCAAATATTTTTCATTTGTTCTTAATGAAGTAACTATAATCCATCATAAAAAGTATCAGATGTGAGAGTCTCTTATTAAATAATAAGAATTATATGTCATATAGAGAGGGGTGGGAGGTAGAGGTCTGCACGGGCCGAAATTTCCAGGCCCGAGCCCGGCCCGACCCATACAAAAAAAATTTGGCCCGGCCCGGCCCGATACAAAAATTAAAAGTTCGGCCCGAGCCCGGCCCGGCCCGAACAAAAAAAATATTGGCCCGGCCCGGACCGATTTAAAAGTTAAAAGTTCGGACCGAGCCCGGCCCGGCCCGAAAAAAAGTTAAAATCTCGGCCCGAACCCGGCCCGAGTAAATTTCTACAAAACATAATTTTTACGTCGATTTGGTTAAAAATTTGCCTCGTAAGAGGAGATCTAACCAAAAATTTCTATCTTAGCCTTTTTTTTTCATGTTTATAATCTTCATTTTTATCGAGGTGCCGCAAGCTGGAATGTTTATTTTTTTAATAAATCTCTATTTGTTGTATGTATGTGTTTAAGTTATCATCAATATTGTTAATCCATATTCCATTTATAGAAGTGTTAAAAATCAGAAAAATGCTGTGCAGTAAAATCTTCTAAAATGGAATTGCATAGGGAAGAAAAAAATGAGTTATAGACAATTTGCCTTCTTATCAGGTGTAAATGTATTATATATTCTTTTCTTACGTATTAGTATATTCATTTTTAATGGATCAACACATTTTTCAATTTAAGACAGGATTCCGTCATAAGCAGGTTCTTTTTCACACGTTTTACTATATTTTAATTTAGCCATATTTTAATAAGTGTATAAATCTACTATTCTTTAAAAATAATAAATTTTAATGTTTAATTATAAAATAATGGCGATTTAAAAATGTATGCATGTTTTGCAATGATTTTTATGCCAGATCTTATTTTACTGACCTTCGAAAGGACCAGGCACGTCGAGATAATGACTTTCATACGGATCAAAACCAGGACTAAAAATTTTGAGGCGTGAAGACTAGGAAAAATGAAACCAGTCCCGGCTCTGTACGGAAAAATAATTTAAGGCCTTATACTTCAAGAAAAAAGTAAGGCCCGGCCCGGCCCGTAAATAGTAATCACTCGGCCCGGCCCGAGTATTCAGAAAAAAATATGGCCCGGCCCGGCCCGAGTGCCGTGAACAAAAATAGGCCCGAGCCCGGCCCACGGGCCGAGCCGAGTACGGGCTTCGGGCCTTGGCCCGGCCCGTGCAGATCTCTAGTGGGAGGTATCATAATTGCTGAAACGTCAGTTGAGGCTCACTCGAGGCTAACAAAAAAGAAAGGCTACCGCGGTACTTTACGCATATCTTTTTTTACAGACCGCGGGAGTCACGTGATGCTCGAATCCACCAATGCAGGTGTACGAAAAGAGCATTACGTCACTCTAGCGGTCTGTAAAAAAAGATAAGTGGAATCCACCGCGGTAGTCTGTCTTTTTCGTTAGCCTCGGGCTCACTGTGGTGACCCGAAAAGTTTTTGGTTTCCGTCTGTCTGTCTGTTCCGCAATGTTTGCCGTAAAAATCGTTCTATACGGTTGATTTTTGGTGGGTATGTTGGTGAGGTACCCAGAATGAGCTGTATAGTTTTTAGTTACATTCAGCTCATTCGTACAAAAAATATAAAAAATTTCTTTTTAGGTCATAATGCTTTTCAATGGGAAGTCAGACAATTGTTTTAAATTTTAGCATTCACCGAAAAGATAATGTCGCATTGGGATAATTGTAAATGCTAAATTATGAATGCTAAATTTACGAAATGGAGATCTTAATCTAATCCAATCGATTTGAAAATTTGCCAATATATTTATTAGAATTTCGAAATTAATTGTATAAATTGTTGGGAAATTTTATGCATTAATTTAAAAGATGTGAAACATTTTAATTTCTCATTTTTTACAAAAATTTCCAATGCATTTTTTTTCTTTCTTTCATTAAAGGGTTGCTAAACAACTATATTTCAAAGAATATCAACAAAGGAAAATTCAAGTGCTTTCAAAATTTTAAAATAGCTAATTTTCGGGTGATTTAAGTTTTTAATATGCTTTTTTAAAATGAAATAGACGAGAATTTATTTTAACTACTAAAGAAAGATTACCAAATCGGTTTTCAAATGAAAATAATAAAAACGTTGAATGTGTAAATTGAATATAGATCACATAAGAGGAATTTGCATTTGTATAAGTATATTTTATACACGAAATTTTATTCAATTTCAGCAACATGTGATGTTTAGTGGTTAAAATATAAGTATTATTTTAAGGATAGGATAAAATCTCTTGTAAACAGATATAGTAATTCTAATGAAATTAAAATAGAAAATATACATTCAGACATATCCTCAAGAAATTAAATAGCACAATTTCTGGAAATTGATAATGTAAAATTAAAGCGACAACAAGGAATTCAGGGGGGTCCGCCCCCCCCCTGAAGTAATTTATTCTTAATCTGAAAAAATACAGTAATAAGTAGTTTATTCTATCATTGAATAACATTGCATACTTCTAAAATTTCCGGAGCTTTCGATAAATTTATATTTTTATAAATGTATAAATAACTTTAAAAAATTGAATTTTAAGATATCAAATATTATGCAGATAATGTTAAAAATTAGTGAGATTAATGAACAATGATTTGTAGAGCTGACATTGAGGCCTCTGATCTGTAGATTTACTAGTTTTAGAGATGATTAGATAGGACGTGGGTTAAAAAAAGTTTGGGAACACTGATCTTTTTCCAAACCTTCCAGAAACAAAAAGAAATTATTGAGGCCTTACACGGAAGAAAAAAAGCAAAAATGAGTTGAAAGTAAATTTTAAATCAAAATATTTGCTTAAAATATACATTAATAAACAGTGCTTTCGTAAAATTTAGGTATTGGTCATTCACTAGTTACTTCTTGTTTTAAACATGGCCAAATTTAAAAGTCTTCAAAGTATGAATGTTGAAACATTCATTATTTAACTATAATATACAATGTTCTGTATCTCAAACTTATATTTTTATAATTTAAGTTATTATAAGTTAACTTATTAATATATTAAGTGCTTCAACTTTCAGTTTTATCTATTTCAGTTCTTTATTAAGTATTTCAAGAATTTATAGCAATTAAATGAATATTTTAAGATGAATATTAAGTATTTCAAGAATTTATAGCAATTAAATGAATATTTTAAGATGAATATTAAGTATTTCAAGAATTTATAGCAATTAAATGAATATTTTAAGATGAATATTAAGTATTTCAAGAATTTATAGCAATTAAATGAATATTTTAAGATGAATATTAAGTATTTCAAGAATTTATAGCAATTAAATGAATATTTTAAGATGAACTGACATGCATAAAATGCTTTGACCAAAAACCGACCTAAATGCGACAATCGCACATTCATTGCTTCTGTATCAGATAATGATTCAATTTTTACAAAACAAGTCAGTTTTGAACTAAAGGTACCGAATTCAATCATTTTCTGTTTATTAAAATATATATTTATTTAATAAAATGTCATATATACCCTAAATGCGACAAACTATAGGGAATCGCGTCTCATTTAGGCACAATGCCCTTATAGTCATTTTACAGGGCCGGGTTCGCAAAACAATTCGGATATATTACCATATACGGCACACAATTTTAGTTTCCGGCTTACGCAAAAAATAAGATGATTTCAGTTTTTATGCCTGATTGACTGTCAATCGACATATTGGTATAAGAAAATTTCAAATAATTCTAATTTTCACGAAATCGCCAAGTCTAACTATGATGATCTCATAGACCAAACTGATACATTCTATTATTAACAGGTATTTTTGTGCTTTTGGAAATAAGTTAGTAGAACTGGTTATCAGAACAGGTTTATTAAAGAAAAATAAAAAATAATATTTTTAATATTAGGAAACGTCAAATAAAAAATATTATTTTTTTAATTTCTGCTCTTTCTCTTTATTTTTTTTCCACGTATTAGGTACAAATGACACTTTATTAAGATTTCTTACCAGTCTTGAGATAATAATAAAGAATAACAAGTTGGAAATTGTACGTCAAACGCGACAAATGAGGTGCGTTCATACTATAGCTAGTTATATAAATATTCAGATCTTGATGATTTTTAACTTTGTGAAATGAATTCTATCGTCAGCAGATTAATTTCTGTCATAAAATAAGTATCTCAGTCGCTTGACGATTCAACATCGGAAGCTGCTCTAACAAAAAAGCACCGATTTAAAAAAAAAAAAAAAATCAGATTTCCTAATAAATATTTTTATTAATATCTCCTAAAGTTTTGATTCGATTTTCATAAAATTTGAAATGTCTCGACAAAATTCTGCAAAGATAATATATTTTAAATTTCAAACCATTCGGTTAGGTAGTTTTTGCGTTGTTATATGCGGACGGACGGACCAGACGACGACAATAGGTGCTACGTATTTATATAATTACGAACGCACATAAAAAAGGCGAGTACTATCTAATCGGTCTTTTAAGTGTAACAAAACATAAAGCATATATGATGTTTAAATATTCAAGATTGAAAAAAATCTCTAATGAAATGTCTTTCGGAGATCAGGGATTGGTTTTTAAACCTAGTCATTTCTGTAGGGGAATGCGAATAAAGAAGTTATAATATTTTATGCTTTTTATATAATCCCTCTGAAATAAAAATAAAACTAACATTTTCACTTTTGAAATTTGCGCATAAAATAAAATAATAAAACTGGGACAACATTTTACATTTCCCTTTTATGCATATTTATTATTATTATTATTCGAAACATTATTGAACTATAACAATGGTATATTTCCTACTGAAAAGTCTGTGTGTAGCAAGCTCTTTTATGGAGTGACCCAAAAGAATTCGAATGTATTATCGTTTGTGGCTGACTGTTACTAAAAGTGCATTTTAAGAGTGTTACATGTTTTAAAACACACGAGATTTTAGTTTATTACTTGAAAAATATAGATTCTTAATTTTTTTTTTGCATGTCTGACAGTCATTCGACTGTAATCCACATAAGAATCACAGGTAATGTAAAAACAGTCAAATGATCCCCACACTTGTTGATATTATTAAAAATTATTGTGAACTCTGTAATGCGTCTTACTATATAGCGTGTAGATCATATTATTAAAGTGATTCTTTTAAAATGTTTGATGATCAGTAATACAGTCAAAGATAATAAGGTAAGATATTGCTTACCTGTATTCTTCAAACGTATCGGGACATCAGAGTGTATCCAAGAATTATATCCATTATAGCACTGCAGTTAGTGGTATCTAAAATTTGCAAAATGCTTTCTTCATAGTGTTTTAAACCATAAAATGTATTTATTTTATTTCACACGCTTTATAAATAATTTGAGGCTCTTCTCCTGTGAAAATGTACTTAATGAATATGAATTAATTACTATTACATTATAAATTATATTTTACGTTAGAGAAAATACTTATGAGCATAGGAGCCTATAACAATGCATGTCTTTTGTACGCGAGTTACATCCTTAGAATTAAAAGTGAAAGTTATTCAGTCTACAAAAGTCATGTGATGATGATGATTACATAATAAACAGTATGAAAAAATGTTAATAATATCAGCATAACGTCTGGTCGAAAGAAGAAACAAAAAAATAATATATCTGGCGGTGTGTCGATAATTTTTTCACATTAAAAGTCTTGTTGTCTTTTCTTGGTTTTATTTATCAGCAAACTTAACAGAACAGTAAATTAATAAAGATAATTAGACTGAAAAGAATTATAAATTCCAGGAGAGCAGACAAGATGCTCCATATTCAAGATACAAATTATTCCAACTAACAAAAACAACAGTTTTCTAATCAGTTCGGGGTAAGTATTACGTCACATTACGTAACGCCGTGAGCTTAACTCCGCCCACAGAACATGTGATCAAATAATTTCTCAACATTCTGCCCCACCATGAACACATGAGGGTTCATCAAAAATTTTCAAAAAATGTACATCATACATATATAACATCATATATATATATATATATAGCATCAATACAAGTAACCTAGTTTTCAATTAACAAATGATACCTCAATTATCTAAATTGTATACAACTTTCAAACTAAAAGTAATATTAAAGTATTCAAGTAAACAATTTAACATAATATTATTCAAGATCAATATCTATTCCAAGTACAAGATTTAAATTAAATTATAAAAGTTGAAATAATAATAATATATCCAAGATAACAAAATTCAAGAATGAAACCAAGTGAGTAAAACAAAACATTTTTAAAGTTTTGCCCAGGAATTTCAAGAAGACAGTCAAATATAAAATAAATTATTTAAATTTAAAATAATTCAGGTCAAGATACAACTAATATATAGTCAGGAAATCAGAGTTTGATATGATATCTGGATTAAATCATGGACACAAGAAACTTTCAAATATTAAATTCAAGAAACAATGCAAATATATATATTCCAGTGATACTTACATACCTTCTTCAATAATGAACAAACAATTTTAAATTGTATCTTCTACTAAAAAATATAAAAAGAAACAGTTAAAAATATTATTCTAGAAAAATTTTAAAAAAAAAAGAGAGAAGTAAGAGAAGTTCAATATACATATGATCAAGAAAAATTTTAGTCTTTTGAAAGTAAAAAAAAAAGTTTTTTTTTTCAGTTTTTCAAGTCTCCTATTTCTCGGTTGTACAACAGGTTTATTGGTCTTTTAATAGTTGAATTGTTTGTTTTGACTTCGTAAGACCTTATTATTCCATCTCTTCCAACAAATGTTTTTGTAATTTTTCCCAACTTCCAGAAAACTCTAGGTAAATGTTCATCATGCACTAGCACAACATCATCTATCTTGAAATCAGATGCTTTAATTTGATCCGTACAGTGAGCAGATTTTAAGTTGAGGAGATATTCATTCTTCCAGCGCCTCCAACAATGGTTTAAAATAGTCTCACGTAAACGAAAACGTTTCACTAAAGTTTCTTTGGTTGCTGGTAAGGTTAAATCGTTTACTTTTATAGTTGGTAAACACAAAACTCGTTTTCCTATAATAAAATGAGCAGGTGTTAGAGGAAATGGTTCATCTAGTTCAGAATAAATGTAAGTCGATGGACGAGAGTTAATGATAACTTCTACTTCAACTAGAAGAGTTTCCAGTTCACTTAAAGTTAGCGAAGATTTGCCGATGACCTTACGTAAAGTAAACTTCACTGAGCGAACCATTCGCTCATAAAAGCCACCCCACCAGGCAGCACGTTCGACAATGAATTTCCAAGAAATTCCCCGATCGGCGTAAAACTTTTTTACGTCCGGATGGTGGATAGCTTTCCACATTTCTTTTAATTCAAGTTCAGCTCTTTAAAAAGTTTTTGCATTGTCTGAGTAGATTATAGCATACAGCCCTCTTCTTGAAATAAATCTGCGAAATCCTAATAAAATTTCTGCAGTTGACATGTTTTTTTCACAAGCTCCAAATGAATTGCTCTTGTGATAGCTCAAGTAAACAATAAGATGTAATTTTTATTCTCACTCCCCTTCACATATAGGGGCCCGCAAAATCAAGGCCTGTAACGGAAAATGGAGGTGCTTCGTTAATGAGGTCACCTGGAAGAGGTGCTATTACTTGTTGACCAGGACGTATGTTAAATTTCTTGCAGATTGTGCAGTTGTTGAGGACTGATTTTATGCACTGTCTACCTCTTAAAATCCAAAACTTTTCACTTGTACAGTGTGTCTGATACTCCTGCATGCAAAACCCTTTCAGGGGAATCTTTAATAATCAATTCAATAAATTTATGTTTTGGAGGAAGCACGATAGGATGTTTATCATAAAATGGTAAGTTAGCCTTTTGTAACCACCCTCGTACCAAGAGTAATCCTTCCTCTGACAACACAGGATTTAGCTGCAAACGGTTGGATTCTTTAGGGATATTTTTGTTAAGCTTCAAGCATTTTATAACCTCAGGAAAACTTTCTTCTTGAACAAGCTTTACCCAAAAATTTTTGGCATTTTTTATTTTACCAGCTGATAATTCCGCAAGATTTCGTTTTTCTGTTTTTAGTTTGATATTGAAAATAAATCTAAATACCCATGCAGTTACTCGATACAATTTCTTGAGCTATACCTTGACAAATTTAAAATTTGAATTTTATTAGCGTTAATTGTGTTAACTACACAAGAAATAATTTCTGATTTTCGAGACCGCTCTTCAGAAACATTAGACACGTGAGTTGCGGGTATTTTAACTCTGGGCCACTGATCTTCAGGCAAGGAAAGAAATTCGGGACCTTACCACCATTTTTGAGAATTGAGCAATTGTTTTCCTGAACAACCTCTAGTGAGTAGGTCGGCAGGATTAAGTTTGCCTTCGCAATGTCTCCATAAACTAGGATCAGACAAGTCATGAATTTCTGAAATTCTATTTGCGCCGAATGGTTTCCATTTTTCTTTTGAGCCGTTTATCCAATAAAGGACAATTTCAGAATCTGTTCAGAAAAAAACTCGAATACTTGGAGAATATTTTTTAGATAATTTGCTACTCTTGCACCAATAACTGCTCCCATCAATTCAAGGCGAGGAAGAATTAATTTCTTCAAGAGGGCAACTCTAGATTTAGACATGACAAAACTAGTCTTAAATTTTTCTTTAGATGTTTGATATCGTAAGTATACTACTGCTCCATAGGCTTTAGGATTAGCATCTGTAAAAATATGTAACTGGAGACCTTCTTTTTCCATGATCAGGGTGCTAAAGTAATATATGGGAATTTTCAGTTGTGAGAGATCCTGTATTTCTGAAATCCAAGTTTTTCAATCATTTTCTAACTCACCAGAAAAATTTTCATCCCATGATATGCCCATTACCCATAATTGTTGCAATAAATATTTAATTCGAATAATAAAAGGAGTGATTAACCCAGCCGGGTCAAACAACATAGCTGTAATTTTCAAGACATTCCGTTTTGTACAAGAATCATTATTTAATTTTGATAACAATGGACGTAATTCTAGTCCCAAATTATCTTCATTATTGTTCCAAGTTAAGCCTAATACTTTTAGAGAGTTATTTGGTGGATCGGAATTAGAAATAGGTATGCTCTTATCAATCCATCTTTTCCTAAGCTCCTCGGAATTAGTTTCAAATTTTCTTAAATTCATCCCCCCTTCTTTCAAAATATTAACAGCTTCTTTAGATAAATTAAAAGCCTCTACAACATCATTTTCTCCGGTAAACAAATCATCTACATAAAGGGACGAATTAAGGATTTCAAATGTTTTCTTGTGAGAGTCTTTATATTTATTGGTATGGTTTTTAATAGTACAGGCACGGATAAACGGACTGCAGGTGACACCAAAAGTAGCCGTAGTCAGTCTATAGGAAACAATTTCTTTATTTTTGTCAAAATCTTCATAATATAGAAATCTTAAATAGTCGCGATCTTCTTCCGCTATAGATATCTGGAGAAAGACTTTTTCAATGTCAGCTGAAAGGGCAATTTTGTGTAATCGGAATTTTAAAATAATATCCAGAACATTTGGGTTCAAGTTAGGACCCGGATTCAGGCATTCGTTTAAAGATAAGGAATCCGCTTGTTTAGAGGAAGCATCGAAAACAATCCGAGTTTTTGTTGTAATTTTATCCTCTCGGATGACAGGTCTATGGGGCATGTAATATCAGTTATTCTCGGAAAACTTTTTAGGGCACAATTCTACTATACCTTCATTAACTTGGTCAAGCAAAATAGAATTGTATTCTTTGAATAAAGACTCATCTTTCAGGAATTTATTTTCCAAACTAGAAAACCGCTTTTTTGCTACTTCAAGATTATTTTTAAGCGAATCACGATAATTTTTCCATAAAAGGCGTGTTTCATAGTGACCATTCACGAATTTTAAGTTTTCTTGAAACTCATTTATTACTTCATAATTAGAAATTTTCTTTTCAATACTTTCAATAATGCCAGTTGCTTCAAGATCCCAAAATGCTTTTAATTGTGTATTTAAATTTTCACCCAAAATATTTAAACATGTTAAATCTCTTTCTTTCGAATAGCAAACTACATTTAAACAAGACAAAGAATTCATCGAATAATTATCTGGCATTTGTCCAACTAATGTTGTTCCGAAAATAGACGTTTGAAAGTATAATTGCTTGTTTATTTTGGTAAGCGATCCACATAATGTTTCATAAATATAATTAGCTCCTACTAAAATTTGAACTGGTAAATTTACCTCGAATAAATCAGCTAATTGATATTCCTTTGAAATAAGGTTTTGAACCCGGGGATTAATATTTTGACATAATTGGGTACCACAGATTTCATCAGTAATTAATGCCTCAACATTAACAGAATTATACGGATGATATCTGCTTCTCAAGGTTATTAATACACATTCAAATTCTTTTTCTGTAGGATTTCTGTTAGAAAATGTGTAAATGATAAGTTTTTCTTTTTTTAATATTTTGGCATTTAATGCCTTTGCCAAATCACTCCAAATAAATGTTTTTGTGGAAGCAGAATCATATAGTATTCCGGCAAATAATTTTTTAGATCCACTTTCCACCTGAACACAAGCCGTTTGCAGTAGAGTGATATAATTATTTCTCAAATTTTTCGACTTATGAATAGATTGCATTACTGTTTCATTTTCAGGAATTTGGCTAACTTGTTTTAATTTTGGATCTTGATTTTCAACCAATTTTTTACATTTTGTTTGTGGGCAAAATAAGTGATTATGTTGTGTGCTCTGACATGTTTGACAGGGCTGAATTTTTACTTTACAAACTGACTGTAAGTGTTTGAAAAAGCATTTATAACAGCGTCCGTCTTTCTTTAACTTTAATCTTTTTTGTTCATTTGTTAGGATTTTGCATCCTAATCCAGTATGCGAATTAGAATTGCAAAAAATGCAAACACTTTTAGTAATAGTATTTAATGCAACTGATGTCGGATAATTATTTTTTATTTTAAATTTCTCTTTAGAATATTCAGCTTTCGAACGAAACGTTTCCTGACCTTTCAACGAAATTCCTGACACTAGATCTGCAGCCTCCCTAGATTCAATTTCAAACTTGACGAATTTCATTAATTCCCCTACATCACCCATTTTCTTAGGATCCCCTTTTCTGTGAAATTCTACCATTAGATTATGTGGCAATTGTTTTAACAATATAGGGATTAATATATATCCAAATTTATCTGATGCAATACCCATAGATTGCAAATTCCTAATACTGACTTCACTTTCCTCATAAATATGTCTGAGCCCCTTAATAATTGATGAAGATTTAACAGGTTCGATTTCTAATAGTTTATTAACAAAACAACTAATTAACTGGTCTTGTTTTCCGTATCTTTCTTTTAATAAGGTTAAACAAGACTTATAATTTTCTTCTTTTAAAGCAAAACCAGCTACTGATTTGTAAGCTTCACCGGTTAAAAAAGATTTCAAATATAAAAATTTATCAACGGTACTTAATGATTCATTTAAATCTATAGCGCTTTCAAAACTATTATAAAATTCCAAGAATTTACTTTGATCACCACTAAAGGTGGTTATATTTAGTTTGGGCAAATTGACAGGATTCTGTGATGTATTATTTAAATTAGAAATAGTATTAATACTTTTAACAGATTCAGCTTGCTCGACTTTGAATTGTTTTAATTTACTTCTGATATTGGTTTTCGAATCAGATATAGATTCTTCATACTCAAGCGACTTTTGGATTTCGTTTTCGAATTGCGTTTCATCATCAATTAATTCTTCAATTTTTTCATTTAAATTTTTAAGTTGATCTTGTTTTTCTTGTAAATTTATTAAATATTCTGACAGTTTAAATTGATCATTGTCACTTTGAGTATCAATACTTTCAAGAAATGTATATAGAAAAAATCAATTTCGTGCATGAAGTTCGAGCAAGCTTCCGTTTTGCCTTTAACTTATCAATTTTTTCCATTTTAGAATAATAATAATAATAATAATAATAAGGTTTACAGTACCTTATATCCGAGCTTTGTCCACGAGAAGAAAAAAAAACTTGCAATAAATATTTTTTCCTATATAGTCACATCGATGACGAAGTCAGAACAATTTCTTGAATTCCCGGGTTACGCGGCACCATGAAAAAATGTTAATAATATCAGCATAACGTCTGGTTGAAAGAAGAAACAAAAAAATAATATATCTGGCGGTGTGTCGATCATTATTTCACATTAAAAGTCTTGTTGTCTTTTCTTGGTTTTATTTAACAGCAAACTTAACAGAACAGTAAATTAATAAAGGTAATTAGACTGAAAATAATTATAAATTCCAGGAGAGCAGACAAGATGCTCCATATTCAAGATACAAATTATTCCAACTAACAAAAACAACAGTTTTCTAATCAGTTCGGGGTAAGTATTACGTCACATTACGTAACGCCGTGAGCTTAGCTCCGCCCACAGAACATGTGATCAAATAATTTCTCAACACAATAACAGTTTATTTCACTGGGGAAAAATACTGAAAAAAAAAGGTTACATATTTTGAAGTGCAATCTTATGTTTCATCATTTCAGGTTGCAACACTAATTTATTGTTCCGAGTTTTTCTAAGTTGATTGGTGATTACTCCTTAATTGCTTTTTCGGTGAATAGGTTTATGATTTACTTGAGGGATTACAAATGATTTCCATCATTCCCCCTTAATCTCTCAATGGAGGATAGCCCCGTAATTTTTTATTTTAATCTGTGTTTTATAATGTTGGGTTTGGGTGAGGGCTTTGTGAGAATGTCCGCTATCATTGATTTGCTTGAACAGTAGTGCAGATCAATAATACCTGTTTCTTTTCAGTGCTTGATCGCATGAAATTTTATATCAATATGCTAAGTTTTATTTTAATGATTTTCTGATTCTATCATTTCTATGCAAGATTTGTTACCTTCAAATATTGTTATGGGTAGTTTTTGAGGTAGGTTTAGATCTTCTACTAATTTTAGCATCCAAATAACTTCTTGACTTGAATTTGCTGCCGCTACGTATTCTGCTTCTGCAGAAGATTGCGCAATTTAGTTTTCGCGATTTTTATCCCTAGATAGTTATTTACTGGCCCTAAATCTTCTAGTAAGTAGTTAGAAATTAAATGCTGTATTATGTCATTAATTTCTTTATCACTTCCGATTGTAAGTATATGTCATCAACAGGCACAGTTATAAAAGCAATTTTTCTTCCTATTTGCATATAAACAGACAAGTGTCTGCTGTACTTTTGGTTAAATTTAATTCTATTATTGTTTTGCTTATTTTCGTATGTCATTCCATTTACGCCTATTTTAGACCGTAGTTGGCCTTATATAATTTACACACTTTGTGCTCCTAATTAGGTATGACATATCCTTGCGGTTGTGACATATAAACATCTTCTTCTAGTTCTTCATGTAGGAAAGCGGTCTTTATGTGAACATGTTTGATGCTAAGATTGTGGTATGCCACTGCAGCTGAGAACGCTCTTATAGTGGTGTGCGATACGACTGGAAAAAAGGTTTCGTCGTAATCGACTTCGTATTTTTGTTGGAATTCTTGTGCGACCAGGCGAACATTGTATCACTTTATCCTTCCTGTTTCGTTGTACTTTGCCTTATAAGCCTATTTTGACTCTATTATCTTTTTTCCTTGTGGTGGATCTACCAAAGTTCAGATATTGTTTTATTGCAGAGAGTTAAACTCTTATTGTGTAGCACTAAGCCAATTTTGTTTTTCCCGGTGGTTTTCTAATTTTAACATATTTTTCCACCACTTTGGTTCAACTATCGGATCGAATCTGACGCTGTAGACAAAACTGTCAGGTGGTACCTCCCTATCACTTCTCTGGGATCTCGTGGGTTCATCGAGTGTTGCTCCTGTTTATCTGTTTGTTTATTTTCTTCCTGCATGCTTATGGAGATTTCCGATGACTCTTTCATAGCTTTCGCGGGTTTCCTATGACTGTTGGATGTCTTTTTTTCTTTCTAATCAGAGTTTGGGTGTTCATTTAATGAATTTGAATTTTCTGTGGATTTTACTGTTCGTGCTAATATAATTTTATTTCCTTCAGTATAAATTCTTAAATCATTTCCACCAAAAGGAAGTATTGGCTATTGCTGTGTCGTTAAGTTTACCTCTTTGCGTTTTATCAAAGTATGCGAAGGCTTGGCAGACAAATATTTTTATATGCGCCAAGTCCGGTTTTTTATCTGTCCACATTTCATATGGAGTTAAGTGGTTAGATTTTGTGGGGAGCCGATTTAGTAAGTACACAGCTGTGTTAAGTGCCGCAAAATATTTGAGGTACATTAGCTTAGGATATTAAACAGCGCGTCATTTCCATAAATGTACGGTTCTTTCTTTACGCAACACCGTTCTGGGATGGACAGCATGGAACAGTCAGTTCATGTTCTATTCCGTTTTCTTTTAGAAAATTTTCTATTTCATCACTTCTATATTCTCCGCCGTTATCCCATCGGAGTGATTCAATTATCCGCCAGAATTTACTTTTTGGTTATGGCGACAAACTCTTTTAATTTTGTTAATACCTCACTTTTTCTGGATAGTTGGAATACTATAGCTGAAATACTACTGCTGAAGTCATCTATCAATGTCACGAAGTATGACATTCCTTCCAAGCTTTCTGTTTGTAACGGACCACAAACATCCATATGCACCAGTTCCAATACCCGTGTGGTTCTGTTATTTGCTTGCTTTGGGTAAGGCGCGTTAGTGAGTTTACCTTTTATACAGCTTTTGCATGGTACATCATGGTTACAGTTTTCAATTTTTATGAAAGTTTATTTGATATTAGTTCTTTAATTGAGTTTATGTTTTTGTGTCCTACTCGTCTATGCCACAGCTCTATGCAATTTTTATTGTTGCATTGATGAGCTAAAATTAGCATAGTTTTCTTGCTTAGGTATTTATACATTTATTTCATAGAGGTTATTATTATTTTTCCCTACCATGAATGTTTCCAAATTATAGTTTAACTTATATTTTCAAATGTAATTTTACATCCATGTTGAGTTGCTTTGCTTACTGACATGAGATTCGACTCTATGTCGGGAACATACGAAACATCCTTCAAAGTAATGTCGTTAATTTGACTATCTGAGGTTTGTATTTTAAGTTTTATCGTCCCAGTCCCTTGCGATTTTAAGGTATTTTCATTCGCAATTGTTACACTGCAATTGCTATTTTTGTTTATGTCAACAAATAAAGATTCATCGTTGCATATGTGAGAACTGCTCCCGGAATCTAAGATCCAGGAACTTTTTCTTTTGTCTTTTTTTGTCAAAATTGCTTTTTTGTTTGTCGGTGTTGTATTTCGGAGTAGTTCGTTTGTATTCAATTTTTCATCCGGATTATTTTTATTTGTTTCAAAACATAATTTTGAATTTTGTTTGTACTTAGTATTGTTTGCTTGGTTTTTAAAATTTTATTCTTAAGAAACCAGCAGTTTGATTTGACATGATTGTCTTCGTGCCAATACGTACAGTATTTTGTTCTGTCGCGTATTTGATACGATTTCTTACCATTTGTTTTAAGTGCTCTGTTTTCAGGTCTATATGACGAATTGGAGTTTTCTTGTCTCCTTTGAAATTCGTCAGTAAGTTTTCCTTTAATGAATTCAGAAGTTAGTTCGTCTTCTGGACCATGTTTGGCTTCTAACGTCGTGATTAAGGTATCATGACTCTGTGGAAGCGTACATAAAAAAAGTGCTGATAAGCGAGAGTCTTTGATCTCTTCACCTATAGCTAACTTATCTGCAGACTCGAGAATTTTTACAATATGATTAATCATATTGTAATATCTAATCATATGTACATGACTTGAGAATCTTCTAACTTTAAATTTATTATTGCTTTATTATATATTATATGTTTGTCCATTCAGCGGTTATTGGGTTAGGTGGGGTTTTAGTTATATGACTGTGTAACTCCTCCTTTATAAGTATATAATTTAAATTTTGAACTTCCAATCTTCATACAGTTGCTGGAGTTCAGTTTTTCGATATTGAAATTTTCTTTCCACGAGGAAGCCATGTTCTATTTATTTATTTCCACCTTATATTCAAAACCCTTTTTACTTTATTTATTGAATAGTTATAATTTATTGTTTTCATGAATTTCTAAATTTCTTATTGATATTTATATTATTAGCAAAAAAAAAAAAAAAAAAAAAAAAGTTAGTTTCTTTTTTTTTCTTTTAACATAGTTCAAATAATTTCTATTCTCAGTCTCATAATCTATTAAAAATTATTGAGAACTCTGTAATGTGTCTTACTATATAACGTGTAGATCATATTATTTAAGTGATTCTTTTAAAATGTTTGATGATCAATAATACAGTCAAAGATAATAAGGTAAGATATTGCTTACCTGTATTCTTCAAACGTATCGGGACATCAGAGTGTATCCAGGAATTATATCCCTTATAGCACTGCAGTTAGTTGTATCCAAAATTTGCGAAATGCTTTCTTCATATCGTTTTAACACACAAAATGTATTTATTTTATTTCACACGCTTTATAAATAATTTGAGGCTCTTCTCCTGTGAAAATGTATTTAATGAATATGAATTAATTACTATTACATTATAAATTATATTTTACGTTAGAGAAAATACTTATGAGCATAGGAGCCTATAACAATGCATGTCTTTTGTACGCGAGTTACATCCTTAGAATTAAAAGTGAAAGTTATTCAGTCTACAAAAGTCATATGATGATGATTACATAATAAACAGTAGCAATTTATCTCACTGGGGCAAAATACTGGAAGAAAACGTTACTTATAAGTTTGAAGTGCAATCTGATGTTTCATCATTTCAGGTTGCAACACTAATTTATTGCGTTCCGGATTTTTCTACGTTGATTGGTGATTACTCCTTAATTGCTGTTTCGGTGAATATGTTTATGATTTACTTGAGAGATTACAAATGGAAGGGATTTTCTTTAGATATTTGGCGAAATGTCCTCATCTTTGGCGTTAAAAATAAGCCACAAAAGCAGTTTCAACTTAACGATAACACGCCAATCCGGAAAAATTATTGTTTTAACGCCAAGTTATGATTTGATCCTTTCATTCAATCATTGGTTCTTTTATAGTAGTAGCGTTCCCTTCAGAAAAATTAAAACTTTCTATTATTATACGTATTTTCGTGATTCTATATGTAAATTCCTGAAGCTGATTTGAGAACAGTCTTAAATAAAACATTTTTTTTTTTTTCAAGCGTTAAAAGTAATAAAATTATTTTGTTAATTTCACATTTTTTCCCCTTTTTTCTTTAGATTCGCGTAATACATACAAATGACACTTTATTAAGATTTCTTAAAAGTCCAGAGAGAACTATGACACTAAAAAAAAGGTAGTATTTCAGTCGAGGGCTAAGTAATTATTCTTTTATGTCTCAGAAAACAAAGAATAAATGAGATTTAATTATTCAAGATTACAAAAAGCTCTCATGAAATATTTTTCGAGGACTGAGATCAAGAGTTGTTTTTAAAGCGAGTCATCTCTTTAGGGGAATGATAATTAAGGAAGTAATATTCCATACTTTTTACATCACCGCTCTGAAATAAAAACCCTAACATTTATACTTTAAAACTTGTATAGAAAATAAAACAGCCGGTTGAAACGTCGTTTATGCTTTTCTCATTTGTGTATTTTTTGCTATGTACCTAAATTAAGCTGTAGCTAACTCAATAATGAACATTTCCTATTGAATATAAAAATCTGTACGTATAAGCATGTAGTCTGCAGATATTCATAGTATCTATTCATTCTTTTACAGGGCCACGCAAGAGAATTCGAATATATTACCTCTAAAACCATTTATTGTTGGAAGTGAATGTGAATGATGTCACATATTTTCAAACCCACTATAAATTTTAGTTTCCTAATTGTAAAATATAATAGACGACGTTATTTTTTGTGCCTAACTATCTGAAAATTTCAAACATCTGTAAAAGTTTTTAAAAAATCATCAAAATTGGTAATATTTAGAAATGTCTCACAAATCAATACTAATTTGACTATAACACGTCAATTTGGTAAATATCTTGTTTAAAGCTCAAATAACGGTTATTTTTTATTTATTTATTATTTATTATTATTATTATTATTTTTACTGTGGGTAGAGTTGCAAAAATCCGGTTTATTCCCGGGATTATTTCCAATAGACCCGGTTTATTCCCCAAAAACCCGGTTTATTCCCAAAAAACCCGGTTTATTCCCAGGTTTAAACCGGGTTTTTTCTAGCCTTTGCAACTCTAACTGTGGGCAATTTTGTCGGGCAAACTGAAACTTTCCATTATTAAACACGCCTTTTCCTCTGGATTTGAGAACAGAATTTTATAGCACAATGGAAAATAATATTCTTTTAACATTAAAAAACGGCAAATTAAAAAAATATATTTTTTTTTTCCTTTTTTTTTTCTCTGTTTTCCCTACGTATTCCCTGTTTTCATTTCTACCATGTCAGGATATAAAGTTCAACATTTGTGTCTTTGGTCGCCCCAATGATGACTGTGAAGTCATAAGCCGAAACTGTTGGAGGATAACTTTAAACTAAGTTTTTAATTGTATTTGTACACTGTTTTTAGGAAAGAACAAGCACAATTTTGTGCTATCCATGTTTTAATATACACTCTAAAAAAATCCTTGAAAATACAAGAGATTTTCCGTAAAATTTTACGGAGAAGTTTCATTTTTTCAAAACAACAGTACAATTTCCGTAAATGACATTAGTTCCGTAAAGGAGATTTCAAATCCGTAGATATGCAGAAAGTTTTCCGTAAATTTAATGGATTTTTTTCAAAACAGTACAATGTCCGCATTTCCCCATTTCCGTAAATAACGTTCAGAGGTTTGCATACAGATATCCTCTTGTTTGAAATGCGAATTAAAATTGTTGTATTTATTAGGGTCCAGGGTCTTCTAGGATCCAGGCCTGGACCAGTCCAGTCCTACCCGTGGGCCTATTTTCTGTCATTAGACTCGGGCCAATCCTGGAGCTCTTTCTAACCGGGCCCGTGTCTGGACGGTAATTTTTTGTGAAAATAATAATGATATTTTTTATTTTTTAGTGAAATCTTTAGAAATTTACTTTATTTATTATAAATTACAGAAAAATATTTTTTTAATCTACTTTTTTTTTCTTTATAGTGCTTCAAATTATGAATTTTTTCACTGACATTTTAAAATTTTATTTTGATTTTATTAACGTGAGGCAATATTAGGTTATTAAAGGTTTCGTAAAATAATAACTTTCCAAATTATTCGTATTGAACAAAACTGATTTGTCTTATAAATTTGTGAATAAAACTAAAATTTATTATTTTATAAATTATAATTTTAGAAAGTCTATATTTTTTTCTTTAAATTTCTAAAAATAATTAATGATTTTTTCTTTACTTTTATAAAAATGAAGTTCATAATTTTATAAAGTTTATAATATATTTAGTTAGTTTATAATTTTATAAATTAAACTAAATTAATTTAGACTAAATTAATAAATCCAAATTTAAGCATACCTATCCCAAGGTCATTAATTTCCAAACTTTTCACTAAAAATCTATTTTTTTTTTTAAATATTTTTAAGGTTTCATAAAATAATATTTTTGCAAATTATCGGTATGTAGGTGTTAAACTAAATTGATTTGTCTTATAAATTTGTGAATTAAACTAAAATTTATTATTTTATAAATTATAATTTTACGAAGTTCCTATTTTTGTCTTTAAATTTATAAAAAATAAATAATAACTTTTTGTTTACTTTTATAAAAATGAAGTTTATAATTTTATAAAGTTTATAATTTTATAAAGTTTATAATTTATTTCGTTAGTTTATAATTTTATAAATTAAACTAAATTAATTTAAACTAATTTACCATGTCCAAATTTAAACTTACCTATCCTAAGGTCATTAATTTCAAAATTTTCTCTAAAAATCTTTTTTTTTTTTTTTTTTTTTTTTTTTTTTTTTTTTTTAATTATTCAGTTTAACAGAACCGTACACAAAAGCTCTCAGCAAAGATTAAATATAATAATTTAATTTATCATAAAATTGTTTATACACATAAGTTTTTAAAATAAGAGTTAAAGAAAATTTACTTTAATAGCATGTAATAAATACGTCTACTTAAGATGGACTTAAGAATTACTTTTACTGGAACTGATAAATAGATCAACAGACAAATAATTTAAAAAAGTATATGTACTATTGCAAAAAATCCATCTAACTATGAAACCTTCAAGTTAAAATAAATAGCAACATTTGAGGGAACGAAGTGTCCGGTCATAGCGTGCGTAATGGTACAGCCCACCCATTTACTACACAGAAGTTTCCGCGTTCGAACAGCGTCGTGGCAAGTGTTGGTTATTTACTGAAAACTCGCACAGAAATGAAAGAAAAAATAAACAAGTTGGAAATTGTACGTCAAACGTTACAAACGAGGTGCGTTCGTACGCACGTTTTAGAATTAAATTCATGATATCCCGTGCGTAGAACGGGTTAAACAGCTAGTTAAGTATATATTTTATGACACTGTTCATACAAATATCTTAACTAGTTATATAAATATTCAGATATATATGTATCAGCTAGTTATATAAATATTCAGATCTTGATGATTTTTAATTCTGTGAAATGAATTATATCGTCTGCAGATTAATTTCTGTCATAAAATAAGTATCTCGGTCGCTTGACGATTAAACTTCGGAAGCTCCTATAACAAAAAAGCACCGATTTAAAAAAAAAAAATTCAAATTTCTTAATAAATATTTTTATTAATATCTCCTAAAGTTTTGATTCGATTTTAATAAAATTTTAAATGTCTCGACGAAATTCTGCAAAGATAATATATTTTAAATTGCAAACCATTTGGTTGGGTAGTTTTTACGTTGTTATATGCGGACAGACAGACAGACAGACGGACGGACAGACAGACAGACAGACAGACGGACGGACAGACGGACGGACCAAACGACGACTATAGGTGCTACGTATTTATATAATTACGAACGCACCTAAAAAGTGTTATGAAATGTTCCTTGAGTTTTTTTTTTTTTTTTTTTTTTTTTTTTTTTTTTTTTTTTTTGTCCTATAAAATTTATTTTAACGATATAAAATATCTAAAAAAATACGAAAGATATCTGTTCAAAAACGGAAATTTAAAAACGGATATTTCAGAAATCACGGAAAATTTCCTGGAATTTAAGGAATTTTTTTTTTCCCGTTAAAATACGGAAATAGTACTGGCGTCTCGATTGCCAGTACAATTTCCGTTTATTTCATGAAATTTTTTTTTACAGTGTAAAAATATATAATTATGCTAATTTCACTTTTCTATCAATTAACTATGTTCTTTTCTTTTTTATTCATATTCCACGTAGTACAAATGACACTTAGTAAGATTTCTTACCAGTCCAGAGAGAAATCTGAAAAGAATAAAAAAAAGTCGAGTGCTATGTAATCAACCTTTTATGTCTCACAAAATATAAAGCATAAATGAGATTTAATTATTCAAGATCGCAAAAAGTTCTCATGAAATGTCTTTCGGAGAATGAGATCAGAGGTTGTTTTTAAAGCTAGCCATTTGCTTAGGGGAATGCGAATAAAGAAGTTATAATATTTTATGCTTCTTTATATCTCTCTGAAGTAAAAGATTATTACAAGTATTAGGATTATCACAAGTGATAATCACTTGTTCCCCAAAGATAAAGGAACATTTGGGTGTCCAACGCTTCCGGAGCGACGATGACGTCAAAGAAGAAGTGAAACGCTTCCTCAGCGGGTTGGCAGCGAGTTCTACGACATTGGATACAGAAATTGGAGCACCGTCTACAAAAATGCGTAGAAAAAGATGGCGATTATGTAGAAAAATAGAAAAAACTTTCTTCTTTCCAACGATGTAAATTTCTATGAGAATAAACAATGTTGTCTATTTGTAAATTGGATGGGAACCTTATTTCTGGATCGACCCTCGTATATGTTCTTGTTTTGGATCAATGTACTTGTATGGATGGACTTTTTAACACCTGCCAACATAGTTGAAAAGTGTTTATGATTCCAGTTTGTCTGGCCATCTTTTCGCGCTCTAACTGTCGTAAATATACTTGGACTTTCACGATAATGATATATGTTATTGAATTCACTATTGAAGGTGAAATACGTAAGTTGTTATAGTTCGTTTACACGGACACATAAAAATATTCCGTTACATTATGGTTTTTGAGAGAAGCTTGCTTCCGATGCCTTTTCATGATGTTACTATCTTAAAACATAATGAAATTGATATGCATCATCGAGGTTCACTTTTTTTTTCTCGTTAGTGCAAATTATAAATTGCCGTAAATTTTGAAGAATTTTCTGTGCACGTGTAAACGTTAATTTGTATAAGATTTTAAAACATGTTTATAGTTATGGAAATAGTTGGAAAATGTTCCTGTCTTTATAATAAAAGATGGGTAGATATGGCTCTCTTTTGGTCCGCCGATTTCGTGGGTTTTTTTTTTTTCTCTTTTTATAAGATATTTTAATTGTTTATTATAATTTAGAAATCACATTTACTGCCTCTTTGATTATTATTGTTATTATTATTATTTATTTATTTATTGAAGATTGTTTATGTGTGCAATCAAAAATCAGAAACGCGTTTATTTAGGAAACTTTAATGTATTTCGACCTCTTTAATATATATTTGATTGGTTTTCGTAAGGAGTGCTCATAACACCATCCTGGTTTTCTGATATGCTTTACTTTGTTATTCAAATATTAGCATATGCAAAAACTACGATGGTGTTTTCAGCGCTTCTTATAAAAACAATTAAACTGATTTAAAAAGAGTCAAAATACAATAAGATTTGTTTTTACAACCTGTGTTTCAGATCTTATATAGAGAAAAATCAATGATTATAATGCGTAAATATACACAGTATTCAGATTACCGACAAACACAGAGTCGTTAGTAGACTTCAAGAGGAACAAAAATTGCAATAGGACATGGTGTCGCAAACCATTTATTTAGTCAAAAATACAGAGTATTCCACCCTAACCGAACTCGGGATTCCGTTAACATCTTTGAGAAAAATAAAGGTATTGTAATGGCACTGGAAAATGAGACTGGAAAATGCCGAGTATTGCAATTAATAATACTATACACTGCAAAAAATAAATTGTTGATTTTACGGTATAATACTAGCATCCCAACTGCCAGTATTATACCGTAAAAGCAACAATTTCTTTTTGCAGTGTATGAACTTAGCAGTTCATAATGGGGAGCTTCGTGTTTAAGCTGCTGGCGCGAATAATGGAAACGTCTAACACTTTTCTTGATGTTATCACATTCAGCACATAGAGAAGCATGTCTATTAAAAGTTTCATTGCAACATACTTTTTTTTTTTTCAAAGTTATCAACGGAAACTAGAGCTCGGTTACAGAGGAACACCTTGTATTTTTGCCTGAATAAGTTGTTTGCGACACCATGTTCCACTACAATTTTTGTTCTTCTTGATGTCCGCTAACAACCCTTTGAATTTGTCGACATATTATCTAAACACTTTGTAAATCCTGAATTTCATAAAAAAATTAAAAATCTTATTAAAAAAAAAGGAAAAATTTGACCCGTCGGAAGCAAAAACCAATGTTTATCTACCCATCTTCTTTAAGGAGTAAAACTATTTTCATTTGGATACGAGTTTTAATGTTACACATAAATACCATTTTATTGAAGTTTTTTATATAGTATGTTTTGACCCAAAAAAATGTAAATGTTTAAAAATATTCAACTATTTTACATGTTATTCAAAGCTTTTGCCATATTCTACAATATAATGCAGATAAAAAGTAAGAAATTTGAGCATTAAAAAAATCTTATCCGAAGGTTAGTCGGACAACTTAAATAAGATTTTTAAATTTAAAATTGTGTTTTACACTAGTCTTTTGTAATATTTTCCATGAGAAAATTCCGTTGCATGTCACTCTTATTTAACTATTTCATAGCAACATTATCAAATGTTTAAAATTTTATATTTTTAAAGGAAACAGCTTCATGTTGAATAAATTGCTTGCTCGTGAAAATAAATTCTTTAATTATAACTATTATAATTTTACACAATCATGTTTAAGGTCGGCCCTTTCGTTATTACCAGGAACACTAATGTTCAAACTATGCCCCTGCTAGAGCGTTACACAAGTTTTATTGATAAATTCGAATCTTTTTCGCCATAAAGCTCGATTATTCAGAGTTTAAATAATGGCAAATATTACTCACTTCTACATTCCATTAATATCGGAGCTTTCCATATTCTAAACGGCTATTAATAATGTGCCCCCTAGCCAAGCTTGTATTCTGCGTTTATCATTTCGCAAACTCCATAAAACTAGAATGCCGAGTCAAACATGCAGTTTCCTCTATCTTTCGTGTTTATTATTATCCAGAAAGTGCCTGCAAAATTGGCTTTTCACGTTCCGGTTATAACAGCGACTGCATTCTGTAGTACCCGGGCGCGACCAAATTATGTTTTGATGCCATTCCTGGTCATTATAATCCGTTCAGTCTCGGCCGGCAGTCCTTAATCACGCGCCGAACTGACCGGTACAGCTGCTGTTCCTAAATTCGAACACACCCACTCCTTCTCCCGCCGTACCGCGCCCTTGTAAGCAAGCGAGTGCGTAATCAAGTCCCGACAACATGACAACACACAGTTTGCCGTATATATTAGGAAACTTCCCAGGTACGGAGTATGTATATCAAATAACTGGGGGAAAAGTTGCCCTGCTGCAATCTGTAAAACCTCTTTTGCCACCGCAGCTGGCACTGAAGGCTGCTATTGGGACTCAAAGGGGGCAGGGGGGCTACTGCTGGTCAACTCAGGGGCGTGAGAGTAGTGCGTGGGTGGGGGGAGGGAAGTGACAGAGAATGATGAATGAGATCTTCATCGAACGGTCTGCATACAGCAGGTGGAAAAGGACTGCCCTTCCATATAATCCATATTCGCTCCCGCAACCGTCGACTAAATAGAGGCTGATAAACTGATGGTCGAATCAAAAGAGGAATTAGGAGAAGATTGAAGTGTCATAGGCGGAAGGAGATGTATACAATTTCTCTGGTCATCCCAATTACTTTATCGATATCGCATTCCATCTTAATCTAAACACGGTGATTTCTGAAATGCTTTGAGAGAACTCCAGATTTGCAGAGCTTGGAAGATTTAACCAGACAATAATGATATCGAGTGACAAGATATTACGGCTTAACTTCAAGGCCCGATCAAGTCAAAATCAGGCCTAGCGCCAGATTTCATTGGGGTCTCTTTTCTATTCTATCGCAATCAATTAAACATTTTTTATGAATATACATGAATACACAATAGAAAACGCTTATAACGAAGCTGAAGGGAGCTTACACCCAGAAAAAGAATTGATTAAAAATACAAAACATGTTTTGTTGAGTACATTGGTTGTTTTAGCAAAATTCAAGTAAAATTGAACCATTTTACTTGAATTGACAATTTTTTTTTTTGCTGACGATACAAAAAGTTTCTTTGGAATTGCAAAAAAAAATTTTTTTTTTGTTGATTCAAACAAAATTTCCATTGACCTATATTTAAACAAAAAGTTTTGTTGGGTCAGCCAAATTTTTGTTGATTCAACAAAACTTTTTTCTGGGTGTAAAAATTATTCGTTATTACAATTCGTTACAACCGATTCCCATAAAACATGCTGTGATTTTAAAAAGTTCGATTTATCCGATACTTCGATATAACAGGGGTCGCTATTATCCCAGTTATACTGTATTTAGGTAATTGCATCTTTTTCGTTTTTAACATCATCATACTCTAAAAACTCAAAATATTCATTATAATCAGTGCATGGTCAAAAATGGATTAAAATATTCAGCACATCTTCTAAAATAAAAGCGTAAGTCATGTGACTGTCCTCAACAGTTCCGGGATGGCCGTTTCACTTTTTCATATGCCAAGCGGCCATTTTTATTCAAAATTATTTTTTCGAATAAACTGCATTACATTTTAAGAAAGATCGTTCAAAATAAATTAATATTTGAGAGATGACTTGCGTTCAATTATGTATATATTCTGCAATAACTTCAGTCGAAAGATTCGCAGTTCAAATTCTCTATTCATAAAAGTAAACAAAAAAAAGATTGATTCGTCGTGAACATTTAAAATATTAAATCATGGAGGTAATCATTCGCAAAGCAAGTTCTCCGCGAATGAATTTTTGGACCGCCGCCTCGCGTCAAAAAAATAATTCGCACCAGTGAGACAATCAAAGTTTACCATAATTATGTGCTATACAACTCAACTTTCGGACCTTTTCTTGACGTAAATTGAACTCATGTAATAATATTTAATGAATCAGATTTTTAGCATTTTTAAAATCGCTAATACAGCTTTTATTTATCGCGTGTACAAATTAGAAATGATACTTTGATTTTGAAATCAAATGTTTTGATTTATGATATTATTTCTTATTTATTTATTTATTTTCTCTTTTAAATGAAAAGTGTGAAGTATTTTAAATTTATGTAATATAAGCATTTTAGATTAAAGTTAAGTATTTTAAATGAAATGAGTGACAGGTTTATAATTTAAAATTAAATTAATTGTAGTATGAATGACGGTGATGGGAACGATATTTGGCGAATTATCATCTGCTCCCGGCTAACAAAAATACTCATAATTAAAAAAAAGAATAAAAATAAATAAATGATAGTTTGTTGTAAATAAATATTGATATACATATCAAAAATAATTTATAGAATTAAAATAAAAAATAAAAGTAAATAAACAACAATTTCCATAACAAAGTTTTCGCCAAATTGGCGGGGGAGGGGGGGGGGGAATCGCGCCAACGTGCGTATGTGACATTTGTGCCCAAAAAATATGCGAAATGCTACCATGATCGCAAAAGTTCATGATTTGTCTATTAGAATCTTCCGATTTGGCGAAGGATTAAGGGAAAATTAAATTATGAATAAATGTAACGTGTTGCAATGTTTAACATACATTTAAGGGAGACCAAACTGGTCGCCAGTGGCGGCTAGTCTCTATAATAAAACTGTAAGTCATGTGACTATCCTCAACAGTTCCGGGATGCCGCATCGCTTTTTCATATGCCAAGCGGCCATTTTTATTCAAAATTATTTTTTCGAATAAACTGCATAAAAGTTACATTTTAAGAAAGATCGTTCAAAATAAATTAATATTTGAGAGATGACTTGCGTTCAATTATGTATATATTCTGCAATAACTTCAGTCGAAAGATTCGCAGTTCAAATTCTCTATTCATAAAAGTAAACAAAAAAAAGATTGATTCGTCGTGAACATTTAAAATATTAAATCATGGAGGTAATCATTCGCAAAGCAAGTTCTCCGCGAATGAATTTTTGGACCGCTGCCTCGCGTCAAAAAAATAATTCGCACCAGTGAGACAATCAAAGTTTACCATAATTATGTGCTATACAACTCAACTTTCGGACCTTTTCTTGACGTAAATTGAACTCATGTAATAATATTTAATGAATCAGATTTTTAGCATTTTTAAAATCGCTAATACAGCTTTTATTTATCGCGTGTACAAATTAGAAATGATACTTTGATTTTGAAATTAAATATTTTGATTTATGATATTATTTCTTATTTATTTATTTATTTTCTCTTTTAAATGAAAAGTGTGAAGTATTTTAAATTTATGTAATATAAGCATTTTAGATTAAAGTTAAGTATTTTAAATGAAATGAGTGACAGGTTTATAATTTAAAATTAAATTAATTGTAGTATGAATGACGGTGATGGGAACGATATTTGGCGAATTATCATCTGCTCCCGGCTAACAAAAATACTCATAATTAAAAAAAAGAATAAAAATAAATAAATGATAGTTTGTTGTAAATAAATATTGATATACATATCAAAAATAATTTATAGAATTAAAATAAAAAATAAAAGTAAATAAACAACAATTTCCATAACAAAGTTTTCGCCAAATTGGCGGGGGAGGGGGGGGGGAATCGCGCCAACGTGCGTATGTGACATTTGTGCCCAAAAAATATGCGAAATGCTACCATGATCGCAAAAGTTCATGATTTGTCTATTAGAATCTTCCGATTTGGCGAAGGATTAAGGGAAAATTAAATTATGAATAAATGTAACGTGTTGCAATGTTTAACATACATTTAAGGGAGACCAAACTGGTCGCCAGTGGCGGCTAGTATAATATAATAATGGAGTAAGATGCAAAATAACTGATACTTAGCAGAGAAGATATATCACAAACGCTTATATAACAGATAATACTTCAGTATATTGGGCGAAAAGCAATATTACTTTAGCAACATTAGGAAAATTACTTTAGAAACACACAGAAGAAAATGTTCTTCTTTTTTTGCTTGACGCAAATACATATTACATTAATTTCAATTATGCAGATATGATTTTAATAATTGTGTATGTTATCGAGATACATGCATACTCTAAAAAAGAAATAAATAAAATAAAATAAATTGCATTGACAGGTGTGACAAGTAACAGGAGTGGAAAATAAGTAAACTTTTGGAGTAATATTGGGTGAAATTTATTTTAATTTGCTTTTAGAAGTTGCAAGACAAGAAAAAACATTTATAAGGTTTTTAATTAAACAATTTAAATTTTAGAAAAAACGCATACTAAGTTTGGGGGACCCGAGGACCCACAATTTCAAGCACTGACAGAGGGTCCAAGTGAGCCCCTAAACTAAATTATGGTCGAGAGCCTCCTTCTTAAAGTACGGTCGGGAGTACCCCCCCCCCCCCCCCATGAGATTAAAGTACGGGCCTTGCTTATCTTTTTCCATTTTATTTGTTATGTGTTTTTCAATGAACTTTTACGCCAGAACATATATAGTTTTCTTTAGCATATTATAAGAATATCACGCAATAAATTCTAAATAACTGTTTATTGTCCCTATTTATTTATTTATTTATTTAGTATAACATAGAAACACATATTTTAATTGGCAGTATCTGCTTAACTCCATTATGTTTTGAAAATATTGAAAAAATAAAAATTATTTTAGCAACACAAGCGCATGCTCCATAGAACGTGTGTTAATGTTTCTAACACAGAAACAGTAACACATGTAAATATTTTTCACTTCTTACACTCCTTTATTAAACTCTTATAATTTGTAATTTATTACTTATAATTTATTACTTGAATTTTGTATGTAAAGATGAAATTTTGTAATCAATTTTTCACCCACTTCTTGATAGGCTAAAATTATAAAAAATATGTTCACAGATGTGTTTCCGATTACAATACAACATTTTAATATTTTCAGAGCTTAATTATAAATTAATAAATTAGTTTCAAGACATTTTTACGCTAGCAATGCCCAGGCGATAAATCGCCAAATATTCTTTATGGCTACAATTCTACACGAGTTACAACAACAACGGATTTAATGATGCGCCAAATCACGCTCTCAAAAATAGGCTAACTGCGGCTGTGAAACTCCAACAACGTAATATTTTATACACTAAAATGTAGAAAATCTAAATAAAAAATAAAAAGTGCAACATATATATTTTGTAGAATGCGCTGTAATAAAGTAATAGTTTAATAGTAATTAAATTATGAGTATACGTTGAGAAATCAATTTGGAAATCCTAAAAAGAAAATTATGTTTCAGTTTTAAATAATGTTTCACTTTTTTTTCTGTTGCCATATCTTAAAAAAGAAACAAAGCAAAAATTATATACTTTTTAATAAATTTATAGTTTACGCTTTCTAACCAAGTGTAAAAAAAAAAAAAAAAAAGATTTGAATTTTCCATAATCTGAGTTCCGTGCCCACGAGAAATAAATGTATTGTGAGAAAAAAACATGAATTGCAGTCATGAAATTAGGCATGATTATCAAAATAAACATTGAATGCTTATTTAAAAAAAAAAGGTGTTTATTTAAAAAAAAAAAAAAAAAAAACTATATTTCAACTTTTATACTGGTATTATCTTTCTGACCTTTCTTTTTGTATTAGGGTAGATTAAATGAAAACGGAACAGGAGCCACACAGCAAAAAAAAAAAAAAAAAATGTTGATTTTACAGGCGAAGTAGCGTATTACTGCTTATTTTAGTGTTTAATACTGTTAATTTTACGGTATAATACTGGCAGCTGCGGTGCCAGTATTATACTGTAAAGTCAACACTTTTTTTGTGCAGTGCACATTATGAAATGACATGGTTTATTTCAGACACATCCTCCAAATCTACACAAGAACTTGTCCTATTGTTTCACCAAATAGTGAATACCTTGCTCACCTTTGGCTAAAATCGGAACCAGTTTCGAACATTGTCCATAATTTCGCTGTCCGAGTAGAAACGGCGACCCTTCAATGACTTTTTCAGCGGACCGAAAATTGGATAGCCCATGCCTAAAGATCCGGGCTATAAGATGGGCATTCCAAGACTGACCACCAAAACTTCGCCAGTTTCCCTCGTGGAACTACTTGTGTCCATCTTGCACACGAGTCAATGACTGTGCATGTTCTCCGTATACTGCCTTTATTCACCAGTGCTCTTCGCGAAATCTAACTTTTTCTATCACTAGATAACAAATGATACTCGGTTGCTGTTTTTTTACTCGCAAACATTCCGCAAACACAGATGAATAAAAACAACCGATTGCCTGACGGACGAAACTGTTGGCCGATCGCCAGAGCATATCACGTGCTTCTGCGTGACTACCTAGGGCAAGTTCATTTTCTCAGTAGGAGTTGCCTTCCTTAACCCACTCTATCCTGTACACAAAGTTCACCACACTCATACAAAAATAAACCAAATTATAATCACTGTTTCGTTTTCATTTGATCCCCCCTTATATATTATTAGGAAGATTTATTTATTTTATATATATATATATATATATATTCCGTATATACTCGTGTATAAGTCGACCCCCCCCCCCCCCATTTTTATGCAAAATTTTGGAAAAAATTGAATTTTCGTGTATAAGTCGAACCACATTTCTGGTAGTATGTTGAAAAATAATTTTTAATCGAGGATTAAAAAAAATAATAATAAATTTTCATTAAATTAGTAACCTTTTTTTTATTATTTTTTTACGTTTTTAGTCAGACTTCTTTTTTTTTTAATTCAACATTTTAAAATTGTATAATTATGTAAAACTGAAGAAGCTTAAACTATTTTGAAAGCTATTCACATCAATTTCATGATTACTTACTTTTTTTTTTTTTTTTTTTTTTTTGAGAAATCTATTCAAGCTTTATTTACAAGGGTAAACAACTTCTTAAACTGCTAAAATATAGTACTTCTTTGTATTGTAGGACTTTTAGGAGAGAAATCTAGAAGCATTCTCTCTAGAACTCTTTTTAAAAAGGGGCTTAAAATGTTGAAAGGAATAATGCCCTGTATTGAAGGGAATTCTATCCCAAGAGAAAATGAGTGCAGAACAATTACAGAGACATTATTGTTGAGCTTTTTTTTTTTTTTTTTTTTTTTTTTTTTTTTTAAATCAATCACCATTGTCCGCTTTTATCTGTCTGTCCAACCTAGACCCATATGTGATTAATTAAGATTATCTGCGACACCGGTATTTCACTCCGCTATTTTTTTTTTTTTTTTTTTTTTTTTTTTTTTTTTTTTTTTTTACTTACTTGTGTATAAGTCGACTTGTGTTACTTGTGTATAAGATTTTCAGCTCCCAAATTTTGTCTAAAATTCTTCGGCTTATACAGGAGTATATACAGTAAATAAAATTTTACAATAACTCCCTGGTAAACTTATTCTGGTTCAAAGCACTTTTCTAAGTTGGATTTTACATATCACACAAACATCGTATCCCAAAGCTTGAATATTAATCTTATAATTTTTTATGGTCGTGAAACTTGAGAGATATTTTAAATCTAAATTCTCTCTTTTTCATTTCCAATGCGTCTGAGTATATTATTAAAAGATGATATTTCAGAAATTTATTCATGCTTTTTATAAAAACAAAATAACTTCTTTATGTTATTTATTACTGCTATTCATAACATTTGAATTTTTAACGGCATTTATCAAACAGTTTTAGCGATATAAGTTTCTTTTATTATTATTCGAAATAATCCTTATTGCCCCTCTTTTTGGGTAATTTATTTATTTTTAAATTGCTCATGTAGAAACATTTTATAAAAATTAGCGAGTCCAACTTAGTTTTTTTTTTTTTTTTTTTTTTTTTGTCAATTTCAGATAAATTACTAATTCTCTAATGTATTTTAAGTCACTAGAATACCAAGTTATTATCTCAGAAACACTTTTTTTCTCATTAAAGAAATAAAACTAATGACTTTTCTATCCTATATGGATTTAAATTCTGTTTACCTTTCAATAGAAAAGATCATTAAATGCATTTCTGTGATATTAGACCACAACTTTCACCCAGCAATAGTTCCAAAATTAGCAAAAAAAATTAAAAAATGCAACGCTTTTCAATTCAATTAATTCTTTATAATACATGGGGAATCATTATTTGCATAGAAAACCCATTTCTTGATTATGTCTCTCTTCAAAAAACATAGCAATCTTTTTACTAGGTTCTTCATTTCAATTGCCTTGAGCATAGGTGATTGTATCTTTTTGCAAATAAACAAGAGAATAACTGCAGAAATACATTTTAATGGTGGTGATGAAAAAAAATATATAAAAAGAATAATGTTTCTAAGAGAATCTTGACTAAGTCTTTAATTAATATTTATCTCTCCATTTTAATGATCTGGGCAAATAAACTCCCTAATTATATTCAAAAATTTGAGGAGGAAAAAATTATGAAATCTTGAGACATTAAGAATTCTGATAGGGAAGGAAGTTTTTCTCAATTAAATTCATATCAGTTGTCTCTTCATTTGGTCCTCAGGAAAACATCTATTTGCGTCAAAAAGACATAAAGCTAATCAGTGTTTGAGGGAATTTAATTATTATTAGGAGCAATAAGATTGGTTCATTTTGCTCAGTTGAAAAAAAAATAAGGAGAAAAAATTGTTAATAGCCATTGAGTGCGTTTAGATTTATGAGAAGAATATGCAGTTTTTAATTGATTAAGTTCTTCATAAAACGTATTTCTCATTATTTCTCAGTTTTTCTATGATAATAATTGAAAATAATATTAAGGTGTTTATGTAATTTGTTTGAAGAAGTTTTATTTAAATTTTTATATCGATTTGAATTTTTTGGTAGAAAGATTTCATTTTGTTTAATGGTAAATCTGTTTAATGATAAAAATTGTGACAGTAAATATACCTCAAAAATATATTCTGATATTTAATATTCTTCAATATAACTTTAAGAGCTAAAGCGAGGGAGTTTATTTGCTGTCGTAATGCCTGGACCTCAGAATACAGTGTTGTAACGAGCGCTATCTGGGTAAGTTATGTATGTGTCATCTTAATAACGCACACTTTCATTGAAAAGTTAGGTTATAATAATAAATACCTAATAACAGAAATAACTTTTCTTATGTGTGTTTTTTCATCGCCTAATATTTATTTATTTATGTAGTATATGATGTATCGACCACTCTGATCACAAGAGTAGGCGAGGTTTTGAATGAGAACGTAAGTTTTTGGACACTAATTGTCCATGTGCGTAAAAGTTGATCAAGACTATCTTTCTTTAACTTTCAACGGATGACTGTGAAACCCTCGGAACTTGCGAGTTTCTGCTTTTCGTCGATATTTACGTAAATTTTCACAACTGGTCAATCGATGTATGAGTATTTAAGCTTTGGAATGCATTGGAAAATTGGAAAGTTTCTCTTCCATGAGAGTGAAGTTAGATCCGGCAACTGAACTCATCTATCTGAATTGAAAAGGAGTATAAACGGTTGCCAAGAGTAATTTACGATATTTCCTGCTAATTAATAAAGTAAATTTTGGTTACTCACGGAGTGCCACTTTCAATAGTAGACTAGGCGAACATCTTGCCATCAGTGTTCAACTAGATTGTATAGTGGAGATTGGATTTTTGCTGAAGGCATCTTGACTTGCGGTGTCTTCAAAGCTGTAAGTTACGTTTCGAGTTCCTTATAATTTATACTGAAATTGTATTTTGTTGATCGAAGTTTTGGGGGGCTGATTCTTTTGGTTATAAGGAAAATTTAGTGGTGTCTCTTTCTCAAAACCCTTGCCCGATTAAGTTTTTAATAAACTTGACTTTTGAATTTTACACCTTGTGCTCTCTCTCACGCTGACTAGCCTGGTTCACTCTCACTAATAGCAAATGGCTGTTACAAGTATATGAGAAAATTTAATACAATCGCACCACATAATGAGTGTAAAGCAAAAAATAATATGAACAATAAGATTGATTCATTTTGCGCAGTCTTAAAAGGAGAAAAAGGAGAAAAGAATATTAATAACCATTGGGCAAGATTGTTTTTAATTGATTAAGTCTTAATAAATTGCATTTATTATAATTTATCTTAATTTATTCACATACTTCCGTTATTTTTTGCTCTATGAGGATAATAAATATAAAGCTGGAAATATGGAAAAAATAGCTCATTTCAAATAAGTTATTTCATTTAAACTGTTACATCAATCTGAATTTCTCAGTATAACGGTTTCTTTTTGTTTAATGATAATTTTTAATATTTTAGACTTAATTCATTGAATTTTATGCTTCTAGATCAAACGATTAAAAGCCTTTATACTCCAAACTATAAATTAAAAAAAAAAAATCCATCACTATATTTCCCTTTCTTATAATATCTGAAGATGGATTAGACAATTTATATAATAATAATAATAATAACAATATGAAAATTTCGCTCATTAAAACTAACTTATTAAATTGGTAGTTATAAGCATTTTGGGGAAGCACTTCCAAAAAGTACTTAGAGTAAATAACAATCAATATATATTTTTTAATATCTCAATTTTTATAAAATAATAAAAATAATTTGAAAAATATTTAGCTTCGTAAAATTGGCGGTGTATTTTTAACATTTTATATTCTACATTCCACATTAATACAAAATATATAATATTTATGTTAATGACGCATTAAATAAATTTTATATCAAATTTTCTTTAACTTGCCATCCGGGAACTGAAAGGTTAATTATTAGTTGTTACTTTTTTAACCAACGTTCAATATATCTTAAAATAATGTTGTTGTTTTTTAATTACTTTATTTACAACTGGTTGCACACTGAATGAATGTTTAGATTTTACTACTTTAACATCTCAGTTTATGAAGGAAATTATAGTAAAACGACAATTTCAAATTACTATATATATTCATAATATAGCAATTATTTTATTCCCAAAATTACCGATTTTAATTATTATACACGATTACTGCTATACAGTTTTGATTATTTCAAGATGACGTTCAACTATGCATGTTATGAATCAGAATGTACTGATAAATACTGTATTTTTTTTAAAGCGTTCATATTGATTGTGTTATTTTAGTCATTTATAACAGCAAATCTATTAGAGCACCATTTCTACATTTCTTATTTATAAGACTTTATGCGTCATTTCATTAGTTGTCCCCATTCTTTCTTATTCATTTTAATGCAACTGTACTTCGTTCATCATTTATATACACTACTTTTTGTTTAGATTAAATAAAAAAAGTTAAATTATGCTGCTTTTTTTTTACGGTTATAATTTAGTTATTGAATAAAAACTTTTAGAATAAAAAATAAATAATAAAAGTTTTAGAATAAAAAATAAATAATAAAAGTTTTAGAATAAAAAATAAATAATAAAAATAAAATATTTTCTCTGTGTTGTATTTATCATCTCCATTCACTGTAGAGAAACTCATTACACTGCAAAAAATAATTGTTGATTTTACAGTATAAAACTGGCATCCCAGCTGCCAGTATTATATCGTAAAATTAACAGTATTAAACAGTAAGATAAGCAGTAATATGCTACCGCGCATACGCGGTAGCGCATTGTGGCGATTTTTTTTTTTTTTGTGTAGCGCATTGTGGCGATTAATACATCGGACACACAATACCTTTAATTCATTGCTCTCATTGAACTTTCGGAACCGATTTCGAAAGTGAAAGTGTCCTTAGAATAAAAGAAAAAAACTGCAAGCAAAATTGAAAACGAATGAAAGTAACAGGTTAGACACCGACCTCAGATATCTTATTTATAAAATAATAATAATAATAATAATAAAATAACTTGAAAGTATTAAAATACAAACGAAAAATTTAAAAAGAACGCTGCCATTGTTTTAACATTAGCTTGCTAATGTCTTCGCTTTATTAGCCAAGGTTTTTAAAGAAAAAGTACTAAGTTTCTAAAAATATTTTTTTGCATAAGTAAATCTACAGTACTGATTACATCATCGAAAGTTTATTATCAAGACGATTTCATTCAAGAGAATGAAGATAATTTGATGAAAACGAAAATAAGAAAATAGAAGGAAAAGAAAAAAATAGAAATTTTAGAACTAAATCAGCAAAATACTTTTCCATGATAATGCAATTTAATGTAGTTCAACGAATAAATGTGATATCAAAAGTATTCTAACAACGAATAACATAAATCTGTAAGGAAAAAAAAACCAAATCACTGTTTAACTAAAATTATCTTCATCTTAAACAATTTAATGAACTTCTTCACATTCTTTTTTTTTTCAGCCTGGCATCCCTCAGCCGACGAGGCTCTCCGTTTGCCCTGATTGCCCTTAATTGCTTTCTTATTTTATGACGGCTGCCATTTCGAGAAGAAGAATCTTTTGCTTTTGCCAAACAGTTTTCTCGAATAGTTATTCTAGAAAATATGCCTCTAATTAAAATAGCCCCCAAATGAGCGCCAATTTTCGCTAATTGTCTTCAACTAATGAGCGACAAAAGCCATTGGAAAAGTTTGCTCTGTCTTTTGTCGCAGTTCTTTAGTTCCGTGGCCACCAGAGAATCCAAGATCCGGGTAGACTTTTACTGAAAACTTTGAATGGCAATTTAGACTTTGACAGTCGCTGTAGGGAGAAATGGGAAATGATATATTTTCTAGAAAAAATAAATCTTAAACTCTCGGAATTCGGTCGACGGAAAGCCAAATGACTCTTTTCACGCAGAAAAGTTTGAAGTTGCTGCATTCTAATTTACCGAAGCTTTCACAGTTCATAGTTTAAAAAAATATATATTATACGTAATGTCATAAACAGTACAGCTTAAATACCTTCGATACAGGCAGGACGCGACTATGACTTTCTTAGGTCCTGGGCATAGATTGACATTGAGAGCCCTCCTCATGTGTGTAATAATTTTCATGGACGTATTTCTAATATAACTTTTAAATCTATACTAATATTATAAAGCAATAACACTAGTGTGTTTGTTTGTTTGTAGGGGGTTTCGCGGGAACCACCGAGTCGATATTAAAAATAATGCCGCAAAATGCTGGTAATCATCTCAGTTCCAATATAGGCTACACTTTAACAAAAAAAAATCTGTAAAACATATCGATTTTTTCTGTAAAAATGTCAAAATCTACATTTTTTACAGGTAAACACTGTTTTTCCTTAAAACAGTTTTTTCTGTAAAAAAATACAATACTTTTTTGCCAAAATTACAGCTTTCTTTTACCGTGTATGTTTTCCAAAGAGGTGAAGGAGCAAAAAAACTTTCTAAAACTGTGATTAGTGTTGGGGCTAGAAACTTGAATATTGGTGTGGTGATTACTTTTAGGATGTAAATGCTCTCTAAGAACAGTTTCTAAAAAGTTCGAAATTTAAAAGGGTGAAATGAGCAGAAAACGTTCTAAAAACATTTTAATTTACGATTTATTTGGAACCGTTAAAGTTAAAAACTTGAAATTTGACTTGGCTGCTACTTTTAAGGAGTAAATACTCTCAAAAGAACAATTTCTAAAAAAAAATCGAAATGTAAATGCGTGCAGGAAATTAAAAAAAAAAACATTCCAAAAATCCGATTTCTGGAATATTGCTGCGGCTAAAAAGTCGATATTTCGCATTGTGGTTACTTTTGAGATTTAATGTTATCTACGAATTGTTTCTAAAAAATTCGAAATTAAAAAAATGAAATAAGCAGAAAACGCTGTAAAAACATTCTAAATTACGATTTATTGTGAAATGCTAAGACTAAAAACTTGAAATTTGACACGGTTGGTTACTTTTAAGACTTAAAACTAGCAACAGAATAATTTCTAAAAAAATTGAAATGTAAAAGAGTAGGAGCAGATAATTACAAGTGGGTAAGTGTGATCGAAGATCGCACAAAGTGTATCGTTTAATATTCCTTTCAAAACACTTTATCCTTCCTTTAATAAATCCAAATAAATTTCACCCCCCCTCCCCCCCCCAAAAAAAGTCATGCTTTTTATAAAGTAAAGATTTACCGGTCTATTTTTCTCGTTTTTTCGAAAATCTGAACCAGTCGAATAGCGGGCGCAGCCCGCTAATCATATTCTGTCATAATAATATCTGCCCTGTGGAATAAATGTGATATTTAAAAAAAAAAAAAATCAATTTCTGTGATACGACTGGGATTAAAAACTTGAAATTTTGCATGGTGGTTAGTTTTAAGATAAAAACGCTCTTTAAGAACGGTTTCTTTTTAGAAACTAAAATAAAAGGTGAAATGAGCGAAAATGTTCTGAAAACATTCCAAATTACGATTCATTTGAAATTATTAGGGCTAGAAAATTGAAATGTATAATAAAGCTAGATTTATTTTCCGCCGAATAATCTGAAGACCTTATACAATTTAAATGCAGCACAACAGGTTGCTTATACGCAGTGTAATCCTAATTAGACATTTTCAATGCCATCATAAAAAAAGAAATTTTTTTTTGTAATTATAGAATGTCAGATTTATGTAAATAAACACTAGAAGTATGCAGTGACAGGATACATTGTTAACAACACTGAAACTAGAGTAAATGCATTTTAGGTTCTACTTTTAGTGAGCTTTTAATACACATGAAGTTTGTGCCAGCTTAATAAGTTGCAAAAATTATCGTACTTTTGAAGGAAAAAAAAATTAGGATAGTATTCCCATCTTGCTTTTGTACAAACATCAAACTGTACAAATAATGAAACTCTGTGCCTCTTGTGTTCATGCATAATATGATCCTGGTTATTACATTCAATATTAATTTAAAAAAAATATCAGTATCTAATGGATTGAAGATCCACTGTCAACTAATTGCTAATTTTACAGAGGGTGTTCGCACATTTTTTAGACGATTTTGACGCGTTTTTTTGTAACGTTTAAAATATGAATATTGCTTTCTGAAATAATCTATATGATAATTTTGTTTCTTGATTCTAATTCTGCGTAATGCTTTCGAGAGTAGAAGGTTTTTTGTAAAATTTACGGGGTTATTGCTTCCCATGCCTGTTTAAAAACTTTCCAGATTCGATCAATCGTGGTGGTTTTGCGCTTTGAAAGAGCTCTTTTCAGCAGACCAAATGCACAATAAACCATAAGGGAAACGTCAGGTGACTTCTTAGGAATATGTTGAAAGGTATAAATGCAATACCTGTGTAAGTTTTTAATGTTTTCAACGAATACAGCGGTAGTTTTTGAAGTATGAATGGTAGCTTTGCTTTTATGCAGGTTCACCCTTTAAAAGTTGTTGAAATAAAGAAAATAGCATTTTTTCTGTAAATATCGGATGTAACACATTCTCTTAATAATATAATGAATTGATTGCAGCATTTTTGTCCAATATTTTTATTTTTATTTTCCCATTGTAAAATAAATTTGCGACAGTCATAAATCCTTACCTGAAACTTCGTTTTCAGCCTTGAAATGGGCTCTTTTTTTCCCTGTTTTTTTTCCACCAGGTATCTTTTTACTATGTATACGTACTGATTTTGGGGATAGCACTTTCCAATCAATAGTTATGTTTATTTCGCACTAAAAAGTTTTTATATTATGCGCTTTGCAATCATTTTAGACAATCAAATTAGCATACTTCTGTTCGGGGAAAAAAAAAAAAAAAAAAAAAAAAAAACGCATCTTCCCATTTACAGCTTTTTTGCATGCGCAATCTTGAAATAACAATAAATTTGAAAGTATCAGACGATAATATAAATTACACATAATAAGTTGTTGCCAGAATTTTTTCCTCTAAAATAATTCCATTTTTTAAAATCATTTATCAAATTTGTCTAAAAAATGTGCGAACAGCCTCTGTAATAATCAGTTGAAGATAAATATCACGGTCCGGTTTGAAAACGCAATAAGCATCTTTACGAAAATCCAATTAAAGTTGCAAAAACGGAACAAAAGAATTATATAACTGGCTATAGGGGAACCAATACAAAAACTAGTGCACGAGATCCTCTTTACAATCTGTTATCTTTAAACATCTGAGAAAAACTTCTTTGTTGCATTTTTGTATTCATATTGGTGACCACACGCTTACTGCACTATATCAAAATCCACCTGCAATTATACATTGTTATCTTAAATATGGCTATTTAGTTCCTCGCGGTTATTAAACCAAAATTCATTTATTTCTTAATTCTAACTTTATTAATGCAAAATTATTCATCATTAGCTTCTGGATAACGATAGGCTATAGTAAACTGCAAAGTTGTAATAGATGTGTAGAGAGTGTGAAACTGGTAAAATATTATTATACCGAGTTTTCGGATATCTTCATCAAACCATTCATAAATGTCCACAAGAAAGGGCTGAGGCACGAAACCTGTGGACATCCGCGAGAAAACCAGTGTATTTTCTTCGGATTGCCAGTTGGGGTAAGCACCACGATTCGTTAAAAATGAAAGGATAATATTTTGGTATGATTGGTCTATGGACAAATTTTGCAACTCTTGTTGGATAGTTGCCCAATGAAGATTATCAAAAGCGTTGCTGAAGTCCAATGACATCAGAGAGATATATTTATTTTCTTCAGTTAGGATGTCTATGTGCGAGAAAACTTATGGTAATACTGTCTCGGTGGATTTTCCCTCTATAAATCCCTGTTATGAGTTGAATTGTTTTAGTGGGGTGTTTAGAGAATGATTAATACGTTTAAGAATTAGCTTTTCGTACACTTTTCCTGAGATTAGGAAGAGCGTAATCGGTCTGTATGAGGAATATTCTGTTGGAGGTTTATTATCCTTTAAAAAATAGACTATTTCACCTATTTTCCATGGGTCTGGAAAGTAGTTCAGCTTCAATAATGAATTATGAGCAGGGATGACCGAGCTATGCTCGGTCAAAATTAAATTTGAGTTCAAATATCATGACCCATGACCAAAATGACCCACTAATTGAATTTTCTCGAACATGTGACTTAGCCCAACAGTCTTCTCGTGCCCGAAAGCCATAGGATGCAAAATTTAGTGTAAATAGTCTGAGCCGTTTTTAAGATAAAAGAGCTTGACCCATAATGACCCATGACCAAAATGACCCACTAATCGAAATTTCTGGAACGTGTGACCTAGCCTAATAGTCTTCTCGTTCCCTAAACCTGTAGGATGCTAAATTTATTTCAAATCCTCTGAACCGTTTTTAAGATAAAATAACTTGACCCATAATGACCCATGACCAAAATGACCCACTAATTGAATTTTCTGGAACATGTGATCTAGCCTAACAGTTTTCTCGTGTCCAAAAACCGTAGGATGCAAAATTTAGTGAAATAGTCTGAACCGTTTTTAAGATAAAATAGCTTGACCCATAATGACCCATGGTCAAAATGACCCACTAATTGAAATTTCTCGAACTTGTGACCTAGCCCAACAGTCTTTTCGTGCCCGAAAACCATAGAATGGAAAATTTAATGTAAATAGTCTGAATCGTTTTTAAGATAAAATAGCTTGACCCATAATGACCCATGGCCAAAATGACCCACTAATTGAAATTTCTCGAACTTGTGACCTAGCCCAACAGTCTGTTAGTGCCCGAAAACCATAGGATGAAAAATTTAGTGTAAATAGTCTGAGCCGCTTTTTAGATAAATTAGCTTGACCCACAATGGCCCAGAAATGACCCACTAATCGAATTTTCTCGGACATGTGACCTAGCCCAATGATTTTCTTGTGCCCGAAACTCGTAGGATACAAAATTTAATCAAAATCATTAGAGCCGTTTTTTAGATAAAATTAATTTGACCCGCGTTGACCCAAAAATGACACACTAATCAAAAGTTCCCGAATATGTGACCCAGCCCAATAGTCTTCTCGTACCCGAAAATGGTCGGATACAAAATTTCGTCAAAATCGTTTGAACCGTTTTTTAGATACAATTAGCTTGACCATGACCCAAAATGACCCACTAATCGAATTTTCTCGAACATGTGACCAAGCTCAATGGTTTTCTGGTGCCCCAAAATGGTAGGATACAAAATTTCGTCAAAATCGTTTGAGCTGTTTTTGAGATAAAATTTGCATATATATATATATATATATGTAACCACACACAAGATTTGCTCGTATTAGAATATATGATACATATCAAGTAAGTGGTTGATTATTTTTTTAAATAGGTTCCTTACGATGTAATGGTCTATATCGTCGTTTCCCGGCGCCTTTGCTTTCTGAAAGGAGTATAGCGCTAATCTCAATTAGCGATAATACAATAATCCTGGAGTGTAAATTTAGGAGCTATTGGGACTGGAATGAAATGTTGAGAATCTGTGGTTTATTTGAGGGATCAAATATTTGTTCTGTTAATTCCTGGTAGAAGATATGTTTTGTTTGAGTTGTTGAAAAGGAAGTTTGAGAGTGAATAGCATTCTGTTTGAAGAATTCTCAAATGCAATTTTCTTCAGCTTTCCATATTTTTCTCTTTCTCTACTACAGAATTTTAACCATGCTTCCCTTTTGGCGGCTTGAATATTTTTTCCTGTAGATTTTTTCCTTCCTCTTTCGCTTTTATATTTACTATGGTAGTCTTGCGTTGGGTCTTGGATCTTCGACCTGTGTCTCAGAGCTCAAACATTGTTACGTTGTTTACGGAGATCATTGGTCCACCATGTGAGTTTTGGCGTATAAGTACTTTTCCTTTTTTTTTTTAAAGTATTTTTTGCATAGGTCTTGGATTAATTTCAAAAAGAGATCATAGCGATTATCAAAGTCCCCTGTGGTGTTTATCTGTTTAAAGTGAAAATCATATTCTTCTATTTTCTTGAAAAAGTCTACGTTTGTCTAAGTAAACAAAGGCAAAGCCAAACCGGGCAGGGTGGCCTACCTTTCGGCTTAAGCTCAACTAGCCCCACCAAGAAGGCTTGTTTACTATGTGGCAAAGCCTTACAATATAATTATTAAAGTTGAGAGAAGACAATAAATACAATACAATACTAATAGCTCACTTATTGAACGATAAACAATTAATAAATACGATAAAGGCAAAAGAAATAATCATTGAATAAACACAAATCAAATACCACCATGAGATTAGAGTAATACTACTGAAACACAAATTCCAAAAATTCAAATTTTGATGATAAATAACTTAGATTTTTCGGAGGAATAAATTTTGGATAATTTACCAATTATACTGAGCAATACTAAATAATACTTTGTGATACTAAGCAATAATTATACTATGTAATATTGAAATACGAATTCTGATATTAAAAAATTCCGAAAATACAATTTACCAATTATACTGAGCAGTACTAAATAATACTATAATACTATGTGATACAGCAATAATACTACCATGTAATAACACTGTATGATGCTGAAGTAAATAATAATATTGGATAGAAGTAAGTACTAAATGAACAATAATGAATGAATAATAATACTAGAGTAAACAAACATAAAATATAAGAAAATTAAAATGTACAAGAAAATTCAACCCAGCTGGGATCAGACTTAATGCTTAAAAGACGTTAATATTAATACGTGAACAAAGTTAAAACAAATTGGAGAAGATACTAACTTAATATAAGATTTAAAGAAAATTACCTATGCTGTTGAAGGACCCAGCTGTGGAAAGGTATGTACTTACAGAATAACAAAAGGAAATATTTAAATGTAAACAAAATAGTTTCAATACAAAATAAATTTACAGAAAATTAAACTTATATAATAATAAATTATCAAATTGTATATGTACTTTTACACCTGTTACTGATTTTAAATTTCAATTTAGTCCTACTAAATCTTTCTGAATTCCTTATTTTTACAAATTTTATAGTCGGTTTAAGTTAAAACCGATTTAGTAAATTTTAGTAACTTGTTTTTGAAGAATAACTCCTCATCCTGAAGATTTCATATTGAAATACTTCACAATTATTGCTGGATACTGCATGAATGGTTGATATTGGTGTAAAATATTTTCCATGTGAATGGGAACTATTGTATCTTACACAATTTATACATTTATGGCAATCAGAATTGTGTTGAAGTTGACATTGTCTGTAGACATGGGAAAATGCATAGTGTGCACATCTTATAGGATTACTTTCAGAGTATTTATTTGCTACATGACCGTAGCGTTGGCATCGGAAGCACCTCTGTAAGTTAACATATTTCTTTACAATGCTAAATTTTAAATCATAATTAATTCTGCCAAATGTAAGTAAAATATTTGCAGAAGAAATGTCTGTTTCAATTATCTGGTTGTAATATTCGCCCTTGTTGATTTTCTTAACTAAATTAAGTTCTATATTACCTTTTAAGTGCTTTTTAAGGATAGATTTAAGTACTTATTCTGTTATTGATTGTGGAATTTTAAAGATAATTAAATTCCTTTGTTGAATTTTTAGTATGAATTTTCCTTTTATCTCTGAGTTAAGTAATTTTGTTTTGGGGTTATTATAATCTTCAATGGTGTTTAATTGAAGTTGCAGTTTTCCATTCGTCAGTTTCCTGCCAGTATAATATTTTAGTTCTTCCAATTCTAAGGATTTCAATTTATTTATTGCTTCTTCTGTTGGGAGAATTGTTTCTTTATCTTTTAGAAAGAAATTACAGAAAATTTTTGGAGTATTTTTATTATTATTTTGTCTTAGATCCTTTATTTATTGCTTCAAGTTATCCAATTGTTTATTAATTTTGCTAAATTTATTCCAGATTCCGTCTTCTATGCTGACTGTTGTGTTAACAAAGTATTAATAACTATTTGTTTCGATGAATTTTCCTCTTCAAATTCTCTTGATTTCTGTTCCATAAATTCAATATTTTTTTCTTTTTCTTTCAGTGATTCAGTCAGTTCCATTACTGCTATTATTTTTCATCTCTTAAGTCAGCCAATTCTTCATATTTTTCATCCAGTGCACTTTGTGTACAACCCTTCTCAAACTCAAAATTTTTTATACAGTCCGCTTTTTGATTTCTTAGACGCTCACAATAGTTCACTAATTCTTCACGATGGTTTTTTTCTAAATCTATTGCATCATCTTCTTTTATTTGTTCCGTTCTTTCACTCACTATTAATTCTAATTTTTCATTTTCTCGTTTTAATTGTGTTATTCGAAGTTGGAGTTCATCTATTAATTCTCTTTGTTTCTTTACATCATTTTTTTTATCTAGAGCTATTATTTATTCATATTTTAGTTCCTTTATAACTTTATCTTTTTCTGCTATTACTTTCTTCATATTTTGAACAACTATTGCCTTTTCTTTTTCTAATTGAGCATTATATTTATCTCTGTCATCTTCCATTATTTCTGCCATCGATTCATTATATTTGTTCGATTTATTTAATTCCAAAACACGTTCCTTTAATCATTTACAATATTTTAGTAAATCAACGTTATCAATATTGGTGCCATCTAGATTTAGTGAAGCCACTTTGTCAGGGTCTAATGATGCCACTTCAACTAACTTCAAATTCTTTTGGAAATATTATATCATCTTCTGTGACCATGTGCGTACTGGTGGAGGCTCCAGTTACATTATCTTTTGAGTTTGTCAAAACATTATTTAATTTTTCAGATGAATTTTTGCTTATTATTATTAACTTATTTTGTATTTCTTCTGTATTATTTTTCATTGGAATTTTCAAGTTGGAGTTGATTTCCAGACCCAGTTTCTGCTTCAAAACTGTAACTTCATCAATAGAGACCGTTGATGATAAGGAGTCTATATTTTGAGAAATTTGACTGGATTTTCTGTTCGTATCGAGTTGATCATTTACATCCATTCTTACATTTATTGATTTATTTTCGTTTGCTAGAAGGTTCTAAGTTATTTCTCAGTTTTTCTTCAAGTAATTTTATGACTTTGATGTTATTTGATGACTTTGATGTTCTTTGATGTTGTTTGTATTTTTCTGCAACTTTATTGTTGCCTTTTGTTCGTTGTCTGAGGTATTGAGTTAATTGTTGCAGTAAATGGATGATGTTTGTTTTCTCCTTTGTAGTTTGAAATCCTGTAATTTTTGTAATCCATTGATCACCTTTATCATTTTTTCAATGGCTTCCTCCCTGTTGTGCTCGTTTAATAAGTATTTTGAAAATATATTAATTTTTTTTCCATTATTCATTAATATTCTTAATAACAGTAGTAAATATTCGCCTGGTTGTTGAAGGAGGTTTTTATTGCGTTTCTTGGCGTGTTCTACATATTGATTTACTACTTTAAATACTGTCAGGGGCTTTCAGATAGCCTCATCATATGATTCCAATGGTGTCACTGACTGTATAGGAGTTGATGTGTGCTGAAGCTGCGCCATTGCCATTAGTCTATAATACGGTGGTCAATAATACTTAGAATAGTTATAGTTCCACAATATGGAATAATTCGTTTGTTTGCAATATATTATATTTTTATTAGATACTAGTAGCAAATAAAATAGAAAAACTCAATTAAATATTGATATTTAAACTTAATTTAGATTGAGAATAAAAGAAAGGAGCATCACTAGAGCTGTCCATATGTCTTTGAAGAAAAGGGGATATAGTATATTATTACAGCAAAAACCAGTAGCCGTAGCTACCAAAAATAATTGAGATAAAATAATTTTGATAATTAGGGGGACGTTTTTGATAAATTAAGTAAAATGAAATTTTTAATAAAAGGTATAGAAGAATAAATAGTCAAAACAATGAAGGGAGAAAAAGGACGTCATTCCTGTGCACACTGTTTTAAAAAATGCAATGTTACATAATAATAACAATACTAGAATTCAAATATTAAAGTAATTAAATAGAAGATTCAATGTATATATATTTACAAAATTGTTCCAAAATAATAAATATGAAGAAAACAAAATCAAAAATACTAAATTAAAATGTCATTTTACTTAGAAAATGCACCCAAAATGAGTTTAAATACACAGTAATTAAATATGTGAAGATGAACCGAAATAAAATGGAATTCACTTGTACAAATAATTAAATTTATGAAATTGAAAATATCTCTTGAAATGTACCAGTAAATAAATTTGCAGAGACAAGTAAATAAATATATGAAATGTAAAATGCACCCAAATAAAATGTACTGAAAAGTTATAAAAATGAAATAAAAAGTACTTGAAAAATGAGCTTTAAAATATGGCAAACCCCAAAGTAATAATAAAATCATGTGCATAAAAACAAAACCGCTAAATGCGTGCCACTAGAGAAAGAATAGCCAAAAGTATATAAAAAAAAGCTATTAGAATAAATATGAAAATAGTAACTTACCTGGGCGTACCTAAGTACCTAGAGTCCCAGCTGTACTTGGTATTATTTCATTTATTAGTCGTACCGGGAAAAATATTGACAAAGCTTAAGTGTAAAACCAAGTCATTGTGTAGAAGAAAGTTAAAAGATTGGGAGAAGAAATAATTAGATTTCACCAAAGGTAAGGCGGGAACGAAATAAGCGCAAATACAGCTAAAAGGAAAAATAGGGGAAAGAAGAAGAGAGGGGGGGGGGGGATAATACCTAATTAAAGAGGAAAGCAATTCTTCCCAATGCTATGAAACAAAAGAACTAGGAAAGAAAGTAGAAAAAATGTCCCGTTAGGGCGACATGGGGGAGGGGAACAATGCCAAAAGAAAGAGAGGACAAAAACCTAACGAAAGATATATAACATGACATAAAAAAAGAAAATAAAAGAAAGGGGGGGGGGCAGGGGGTACAAATTCCCCCAAATTGAAATAGTTGTCTAAGTAAACAATTTGGAAGCTTTCTAACTCAACTAAACTTTAACATACTATGTATACAAATCTATAGATCATATACAGGGCTGCACAAAAGAACTAGGATATTTTACTGACTACAGATAGCCATTGCTGAAATTGTTATTCCAACTGTTTTATCCGTTTTGTCTAAGTAAACAATTTGGAAAACGGATAAAACAGTTGGAAACTCATTTTCAGCAATGACTATCTGTAGTCAGTAAAATATCCTAGTTCTTTTGTGCAGCCCTGTATATGATCCATAGATTTGTATATACACAGTATGTTAAAGTTTAGTTCAGTCAGAAAGCGCATAACACAGTTGCAAATTCTCTTTCAACAATTTACGTTAATAAACGGAAATTTATTGAAATTCTTTTGTGCAACCCTGTAAAGATCTATGGAATTTATACACACCAAATAGTATGTAAAAAATTAGTTAAATTTAAAAAAGCATACCACAGCTGAAAACGCACATCTAGTAATTATTGCTCATAGAGTGTATAGTAACCGAATTATTTTGCGTGTCCCTGTAAATGAAAGATAAATGCTATGCACATCATATTCAACAGTAAGAATCTTGTAATGCGCATCAGTGCTGTATATAAGTTTCAATATGTTTGAAATAGTGTAACATCATTAAAATGCATAATAAACGATTTTTCCCTTTAGATCATAATGTAATGGGATTTTTTTGAGTATCTACGTAAACGAAATATAAATGCTTCACTTTCAACAACGAACATATATGAGAGTATATTTACGAGAGTTAGAGTACGGACAGACAGACGTCCAGACAAATCGAATTCATAAAGTTGAAAAGTGTTAAAAATGTTTTAGATAAATAAAATCTTGCCACTCTATATCATCGATTTTAAACTTCTTGTCACTCAATGTTTCCTTCTGGATGAGAGCAATATTTTTTTATGTCAATGACTCCAATGATCGACATTAACGGGAATCATATTCTACGGATTCTCGGCCCGTTGTTTTGCCCCACTCTTTCAGTGTAGAATAGCAAGAAGATGAATCACCATAAACATGGTTCAAGCGTTATTCTACTTTGGGATTGAGACATTCTATAAGTAAAACAATTCATCGCAATTTTGGAAAACTTTAGAACAAAGGCAACAACAACAATAATAATAATCAAATTTAGCGTTATCTCTTTCACAAATTAGGCGGGAACAGGTTAAAAAAGTGATATGCATAGAACATACATGTTTTATTTGAACGAGAGGGGTGAGTACATACAACGTTCAACTTAGAAGTTAAAATTAACAAAAGCAAATCTTTTAGTGAAAATCAAAGAAGTAGAACTTTGTAAGTAAAATTTGTTTAGTACAGAATAAAAGTTTCATTTATAACAAGGTAACAAGCATATAAATAATGAAATTACTGTCTCTAAAAAAAAAAAAAAAGTTACATATCGGTTGTCATATATATTTTATCTTTTGCCTAAGTCAATCACAAGTTTCATTCGTTGTTTAAAACACTTCTTTGTACGGGTTAATTTTTTTTTTCATCTTTATCTCAATGTAATTGAAACATCATTGTTGGATCTCTATAACGAAAAATTTGTGAGATTATATGCACTTATACATATAGCAAATACATTAAACATTAGAAATCAAAAATTTCAACTTATCGAAACAAGTGTTTCGTAAATTCGGTTTGTGTGTGATTTTTACATCTTATTTGCAAAATGACATTCAAAAGAAAAGACAATGTTCGAAATACCTAATATTTCCGTTAATAAATGTTGAATCAAAGTGAATTTACTGTACATACCTCGAAATTAGACCTGCTTGTCTAGTTGTTAGGGCTATTGGACAAAACGTTCCAGGTCGCCACAAAACTTGGTTGTGGGTCGGATTCCACTTTAAACTGAGATCCTTGTCTGTTTAGGCCTCGTAGTCAAAAGATGACCATAGCGCCCGCAACTAATCAACCGTCGAATTTAGCAACCTAATTTAGCTGGCGTCGTTCAGAAAAGGACAAAAGCAATTAAAATAAAATGACGACGTCAAGACGTCCATTCTCGACCGAAAACAACAACCATTTTCCCAAATGTTAATCATTCGCCAGAATATGAGAAAATTTGTACAGATAATCATAGATTTTTCCCCCCACATATTCTGCAAATAAGAAACTTCTTACTTTACAATTTTTATATATAAAGGAAAAAAAAAAGTACAAACATTGAAAATATTTATTATGTTATCATTTTCAGTCTTAAAGCATTCACTAATTTTAATGTCATAAATTCTTATTTAAAAGAATCTGTGCATAGAGCAGCTTCCGCGATATTGCCAATAATCAAAGATCGAATTAAGAAGAACTGCCTATATATGCTACGGTAAATGTAATAAACCGGTGATTATGTATAATTACCAGTAATTATACGTAATCACCACAAAACTTGGTAAATGTGATAAATTATTGAATATTATCAAATTTACCGGTTAGTTTATAAAATCCCCAATTCGTAATGGGGAATGTAATAAATTCGGATTATTTTGTGGAGTAACGAGGTCTTAATTCCAAAAAAAGGAATATTTTCATTCTGGGCACATGAAACTCGCAGTACAACAATCTCTAGGATGCATGAAATTCATCCAAGCAGCGGTCAGTAATTTATGTATGTACGCTTCGCGTTCATTAACCGAAAAAAACATCACTGGTCGCATAAAACTCGCTGTACAGCAATCACTAGATTGCACGAAATCATTCAAGCAGTGGTCACTAATTTATGCATGTATTTCAGTTAGGTCAACCTGGAATCTTGAGTTCATCTCTTGAAAGACCATTAGCCTAACAACAAGTCCTTTCTTGGGTACCTTTGATTTATTTTGACAACTTTCACACAAATTTAAGTAAATGCAGAAGCGCAAACTGAATGAATTTTAGTAAAGTTGTGGACTTTTATTACATTCCCCATTACGAGTTGGGAATTTTATAAACTAACCGGTGAATTTGATAAATATTCAATAATTTATCACATTTACCAATTTTAGTGGTGATTATAACCGGTAATTACACATAATCACCGGATTAATAGCATTTACCGTAGCATATATACCATAGAATTCATAAACCTATCTCTGTTAAAGTTATTTAGAACAGAAATAAGTAATATAAAAAAAAATTTAAGTGAATTCCTACTTTTTAATCATGAATATATAAAATAAACCCGTGCAGCATTAATGTCCCACGTTATCTTTATTGAACATTATTTTATAATCATCGTTGCGGTATTTTATTTTTTGTTGGCATCACTCATTTGAGATAAATCTTTCATTTCATTTATGAAAACAAAGGGAGATTTTTTTTCTCCCATATAAAAATTAAAATTAATTAAATTTAATTAATGAATTAATATTTGAAAAAACTGTATTAACATCAATTGTCATCCAGTACAAGTTAAAAATTTTTTATTTGAACTTGAATGGATGAATAGAAAATATTTTATTAGCAATTGAAAATTCCAACAAGATATATATATAGAGAGAGTGTGATCTAATAGTAGAAATTTAAAAAAGATATGTTTTAAAAGATATATTATGAAACATTTTATAGATTTTTTTTATACGCAAATATTGAAAGTATTTAGTCCATTTTCATTCTCAAAAATGTGTTTTGTCTTAAAATACTCATTAACTATGTTTAATTTTGTTAATTCTTAATGAGAAAGTCGTGCAGAGTACTTTTATCTGGAATTACAATATTAAACATACCAAAATATTCCAGAAGTCTTTAGTAAAAATATCTTTTCTATGTTAAATTAAAAAAGGAAACTTTTTTTTCCAAAAAAAAAAAATAATAATAATAATAATAAATAAATAAATAAAATAAAAATAAAAATAGGTTAAAAATTATCAAAGAAAGAGTCATTGCAACCATTTATTCTGTTTTAATTCTTAAAAATGTGTTTTGCTTTAAAGTATTCATTAGATAAGTTTAATGTAATTAAAATGTATTCTAAAAATTCTTACAGGGTAGTTTTATCTTCGATTGTAATATTAAAAATATGAAAATATTGCCACAAATCAAAGTATAAAATTTCTCTAATATTAGAAAAAAAAACCTGAAATGTTTTTTTCTAAAAAAAAAGCAAAGACAGATTCAAACATTGCTGGAATTTATTTTATTTTCATTCTTAAATATTTATTTCCTCTTAAAGTATTTATTAACTAAGTTTAATATCGTTAATTCTTGTTTAGAAATTTCCACAAAGAAGTCTTATCTTCGATTGTAATCTAAAAATTATCAAAATATTGCCACAAGTAGCACAATAAAATAATAATAATAAACCATTTCTATGATACATTAAAACTGGTAAAGAAAATCCCTAAAATGTTTTTTTCTAAACAGAATAAAGATTTTTGAAAGGAGATTGAGCAGCGAGGGGAAAAAAACAGTGCATGCAAAACGGAGACATTATAATGTGGTGCGGGAGTGGCATAACATTGATTGGCTGCCGGGGTTCGAAAGTGGATGGGGCGTAATGACCAAGACAGGGGTTCTACCACGGCCTAATGACGCCCGCATGAAGAATATGATTGCCATGAAATGTAGATCAAAAAGGGTCTAAGTCGAGTTTTAGATGCTTTTAAAAACGTATGTTTCATAAAAACGAAAAGATAAACTTATTCAGCGTTTGATTTATCTTTTGATTGAAGCTCTAGAATTAAAAGAATGTATTGTGAAATAATGTGAGCGTTATCATTTGTTGGATTAGCAATTCGACTTAATTTATAATATTTGTTGTCGATAATTATAGCTTTGTGTCCCGATTAAAAAAAAAGATTGATTAAAAAAAACTTTGTTTTTTATTGGCTGATCATGGAAGTCCTGTTAGCCATAGTAAAAAACATTTAAATGAAATTTGGTTCAGTTCTATGCATAACTTCATACGCTTTTCGATGATACGATGAGGACAGACACACGTACAGACGGGCAGACAGGCATTTTGTATAAACATTTTTTCGGGATCTCTGACTCCTAAAACGTTTAAATCCGTCGAAAACTGGAAGTCGAAAAAAATTTCGATTAAACTCATCTATTATAGATAGAAGAAAGTGAAAAATATTTGATATTGTGTGAGTGGTGAAAAAAAATATATTTTATAAAATATTTCTTCAAATTTTCTTTTAAAATTTTAGGTTTTATCTTTTTGAAATAAATGGTACATAAAGAACAGTTTACCTATTTTAAGCAAATAGGTATGATACAGAATATAAGCTGATTTGGCATGATAGCTATTTAATTTGGCTGATAATATTTTAATGGCATGCAGAGGAATAAAACTGCCTCTGTATCCCATTAGCTTTGATCCAATTAATCTTCCATCTGGATGACCGCAATTCGAAATCAGAATATTGTTGCCATATATAATGCAATAAATACATTTTTATTTTTAAATGAGAGAGGATACATTGAAGGCCCATGCTACCCCTTCACACCTTAACATCAGACCCGTCATAACATAAACTCTATTTTTATTCCTGTATCTCATATGAAGTACAATAATGCATGTGAAATACACCAATAGATACTAGAGCCATTTTCTTTTCGCCTATTCAGTTGGAAAATCCGCATTTGAAATCTTGTTCTGCATCTTGTTCTGCATCCGTTCTGCACGAAAGATTTTCTCAAAAGAATTCTGCTCTTGTATGTAGATAAAAACATCACCCGTTTTTAAATACTTTCTACTTTGTGACACATGTATTGTGACTATAACGTGTTTAAAGTTTAAATTTATCTAAAAAAAAAATTATCCTAATAATAATTTTTTAGTGTTTTGTAAAACTCATATTATGTTGGATTTCTAATTTTATATTAAAAGTAAGATTTTAAAAATCCAAGACCTTTTGTTCACGATAATCCACATTCTAAATACATTTTGAGTGCAAAATGTATTTTTCATTCGCTTAAAACTAACTCGAGCATGGGAGGATTCGATCGAAATTCCTCTCACGATCGATTTGCGAAGCAACTGGTATACAGCCCTTTACAAGTAATTCAAAATACTCATTTAGTTCATAATCAAATCAAAAGTGTTCGAGTGGAATATAGTTTATTAGTTATTACGATACTTCCTTGCTATAGCGGCCCCACAATTAAGATTACTCGTCCACGGTTGCAGTTACCATTTAACCAGTCGTCGCCAAGGTGTTTCACATCATATTACGCCATATGTATATATATATTACTCATACATACAGCATACATATACATATGCCAAACGCTCATATATACGCCATATGCGACACATATAAGTCATATTTACTTCATTATATACGTACTATTTACATCTTATATTCCTTATATATACGTCATATAAGTCTAATATACAAACACATGTCATATATAATGCATCTTCTATATTGATTATAACTTGTTCATATACCTCATAAAATGTTGTCATGTATGACTATAACGTCATATATGTCATGTAACTTGGCAATGCATCTCAGTCTCGTGGCGATAATCTCTCGGGGCCGTTATAAGAAGGAGGAACCGTTATGGTTTATGCATATCGTTGATGAAATTTCTGTTATAAGTATATTCAAGTAGAGAGAAAAAACACTAATTAAATTTCATTAATTTATGGAATCATCATTTATTAGTTATTTTTTATACATTTATTTCACTGATGAAATTTCTGTTATCCAGGTAAATCAAAGAACAAATTAAATTTTCCAAAATTTTTGCGGATCCAATCTTTAAAAAAATTTTAAGCAGCTGAGCCGAGTCTTTTAATAATCAACATATGACTTTTCTGTTGTGACGCCAGAAGAGACGGATACGACAGATGGGGCACTTGCAACCACCTCTCTTCATGACTGCTCTCAGGCAGAACTTGCAGGACAAATGGCCACACTTCATGGCAAAGAAGACAATGCTGCGCTCTTCCATCTTTGTGACGTGGCACACGCTACACTTAGGCAATAGATTTATAATCTGTGCTGCACCTGTTTTTAAAAGATAGATACATATTAAATTAATTAACTCCTATGTCATATCAGATATCTTCTGATAATTTTAATTGTTATAGTCCGGGCATCCGGGGACATTTCTTAGTTAAGCATTTCTTACTACCTGATGTTCGAATATGTAACTGAAGGGCTTGCAACAAGAAGTGGGCTCTATTTTTGCACTTTTGAGAAATTAAAAAAACAAAAAGCTTTTAAAATTTAAATTTTAAAATTTCGTCAAAAATATTTTTTTACTTATGCATTAGTTCATACACCTGTGTATGATTTACCCCAATAACGTACTAAAATACCTATTCTGGGCGACTTTGTTTTAACTAGAAAGTAGACATGTCAAAAATGGAGGTAACTTTGTAAAAGCCCTTCAATTGATCTTTTCCAATGAATCATGAAAACAGCCGCGTCAACTGTCTTGACAGTGGTAGATGCGACCTCGGGAGCAGCAGAATTATCTGGTCAAAAAAAATTAATAGCAACCCAATTACGGAAGATTGAAACCTATTACCTTCAGCAGCGGCCATTTTCTGTATCGGATTGCCATTCATCTCTTTTTGACTGGGATGATGTTACGGCCCCCGAGGCCACATATGCTGCTTTCGCAAGACCTGACGGCTTTTTTCATGATTGATTAAGTTATATCAATTAAATATTTGAAGATTAGCTTGAATTGTAAAGGTGCTACCGTATAGGCATAGGCAATAACTCCAATTTAAATAAACACAACAAATCTTTATTAGATATTTAACATCATCAGAAATACAAATGAGAGATAATATAGAGAGATGGAGACTTATAAGAAACACTTACCCAGGAGATGAGAAGCATTTCGTTGTGGGGAGATGAACACTAACTATCACATAATTAAATATTTCCGATTATCAAACTGTGTTCCCTTCTGATCCCTGCAGTCTACTGCTATGCGTATATATATTTGTATTTATCTCAAAACGGATTACTTCAAATCGACCTCTGGCTATTTGCTTCTTACTGATTAACACTCGTGATTTCTTTAATCTTAATTATACTTGCGGTAATATCAAGTGGGAAATGGGTTATTTTGTTTATCCTTAAAATGTAGGTGGATTTTATATTTGGACCTTAATACTCTGAATAATAGATTAGACTACTCACATGTCCAGAGCATTCTAGAATTTATCGAAACGGTCATGTGAGTTTAGTTAAGATCGCTTGTAAATTGAGTTAACTTGACTAATTTTATTATCTGGACTTTTGAAATCAAACTTACGTGGCATCGTCACAGAATAAAATGGTTACGAAAATCAAAATTTTTACTTTCTTGTGTACTTACGTAGAAGTTACTTGAAGTAGCATTAAGAAAAAAAGGGTCAATTGCTTGAAAGTTCGCAGGTATAGAATTGCCCAGTTTCCCTGGTGGATTTTTTATTTGTACCTAGTGTCAATGGTATCTCCAAGTGGGACGTGAACTGAAAGCGGGATTTTTGCACTACTAGAAGTTGAAAATTAATGATAGTTAACGTTATAGTGATCGCGGCCTTATCGAATTCCATGTGCTTTCGAGATTCTTATACGTCGATGTAACTGCATTCAGTGATGTTTTTATTCTAATGGGCCCGAAGCTCACATACATCCGTTACAGTGCCCGCGGTGTTACCGAATTCCGTGTAGTCTTTTATACAACCAGTGATTTCTTCTTCTTTTTTTGTTTTTATGAGCATGTATCGCACATACATGCGATTTAGTGACCATCGCATTATTGAATTTCACGTACTCTTGATATTCCTATACAGCGAGATTACTGTATCCAGTGATATTTTTTTTATGTTTATTGTCATGGGCGCGAAGTGCACATACATACGGTTTAGTGACCCTGGCATTAACAAATTTCATGCACTTTCAGATTCTTATACAACGGGGAAGCTGCATTCAGCATACAATCCAATTTTACTGGTATCCATGACCTCTGTGAGCATGATAAACAAACTTTTTTTTCTTAACAAATATCATACCTTCATTAATTTTTATACGCTTAACTTTCTGTTAAAGATCGCTATTTTTTACGTGTGTTCTCTACATTTCCTCGCTCTGGTTTAAATTCATAACCTCTTTTGCCAGGGCAATTGACCTATTTGAAGTCAGGGTAACAGGGCTACTTTTCAACAATGGGAAACTTAATACCGAGGTAGCTGACCGGGGCCTCCGAGATGTCGCTGTGTGTCCTTCTGTGTGTCGCTGTGTGTTAAGGACACACAGCGACATCTCGGAGGCCCCGAGCTGACCCTCGTCATTAAGCATTATCAAGACAGGGAAGATATACCGCCAATCATGGTACTGTTAACCTTAATTCCTTAATTATACAGTAACCCTTATCAGCAGTTGCTTTGTTGCTGCTGTTGTAATGTGCTGCACGTAATGTAATGTGTTATTATCAGTATTTTAATTGCATTTATTGTCTGAGTGCAACGAAGACTCATACACAGCGCAGTATTACTTTGCCCCATATATAGCTACGATGGATATTAAAACCTTTCGTCAAGCATAACTCAAAAAATATTTAACGGATTTCGTTCAAATTTTTACAGCAGGTACCTATAAAGGTGACAACGACGTCTATTTATTACCAAGAATAAATGTCAAACCGTTTGGAAATTATATTAAAAAATAAATAAAAAAGCACAATTAAAGTACATACGTCACGAAAATTTAGTGCATACGTCATTTTCACCGGCGGAGATTTTCGTAAATAATAGGATTTCAAAAGTTCATGAAGTAACACGGAGCAAAAAAATATGCACGCACAGTGAAATACAATATCAGTACAATAAAGCATATTTCCATTTAATAAAAATGGAAAATTAATCTGGAATTTTTTCTGTTTGAAAGAAAAAAACCCGCAATAACTTAGTATTAGAGATTTGGCGTAAATCTCACCATTAGCCTAGCTTTTTTATTTCACGTGTGTAAATCAGAAACATTTCTTTGATGTTTAAATAAAAGGTTTTGATTTGTGGCATTAAATTCTTCTTATTTTCTTTTCCTTTTTAGTATTTTAAATGGAATTAGTGAAAGGCATGGTTTTTAAATTAAATGAGTAAAATACATGTATTTTTAATGTATGTATTTCAAATGTAATGAGTGAAAGGTTTATAGTTAAATGAAATTAATGAAAGATTAAGATGTTATGAAAACAATATTTGGCGATTTATCAACTGCGCCAGGTTAACATGAAAGTACCAATATATATATGAAATAAAAACAAAGCACAGATGTCCTATACACACCACGTTGGCGCGATTTTTCCCCCGCCAATTTGGCGAAAACTTTATATTTGAATATTAGTTACAAATTAGCGTGCAATAATAGCACGTGAATTTTTATTTCAATATAAAAATAAAATAACGTAATAAATGAAATAGCTTCTATTATTTTAAAAAAGGAAATAAAAATAAATAAATAATAGTTTGATATAAATAAATATTGATATACATATAAAAATAATCTATAGAATTAAAATAAAAAATAAAAGAAAATGGTACTTCTCTATTATCGCGGCGATTAAGATTTCCACGATCAAAATAAAACTGAATTAGATTTTTTTTACGTTTTAAAAAATGGAACAACACGACATCATACTCTAAAGAAACTGAGGTGCGATCCAAGAATCCACCACTGCTTGGCGCGTTTTCAAAAAATTGCCAAATTTGTGCGTTTCTGCCTGTTGTCTCCCGGAGTGGCAACCTCCAGAAGACAACAGGAAAAGCGTGCAAATTGAAATGGCGATAATCAAAATAAAGCAAAAATACATATTTTAAAACATTTAAAAGCAAAATAATGTCAAAATAACGTTTTTAAAAACACAGATTTTTTGTTTAAAAAAAAAAAATCCACTTTTTGGAATGGCTAGGTAAGAATTAAACTCACCTGCTTTTGTGCGGAGTTTTCCGAAAACCACGCAAATTGAAATCACGAGAATCAAAATAAAAGCAAAAATAATTAATTTAAACCTTTAAACAGCAAAATAACATCAAAATACATTTATGAAAAATAAAAGAGAACCAATGAACTCGACCTAATCCTTACTCAACAAGTCACCATTTAGCGCTTTTAAAAAATGATGCCACATTGGCGATTTCTAAATTGTTTACTTACATTTATCGTATTGTAACCCACAATAAGCAAGTGGTAAAATGTTGCCATTCTTAATTTTTAAATAGTTACACATAGGAAAAGTAATGGATTTAGCAATAAAAAGGTCCCTGAAAAATAGATTGCATTTATACGAGAGTAAAATTTTATTCGTTCAAAACAATTTGGACAAAAGACATAATTTAAATGCAGAATTATTAAATTAAACCCTACAGAGTTGATTTTTTTAGATACTGCATTTATGAGTGAAATAAAATATTTTATTTGACAAATTTAATAAGATACATATAAAAAAGGATAATACGAGCAGTAAAAAACAACGTTTTCATCGATATTACATAAAAGTTAACGATTAATGTGAAGTTGAAAAAACGAAAATACACGAAATTCCTTAATGCCGCAATCACTGTACCGCACGTATGATCGCTTCGCGAACATGAAACCGAAAAAAAACATCACTGGATACAGCAACCTCGTCGTATCGGAATCCCAAGAAAAACACGAAATTCGTTAATGCCGCGATCACTGTACCGCACGTATGATCGCTTCGCGAACATGAAACCGAAAAAAAACATCACTGGATACAGCAACCTCGTCGTATCGGAATCTCAAGAAAATCACGAAATTCGTTAATGCCGCGATCACTGTACCGCAAGTATGATCGCTTCGCGAACATGAAACCGAAAAAAAACATCACTGGATACAGCAACCTCGTCGTATCGGAATCCCAAGAAAAACACAAAATTCGTTAATGCCGCGATCACTGTACCGCACGTATGATCGCTTCGCGAACATGAAACCGAAAAAAAACATCACTGGATACAGCAACCTCGTCGTATCGGAATCCCAAGAAAAACACGAAATTCGTTAATGCCGCGATCACTGTACCGCACGTATGATCGCTTCGCGAACATGAAACCGAAAAAAAACATCACTGGATACAGCAACCTCGTCGTATCGGAATCCCAAGAAAAACACGAAATTCGTTAATGCCGCGATCACTGTACCGCACGTATGATCGCTTCGCGAACATGAAACCGAAAAAAAAAACATCACTGGATACAGCAACCTCGTCGTATCGGAATCCCACGAAATACACGAAATTCGTTAATGCCGCGATCACTGTACCGCACGTATGATCGCTTCGCGAACATGAAACCGAAAAAAAAAACATCACTGGATACAGCAACCTCGTCGTATCGGAATCCCAAGAAAAACACGAAATTCGTTAATGCCGCGATCACTGTACCGCACGTATGATCGCTTCGCGAACATGAAACCGAAAAAAAACATCACTGGATACAGCAACCTCGTTGTATAGAGATCACAAAAATACACGAAATTTGTAAATGCGGCGATCACTATACCGCATGTATGATCGCTTCGCGAACATGAGACTTCCATGAAAACTGCAATCAATTAATTCACACTGTTCTAAAGTAACAAGAGTAGCCACTCACATACATAATTTTTTTTTAAAAAAAATCAAGATTTAAATAAAGAAGCAGATGATGAATATCATGACATAACCATTTAATGACATAAGTGTTATTTAATTGTATTAAAAAAAACATGTTTTAAATAACTAATAAATCATTAAATATCATTAAAATACAAATAAAAGTCGAATAATCATTTGATGACGTAACAAATACGTCATACGTAACAAACCGAGGCTAACGAAAAAGCCAGGCTACCGCGGTGCATTCTACTTATCTTTTTTTACAGACCGCTAGAGTGACGTGTTGCTCTTTTCGTACACCTGCATTGGTGCATTCGAACATCACGTGATTCCCGCGGTCTGTAAAAAAAGATATGCGTAAAGCACCGCGGTAGCCTTTCTTTTTCGTTAGCCTCGTAACAAACGCGTCATCACAAAAAATATTGCTCAGCCTTTCCAACAATAAAAGAGCTACATCTGGCTAACTATCGCCGATTTGGCACGATTGAGAAATGATGAGGGTTGCAAGAGTCAGTCCGCTATCGCGCGCGCGCTAGCACGCCAATACAAACGGACGCCAAGCAGGGGTCGATTCTTGGATTCACCCGAAACGGACATTTTCAAATATTTGGTTATAATTCGAGCAGAAAGCAGGGGAATATGTCACCATATTTGTAACAAAAAGAGCATTTTCTTAGTTCAGTATACATTTGTTAATAATACAAGGAGCATCAATATGAATAAATACAGGAAGCAATTGTATATGACGCCATATTTATAACAAAAAATTGAAATAATTTTTACCGATAGTGATTAATAACTATTTATATCATAGCAAATGTGGTAGAGTTTGCTATAATATGTTTAATAAGTGTCGCCTAATAGGTTCCTGCTATTAACATTCAAACTCACTAAGCATTTTATATGCTTGTGTAAAAGAATTGTGTTTCATAATTTCATCTAATTCACGTAAAATATGCGGCAAACAATTTTCGGTACTTCTCTATTATCCCATCGACCACTTTTCATAACAAAAAACTATCGCCAAACTGTAACGCCAAATAAACGGGTGAACGTTGCCAATGGAATATCAAAATAAATCAATTAATAAAATATAGGAATTTAAGGACACAATTGTTATTTTAATTAATGAAATAACTAATAAATCAGTGAAACATAATGAAAAATACACGCAAATGTCGAATTAAAAACCACTTGACGACATAACAAACACGTTTAATGCTTCTGACATCAAGTAAATGGGACTGCATTTTTGGCGTTTAATCATACAGTTTGGCGATAGTTTTTTATTATGAAAAGTGGTCGACGGGATAATAGAGTAGTACCAAAAATACTTATATCAGGCGTATAATGTTTTGCATTTTTATATGGACCACTTCTCCATTTTAAGATTTTAAATGCTATTTATATCAGATATTTCTTTCCTGAGATTCCCACAAGTTATTTTCGGTAATTTTTTAGTTCGCTTATTAATTGTTTACAATTTGCCCCCCTGACAATAACAATTATTTATCACAAAAATGTCTCTTAATTTTGTTAAATATGTTTGTTATGTATTTTCATTACTTGTTAAAACTAGTCGTTGGGGGCCACCGTAATACTTACCCATCATGGATATGCATAATGTAAAATATTAAAATAAAAATGTGTAAACTACTTATAAAATGCATTGCAATTCAAATAAAATCGTGGCTTGATGACGTCACAAACTTTAAAGGCTCGATTACTGAATTGCTTGAAAGAGGTTTTTCCTTATAACTCCAAAAATAATAAACCTATTAACTAGCGGTTTATTGCATCTGATTAAGCGTCAAATTTCCAATTAAAATATATCTTTGCAGTGAAATTTGGATGAAATACAGGGTCATGAAAAATCGAAGAGTGTGGAAAATAGGATTCCAAATATCTCGGTAACTAATTATCCGATCGACTTCATGCTTTATTCAAAATTTATGTTTTTTTATTGTCTTTTATATTCATTTCTTAAAATAAACAATTTCGAAAATTTTTATATATCTTTCATCAGAACGAATATTTCGAGAGTCCGAAAAAAATTGTTCCGGTTAATCGAGGTTATTGAAATGAAATAGGCTTCTTCCCATTATTACATACTAAGTACATACCAAATTGCAAGTCTCTATCTTAATTTTTTCGGGAGATAGAGCGTTTACAGACACACAGACACACACACACACAGACACACAGACACACGGACGGACGGCAAAATTTTTTTTCTAAAAATATGTTTTTCGGAATCTCCAGTGTCTGAAACGTGTAAATCCGTCAAATTTTTTTTTTCGATTTTCAAAACGATTACAAGACTTACCCTATACTACGTATGATGGGTAAGTAATATCAAAAATGGCAATAAAATTTTATTTTAGCATAGAACTTAATTTTTTAAGATGGCACAAAAACATGGTTTAATAAATTTATATTTGTAAATATTTGAAAAACATGTTTTTCCACTCTTTAGAAATATTTGGTAAGATGCTAAAACTGCCTATTAGCACCATTTTTAATTTTTTCCTCAATGGCGCCAACCAGCACATGATACGGAACTTTTCCCCATTTAGATACACAGACAAGAGTAATGCCAGCAACAATATTTTTTCCGATTACGGATGTTTCTACTAGAAAAAAAAACTGTAGTAGAAGTCTTTTACATTTGTTTCGAATGAAGCTCTGTCACCAAAGTATTAATTAATAATACAAACAACATTAATATTAACAGTGAGGGGGGGGGGGGGGGCAAAAGTTTGAATTTAAGTGTAAATATTTGGAACCTCCCCCCCCCCCCCAAAAAAAAAAAAAAAAGGTACAGAAATTAATATAAAATGGCGTTAAGCCACGCTTTCTGACATAAGCAATTGGCTGCGAACCCGATTACGAAACTTTCACTTAACTTAATGACATGTATCTAATAGCTCTGAGGGTACTTTCCCTTCCCAGTTATACGGAGCTTGGGGCTTTTTTAAAAAGCTTGACGCAGTTCGAGTTTAAAAAGTTGATATTTACTGCCAAATGACATAAACTACTATGAAAATAAACCTGATGAATTATTATGCTGGTTTATGTATGTATTTAAAAAGTTGCATCTGATTACTCTTATTAGATAAATTACTCCTGTTTGCATTTAATAATAGATGAACGGCTTCTGTATACTAAATTGTTTAAATATTGGGAAGAGGTGGCGAGAGGTAGAGAGACGTGTAAACAAACGGGTAGACAGACGTGTAGAGAGACGGATAGCGACATAGATAAGCTAACGGGTAACGAAACGAATAGACAGACGGGTAACGAGACAGGTAAAAAAGAGTGTTGACAGAAGGGTAGGGAGACGGGTAGCGAGTCGAGTAGTGAGACCGGTAGACACGATGTAGAGGGAAAGGTTGCGAGACGTGTAGCGTGGTGGATAGAGAGACGAGTGTAGAGATGAGTACAGATACGAGTTGAGAGAGGGGTATATAGACAGACAGACGTGTCGAGAGACGGGTAGTAAAATGGGAAGCGAGGCAGTTAGCGAGACGGATAGACAGATGGATAGCGAGACGGTTAAAGAGTAGGGTAGAAAGAGAGACGGATAGTGAGATGGGTATACAGGCGAGTAGAGAGACAGGTAGACAGATGGGTAAGGAGAGAGACACGGTATAGAGACACGGCTAGACATACGGGTAGTTAGACGGGTAGACAGACGGTTAGAGAAACAGATAGGCGGGTAGCGAGACCAGTAAAAAAATATAGACATGTAGAGAGATGTGTAGAGAGAGTCAATCGGGTAGAGAGATGGGTAGAAGAACGGATAGGGAAACAAACAGATTGTAGAGAGATACAGACAGGCAGGCAGAAGAAAAGTCTGGGGTTTGAAGTAGTAAAGGCGCAGGGGGGAGAGCCTCCTAAAAATAGTCAAGAAGTATTATCTTTTTTTTTCAATTCCGCCGATATGGAGGTTTAATGTAAAATTTATCTTTATAGAAGTCATCGAATGATTTTTTATGAACTTTAGTAGGAATTTAGGCTACAATTTAGTAATCAGGTTTGTAGCAAAGCATGTTATCAATGTGGTTTGAAGTGTACGAGTTTCTATAAATAGTTATTCAAATAAACAAGGAGGAATATTTTTTAATTCAAATGTAAATATTTGCTACAAAGAAAATGTTGCATCAATGAAATTAAATTTGCGTTAAACTACGCTTGCTAAAATAGCTCTTTGCTGCAAATCCGATTACGAAACTTTAAAAAGCTTGGCGTTTTAAAAGATCCGTCTTTTTTTTTTTTTTTTTTTTTTTTTTTTTTTTTTGAGTTAAGTTTTGAGCAATACCCGCTTAAGAAAATGAGATGCTTTGCGAAATGTTATAAAAAAATATATATGAAAACATAGCAGTATATATGAATTTATATATGATATTTTGTAATTCTATCATTTAATTTGCTCTTTTTCATATATTGTATCTTCTTTATATCGTAATTGTTAAATCCATGTTCTCAGCAATAGCACTCAGACTAATCCCTTTGAGGGAAGTCCTAGTTATAAGTATGTTTTATATAAGTATGTTTTAAAGTAAGTATATGTAATGCTGTATACATTGTACGGTAATACCATGTTGTAAAATGCATGTATCCATATAAGATGGATAGATGATGGTAGGCTATATGTATGTAAGTAAGAAGGTATTATATGTAAGTATGAAGAAATGCATTCAGTTATTAAAACAAATTTATGTAAGTTTATGCTGTGTATACAAGAAAATGCATGTCAACATGTAAAGATTGAGAAATGTAAAATGTATGCATTTAAGTATGAAGGTAATGTATTAAGTTACTAATACAAACTAATTTTAGTTTTTTTTTTCTTTTTTTTTTATATTTACTATTGTTGGCGGTGTATCTTTCTGTTTCGGATAAAGTAGCTTTACATTTATCTCTAGTGCAATTATAAAATTGGGTATATACCTCCTTATAGTCACAGATTCCGATTAATTGCCAAGCTAAAACGCCAATCACAGTAAAGCTAGGAATGTAACGACTGATACTTGATGCATTCTATGTAATATTTTGATGCGATTAAATCGGATTAGTGGCATTTAAAAGCATAGGCGATCGCAGAACAAACTCCAGGGAGGGCAAGATTTTGTAATAGTTCGCTGCCAAGACTATGTTTTCCAAATGAACAGTATAAACATGAAATAAGTTAAGCTAAAAATATTTTCTCAGAACATCCCACACTGTAAAAAAAAAATATCCTGAAAAAAAAAAAAAAAAAAAAAAAAAAAAAAACGGAAATTGTACTGGCAATCGAGACGCCAGTACTATTTCCGTATTTTAACTGAAAAAAAAAATTCCGTAAATTCCAGGAAATTTTCCGTGATTTCAGAAATATCCGTTTTTAAATTTCGGTTTTATAACAGATATCTTCCGTATTTTTTAGAAATTTTTATGTCGTTAAAATAAAATTTATAGGACCAAAAAAGAAAAAAAATACTTCGGGAGGAAAACCTGATAAGGGATATATTACATTTCTGCTTCTTTTTTTCATTCCTGAGTAATTAATAAACCCTTGCCATGAGCGGAATCAAACCCGGAATCTCCCGTGTACTAAACTGACGACCTAGACCACAGCGCCATGACTGGTCACGTCTCCTTCTCAAATGTTGTTACTTATTTTATGATGCAAAAACTTGAGGTTTCATCTGTAGATGGATTCTTCCAGAATTCCAATGTTTTTAATATTTTTTTCATAATTTTCAATATTTTGCTGTATTATTTGATGCCTTATAACAGATAAATTTTAATTTATTATGTATTATATGCGCAAAATATTGTATTAAGAATAATGATTGATTATTTTTGCAACAGTACCAACATTTTCTTTTTTCGAACATATACTTTTTTTAAATTATTTTCCTGATTATTTATTTATCAATTCCAATAAAAACAACAATTATCTTAATCAGACGTGTTTATTACATGCTATTAAAATATTTTTTAAATCCCTTATTTTAAAAAACTTATGTAAATAAACAATTTTATAATAAATTTAATTATTATATTTCAGCTATGCTGAGAGCTTTTGCGTACGGTTCTGTTAAACTGAATAGTTTTTAAAATATTAAAACAAAAAAATTGATTTTTAGAGAAAAATTTGAAATGAATGACCTTGGGATAGGTAAGTTTAAATCTGGACTTATTGATTTAATTTAAATTGAATTAGTTTAATTTATAAAAATATGAACTAACGAAATAAATTAAAAACGTTGTAAAGTTAAAAACTTAATTTGTATAAAAGTAAAGAAAATTTTTTAACTAATTTTATAAATTTAAAAGAAAAATTATAATTTTTATAAAATTATAATTTACAAAATAATAAATTTTTGCGTAATTCATAAATTTGTAAGCCAATTTGTGAACCAATTTGACGTACCAATTTGCATAGCTATAATTTGCAGAGATATTATGTTATGAAACCTTTAAATAACACAATATTGCCTCACGTTAACAAAATTAAAATAAATTTTAAAAAAATTAGTGAAAAAAAAGCATACTTTTGAAGTACTATCAAGAAAAAAAAAAGTAGATTTTAAAAATATATTTTTTTTTTCTGTAATTTATAAAAATAAAAAAAAATTCTAAATATTTCATTAAAAAATATAAATATTACTATTCTTAATCACAAAATCACTTAAGCATTTCTCTAGATTTTAATTACTATTCTTTTCACAATAAATTGACATGGCCTCAGTTTGAATGGGCCAGCGGATCGAGACGGGCCAGGCCTGTATCCTAGAAGAACTCTAGTAAATACAACAATCTGAATTCGCAGTTCAAAGAAGGCGATTTCTTTACTCAACGTTTAAACTTCATTTACGGAAATTGCACTGTTTTGGAAGAAATACGGACTTCGTACTATTTTGACAGAAATACGGAACAAATCCATTAAATTTACGGAAAACTTTCTGCATATTTACGGATTTGAAATCTCTTTAACGGAACTACTGTCATTTACGGAAATTGTAAAAATGAAACTTCTCCGTAAAATTTTACGGAAAATATCTTGCATTTTCACGGATTTTTTTACAGTGCGTGCGAAACTGTCAACATGACGTCAACGCTACTCAAGGGTTTTGCTTTATAATATAGATTTAGAAAACATTTTTTTTTTTCAAGAAATGAGCAAAAAATGAAAGCAACGTTTCTCAATCCGCCTGCTTACTTGCCCACTCCCCCCAATCGTCACCTTCAATAGACATATCAAGAAATCGCCAGTTTGGAATCTTTTTTTTTTAAATCATCAAATGTGGGAGTCAATTGAAGATTTTATCTTGTGATCAGACCGTAGCCTGCGTAATAATATTAGGAGAGTACATTTTACCAAAAAACGCTGAAACAGGACTTGCGGGTTCCGGCTGAGCCATTCTTATCTCTAATTTTTATCCTATCCAGATAGCGGTTCGCACTCGTTGAAGTTTGAGAAACATTAATCATATTAATTACTAACCCACTTCAATTTTATACGATTTAATTATTATTACGAGTTAATTATTATTACGAGTTAATTATTATTTTGTGACCTGGCAATTACGCAGCACAGGGAAGTTATTACACCTTACTGTGTTATGGGATGGGATGGGATAATTTAATTAAGGCAAATTATATACGCACAGGGAAGTTATTATACCTTAATATGTTATAGTATACGTAATTGCCAAGTCACAAAATAATGATTAACTAAAGATGTAGAGACTACGAGTGATTTGTGAATGAATATTTCAGAGTTAATAAGATAGCTAAACTTGGCTTTATACGATCTCAGTACTTTTTACGGTAAATGAGTCACGAGACTTGGCTGCATTTTTTACAGGTGACATTTTTGATGAGATATAATTAAAATTGGAAACGTAAATGCACTTCCAGCAATTATCGCTCATAGACAGTACTGTAACTGAATTTTTTTGGTGTGCCCCTGTAAATGAACGATAAATGCAATGCACGCCATACTTTTCAGTAAGCAAATTATAATGCGCCTCAGTAATGCACATAAATTTCATTATGTTTGAAATGTGTAACATAACAATATAATAAAATATAACACCTTGTAATAGTATATTACTTTTAAATGCTAAAGGTGTAAAATTAACAACTATAATATAAATTAAAATAACTTTTATTAGTTGTTTTACATGTTTCGACTCTTCTGAGTCATTTTACTGAGTCATCATTGTACATGTAAATAATAACTTCAAAGCCCGTGCAGCTTGTGAATATTCTCATTTTGTTTTTAAAAATGACTCAGAAGAGTCGAAACATGTAAAACAACTAATAAAAGTTATTTTAATTTAAAAAAAAAAAAAAAAAAAAAAAAAAGGAAAATGACTCAGAAGAGTCGAAACATGTAAAACAACTAATAAAAGTTATTTTAATTTATATTATAGTTGTTAATTTTACACCTTTAGCATTTAAAAGTAATATGTGTAACATAATTAAAATATACTACAAACGATTTTTCCCCGTAGCCCATTATGTAACAGAGTTATTTTGTATGACTTGTAAATGAATAATAAATGCTTTGCACACCATATTCTATAGAAAGCATGTTTTAATGCAGTTTACAAATGCATATCAATTTCATTATGTTTGAAGTGGTGAACATCATCAAAATGCACTTGAAACGATTTTTCCCATTGACCGCAATGTCACGGAATAATTTTGACTGCTCCTGCGAACGAACTATAAATGCTGCACACTTCTTTTTCAATAGCGATCGCGCTATATAGTAAATGTCAATAACATATAAAATTACAGAGCAATCCGAGTATTACGAGAGTTAGAGCACATACAGATGGACAGACAAACGAAGTCAGAAAAACTTTCAACCGTTTTGGAATGCGTAAAAAATATGTATGCATGTCGTATGCACATTACAAAATTGAAATGATTAGACCTACTGACGACGCCTATATACACCACCTTCCGTGTAACCCAATTAGTGAAAGTAACCCGACTATGGAGGATTACAGACTACCGCTATTGCTAAGCTTTGGTCAGATTTCAAGTTTGTTGCAGGGTTGCATCTCCCTCTAGTGATTGGCTTCACCCATTTTAGGCAAATGGACTAGCCTTATATTATTACGTACTCCATAGGTCAGACTATACGCATCACCAAGCTGCCAGTCAGCTCGCGCACCAACGGGGGTCGTTGCCATAACGACATCGCACAACACGCTACAAAGTAAAATCAGTGGTATTCCGAATATGGATGTCATCCCAACTACGTTGGCATGTTCCGTAATCTGGATAATTCAATGCAATTTTCAAAATTGAACATTGACTTGAAAAATCGATAAAAAAATTAATTACAAACAGAAGTTAAAGGGAAAGTTGGCTTAATGTTTTAAAAGTGAAATTATGTTTCATTTATAAAAGGGAAAATACATAAGAAAAAAATGTATTCATGTATTATTCGAGCCAGAAAGATACGCCGCCAATGATAATATTAACTACACTTATCTGAACTTTCCTTGCCTTGGCGAAAGACGAGAAATTTTTACACGTATTTTTTTTTTTTTTAATTTATACAATTTATTTAACATACAAATGCCATTCATCTGTTATTATATACAAACAGAAGTAATTTATCCAATACGTGTGTAATCAGAAGCAATTTCTTTAATGCATGTGTTACGGTCAATATGATTAATCCGGCCATTATTAATAATAACCGGTTATTATTAATAATGACTGGACATAAAGATTATTATTAATAACCGCGGTCATTATTAATAATAACCGGTTATTATTAATAATGACCGGATTAATCCCATTGACCGTAACACATACATAAACAAGCATTGTTTATTTGATTATTGTTTATATCACTTGGCTACAAATATCGCTTTGATATTTGAATGGCCTGAATTGCGCCAAGCTTTTTAAAAAAAGCGACAAAACTCTTTTAACAGAGAAGTATCCATTAATCATTAAAAGCAATTGATTTGTTACTGTTGTTGTATGTATTGTACCATTGTACGCAATGTAATATGTATTACATGTCTTACTAGTTGTGTTACATATCTTGTAAGTTGTATTTATTGTAAGCTGAGCCTGATTATCGCAAGAGCAAATGAGGCAGCTATCCTGGGCTCCCACTTCTAAAGAGGAGGGAAGAAGTAAAAAAACAAGTGTTTTTTCTGGAAATTAATACGGTATAGCATCTAGATAGTATAATCTTTCTTGTTAAATGCACAATGTTTGCAAGTAACAATATAATTACCATTGGCTTATTATTCGATAACTTTAAAATACTCATTATTTTCCGACCAAGGCAGTTCAATATTAATTTCCTAGATACTTCTTTGTTATAGCGGCCCAATTGCTTACAATTACGCCAAATTGCACTCATTTTCGCCAAGGTCGTAGCCAAGATCGTGAAGCGCGAACCTAGCATACGTATTTCAAAGCAATAAAAATAAATAGCATAGCATCAAATAATATTATTTATATTTTATATTAATAAGAATATATTACAATGTTTCATAACAAAAGCATACTAACGTTTCGTAACAAATACATAATAATGTTTCATAATAATTTCTTACAGTGCTTTACAAAAACAGAAACTTTTTAATTTTTTAACACTTCTCTCATGTAACTATTAAATCAACTGTCCCATTTTCACCCATATATAGTTGTTTCTTACACAATTTTATTTATGGATGTTAATTCCTCTGCCCAACAATACGTAAACCTTAAAGCAGTTACGAACGGTATTCTCGAACCACCAATCCATTTTCCAAAAACATTTTGTTTTTTGTTTTTTGTTTTTTACAAGTTTTTACGCTGCATTTCCATATAGCTTCATCGTTATAGCAACATAGTTTCATATCAATATCATGGCCATTTTTGCATAGTTACTTGTTGAGTAAAAGCACTCTCTTTTTACATCCTTCTCAGTACTATAGGCAAATCAAAGATTTTTTTATATATTTGTAAAAATAAATACAAGCGATTAAAGAAAAAACAATACAACATGCAAATAAAAAAAAAAATATATGAAAAATGTTCTGGAACAGCAACAAAAACTCAATGAGTGCGTTCAGCAGACCTAACCAAAGTGACCAATGTGACCGGTTACTTACCGGGGCGGTAAGTAACCGGTTTCTAATCGATCGACAGACCTACTGGACGAACTGGTATTATTTACTAGCAGCGCCATCTGTATTACATCATCGTAATTATAGTTGACAATTCATTTGGAGATAAATTTTCATGTAACTGATCACGTAACCTACCTAACCAAGATTTTTCTTCGGTTAGTTCGGTCCCTTACCGGTCACTTCGGTTACTTCCGCTGAACGACGTTGGTTGCGTATCGGTTAGCAGCACTGAACGCCTTGGTAACTAACCTACCTTACCGGTTACGTACCGGTGACATTGCTGGACGCGCTCATTATGACGATAGCATAAACACGTGCTGTTTCTTTAGAGCTACAAACCATTTAACGATATTTTACAGCCTAACTGGGTGATATATCTCTGTCATTTGATGATTCATCCTTGGAGGCCGCTCTAACAAAGAAGTGCCATTTACTCCGACTTAATATCAAAAAATAATAAATCTATAAATAAAGCAATTTCAAAAGAAGAAGCCCGGCATTAAAGCATGAAAATTTAATAATGAGTAAACAAATGTTGACAGCAAGAAAATTACTTTATTTGGAAGGTCAGCACTTGGTTTTACTAAAGTGCTTCTATATGAGTGGCGACATACGCACAGAGTGCATGCTCAGATTGAAGTTTTTGTCCAAAATATGGCAACCAAAAGGGACAGAACTTGGCAATACTTGCATGGACGAGTTCGATTATTCCTGTGAGACATGTCAAGAAACGTTAGCTTGGCGATAATGGCAAGTTCGCCAAGATGCTTGGCAATTTGCTTTTGTCCAAAATTGTCTCTACCAGTAAAATTTAATTCTCGTATGTCACCACTTTCTTATAGAACCATTTTAGGTTTTACCAGCAAGTATCGATGGAAAAAATCTAGGCACAGATGTCATAGACGCACCACGTTGGCGCGATTTTTTCCCCGCCATTGGCGAAATCTTTGTTTTTGAATATTAGTTACAAATAGCATGCATAATAGCACGTGATTTTTTTTATTTCAATATAAAAATAAAATAACGTAATAAATGAAATAGCTTCTACCATTTTTAAAAAGGAAATAAAAATAAATAAATGATAGTTTGATATAAATAAATATTGATATACATAATAAAAATAATTTATAGAATAAAAATAAAAAATAAAAGTAAATAAACATAACAAACAGTTTTAGCCAAATTGGCGGGGGAAAAAATCGCGACAACGTGGTGCGTATATGACGTGTGTGCCAAAATATATACGTCTTATGATGCATTCCTTAAGTACTAGCATTGGTATTATATTTTGTTTATCATCGGCCAGTTTTAGGCTTATTGTTATTAGGAGCGATGCCTTCAGGAAGTACTTTTTGAACAGAAAGCCACCCGAATTATAGTTCTCGTACAGGGAAAATTCTGAAAACCTTTCACAATCAGCCCGTCCAAACCGCGCTGGTTTTGAATCCGAAAACATCGACCCAATCTCCTTATTTTAAGATCACAATGTTTACACTGGGCTGAGTAGGCCTTCTAAACACTACAGCCCTCGATTTGTCGCTGAGATGATCACATTGTTGTGCAAAACACATTTTGCACAAAAGAAGCAAGTTTCGATCGCGTGATTTGTAGAATGGCGCATTTTGTTTCTTAAAGTTGCGTTAAAAATAACGTCAGTGCTCGCAACAAACTACAGATCTTTTGTATCTTGCTTTTTTCTGTATTTACACATTATCTTTACCGGGATGATAGATCAGCAAAAATGGTAGCCAATCGCCAATCGTGTTTATCGCTGCCAATCGCCAGTCGTACTCAAAATAGTAATTTAAAAACGGAACACATGTCGCAGATTTTTGTTTTTGCACCATATTGGTGAGAAAACAGTTTTTGAATACCTTTTTGTGTGCCATTTTGGCGAAAAAACAATTTTTGAATACCTGTTAGGCCTAGCGTGCGAAAATATGTTAGTTTTATTTTTTTATAAAACACTCACAATTTTATTATAAAACATACATATTTTATTATAAAACACACACATTTATTTTATTATAAAACACAGACACTTTTTATTATGGCAGAGGCATTTTTATTATGTGTAAGCTGTGATTTCGCCAAGATCACTACAAAGCTTATATAGGCATATATATATACTCCACACACTCATATATGTGCCATATACGTCATTATATATCTATTATTTACGTCTCATATGTCATATAATACATCATATATGTCTTATACACATGCCATATATAATACATCATTTATATGCGTTATATATGACTATAACTTGGCCATATACGTCACGAAATGTTATATACATCGTACATCATTATAATGCCATATATACTTAATAATTTGGCGATAAATCTTAGCCACTTGGCGATTCCTCTTTGGGGACCGCTTTAACATGAAAGTACTGTCTAATTTATTATAAAATACACACATTGTCAAGAATAGAACTGATTGAGCTGTAGATACCAAACGGCGGGTGAATCCAAGAATCGACCCCTGCTTGGCGTCCGTTTGTATTGGCGTGCTAGCGCGCGCGATAGCGGACTGACTCTTGCAACCCTCATCATTTCTCAATCGTGCCAAATCGGCGATAGTTAGCCAGATGTAGCTCTTATTGTTGGAAAGGCTGAGCAATATTTTTTGTGATGACGCGTTTGTTACGTATGACGTATTTGTTACGTCATCAAATGATTATTCGACTTTTATTTGTATTTTAATGATATTTAATGATTTATTAGTTATTTAAAACATGTTTTTTTTTAATACAATTAAATAACACTTATGTCATTAAATGGTTATGTCATGATATTCATCATCTGCTTCTTTATTTAAATCTTGATTTTTTTTAAAAAAATTTATGTATGTGAGTGGCTACTCTTGTTACTTTAGAACAGTGTGAATTAATTGATTGCAGTTTTCATGGAAGTCTCATGTTCGCGAAGCGATCATACATGCGGCATAGTGATCGCCGCATTTAAAAATTTCGTGTATTTTTGTGATCTCTATACAACGAGGTTGCTGTATCCAGTGATGTTTTTTTTTTGGTTTCGTGTTCGCGAAGTGAACATACGTGCGGTACAGTGATCGCGGCATTAACGAGTTTCGTGTATTTCGTGGGATTCCGATTCGACGAGGTTGCTGCATCCAGTGATGTTTTTTTTCCGTTTCATGTTCGCGAAGCGATCATACGTGCGGTACAGTGATCGCGGCATTAACGAATTTCGTGATTTTCTTGAGATTCCGATACGACGAGGTTGCTGTATCCAGTGATGTTTTTTTTCGGTTTCATGTTCGCGAAGCGATCATACGTGCGGTACAGTGATCGCGGCATTAACGAATTTCGTGTTTTTCTTGGGATTCCGATACGACGAGGTTGCTGTATCTAGTGATGTTTTTTTTCGGTTTCATGTTCGCGAAGCGATCATACGTGCGGTACAGTGATCGCGGCATTAACGAATTTCGTGATTTTCTTGAGATTCCGATACGACGAGGTTGCTGTATCCAGTGATGTTTTTTTTTCGGTTTCATGTTCGCGAAGCGATCATACGTGCGGTACAGTGATCGCGGCATTAACGAATTTCGTGTTTTTCTTGGGATTCCGATACGACGAGGTTGCTGTATCCAGTGATGTTTTTTTTCGGTTTCATGTTCGCGAAGCGATCATACGTGCGGTACAGTGATCGCGGCATTAACGAATTTCGTGTTTTTCTTGGGATTCCGATACGACGAGGTTGCTATATCCAGCGATGTTTTTTTTTCGGTTTCATGTTCGCGAAGCGATCATACGTGCGGCACAGTGATCGCGGCATTAACGAATTTCGTGTATTTTGTGGGATTCCGATACGACGAGGTTGCTGTATCCAGTGATGTTTTTTTTTCGGTTTCATGTTCGCGAAGCGATCATACGTGCGGTACAGTGATCGCGGCATTAACGAATTTCGTGTTTTTCTTGGGATTCCGATACGACGAGGTTGCTGTATCCAGTGATGTTTTTTTTCAGTTTCATGTTCGCGAAGCGATCATACGTGCGGTACAGTGATCGCGGCATTAACGAATTTCGTGTTTTTCTTGGGATTCCGATACGACGAGGTTGCTGTATCCAGTGATGTTTTTTTTTCGGTTTCATGTTCGCGAAGCGATCATACGTGCGGTACAGTGATCGCGGCATTAACGAATTTCGTGTTTTTCTTCGGATTCCGATACGACGAGGTTGCTGTATCCAGTGATGTTTTTTTTTCGGTTTCATGTTCGCGAAGCGATCATACGTGCGGTACAGTGATTGCGGCATTAAGGAATTTCGTGTATTTTCGTTTTTTCAACTTCACATTAATCGTTAACTTTTATGTAATATCGATGAAAACGTTGTTTTTTACTGCTCGTATTATCTTTTTTATATGTATCTTATTAAATTTGTCAAATAAAATATTTTATTTCACTCATAAATGCAGTATCTAAAAAAATCAACTCTGTAGGGTTTAATTTAATAACTAGCCGCCACTGGCGACCAGTTTGGTCTCCCTTAAATGTATGTTAAACATTGCAACACGTTACATTTATTCATAATTTAATTTTCCCTTAATCCTTCGCCAAATCGGAAGATTCTATAATGGACAAATCATGAACTTTTGCGATCATGGTAGCATTTCGCATATTTTTGAGGCACAGGTGTCACATACGCACGTTGGCGCGATTCCCCCCCCCCCCCCCCCCCCACACGCGCGCCAATTTGACGAAATTTTTTTATGGAAATTGTTGTTTATTTATTATTATTTTTTTTTTAGTTCTATAAATTATTTTTGATATGTATATCAATATTTATTTACATCAAACTATCATTTATTTATTTTTATTTCTTTTTTTAATTATGAGTATTTTTGTTAGCCGGGAGCAGATGATAAATCGCCAAATATTGTTCCTATCACCATCATTCATACTAAATTAATTTAATTTTAAATTATAAACCTGTCACTCATTTCATTTAAAATACTTAACTTTAATCTAAAATGCTTATATTACATAAATTTAAAATACTTCACACTTTTCATTTAAATAAAAAATAAATAAGAAATAATATCATAAATCAAAACATTTGATTTCAAAACCAAAGTATCGTTTCTAATTTGTACACGCGATAAATAAAAGCTGTATTAGCGATTTTAAAAATGCTAAAAATTTGATTCATTAAATATTATTACATGAGTTCAATTTACGTCAAGAAAAGGTTAGGAAGGAAGTTCAGTTGTATAGCACATAATTATGGTAAACTTTGATTGTCTCACTGGTGCGAATTATTTTTTTGACGCGAGGCAGCGGTCCAAAAATTCATTCGCGGAGAACTTGCTTTGCGAATGATTACCTCCATGATTTAATATTTTAAATGTTCACGGCGAATCAATCTTTTTTTTGTTTACTTTCATGAATAGAGAACTTGAACTGGGAACCTAATTTTGACTGAATTTATTGCAGAATATATACATAATTGAACGTAAGTCATCTCTCAAATATTAATTTATTTTGAACGATCTTTCTTAAAATGGAACTTTTATGCAGTTTTATTCGAAAAAATAATTTTGAATAAAAATGGCCGCCTGGCATATGAGAAAGTGAAACGGCCGTCCCGGAACTGTTGATGACAGTCACATGACTTACGCTTTTATTTTAGAAAATTCTGTATTTAAATTATGTCTTTTGTCCAAATTGTTTTGAACGAATAAAATTTTACTCTCGTATAAATGCAATTTTTCAGGGACCTTTTTATTGCTAAATCCATTACTTTTCCTATGCGTAACTATTTAAAAATTAAGAATGGCAACATTTTACCACTTGCTTATTGTGGGTTACAATACGATAAATGTAAGTAAACAATTTAGAAATCGCCAATGTGGCATCATTTTTTAAAAGCGCTAAATGGTGGCTTGTTGAGTAAGGATTAGGTCGAGATCATTGGTTCTCTTTTATTTTTCATAAATGTATTTTGATGTTATTTTGCTGTTTAAAGGTTTAAATTAATTATTTTTGCTTTTATTTTGATTCTCGCGATTTCAATTTGCGTGGTTTTCGGAACACTCCGCACAAAAGCAGGTGAGTTTAATTCTTACCTAGCCATTCCAAAAAGTGGATTTTTTTAAAAACAAAAAATCTGTGTTTTTAAAAACGTTATTTTGACATTATTTTGCTTTTAAATGTTTTAAAATATGTATTTTTGCTTTATTTTTATTATCGCCATTTCAATTTGCACGCTTTTGCCTGTTGTCTTCTGGAGGTTGCCACTCCGGGAGACAACAGGCAGAAACGCACAAATTTGGCAATTTTCTGAAAACGCGCCAAGCAGTGGTGGATTCTTGTATCGCACCCCAAACGGCTTGGGAAGAGTTCCATATCCTGTGCTGGTTGACGCGATTGGCAAAAAATTCCCAAATGGCGCCAAAAGGGGTGTGACGTCACGTAGATAAAGTCCATTCCAGTAGTTAAAAAAGCAACCACAAAAACTGAAGATCGCAACAACCACATCAAACATTTATCGCCAAAAACAACTCGCCAAACCTACCAGCACAGTACATGGAACTCTTCCCGAGGGCTTTGATTAATACGTACTATCTGGTATATACCCGTCAAAATCGCCGGGTTGACATGCCAGGAAAAGTTTGCAATTTTCGCGCCAAAAAGAAACTCTAGCGCGTCTGCGACATCTGTACTAAAACGACTAGAAAAAGTAGACACTGGTGCAGTTTCACTACTTCCAATCACTGGGTATACATATACTTAAAATGATTTATATTATTTAAAGAACATAAGATAACATGCAAGAAAAGATTGTTTTTAGAATAAAGTTCCATAAGTGGGTATGTCGCCAGTTGGCTTTTATTTATTTATTTATTTTTCCAGCGCGGCTTAGCGCAAATTTAATTTTATTGTTGTAACTTTTTTTTTTCAGACGTATATATAATAAAATTTCAATATCTATTTGGATGCAGATATAGTTATTTATTTTTTCAAGTTTGCAACGTATTTTAGTGGTTATTTCTGAAACATTTTTACTTTAAAAAATGTTATTTGGCAGTTTACTGTAGCTTACGAAAAAAATAAAAATTTAAAATTTAAAATTTAAAGAACAACATTTTCTTTTGTTTATTTGTATTTCAGATTTTTATGTATAACTTATTTTGGTGAAATTAGTTGATTTGGTGAACTTAATATAAATATTTTCGCCTAAATATTTCTGCAAGTTGTATGCAAACATTTCTTGGTAGATAACTACTCTCATACTCTTGCAACATTTAAAATCAATACTATATGGTAGCCAACATCGCTATTATTTGATACCAAGCTTTGCGATATACGCACTTATGGAACTTTTGCCATTTTTACATTTCTATGTGTGTTCAAAGATATAATTAATAATAAGAAATATGCTCGTTGCAACCCATTAAATTTTCATGTTCCGTATTGTAAAACATATTATATAAATAAAGTTAAATTAATCCTATATTCCTATATATAGAAAGAAAAAGGCTCTCCATTCTAATGATTCATATCTTTAAAGTAAAGAATCGGAAGACGAAATGAGATAAATTACTAATTCAAAGTATTACATGGTCTTACTTCGGCTAGTAAAAAGTTAAGGTACTTTTTTAAGTATAGAAAAATGCGAAATAAAATAATTTTCTTACCAGTTTCCATGTTGTAAATGTATCACCATAAACTCTTGGAACCCACATACAATAGAACACGAAAAATAAAATTTGAATGACAAATTCTTTCATGCATTTGCATAATATTCTCGAGACTAATTCTCGAGACTCACTGGGTGTAAATATGAATTTTCATTGGCTTAAATTTTATCGTAATTTTACCACTGTCAAATTATCAAAAAAGCTGAATATTTAATTAAATATATAGCTATTGGTTACTGAATGAAATTGATTCTTTTTTGTGACAACAAAAAAATAATCTAGTACACGCCGAGTGAAAAATCAGCAAAAATTATATCCTGGTTTTATATATGAAAATTTTCCGTCTAAGAAAATGGCGTCATATTTAGCAGAAGAAGTGCATTTACATTCCTAAATCTTCAAACATTTTACTACTATTGCGTTGGAATGACCGCGACCTACGTTATACACACGGCCGGTTCATTACTTTTAAAAGTCACACGAAGTGAATGATCTTTACACGGCGATTGGCACAAAACGATGGGCGCGAGCCAATCACCATGTAAAGATTCCATGTGACGTTTTAAACGTCATGAACCGGCAGTGTATAACGTAGGTTGCGGAATGACTGTCCAAATTTTTCACTAACTCTGAAGTTAATGTCACGTAATCAACCAAACTCAAAGGTTTCCTTAACTTTATTTCATTTATTTTATTTATATCCTTTTGATGTTGTTGGCAACAATAGTTTTTATGTTTGTATAATTGTTTTGTGTTCCAAAGATGTAGGAAGTGAAATAAAACTATGAAAAGTAAAGCCAAATGATTTTTTAATATAGGTCTCTATAGAATAAGATAAATAGTATTTTTGGTATTTTTTAACGAAACGTGTAAACGTTATAGTTTTTAATTTGAATAGAGACATTTTATTTTATGTTTATTATAGTTTTACGTTTTCATTGAATTCTCAATCAAGCAAAGAACTTGAATGCCGGTGTGCATATTAGTTATCTGATATTTATTGGCGTCCGCGAAACAGGACTTGTATTGAGAATAAGATGGCTTTAGCAAGTTTAAGTGATAATGTTAAATTAAGAGGAACCGTTAGAAGTGGTTTTACAAAACAACTGAATTCCATAAAAGAAGAAATGAAAGAAGATACACCGGATAAGAAGAAATTACAAATTTCGTTCTCGATGTTAGAGGATAAACACAAGCAATTGGTCGAGCTTAACTATAAAATTCTTCTTATGAAAATCGAAACGAACGCAGACGATTTAGATGAAGAATCTGAAGTGGCTGATGGTTATGTGCGACAATTTCTTGAAACACAGGTTAGTGTTTATGAATTAATTAATGTACCTTCTAATGATATAGATAACAGTTCCAGTATTAGCGAAGCTAATATTAAAAGAAAGTTTAAACTTCCGAAACTTGAACTTTATAAATTTGATGGAGAAATAAAAAACTGGTTGCAATTTTGGTGCCAGTTCGAAAAAATACATGAAGACTCAGATATTGTTCCCTCTGATAAATTTCAGTACCTTATTCAGGCTACAGTAAAAGGATCCAGGGCCAGAGAAATCGTAGAGTCGTTCCCGCCAACGGGAGATAATTACGCCAAGGTAATTGATAGTTTGAAAACTAGATTTGGTAGAGAAGATCTGTTAGTAGAAGTATATATCCGAGAGTTATTAAAATTAGTTTTGAAGAATTCGTCTTCACGAAATAACTCTAATTCCATGTGTACACTCTATGATAGTTTAGAATCGCATATTAGAGCTCTGGAAACTCTTAATGTCACTACAGAAAAGTGTGCCGCTATGTTATACCCTTTAGTAGAATCATGCATGCCAGAAGAATTTTTAAGAGCATGGCAAAGAAGTTCTAAGTTTATAGATGGGGCAGAACCTAAAAACAGGTTAGATAATTTAATGGAATTCTTAAAATCTGAGATAGAGTCGGAAGAAAGAATTAATTTAGCCTTATCTGGTTTTGAACTGAAACCTAAGATTAAAAAACAGGGTGTTTCAGTAGAAGAAAAAATATCTACCGCTGCTGGTTTATTATCCACCAGCCCGACGATCGTTAAAATTTGTGTGTTTTGTAACGGACAGCACGAAAGTTTTAACTGCTTTAACGCGCAGAAAATGAATTTGATTAATAAACAGAAAATTTTAAAACAAAAGGGTTGTTGCTTTAAATGTTTTAAAAGGGGGCACTGCATAAATAAGTGCAATGCATTCATAAGGTGTCTAGTTTGTAACAAAGAACATGCCACTCTGATGTGTCCAGAAATATGCGCAAATAAAATTGTTTCGAAAGGTTCTATTGATAAAAGGAATAAAAAAGACGAGAAATCAGAACCATCTTCACAGAAAACACCTGAGCAGAAAGCTGTTAATTTATCTAGTTTATCTCAATCTCCAAAGGTAATTTTGCAAACTTTGATAGTAAAATTAAAAGGACCTCATTCGTGTTTACATGTACGAGCATTGATCGATACAGGCTTAGAGAAGTCTTATATTTTAAAACGCACTGCTGAAAATATGAATTACGAACCATTGAGAGAAGAACTAGTTACCCATTCTTTGTTTGGGGGCAAGAAAACTAGTAGAATTAAGCACATGTGTTACAAAATACATTTAGAAAGTTTAGATGGGAAATTTCTATGTAATTTTGATGTTCTAGATGAGCCTATTATATGTGAAAATATTCCTTCGGTACCGAAAGGTCCTTGGATAGATGAACTAAAAGTTATGAAAATTTCAATAAGTGATACAAAAGAAGATCCACGACCAATTGAAGTTTTAATCGGTGCCGATGTTGCCGGAAGATTATTAACTGGGCGCAAAAGAAATTTATCCTGCAATTTAGTTGCAATTGAAACATATTTAGGCTGGACACTGATGGGTAAAGTTCCGTTGAATGACGTTCATGAGATGTCTGGTGCAATGGTTTTAACATCTTTATTTGTGAAAGAATTTACTATCACAGACCTATGGAGTCTTGATGCAATCGGCATAACGGATCCTGTAATTCAGAAGTCCAAAGAAGAGAAGGAACTTGAATCAAAAATGAGTTTCATGGATTCAATTACTGTGAATAACGAAGGGCGTTATGAAGTCTCTCTTCCATGGACTGAAGAACATCTCCCTATTTCTAGCAATGAAAAGTTAGCATTAAAAAGATTAGAAACCATGACTGGAAGACTTGACTCCGATAATTTGTTTACATCTTATAACGAAGTTTTTAATCAGTGGTTGACTTTGGGCATAATTGAAGAAGTTTCTGTGGATTCAAAGGTAGACTCTGTGCATTACTTACCTCATAGACCAGTGGTGAAAGAGAACAGCACAACGAAAGTTCGTCCAGTTTTTGACGCATCTGCGAGAGAAAAGTCATCTCCGTCGTTGAATCAATGTCTCGAATGTGGACCGAACTTAATGAAGCTCATTCCTGATATTCTTTTTAGATTCCGCGAACGAAAATACGGTGTCATAGCGGATATAGAAAAAGCTTTTTTACAAATAAGCATCAGACAGGAATGCAGAGATTTATTGAGATTTTTTTGGTTGGAGTGGTGACGATGAAAGAAAATTGAAAATATTTCGTCATGCACGATTAGTTTTCGGTTTAAAGTGTAGTCCTTTCATTTTGGCAGCCATTATTGAATTTCATTTAATGAAATGCACCGAAAATCCTTGTTATGATAAAGAGATGTTAACGAAACTTCTTCACAGTTTTTATGTTGACAATGTTGTAACGAGTTTTTCTAATCAAGACGGATTGCTAAAATTTATACAGGAAGCTAGAAATGTAATGGAGGAAGGTAAATTCAATTTAAGAGGTTGGCAATATTCTGAAGATAATATCGAGCCTACAATTTCACCTGTACTAGGTTTATTATGGGACCGACAAGAAGATACTTTAGCTCTAAATTTGGGCTGGCTAGAGAATTTTGAGCTAGGAAAAATTACAAAACGAACCATTCTCTCCATTGCACATAAAGTGTTTGACCCAATTGGATTAGCATGTCCAGTTTTCTTGTTGCCGAAGCTTTTGTTGCAGAAAATGTGGAAAAATGGAATGGCTTGGGACGAAGAGGTTAATGATAATGTGAGAAAAGAATTCTCCAGCTGGTTTAGAGATCTTAGCTGTCTGAAACGAATATGTCTAAGAAGGTGGCTTCGCGTTGATGAACACAGTGAAAACCTTAGTATACATACCTTTTGCGATGTGAGTCAGCACGCTTACGCCGCCGCAACATTCGTTAGAATAAATACTGCTGACGGAGTCGAAGTACATGTGTTAGCTGCAAAATCCCGAGTAGCTCCCGTCAAAATGATTACAATACCACGTCTTGAATTGATAGCTGCTACGGTGGGAGCTAGGCTGTGTAAATCAGTGATGGAAGGGCTTCAGTGGAAAAATGTAAAATTGCACTTCTGGACAGATTCATCTACTGTGTTGAGTTGGATTCAAAGAGAAGAATTGTGGACTGTTTTTGTAAGTAATAGAGTAAAAGAGATTAGAAAAACAACAGATCCAAACTCATGGAAACACGTACCAGGAACTAAAAACCCCGCTGATATTCCATCCAGAGGATGTTCTGTGAAACATCTATTGAAAATAAAATGGTGGGAGGGTCCAAGTTGGCTTAAAGCACCTGAAGATAAATGGCCTTCATCTAACATAGTCACTGATGAAAACGCCATTGCTCAAGAAAAGAGAAAGTCAAAGATTCCTGTTGATGAAGAATTAGTCAAATGTTTAACGAATCAGACAACATTTTGTGAGTGGTGCAATTCCCCTAAACATGAGAAGAATAGTCTTTGTAAGTACCATGGACTTGGGTGGTATTTTAGGTTTTTCTCAAATTATGATAGAATTATTCGTCTGGTGGCTTGGATTCACAGATTTATTCAGAATTGTAAGGTAACCAAAATCTCGAGGTTGAATGGGGAATTATGCCTTGAAGACAGTGGCGCACCCAGGATTTCGCTTTGGGGGGGGGGGGGGGGCTAATGAATTTTAGAGGTTTGCACAGGCCCGGCTCGTCCCGTATCCGGCAAAATGAAGGTAAACTTTAAAACAGGCCGGGCCGCCGGAATTAGAAGATTTTTGATAGGCCGTGCCGGGCCGACTGACAAAATAAACCGGCTAACAAAAAAATTTAATGGGGCCGGGTACGGGCCTTGGACCCATGATGACTTGTAGATTTTTACTTGTTGAAACTTCAGTTGTTTTCATGCATCGTTAGAATCAGAATATTTGAAAGATATACGTTTAACACTCTTTTTTTCGTCTTTGAATAAAAATCAGTTCATCACTGTCATTATCACTACAAATTTAAAAATTAATTTTACGTTTAACCGGCCCGATATGAAAATTTAAACGAAGCCGGTAAAATGTGATGATAACGTTCGCGAGAATAAATATAAATATGTTTCATGAAGTGACGCTAGTTTAGCAACATCATCAATAGAGTAATATAACATGTCAAGCGTAGAAATCGACATTGGATGTTCACATCGTGTCTAGGCGGGGCCTCCGAGATGTCGCTGTGTGTCCTACACCGGGCCTGCTACAGGTGACGTCACAACCTGCTGACGTCAAAACAGTGATCCATAATAACTTAAAAATTTTCATGTACTTTGTTCGTTTGTACGGATTGTTTACGACAGTATTTTGATTTTATTTATTGTTTTATATATTAATTAATAATATTTTTCAGTGTATTTAGATTATAATGCTATCAATAATTATTGATTATAATTATTAAAGAAAGTGTAGATTATATCTATAAAATAAAGAGAAGAAAATGCTGTGCTCATAGTTTCTAATCTAAGTCTTCAAATTCGCTACTGATAATGAAAAGAAGAAATTTTAGCTACGAAAATTACCTTGTGATCATTATTTTTACAATTCAACAGAAGTGGTTTGCATTAAATGTTTCGATATACTTTTCATAATTCGTGAAGCTAGAATTAATATGATAGTATTGAACTTGTGCAGAGAAAAAAACCTAACAACAAATGTCTAGCCTACTGTAATGGAAATAATCTGGCATATTTGATTGAATTTGTACTTCCAAATCGAAAAGAGTCAAATGATCTTTAGAAAAAAAATAAATAAATAAAAGAAGCAGACGATAAACAGTTTAAAAAATGATTTTGAAAGAAATACTGTAATAAATTGACTAATATCTGGATACATTTAGTTAGAAGTGAGTGATGTGCTTTGTTTATAAAATTAAAAGTAACTGATTTACACAACTTAGTAATTCTACGTAGTTCAATTTAACATTTTAGCTAACTTAAGTGTACAAATATATGAAAATAAATCTTTTGATAAGTTATTTTGAGTGGTTATTATGTCCTAGACCCAAGTACAATAAATAGACAATTTTTAAAATATTACAAATCAGTTACAAAGTCAAGATAGAAAATTGTGTACTTTTCGGTTAGCCGGGCGCCAGTGATATATATACATATATACACACACATATATATACACATATATCTACACACACATATATGTATGAATTAATATATATATTTATATATGTGCATGTATCACTGGCGCCCGGCTAACCGAAAAGTACCGAAAAAGGCTTATGGCGAGAGAAGGAAAGTTGCAAAATATTTTCTGGCAACCTATTCGTAGTATCATATAAATAAGTATTTTTTTTTTCAATATTTATATCTTATTTAATATAAAGAAGCCATTTATCTCTTTTTATATGCAGGTAGAACAGAATTGTATATATAAATAATTTTATACATATATAAATAAACATAAAAGTACATTAGGTTTGTTTTCATAATTGTGTATATAATTTTAAAACATATCTAACTTTCTGAAGCCCGGATTACGCCAAAGCGTTAAAAAAAAGGGTACTTTTCGGTTAGCCGGGCGCCAGTGATATATGTACATATATAAATACATATGTATATACATATATATGTATATATATACATACATATATGTATATACATGTGTATGTATATATATGTATACGTAGATATGTGTAAATGTGTGTATGTGTGTATATATACAAGTATATATATCACTGGCGCCCGGCTAACCGAAAAGTACCAAAAAAAGTGCCAAGGTCTCTATAGTTAAAAAATGTCGATTTCTGTATTTAAATTGACATTTATTGTGTTTTGATGGTTAAATTATGGTATGTAGTTGTAAAAGGCAGGAATGGGATTGATTTTGTAAAGTTTTTGGTAGATTTATTATATTTTTTGTACGTATATTTATTGTAAAATAATGTGTTTAGGAAAAGGTAAGTCAATGGGTTCAATCTGATTTATTAATCTCAGCATTTTTTTTAATTTAAAACTTTTAATTTCCTTTAATAAAACAAGTATATTAAATGCCTTTTATTTCACGATTATGAAATTTAATATTATTTATGTAATCACAAATTATAAGAGCGAAAATGCTCTTTTTATTACATCTTTCTGCTGCGATTCTTTGACCAAAGTGGATCACTACTGTGACGTCACTAATACTTGTAGCAGGCCCGGTGAAGGACACACAGCGACATCTCGGAGGCCCCGGTCTAGGTCCAAGTTTTATTGTTTTAGCAGTCTCGAGCCGAGCCGAGATCAGGCTTAAATTCTTTTATATACAGTCGAGCCGGGTCGGAACTGGACTTAATTGTGCCGAAGCAGTTTGTTTTGTCAAAATAGTAATAGAAATAATAAGTTGCTGTTAACGGATTCAGTAAAAATATGCCTTACGTGATTCTCAAATTTCCAGTTTAACAACATGAAACTTTCCGAAACATTTTTTGACTTTTATTTTTAACTGTAAAGGCATAAAATTGACAGGTCTGACTTTTGAAGCGATTTGGAATCGAGTACTGTTTTCCATTTTTTGATAAATAAATAACCTATTGAGATATAAGTATTCCTTTCTTGTGATGATAGGTTTTTCTTCTTTACCGTGCTATCGCGTCCGGAAATTTAATTCAAAACGCCAAATCTGATAGTATTTTCTGAAAGATTTTTTGCATTTATCAGAAAAAGGAAAACGCTATTCGATTACATAGTTTCTTAATAAGAACACCTGTCACTTTTGTGCATTCCTGAAAAAAATTGATTTCATAAATCTGTCAGAAAGTAGCGCCATTCGATTTGAGAAGAGCCTTAATAAATTACGAAGAAATATTTTCAAAAATCTCCTTTTTTATACAGCTTAAAAGTTATTATTTTTTAACACTCTTTTTCTCTTTTATTCTAAACTACATTGATTCTTAGATTGAATCTTTATTTGAAGGCTGAAAAATCTGAGTAATCATTAATGTTGCTATTCTGTTTTTTTTTATTTTCTGTCTTGTAAACATATAATAAGTTAAAAGATATTGTAAATTTTCTCCAAAAATATGCATGTAATATTCTTTAAAAGAATCTTAATTTTATGTTGAGTAAAATCGGATTTTTTTTTAAATACAAACTGAGCGGACTGGATAGGCCATGATTTAACTGATTTTGTCACTTGCCGGGTCGGGCCTGTTTTCTTTGATTTTTGTACTTGCCGGGCCAAACTTTTAACTTTTTCAACGGGCAAGATAGATTTCGTTCGGGCCTGGCCTCGAAATTCTGGCCTGTGCAGACCTCTAATGCATTTGCATGACACTCACGAGTCGGTGATCAAGTGACCATCCGCATTTGCGCACTGCAACAGTAGCTTAAATTTACTATAATCACTTCTGATATCCATCAGTGATACAGAATTTGTTAATTATTTATGGATATGTGCAGATTTTTTCCTTTTTTCCTTTATACTTTACAATTACTGAAAAACGTTACAAAAATGCTTTATTTTACGATATAAAGCTGACATATTCTGTAGTATAATATTTTATGCAATGTAATAGTACGGTATTCGTTGTAGTGCAGCAACATAATGAAATTACGATGACTACTCTTGTGCATGCATCTCTGCTTTATCATCAGTAATTCGATATCGCTTGAATTTGAACATATGCTAAAACGTATATTATTTATCATAAATGAACACAATGAAACATTTTGTGAAGAAAACAGAAGAATGTAATTTTATAATGAAATAGTTAGCCTGTTACTATAAATAGAACTTTGATATGAATGACAGAAAATGTTATCTACTTATTTATTTTTCAGTATCAACGGTTTTTTGCCGCTGTGTATTCACAGGGGGAAAACTATTCTTCGATTAATTAATTAATATTATGAACATTCAAATCATTTTTAAAACTTTTTATAATTAAAAAAAAGAAAGGAAAAGTGCCCTGTTAAACTGATGGCATTGACCTCAAGGGGCTATTCACACTGATTGCGTATATTATACTCTTATTTCAGAGAATAATTCTGCATGATATTCCCATTTAGCTAAATTAAGGGGGGGGGGGATTATCTTCCCAATTCCCACCCTTTATACTTAACCAATGAACTTCCAAATCTAATATCAGAATAAACAGGTATACCAAAGTTGCAGCAAATTGGATAATTCTGCATGAAAAATCCCTTTATATAAATTAAGGGGGAGGGATTAGCCCCTGTTCCCTCCCCCTTTATACTTAACCAATGAACTCCCAAAACTAATCAGGAAAGCGCCTTATCAGAATGAACCTATATTCAAAATTTGAAGCAAATCGGATATTTCTATCAAGAGTTATCGCGTTACGTACATACATACTTACATACATACAGAACCTGTGGGCACATTAGCTCTCAGGCTTTGATCCCTTGTGCTAATAAATAAAGAGATAACTGCCCAGTTAAACTGAGGGCACTGGCTATTCACACTAATTGTATATTATACTCTTATTTGAAAGAATTTGAAATAAACCCTCGAAAAATAAAAAAAATTGACAATATATTAACAGGGGATCTGCCCCCGTAACCCCTTATAATTAACTAATGAACCCCCAAAACTAATCAGGGAAGCGCCTTATCACAATGAACCTATAAACAAAATTTGAAGCAAAGCAGTTAGTTCGATCAAGAGTTATCGAGTTACGTACATACAGAACCGGCGGCCATAGCTCTCAGACTTTGATAGCCTGTGAGCTAAAAACCATTAACATAACAATTTACATCTATTGTGAATAGGAAAACAAGTCAATTTTATAAATTGGAGTCTTCTTTGGTTTGGATACAATGGATACAAAAACAGCAAAAAATGCTAAGACGGAATCGCAATAAATCGGTGAGAAATTCTACTTTAGACAGGTTTCCGTCTTAGCTGGTAAACTGTAAAGGTGTTTCTTCCGATGGGACCATAGAATGTTTGCGATTAAGATAATATTGCGTTATAGACAGGTTTCATTTACACTGGTTAAACTATATGTAAAACTTGTGTAATATTTGTGCCCCATACTGTTTAACTTGTGTAAATGAAACTTGTCTATAACGTAATATTGTCTTGAACGCAAACATTCCATGGTCTCAGCAAAAGAAACACTTTGAAAGTTTACCTGCTAAAGCAAAAACCTGTATAAAACGGAATTCTTCATCGATTCATTGCAATTTTGTCTTAGCATTTTTTATTTTTGTTTGTGTCCATGATTCAGTAAATTAGTACCTAGTTCGGCAAAGGAGGGAGGGGCAAACCGCGGGATATGCCCTCTCTTGGCTATTAATAAATTTGAAACTTTATGCTTAGGAATATGCTAGTGTAATTATCCTTAGAAAGAAATTAATATGTATGCTTAACATTCTAGTGATGAAGTGCTGGTGAATTATTCTAATCTTAGATGATTTTCTCGATGTTTGATGATATAAATTCTCCAAATATAAAATTTAAAAATATGGCTATTTTTTTATGCATTGAGTTAAATGTTTTAACACGAATGATGCTAAAAATGAAGTGTATAACCAGAAGTACTAATAAAATAGCAATGCATTTCGCCAGCTCCCCCCCCCCCCCCCCCACCACCACCACCACCACTCACATTATTTTGAAAATATTACCAATCGTTTATACCTTGTTTGTACCCGTTTGTATCTCATTTGTACTAGAGTAATAAAAGGTTTTTAGTGGGGGGGGGGGGGCTGGAGAAACGGCAGCTCCCCAACTCAATGTTTTACGAAATGGATAGTGCCAATCGTTTATACCAACAATCTTTTCGTTCGTACCAACAATCTTTTCGTTCATACCTCATTTGTACTAGAGTAATAAAAGATTTTTAGTGTAGGGCTTCCACTTCTCCAGCCCTCCCACTTCAATGTTTTAGAAAATGGATAGTGCCAATCAGTTACACCCCGTTTGTACCAAGAATCGTTTCGTTTGTACCTCATTTGTACTAGAGTAATAAAAAGATTTTAGTGTGGGGCTGCCATTTCTCCAGCCCCTCGCCCCCACTTCAATGTTTTACAAAATGGATAGGGCCAATCGTTTATACCTCGTTTTGTACCAACAATGTTTTCATTTGCACCTCATTTGTACTAGAGTAATAAAAAGATTTTAGTGTGGGGCTGCAATTTCTCCAGCCCCTCGCCCCCACTTCAATGTTTTACAAAATGGATAGTGCCAATCGTTTATACCTCGTTTGTACCCGTTTGTACCAACAATCTTTTCGTTTGTACCTCATTTGTACTAGAGTAATAAAAGGTTTTTAGTGTGGGGCTGCCATTTCTCCAGCACCCCACTTCAGTGTTTTGCAGAATGGATAGTGCCAATCGTTTATCGATCTTGAATGGGTCGTATTGTCCATTACACAGATGTACAACGTAGACGAAATACCAGCCTCGTTTGGACTTGAATCCGCTTGACCGTGCTAAAAATATGGATGATGGATGTGTACTCAGAACTGAGAGAATCAGAGTACCGCTATAAGTCTTTACGCTTAACGTATGTCGAAAACGATTTGAGAATAAAGATGAAATAAGATATAGAGGTTTTAAACATTTTCTAAAGACTTAAAAAAAAACTTTTTATAATTTTATAGAAAACTTTATATAGTTACTTCATTATTAAGTTTCAGGGTCTGGGGGGGGCTTCAGCCCCCTTAGCCCCCCCCCCCCCGTGGGTGCGCCAATGCTTGAAGAAATAAATGCAGCTGAGAAAATAATTGTGAAACTTATTCAGGAAGAATCTTTCACTCCAGAAAACAAAAGTAAATTAGAAACGTTAGATGTTTATAAAGACGAACACGGTCTCCTCAGATTGAAGACCAAGATTGTGTACAGGAAAGATGCTGAAGATTTTCGACGTCCAATGATTCTACCTTCGGATCATCCTGTTGTCAGAAGACTTATCATGACAGAGCATCTAAAAAATTCTCATGCTGGATCGCAAATGTTACTAAATATTTTGAGAGAACACTATTGGATCTTAAATGCAAGAAAAACAATCAGATCAGTGATATCGAAATGCGTTGTTTGTATACGACACAAGAGAAAATCTCTAAACGCTCCAGTTGCTTCACTTCCAGAAAATCGAATTAAGGATGCAGCAGTTTTTGAAATTATAGGCTTCGACTTGGCTGGGCCTTTGTACCTTAAAGGAGGCTCGAAAGCATGGATTTGTTTGTACACATGTGCGATATACCGAGCTGTACATCTTGAACTTTTGTCATCTTTGTCGACAGAAGTATTTCTACAGAGTTTTCGGAGATTTATAGCAAGAAGAGGAAGACCCTCTACTGTATATTGTGATAACGGTTCTAATTTCGTTGGAGCCTCAAATGCACTTAAAGAAGTTGACTGGGATAAAGTTGTTCAGTATAGTACTACCAGGAAAATAGAGTGGTTTTTTAACCCACCGACAGCCTCATGGTGGGGAGGGTTTTGGGAAAGATTAGTTGGTGTTATGAAATCTATTCTTAGAAGAGTCTTAGGAAAGTCTAATGTATCTTATGAAGAAATGACAACCATTCTATGCGATACAGAATCAATAATTAATTCCCGACCTCTTACTTATATTTCTGAAAGCAATGGTGAACTTGTCCCGCTGTATCCTGCTTTGTTCATGCAAGATGTAAAGCAAATGGGTACACCAGATTTTGATGTTGTGGATGAAAACAAATTGAATAGGAAACTGAAATACAGACAAAAACTAATAACTGATCTGCAAAACAGATTTCGTTCAGAATATTTGGGACTGTTAATCCAACGTCCTCAATATAAAAAATGTAAAGAACAAATTCAAGTTGGTGACGTCGTGTTAATTGGCAGCGATAATACCAAACGTATCAACTGGCCTTTAGGACGTGTCATAGAACTTATTCCAGGAAAAGATGGTGTCACCAGATTAGTCCGTCTACGAACCTCAACATCAGAAGTTTTACGACAGATTCAGAGAATTTATCCCCTAGAAGTATCTTCAAAATGGCCTGAGGAATGAAAGGAACTCTATTCATTTCCGACTATTCAGACTATGTCTAAAGATGAACCTGAAAAGCGTACACGATGTGGGAGGGTAATTAAAGTGCCTCAAAAGCTAGACTTGTAAGAACTTTTCGTGACCAGTTGAGTTGTCTTTCACCAACTCAAGGTAGGAGGATGTCACGTAATCAACCAAACTCAATGGTTTCCTTAACTTTATTTCATTTATTTTATTTATATCTTTTTGATGTTGTTGGCAACAATAGTTTTTATGTTTGTATAATTGTTTTGTGTTCCAAAGATGTAGGAAGTGAAATAAAACTATGAAAAGTAAAGCCAAATGATTTTTTAATGTAGGTCTCTATAGAATAAGATAAATAGTATTTTTTAACGAAACGTGTAAACGTTATAGTTTTTAATTTGAATAGAGACATTTTATTTTATGTTTATTATAGTTCCTATTTGAGACCACCATTTGGCTAAATCTTGCCAAATCGTCGATAGTCAGCCAGATGTAGCTCTTTTATTGTTCGAAAGGCTGAGCTTTGATATTTTTTGTGATGACGCGTTTGTTACGTATGACATATTTGTTACGCCATCAAGTGATTCCTTATTCGATGTTTATTTGTATTCTAATGATGTTTAATGATTTATTAGTTATTTAAAACATTTTTTTAATATAATTAAATAACACTTACACGTCATTAAATGGATATGTCATGATATTAAAAGAAAAAAAAAGCATTGAAAAAATTTCATCATCTGCTTGTTTATTTAAAGCTTGATTTTTTCTTCTTTTTTTTATGTTTGTGATTGGTTACTCTTATTACTTTAGAACAGTATAGAAATTAATTGACTGCAGTTTTTATGGAAGTCTCATGTTCACGAAGCGATCATTACATGCGGTATAGTGATCGCAGCATTAACGAATTTCGTGTATTTTTTGGGATTCCGATACGACGAAGTTGCTGTATCCAGTGATGTTTTTTTTTTTTCGGTTTCATGCTCGCGAAGCGATCATACGTGCAGCACAGTGATCGCGGCATTAACGAATTTCGTGTATTTCTTGGGATTCCGATGCGACGAGGTTGCTGTATCCAGTGATGTTTTTTTTTTTTTCGGTTTCGTGTTCGCGAAGCGATTATACGTGCGGTACAGTGATCGCGGCATTAACGAATTTCGTGTATTTTCGTTTTTTCAACTTCACATTAATCGTTAACTTTTATGTAATATCGATGAAATGTGTATAAAAACGTCGTTTTTTACTGCTCATATTATCTTTTTTATATCTATCTTATTAAATTTGTCAAATAAAATATTTTATTTCACTCATAAATGCAGTATCTAAAAAAATCAACTGTGTATGGTTTAATTTAATAATTCTGTATTTAAATTATCATTCTTTTGTCCACATTGTTTTGAACGAATAAAATTTTACATTCGTTACATCATTACTCTCGTATAAATGCAATCTATTTTTCAGTGACTTTTTATCGCTAAATTCATTACTTTTCCTATGTGTAACTATTTAAAAATTAAGAATGGCAACATTTTACCACTTGCTTATTGTGGGTTACAATATGATAAATGTAAGTAAACAATTTAGAAATCGCCAATGTGGCATCATTTTTAAAAAGCGCCAAATGGTGGCTTGAAATAGGATTATGCGAGTTACCTTTGATTCATGCATAAAAATCGAAATGTCGTTAAGTCATAAGTTGAAAAACATTGTTTAGTATATTTAACTGTCATTTTTGTACGACGAAAGATTAAATATGAAGCATACATCCTTACCTAGTTGGCAATCATGTTTTTTTATTACTGCCATTTTAATTAAATATAGCAATTACTGATATTTTCGTTTTATCCCAGTTTTGAGAAAAGTTATATCTAACACTCTGGCATAAGAAAAAAAGATCTTATCAAGATTTTTATCTTTTCAATTAAAAAAAAATCAAATTAAAGAAAAACAGTGTTATTGCGCATCTAACCTGTTCGAAGTTATATCTATGCCAAATTTAAAGATTATAATTTATAGTTTCAGAGAAATCAAGTGAAAATATCACTTTGAGTGCTTTCCTCCCACTTCACCTATTTGAAATTCAATTTTTTTTTTCTTTGGGAGCATCACGTCCTAATAGAAACCTGCATGTGAATTTTAAAATTCCTAACTCCAATAGTTTCAGAGTAATCATCATTATAGAGCATTTTTCAACCATTTCATCCTTTTAAATCTTGAATATTTTAACGAACATTGTTAGCGATCATTTACGTCTTACAAGTAACCACCATATCGAGTTTCCTGTTTTTAGCTTCAACAGTTTCAAAGAAATCGGAATTTTAGAACATTTTCTACCCTTGCACCCCCTATGAGGGCAGTTTATGCTGAGATAAAATATAGCGTATTTTTAAGAAGAGATTTTCATCATTGTTGTGATGAAAGAAGCTTTGAAATCAGTTGAGCAGTTCCAAAGTAATTTTAGAAAGTGTTCCTCTCATTTCACACTTTTAAATTTCGAAATTTTGGAAACTGTTCTGAGCAAGCTTTTATGTACCTACGCCATGTTGAATTTTACGTTTCTAGGACTAACTGTTCCAAAAAAAAATCGTAATTTACAAAGTTCTTAGAATATATCTTATTTTATGAAATTAATATATTTCAATTTATACAAATACAAACTTATATTAAAATCGCATTATAACACATTTAAATCTATCCATTGCATCGGCAGTTTAAAATTGTAGATTTTCTTCTCTTTTTAAATTTCGAAACTCGTCTGAATATAAAATGTCTCTAATACAAACCTATCTTTTATTCAAATTTCTCAAGCATTATAAACACTTATAAATGAAAAAAGTCTAAATGAGTAATGTGCAAAGAATTCTCTGCGGTTTTTCTTTCTTTTAATTGTCCTTTTTAGGGTTCCGTTCATCTGACGAAACTCTATTCGCCTTACTTCTCTGTCTGTCTGTCTGTCACATACTCGAAAACTGTATAAGTTGAAATTTTGCATATTGAACTTTTACATATTTATAGCTGAATACCTCCTGTCACATGACAAACCATAAAATTTCGAAAAAGTCTTATATTATTTTAATTACATGAATTAATTTAATGACATCCGATCATTTCTGCGATTTTCTTAGATCTTAAAACAAAACCTTAATTTCAGCATTTTTCGCGTAGGCTAGATGGTCCAGTGGTAGAACATTTACTTTCAAACGTTCCGGGTTCTATTCTAGACGACGGAAATTGAAATTTTCGATTTTTACATTGCATTGCCCAATGGATTTAAAAGAACTTTCGTTTTTATTTGCTATTAAGGGTTTCTTTTTCTATTTAAGATAATATTACATCATATAATTAAATATGTTTTTCAGATATACAAATGTATGTTGTTACAATTGTCTGAAAAGCAGGCCTTGAATACTTTTAATTTTATTTAAAAAATAGCTTCCTCTTGTTATCATTTTACTTTTAAATTTAATGGTGCTGCCATCTATGTTGTTATTGACAAAAGTGTATTGATAAATAATAAGGATAGTTATAAATTAATAATTTGGATTTATTAATTAAAGGATAAAGTGTTTTGAAAGGAATATTAAACAAAACCCTTAGCGCGATCTTAGATTACATTTACCCACCTTTGTTGTTGTTGTTGTTGTTTTTGGTACAATGGATTAGTACAGTTTGCCATCATTAGTTTCATAAAATAAAATATATTACTGAATAAATATGCAGTGATACCGCTGCGCTGCTGCGTTATGTCAGTGCACGTATCGAACGAAGCGTTTCATAAGTCCAATCCCGATTTTTTAGACGATTCAGATAAACAGGAAAAACAATAATCACCAGCCGAAACATTCGTTAGCTTAAGTTTAATCTATTTACATTCATACAAATGTCATTTACACTAAAACGTTATAAATATTTAAAAACTTTATACATTACCTAAGTGATTTCAAGTTCTCGCTGAAAGTTTTCTCTTCGTTTATAACTAAAATTATTTTTAATCAGAAGTGATATAAATATGAGAAACGAAAACTTCTATACACTTAGTCGATCTTTTTTCTCCAAATTCCTCAAGTATTACAATCCAATAACGAATGATAGCGATAACGTAATTTGAAAGTTGTGTTTGAAATAACTGCATTATATAATGATGTCAGAAATGAAAGAATATAGTCCCTAGAATAAAGAAAAGAATTGGAAACAGGATCAAATTCACGATTGCAAATGTCCCTAAAAAATATCTTATCAAACTTTGTCGTCTTCCTATTATATCTGAAGAAATAGGCGTATATATCAAAAGAAGTAAAATTCTAATTCCGCACTTAAAACGCAAAGAAAAACAAATAAGAACGAAATGGTTTCTCAAAAATAAATTTTTGACTCAGTAATCAGAAAAAAAATAAAAATAACCCGCATAAAGGAAATTAAGAAATTATTTTTGTTATATAAAGTGAATAACAAACATGCTCAAGACTTATAAATAAATAAAAATAAAAGCGTATCATAAATAACGAATGAGAAACGCATAAGGAGTTCACCGCTGTATTTTTCTTGTACAATAAATAATTTCAATCTGCTCATCGTTAGTTTTATAAAATAAAATATATTTAAATTCACATAAATGCCACTTACACTAAAACCTTATAAGATATTCAAATCTATCCATTTCACTGGTAATTTAAAATTCTCGTTGTAAATTTCATTCTTTGTTTGGATTTCGCTACTCTTTTGAATATGAAATAAGTATAAATATGTGAAAAGAAAACTGTTCCAAATTCCCCAAGCATTATAATCCAATAACGAATGATAGCGATAACGTAATTTGAAACTTTGCGTTTAAATAACTGCAATATATAACGATGTCTGGAATAAAAGAATATATTTCCCTAGAATAAAGAAAAGAAATTGGAAATATGATCAAATTCATGAAGGCAAAGGTGGCTAAAGAGTCTCCTATCAAACTTTATCCTCTTGCGATTACCTGCAAAAATATATATCAAAAGGAATGAAAATCTAATCCCGCACTTAAAACGCAAATGAGCTATCACCGAGAAACTGGTGCTTCTTTTATCAGAATTCTATCTTCTCTTTAAATTGAAAGCATAAAGAAGAGAAATCTAATTTAGAATTTTCATCATATAGTTTATCTAATTTCTTTTTATTGGCGTAATCGACTCATTGCTTCAAATCTTTAAGGAATCCTGCATCATGATTGGACTTGCACCGCTTTTTCCTCGAGCTCTTCACATGACTCACGCAGCTGTCGCCTCCCCAAAAGAAACTAAAGATTTCGAAGCCACCGAAGGAAAAAAAAAATTATCAAAGGGCTGCAAAAAAATTTAAGTTTCAACGACATTAGCTTAATGTAAGTTAAGAAAGAAAGGGCTTATATTGTCTGGAGAAGAAAAAAAAAATCCCCCAAAAGAAAACCTAATGTCGCCGTAGCACTTCGTAAGTTGACGAGATTCAGTTCTTTAACGTGTTCACTAGAGGCGAGGGCCTCCTAATTATTGCCTGTTTGCAACGGCAATTATGCAAATTTGGGAGCGCGGCAGCAGGTTTTTACTGACCACTTGGATCCGCGTGTTGCTATAGAACTGATTTCAGCAGCAAATGATGCTCGCATATACGGCTAAAAAAGTAACTGATTTTTTTAACGGTGAAATAAGAATATTCCAAAAAGTTTATGGAGGTTGTTGCCAAATTGCAAACATTTATTTTTTTTCTACACTGATGATTCTTTTCCTTACGCTTTCATAAATGCTTCATATCAGTATTAGTTGGTGAGTTAATAGCAGCCCCCCCCCCCACACACACACACAGATATATATATATAACAATAATAAAAGCGCAAAAATATTTGCTAGGAAGTAATACTGTTAAAATCAACGAAAACAGTTTCCTATTTAATGTGAATGCCCGCATATACGAAAACTAATGTAACTGTATTTTTAACGGTGAAATGAGAATATTCCAAAAGGTTATGGAGATATTGCCAAATTGCAAACGCTTATTAGTATATTTTTACAGTGGTGATTTTTTCCTTATGCTATCATAATTGCTTCATTTCAGTATAGTTGGTGAGTTAATAGCAATTTCACATTAAAAAAATAATAATATTCAAAATTATTTGCTATAAAATATAGCATTGCTAAAATCAACAGGAACAGTTTCTTACTGAATGTGATGCTTGCATATATATATACGGTTAGAAAAGTAACGGTATTTTTAAGATGAAATAAGAGTAGGTATTCCAAAAAGTTTTGGAAGGTTGTTGCCAAATTGCAAACATTTATTTATTTATTTATTTATTTATTTTTTTGCTGATTATTTAGTTTCTTATGCCAACATGATTGTTTCATTTCACTATATTTTGTGAGTTAATAGAATTTTCACATTAAAATACAATAATAATATGCAAAATTATTTGCTAGAAAATACCATTGCTAAAATCAACGTAAACAGTTTCTTGCTTAGTTTGAATGCTCGCATATAATACGGCTAGAAAAGCAAAGGTATATTTAACATGAAATAAGAGTTAGGTATTCCAAAAAGTTTTTGAAGGTTCTGGTAAATTGTAAACATTTATTTTTTATGCTGATTACTTTTTTCCTAACGTTTTCTAAATGCTTCATATCAGTATTAGTGGGTGAGTTAATAGCAATTACACATTAAACAAAAATAATAAGAATGCAAAAAAAATATTTGCTAGGAAATTACTTTTCTAAAAGCAACGCTAAACAGATTTTTACTTAAAGCGACTGTTCACTGGTTACATCTAAACAAAATAGCAAGCATTGATTATGAAACACTTTCCATCATATTACGAATAATGTACTTCACCGTTTAATAAGCTGAAAGATGATGTGTAAGTAAACAATTTGGAAAATTCGTGATACATGTCAAAGGCCAGTTTCAGCAATTACGAGCAATAATCGTGATACCAATAGTCGTTGTACAGACAGACGGCCAAGCAAACCGAATTCATAAATACTTTTCAACTATGTTTGAAAGTATGAAACAGTAACTGCATTTTCAACGGTAAAATAAGAATATTTTTAAAAAAATTATGGAAGTTGTTACCAAATTTCAAACTTTTTTTTTATTCTGTATATTTTATCCTTATGCTTTCATAAATGCTCCCCATCAGTATCAGTTGTTAAGTAAATAACAACTCCAAATAAAATAAAAAATACATATTTGCTAATAAATTGCATCGTTCAAATCAATCGAAACAATTTTTTTTACTTTATCTAAATACTCATGTAAATAGTTAAAAGACCATCTGTATTTTTCACGGTAAAATAAAAACATTCCAAAATTTTATGGAGGCTGATTCCAAATTGTAAAAAAATATTTAATTGTTCATTGATTATGCTGATGATTTTTTTCCTTATTAGCTTTCAAAAAAGCTTCAAAATAGTATTATTTGTGAGTTAATAGAAATGCAACATTAAAAAGAAAAAATAATGCACAAAAATAATTTCCAAGAAATTACATCAGGGAAATATGGATATTCCAAAAAGTTTATGCGGTATGGTTGCGAAATTGCAAACATATATGTATTTATTATTATTATTATTTACGGTGCTTATTTTTTTTTTACGCTTTCATACATCTTTATAACAGTACTAGGGGGCCTACCCCCTGCGAGCTACGCTCGCCAACCCCCGCTCAGACTTCGAAGCCTCTAAAAACATGACAGCGTGCTTCGTTTTAAAAATATTTGTAAATCTGTAATTGGGTTGCCATGCTTTTAACGTTTTAATGGGGCATTTTTTTTATTATCATGGCCTCATACACAGCTGTTGCGACAACTGACGACTGTTTTAGGGATTGGTAAGTAAAATCAATTACACCTTGAAAACCAGCTTGTATAAAATGGTTAGGTTTAAATTGTGGCTACCTCTCGCACTTTTATAACAACGATCTGTATTCTATTCTTCCTTTGCGTTTAAGGATGAGAAAAATTCCATCTGCTTGTGAATAACATTAATAACCACGGTATTGAAAAATACTATGTTATAGACAGTTTCAGTAACAGGTTTTAATTTTCTCTGTATTTTAGTGCACCATCATGCATATTTTCATGTTATTTTATTAATTAATATGTATATACGAATTTTCTAATAATTGTTTATCATACAAAATTAATTAAATATTTTGTGCGTGCATGCCTGCATTTATTCGGCATCAACTGATGAGATATTTAAACAAATTCGCTATCCGCGATAATTTTACACCATGTTATGTCACTTGAATACTGTCCTTAAGAAAATCGGGTACTTTTCCATTATAGGATCCTTTGCTTTTAGGTTTGTCGTAATTCGAGTTTCAAAAACGAATAGATTCGTTAATATACATATATTTGTTGCCAAAAGTTATGAAAACAAACCCAATGAACTTATGGTGATTTTCTATAATAGGGGTCTTGACGCTTTTTTAAAAAGCTTGGCGCAATTCGGGCATCAGAAAGTGAGATTTGGTGCCAAATTACATAAACAGCCATGGAAACAAATTCGACGATTTTTTTTTTGTTTATATGCGTATTTTAATTATACGTATTTTAATTATACGTATATTATTATTGTTTTTTCTATACAAATTACTTCTGATTAAATATAAAATAGGATAAATGACATTTTACGCTAAACAAATTCTATAGATATTGAAAAAATGCTTCTGTATACGAAATGACAAAGTAAATAGGTTGACAGAAAGTATGTTGCCAAATTTCCTTTTCCGCCAAGGCTATTTTCTCTGTTTCGTCAAGGCCCCATACACTGGAAAAGCACCGAACTTTTATGCTTGTTTATACATGTATTTATATGTATATATACAATTTATTTATAATTGTCTTTCAATTTACCTCTTTTTGTACATAAAAATAGATAAATGGCTTCTTTATATTAAATAAATTGTATAAACATAAATGACGTATTTACATAAATGACGTCATTTGGACGAATTTATTCAAAATATTATCAGTTTATAAATTAAATTAAATGCTGACAGACGATTGAATCCTGACGATAGAAATATGATTTTTTTTTTCAAAGTTTCGTGAAAAACATAATTTAATCACAATCTTGTCTTCATTATCGATTGAAACAAAAGATAAATTCAATTTCAATTTGAAAATGGCGAATAAAAATAAATCAATAATCCCTATCGGGATCCTTTTTTATTTTTTTCCCTTTTTTGTCACAAAAAAAACTGAGTAATTAGTTGCCATCATTACAGAAAAGTCATTAAAATTAGAAAAAAATTAATATCTCGAAAACTAATTCCAATTTCAAAATACTATTACCAGTTTTGACATCCGCGGATTTTTATGGACAATTGGTATTAATTTCACCATCAAGCGTTTAATAATTTATTAAAAATAGCCCTGAAACATAATCAGTCGTTTAATCAGTCGTTTCATAAAATCGTTTCATAAATTCGTTTCATAAAATCGTTTCACAAATTCGTTTCATTAGGATTTTATATATATAGGGTAGATTAGTTGGTGAATTAATAGCAATTTCACATGAAAATAACAATACGCAGATATATTTGCTAGGAAATCGTATTGCTAAAATCAACGGAAACAATTCTTACCTAACGTGACAGCTAGAATATATGACTAAAAAAAGTAACTGTATTTTTAACGATAAAATAAGAATATTCCAAAACGTTTATGGAGGTCACTGCCAAATTACAAACATTTATTTATATTTTTAACACTGATGATTTTTTCCTAACGCTTTCATAAATGCTTCATAGCAATATTAGTTGGTGAGTTGATAGCAATAAAAACAAAGGATGTAGCCATCCCAAAACTTTCTTCTATATTTTTCTAAGATATCAATTTCATCGCTGTTACACATCAACAATTACGAAGTATAGTGCATTTATTTTAATTTAATTTGGAAGTACAGTGATCAACAAAGAAAAAAGCACGTCTCAATAGCAATGGTATATTCAAATACGGAATTGGACCGACATATATATTTTTAGTTAATAATTTATATATCTATAATAAATGTAAAATTTGGTCCATTTCTAACCCAATAGAAACTGAAGTACCGCTGTAATATTCATTACAAAAACAGTATTACAGCGCCCCCTGCTGAATGGAAGTAGCCGAAATTGAATCAACATAATTTTTAATAAAAATCTTATATATCAAATTTGGTGACATTTCATCCCGTAGATGCCGAGATAAGCTATCACAGAAATCGTTAAGTACACAGTATAGCAGCACCACCTATTGTTGCTGTATAAACCAAAGCGTTATCAGCACCTATATGGGCCAATGTCTAACTAAATATGTGAAAGTCTAACTAAATATGTAAAAGTCTAACTAAATATGTGAAAGTCTAACTAAATATGTCCGTGAAATTCCATTCCACAGATACCGAGATATACCTTTCACGGAATTCGAAAAAAAAAAAAAAAAAAAAAAAAAAACAGCATTGCAGCCGCATTTGTTCGGCGATAAATACTCAAACATAATTAGTACCAATTTATGTCAAGATCTAATTGAACATGAAGTTTAGATGAAATTCCATTCCATAGATGCCGAGATATTCTTATCGAGAAAATTGCGAGCGACAGTTTATGCAACGATCTAACAGAATATGAAGTTTGATGTAATTCCGTGCACTAGTTCTTGATTTCGCGTGCCCACAAAATTTGTGTCGTATAACATACTGACAAACAGTCGTGTTCAGGACATCCCGAAACATATCCATCCAAAAGCGGAGTTTAAAAATTTTCACAATTCCAATTTCTTAACCCTTAATTGCATAGTGATGTAAATTTCCATTACTGTTTATTTAACTTTTAATAAATAAATCAACTTCTTCGCCACCACTATATTTATATAGAAATATTAATGCAGTAAATTTCCCGTGAACGATGTTCCTGAACAAAGTTAAAAATCTATCTTAAAATTTCTGGTGTCTAATATTTAATATATGTATAAAAAAATACAATTGTAAAAGAAAAACTCATGCAAATAAGAGTTAAATATAGAAGAAACTAAAAATCAAATGTAGAAAGACTGATACAATTTGGCACATATATAACTTCTTTAAATAAAAATGAAAAAAAAAAATCGATATTTTTAAAAGGAACGAGGTGTTTGTTTTAAGAAAAGGCGAAGACTGGTAACACAAAGTGGAAAAGAAAAAATATTTTTTTTGAGTAAATTACAGTGATTAAACAAATTTCCTCATACAATATTTTTAGATACTTTTTAATATATATGTCGTAGGCCAATTGCAAAATCAAGGCTCTTTGAAAAGAGACTAGGCTGCTTGCAAAGAGCCGGGCTAATTAGAGAATCATCTTCTTTCTCCAATCAGCCTGATGTTTTTCGGGCTTATTGCAGAGAGCCTAGATAGCGTTAGGCTAATTGAACAAGTGGGTAAGTGTGATCGAAGATAGCACAAAGGATTTCGTTTAATATTCCTTTCAAAACCCTTTATCCTTTCTTTAATAAATCCAAATAAATTTCATTTAGCAAAAAAAAAAAAAAAAAAAAAAAAAAAAAGTCGTGTTTTTTATAAAATAAAAATTTACCGGTCTATTTTTTCGTTTTTTCGAATATCTAAACCAGCCCGATAGCGGTAGAAGCTCGGTATTATATTCTGTCATAATAATATCTGTCATGTGGACTAACTGCGATATTTTAAAAATAATTATTTCAAAATTAAACATGTTGTACACCTACAAAATGTTAAAATATGCGAATATTTCCATAATCGGGTTTTATCATGATTCAATACGTTCCTCAAACTCATATATTTACTATTCTCTATTACTCATATTGATACTCGCTTTGTATTATTCTCAAACATTTGATAAATCCGTTAAACTTCCGATATGACGTCAGATTAATTTTCTTTTTAATTCTCTAATGACGTGATATTAATCTGCTTTCTGTACATACACATACTCATACTCCTTGTATTATTGAGAAATCTTTGAAAATTTCAGTTTTATTACCAATATGCGTCAATCATTTTTATTTCATATTGATCTTTTTTTCAATTCGTAAAACTTTCTATTTCATTTTCATTTTTCACGTGAAAATCTTTCAATAGAAAACTAATTATTGTAGAAAGAATTTTATTCTGGATTTTTAATTGTTGGCAACTGCTATAACGAAAATGTCTAAATTTAATAGGAAAAGGCTGTTAGAATTTTGGTTTTTTATCTCTATTTATAAAAATAATACGATTTTTTCAAATTTTAATATTTTGAACTTCATAGCAGATATTCAGTTATATATACACAAAGTTTCAACTCTGTAAGTTATATAGGTTCTGAGAACGGCTCTGTGACAGACAGTTAACGGGGCGGGAGTAATAGTGTTTCGTGAGATGAACGAAACCCTAATAAGTTATATAGGTTCTGAGAACGGCTCTGAGACAGACTGACAACGGAGCGGCAGTAATAGGGTTTCGTGAAATGAACGAAACCCTAAAAATGACTACCTTGATTCACAGTCAACCAGATTTTGACCAGCTGTTTGTCCAAATATCGTATTGTACCCGACCCAAACCAGAAAAATCCTTTTGAAATCAACCCGCAACCCGACCTAAACCTGACAAAAAAAAAAAAAAAAAAAAATCCATCGAACCGTAACCCGATCCGAAAAGGACAAAATAATTTCCACCGACATGCAACCCAACCCGAACCTGAAATTTCCATTTGAAGTTAACCCGAACCCGAAAAAGTTCCATCAAACCGAAAACCGATCCAGGACAAAAAAAAATTCTGTCGATAAGCGACCCAACCAGAACCTGAAAATTCAATTTAAAGTCAACCCGAAACCAAAAAAGTTCTATTGAACCAAAAACAGATCCGAACAGGACAATATAATTTCCGTCAACACGCAACCCAACCCAAACTAAAAAGTCAATTTGAAGTCAACCGGAACCTAAAAAAGTCCCATCGAACCGAAAACCGATTCGAACATGACAAAATAATTTCCGTCCACAAGCAGTCCAACCCGAACCTGAAAATTCCATTTGAAGTCAAACCGTGACCCGATCCGAACAGGGCAAAATATTTTCCGTTAACACGCAATGCAACCCGAAATTGAAAATTCAATTTGAAGCCAACCCGAACCCCCAAAATGTTCCATCGAACCGAAAACCGATCCGAACAGAACAAAATAATTTTCGACACGCAATCCAACCCAGATTTAGGATTCTGAAAATCGGGACGTTTGGATTTTACAAAGAAATTAATGAAATTAACCAGAACAATGTTTCAGAATAATTAAATATATTGTATTAAGTTTTTAAAACGTTTGCTTTAACTAACATTAAAAATTATTCTCATATATTTGTAGCTACTTTTTAATAATTAAAAAATATGTTTTCCAATTTTAAATGAATTATTGTACGAATCTCTTGAAATATTAATCTAATGCTACTAATTTAATACATTTTAAAAAAAATAAGTTTTCTTTAATAATATTTAAACAAATTAATTGTTTAATTTTACTTCGGATTTGGATGTAGGTGTGTTGGGTTCGGGTAGGATTGCAGTTTCATAGAATTTTTTTATTGCCCGGTTGCGTGTCGATGGAAATTATTTTGTCTTGTTCGGATCAGTTTTCGGTTTGATGGAACTGTTTTTGGGTTTGGGTTGACTTCAAATTGAATTTTCAGGTTCAGGTTCGTTTGCGTGTTGATGGAAATTATTTTGTCCTTTTAAGATCGGTTTTCGGTTCGATGGAACTTTTGGGGGTTCGGGTTGACTTCAAATTTAATTTTCAGGTTCGGGTTAGGTTGGATGTTGACGGAAATTATTTTGCCCTGTTCGGATCATTTTCGGTTCGATGGAACTTTTTTTTGGGTTCGGTTTGACTTCAAATGAAATTCTCATGTTCGGGTTGTGTTGCTTGTCGACGGAAATTATTTTGTCCTGTTAGGATCAGTTTTCGGTTTGATGGAACTGTTTTTGGGTTCGGGTTTGACTTAAAATGGAAAAATTAGTTTTGAGTTGGGTTGCATGTTGACGGAAATTATTTTCCCCTGTTCGGATCGGTTTTCGGTTCGATGGAACTTTTTTGGATTCGGTTTGACTTCAAATGAAATTTTCCAGTTCGGGTAGTGCTGCTTGTCGACGTAAATTATTTTTTCCAGTTAGGATCAGATTTCGATCTGATGGAACTGTTTTTGGGTTCGGGTTGACTTCAAATTGAATTTTCAGGTTCGAATTGGGCTGCGTGTTGATGGAAATTATTTTCTCCTGCTCGGATCGGGTTACGGTTCGATGGATTTTTTTTGTCAGGTTCGGGTCGGGGTGCGGGTTGTTTTCAAAAGAAATTTTCAGGTTCGGGTCGGGTACAACAGGCTATTTGGACAAACAACTGGTCAAAATCTGGTTGACTGTGAATCAAGGTGGTAATTTTTTAATTAGCCTAACGCTCTCTAGGCTCTTTGCAAAAAGCCTAAAAAACATCAGGCTGATTGGGAGAAAGGAAGATGTTTCTCCAATTAGCCCGGCTCTTTGCAAACAGCCTAAAGGCTATTTGCAAAGAGTCGGATTTCGCAATTAGCCTACGACATATATATTAACTATTCAGATTTAAAATAGACAGACGTGGAAGACTTCTTCCAACTTGAAAAAAAAAATGCTTTCGGATTAAACACATTTGAGGTTTTAATATTTTATGTAACTCAATTGACGTGCAACACTTAGCCTCGTTGTAGCTTATCTAACTCTAAAAGTGTATTTCAGAATGTGTTTTGAATAAAACAAAGTAAAATTAACTTAAATTAAATTAATTTTGATTTTTTTTTCTTTTTTACGAAGTACCTTCTTTTCTCTCCTTCATATAAACTGAAAATACCAATTAAAAAAAATAAAAATAAAAATAAGACTGTTCTCAAATTACAAATTGGTAAATTTCTGACATATTTCTTAATTTATTTTTGTTCGCAAACGTCTTAAATTGGTAGGTTCACTTATCCAGAAATTATATAATTGAACTTTTTTTTTTCGTTCTTTTGTAAAAACAGAAGATTTTTCAGAAAATGCTGTCAAAGTTACACGCGACATTGCAGGAAATGAAAAAAAAATAACGTCCTGAGACAATAACCGCTTCTAAACGAAGATGTAATTAATTTATCGGAAAATTAAAAAAAACAAAAACTGATCGATTAAAAATTAGTTCAATAATCACGCCTGCAAGTATCATGCTTTTATGTTTAAAAATTAATCAGAGAATGTGTCGGAAAGTTGGTGGCGGAAAACAATATTTTGTATCCGAGCGGTGAAAAATATTTTTTTGAGAACCACCGTAATATACAAATTAATTTTTAAGAATTATCTTCAGATATACTTTTCAAATATACAGGGTGATTCATAAAAGATGGGCAGAACTTTAAGGGGTTATAGTACACTTAAAGACAAATAATATTAAATAGGAGACTAAGGGTCCCAGACGTATTCCCAAGGAGATAGGGGGCATTAAAGTTTAGGGTCCGAAATTTCAAATGATTATAAAACATGGAAAAATTGGTCGATTCGTTTGCGGTTTTTGCAAAAAATTTTCTTTATGCCAGTATTTTCTTGAAATAAAATTTTAAAGTTCAATTTCAAAAAATGCCGATAGGGGGCGCTTTAGACTTTGGAGTAACAAACAACTATTTTTTAACGTTATTTTTTGTATTTCTTTAAATGATTTCGAAAGCTTAGACTTAAACTTAAATTTTGATCTAAAAATCTGAGTCCTAACGAGTAGTTAAGTAGCGTAAACTGAAATTTGAAATTTGAAACCCTTCTCCCCCCAGAACAAAAATCAGTTATTCCCGATCTTTGTGTCGTAGATTAGGCTCTAACTACTGCCGCGTTTTGCTAAAATTATTCTTTATGTCAGTATTTTCTTGAAAATAAATTTTAAAGAAAATTTTCAAAAAATTCCGATACAAATAACATTGAAAAATCATTAAAATATAATTTTCAAATCAATTATTCGAATAGTTTTTGTTTTAAAAAAAGGGAAATGGTTTATAGAAAATATCTCCTACGCTAAATAAGAGTCTTAAATCCACCTGGGTTCTTTTCCTATACCGCACACTCTCTGCTACAAAACCAGTTTTACAGTGAAATCTCGATGATAAAGAAAATTATAAACGAGGAAGACGAAGTACAGTCAACTATTTCTGTTTCAAATTTTGATAATCCGAAATACTGGATAATTAAAATATGTGTTTATTTACCTTGAACATTTTAATGAAAACAATGTTAAAAACCACTATGCAAATTGTAAACCGAATTTTCCAAACCACTTATTTGAATAATTCGAAGATTTTGAATTGTAATGTCTGGTACATTTACTGTATCCGTATGCAACGTAACTTCCTTCCTTTCTTTTCTGTTGTATTATTTTATTTTATTTTCTATTCTATTATATATATATATATATATATATATATATATATATATATATATATATATATATATATATATATATAGATTTAGAAATAGTAAACAGAATAATGCAGTTTAAGTTTAATCGTGTGTTATTCAAAGGAAAACAAAAGTAAGAAAAAGCTCGTTGCTATTTTGGTTAATTATTAACGATGACACTTTTTGAACAATGATTGAAAATTAAAGAATAGTAAAAGTAAAAAGAGTATTTTATACACTCTTTTATAAGAAATCAATGTTTATCTTAAAAATCGTGTGAAAACATCTTAAAAATATAATACCAGTGAAAAATATTTTTAAATGTCATTCCACCAATACAAATAACATTGAAAAATCATTAAAATATAACTTTCAAACCAATTATTCGAATAATTTTTGTTTTAAAAAAAAAAGGAAATGGTTTATAGAAAATATCTACTACGCTAAATAAGAGTCTTAAATCCACCTGGGTTCTTTTCCTATACCGCACACTCTCTGCTACAAAACCAGTTTTACAGTGAAATCTCGATGATAAAGAAAATTGTAAACGAGGAAGACGAAGTACAGTCAACTATTTCTGTTTCAAATTTTGATAATCCGAAATACTGGGTAGTTAAAATATGTGTTTATTTACCTTGAACGTTTTAATGAAAACAATATTAAAACACAGTATGTAAATTGTAAACCGAATTTTCCAACCACTTATTATTTGAATAATTCGAAGATTTTGAATTGTAATGTCTGGTACATTTACTATATCTGTATGTACGCAACTTCCTTCCTTTCTTTTGTTTTCTTTTCTATTATTTTAATTTATTTTTCGTGTTTTTATGTGCTTTAGAAATAGTAAACAAAATAATGCAGTTTCGGTTTAATCATGTGTTATTCAAAGGAAAAAGAAAAGTAAGAAAAAACTCGATGCTGTTTGGTTATTTATTGTCAATTACACTTTTTGAACAATGATTGAACAAGAAGCATTCATTAATAGTTTGTTAAATATAATAGTTTGTTTTAAAAAAAAGTTTGTATTTTAAACACACTTTTATAAGCAATCAATATTTATCTTTAAAATCATGGGGAAAAATTAAAAATAAAATATCATTGAAAAACCTTTAACAAATAATTTTCAAATCAATTATTTGAATAAAATTTAAAAAAAGGGGGGAAATGATACATAAAAATCATCTACTACGCTAAATAAGAGTGTTAAATTCACCTGTGTTCCTTTTCCTATACCACACATTCTCTGCTACAAAACTAGTTTTACAGTGAAATCTCGAATGATGGGTCATTAATGATAATGAAAATTATAAACGAGGAACACGAAGTACAGTTGACTATTTCTATTTCAAATTTTTATTATCCGAAATATTGGGTGATTAAAATATGAGTTTTTTTTCCCCTTGAACGTTTTAATGAAAAAAAAATGTTAAAAACCATGTAAATTGTAAACCGAATCGTCCAACATCTTATTTGAATAATTCGAAGATTTTAAATTGTAATGTCTGGTACATTTAATCTATCCGTATGTACGTAACTTCCTTTATTTCTTTTCTTTTCCATTTTGTTCTGTTCTTTTTCATTTGTGTGTGTGTGTATGTGTGCATTAGAAATAGTAATAGAAATAGTAATATGATAATGCAGTTTCAATTTAATCTTATGTTATTAAAGGGGGGGGGGGGGAGAAACAAAAATCTCGTTGCTATTTTGGTTAATTATTGACAATGACACTTTTGGAACAATGATTGAAAATTAAATAGCAGTAAAAGTAAAATGAGTTTATTTTAAACACTCTTTTATAAACAATCAATGTTTATCTTAAAGATCATGAAAAATTCTTTAAAATATAATATTATTGAAAACAAATTTAAATATAATTCCATCCAATCCAAATAACATTGAAATATCTTTAAAATATAATTTTCCAACTAATTATTCGAATAAAATTTTTAAAAGGGGGAAATGATTCATAGAAAATATCTACTACGCTAATTAAAAGTCTTACATCCACCTGTTTTCTTTTCCTGTACCGTACACTCCCTGCTAAAAAAACAGTTTCACGGTGAAATTTCGAATGATGGGACATCATTGACAAAGAAGATTATAAACGAGGAAGACGAAGTACTGACGACTCTTTCCAATTCAAATTTTGATAATTCAAAATATCGGGTAATTAAAATATGTGTTTATTTCCCACGAACGTTTTAATTAAAACAATATTAAAAAACATGTAACTTGTAAACTGAATTTTCAAGCCACTTATTTGAATAATTCGAAGATTTTAAATAATAATGTCTGTTACATTTACTGAATCCGTATGTACGTAACTTCCTTTCTTTCTTTTCTTTTCTATTCGTTTCTTTCTTTTTTTTTGTGTGTGTGTGTGTGTGTGTTTGTATGCTTTAGAAATAGTAGACAGAATAATGCAGTTTCAGTTTTATCTTCCGTTATTCAGAGGAAAACGCAAGTAAGAAAAAGTTCGTTGCTATTTTGATTAATTTTTGAAAATGACACTTTTTGAACAATGTTTGTAACTAAAGGTTTCGTTTAAATAATTGTGAAAGAAAAAAAACAGTTTTTCTCTTTTATAAATTAATGTTTATTTTTAAAATCATGTAAAAATCTTACAAATACAATAAGACAGAAAAAAATCTTCATTCAAAATGTCATTCCATTCAATCTACGTAACATTGAAAAATCTTTAAAATATAATTTTCGAACAAATTATTTTATAAAATTTTTAAAAAAGGGAAACGATTTATAGAAAATATCTATTACGCTGAATAAGATTCTTAAATCCACTTGTGTTCTTTTCCTATACCGCACAATCTCTGCTACAAAACCAGTTTTACAGTGAAATCTTGAATGATGTGCCATCAATAACAAAGAACATTATAAACAAGGGAGACGAAGTACAGTCGATTCTTTCTATTACATATTTCGTTTATCCGAAATATTGGGCAGTTAAAATATGTGTATGTTTCCTTTGAACGTTTTAATGAAAACATTGTTAAAAAACAGTGTGTAAATTGTAAACCGAATTTTTCAACCACTAATAATTCGAAGATTTTTAATTGTCTGTAACATTTACTGTATTCGTATGTACGTAATTTCCTTTCTTTCTTTTATTTTATTTTCTATTCTGTTCTTTGATTTCTTTTCTTTTCTTTTCTTTTCTTTTTTTTACTTTTTGTGTGTGTGTGTTTGTGAACTTTATCAATAGTAAACAGAATAATGCAATTTCAGTTTAATCCTGTGTTATTCAAAGGAAAAAAAAAAGTAAGAAAAAGCTCCTTGCTATTTTGGTTAATTTTTCAAAATGACACTTTTTGAACAATGAGTGCACCCGAAGGTTTCAATTAAATAATTGTAAAAGTAAAAATAGTTTGTTTTTTAAACACCTTTTTATAATCAATCAATGTTTATCTTAAAAATCATGAAAAAAATCTTTAAAATATAATAACATTGAGAAAAATTAAAACAAATTTCACCCAATCCAAATAACATTGAAAAATCTTTAAAATATAATTTTTAAACCAATTATTTAAATAAAATTTTATAAATGGAAATAATTTATACAAAATATCTACTACGTTAAATAAGAGACTTAAATCCATATGTGTCTTTTTCCTATACCGCACAGTCTCTGTTACAAAACCAGTTTTACAGTGAAATTTCGAATGATGTGGCATCAATGACAAAGAAAATTATAAACGAGGGAGGCGAAGTACAGTCGACTCTTTGTAATTCAAATTTCTATTATTCGATAAACTGGGTAATTAAAATTTATGCTTATTTCCTTTTACAGTTCTAATAAAAATGCTGTTAAAAAAGTATATAAATTGTAAATCAAAGCTTCAAACCACTTCTACTATATATATAAAACACAAACGGAATTTCGTTCCGTTCCTTTATAACTCGAGTTCCGCTGAATGGATTTTGATGGAACTTGCACTGTTCAATAGATATTTTTTCAGGGAAGGTTTTAGTATATAACACAACGTTCTACGTAGATTATTTATAGAATTATGATGGAAAGTTCTGTTATTTTGCACGATAAGGTTACCATAGGTAATTTTTTCTGGCGACCGTTGTCGTTAGCGAAAGCATTGAAACGGCTATATCAGAAAATAATTCAAACACATAGAAAACTAAAAGAAAAATTTTCTTATTAATTTTATTTAAAATACCCCCCCCCCCCCCCGCAAAAAAAGAAAAGAAACTATTTTAATGAGGGATAATATTATAAAGCGAAAATATTTAATTAAACCCAAAGGAATGTTTTTAATGCTTAAAAATAATCAATATTTGGCGATTTATCGTTTGCGTCAGGATAACAAAATCTGATCATTTGATTAGATATTATATGAGTGACAATTTTTTTCCCATTTTTTTTGTCTTTCTGTTAACTTTTTTTTAATATAACTCCCCTACCATGTGACTTACAGGAGAAACTAGCAGATGTAATTGTGAAAATGACTGCATTTATAAGTTACATGTTCAAAAAGGTGGATTAAAACTTTGTGCCGTTATATTAAAAATAAATGTGCAACGTTAAATTAGCACAAATTAAAATCATTTCTAATGGCAAACAGCTGTTTCAGAGCCCTTAAGCTCCATCTTCAGTGCCAACTCAAAAGGTAAAAACGAATTAAAAACTCCTAGGCCATGACCCCTTGCCTGCCATCTCTCGCCCCGCGGCCAGATGAAATGGCGTTGAATTTTTCAAAACAACAGCGGAGACGAGGAAACACACGTGACAGAGAGACCAATAGGAACACTCCGCCGACCGGGAAAGTTTAAGTGTGGAGGCGAATAAAGGAGGGGGGGGGGCGAAGAGAATGAACTGAGCGAAACGCAGCCAGACGTTTGAAACGCTTTGTACGGCAGAGAAAAAAAAGGGCTCTGAATTAAGGGCTCTGAAACAGCTGTTTGCCATTAGAAATGATTTTAATTTGTGCTAATTTAACGTTGCACATTTATTTTTAAAGTTACATGTTATTTGTTTATTTGCGATTTTGATTTTACCTTTGGCGACAAAGAATGTGATTTTAAGCGAAAAATAGATAAGCGTGACATCAGCTTGAGCTTTATTAGCAATAATAGTGTTTTTCGGGTATACAAGATTCTTTTTGGAGTAATTTTTTATATTCAAATGCAAATTATATAAATAGCAGTTATTGTTATAAATATGCGATCAAATATTTAAATTTTAGTGAATGTCTGCCACCCAAACACATATTGTAAAATAGTTAAATTTTAGACATTTAAAAATTTACTACGGAAACATGCCGGTTTGTTTTCACCAAACATATGATTTTTATAGCCTCGAATTCAGATTCTTTTATTTTTGTTTTTTTAATATATCGCGCCAATTTCACTTATATAAATATTCACTGCGTCAAAAGTTTGGAACTAAAGAATATTCTTAAGGAGATGTGTGCAATTATGCGTTATTACTATCACAAAAGGCAACATTTTGTAATAAAAATTGAGTGCTGAAATAAATTTTCGATGCTCTTTTTGATTCGTCATTGTTTTTAAAAGATATTGGACTAATCGTCCGTATTACGGTCACCTACCAGTTGGCAATTTTACTATATTGTTGGAAGTTTCGTTTATGTTTCAAAGTTACTCTGGACGACAATTCAGATTACAGAAGATTAGACGACTTTTGAAATTAGCGATTGCTAAATTTATGGGGTTTTTTTTCATTATGAAGCAAAGTTTTACCAAAAAAGCAATGCTTCCAATCAATGTGCGGAAGAACTTTGTAATGTCAATGGTGGCGAATGGAATAAATAATATTTGTCGATTTATCATTTCAGCCTGGATAAGAAAAACGAGTAACTGAAATTCTGATTAGATAATTTTTCGATCATTATAAAGCATTTTCGACTTACACACATCCCTAGTAGCTAAACATAGTGGCAAATGAATTTATTTTTGCGTGTTATTATGCTCTTTAGTGAAATGCAAAGAAAATATTCGGTTTAAGTATTCACCAAAAAGATTATTACTAAACATTTTGCATAACTAACTTTATCATTGTCAGTTTTGTATAAGGTATGAAATTTTGCTAATGAAAGATCTATAATTGAATTAAAAGTAATTTGACATTATTTAATGGAACATAGTTTGGCGTGTCAATAACTTTGTTTTGTAAGTAACTCTGGTACATTAGTAACCATATCGTTTCAAGCACTTCTAATGTTTGACGTCAAACTTGGATATCGACAAGATTATGGAAGATTAGGAAGATTTTATTGGATGAAAACTAGAGGTTTATTCTTCTACCGAATTTAATCATCAGGGTTTTCTTCAGGTTAACGGTTACACGAATGCAACTGGTCTAAAAAATAAAAATACAGTGAAAATGGCGTCATTTTAATTTTATTCAAACTATTCAGCTTTAAAAATACACTTTTTTATGTTTCACCAGTTTTTTTAAATAGAAAGTTCCGTTCTTTACGTGCAAACAATTTATTACGTTTTTGACTGCATTTACTCTGCTGGAATCGAAAGATGAAAAACCGTAGTAGATTTGCCTGAAGAGGACGTATATTACGAAATATAACGTAACATAGAGTGAGATTGTATTTACGTTACCAGAGACAAGAAAGAGGAATGGAGTTCAAGAACTTACAGATGAAAATGACTCACCCGAACATTATTTAAGTTCAATGGTCAATCTATGCAATCATTGTAATGCTCTCTTTTTAGTAGTATGTTGACTAGAGAGCATTTTAGTTCCTGTTGCCGTAATGGTCTTATGGTTATAATGGCCTCATTTCCCTACCAAACTCTACTACAAATGATCAACTAAATGAGTTGCTTCTTATTAGCCCAAATTTTGTCCAATGTATGATATAATATCGTTCGCATCGTTTACAGCAATATCGAAGGAAAAACCAGGTGAACGTCCCCATTGCTTTAAAATACATGCTCAAATCCATTGATATAATTCGTTTGAAAATTTTGGCTAGGGTAGCATCCGTAGGTGAAGATCTATATTCCTTTAAAATAAAAAGCCATTTCGTATGATTTAAGGTACATTTCGAAAAATTGCCCAGCGCAGCGGGCGTAGCATGCTAGTATTTGAATAAAATGCAAAAATAAATCAATAATTTACGGAAAATATCTACTACATACTAAATAAGTTTCTAAAATCCATCTGAATGTTTATCATTGATTATATGAAACATTGGGTAATTAGAACATGTGTTTATTTCCCTTCAAATTTTTAATTAAAACGATGATAAAAAATGTATATAAATTGTTTCAAACCACAATGCAATATATATATATATATATATATATATATATATATATAATTGTAACACCTTTGAATTTCAAAATACATTAAACAAATATAATTTATGGAAATTATCTACTACAGTATAAATAAGTATCTAAAATCCATCTATATGCTTCTTCCTACGCAACACTCTCTACTAAAAAAACAGTTTTGGAGTGAAATATTGAATGAGGGTGTCATAAATATGTGTTTATTTCCCTTGAACATTTTGATGAGCACAATATTATAAAACAGTATGTAAATTGTAAACCGAATTTTCCAACCAGTTATTTGTATGTATAATTCGATGATTTTGTATTGTAATGCTTATTACATTTACTGTATCCGTAAATGCGTAACTTCCTTTCTTTCTTTTTTTTCTTCTGTGTGTGCTTAAATAGTACAGAGAATAACGCAGTTCCAGTTTATTCTTTTGTTATTCAGAAGAAAACAAAAGTATGGAAAAGCTCATTGCTTTTTTTGATTAATTATTGACAGTGACCCTTTTTGAAAAATGATTGAAACCGAAGGTTTCCGTTAAATAATTGTAAAAGTAAAAATAGTTGTTTTTAACACTCTTTTATAGGAATTCATTTTTTATCTTAAAAATCATTTTTAAAAAATCCTAAAAATATAATATTATTGAACAAATCTTGAAAATATCCTTTTAAAATCACTCATTTGAATAAAATGCAAAATAATACTGAGAATAATAATAATAATAATTTATAAAAAATATCTACTACGCTAAATAAGAATCTTAAATCGATATGTGTTCTTTCTTCTATACCGTACACTCTCTGTTACATAGCCAGTTTTACAGGGAAATCTCCAATCATGGGCTATCAATGACAAAGAAAATTATAAACGAAGAAGACGAAGTACAATCGACTCTTTGTAATTAAAATTTCGATTATTAAAATATGCGTTTATTTCCCTTGAAATGTTTAATGGAAACAATTTTAAAAGAAAGTATGTAAAATGTAAACCAAATTTTCATACAACTTATTTGATTAAAATCCAAAATAATAATAATAAAATAATAATAATAATAATAATAATAATAATGATTTATGGAGAATATTTATTTTACTAGATAAGAGTCTAAAATCCATCTGTATGCTGTTTCCTACGCGGCACACTATCTCATATAAAAACAGTTTTACAGTGAAATGTCAAATGATGGGCCATCCATGACAAAAAATAAATAAACAAATAAAGTAATAAGCGATGAAGACGAAGTATATTCGACTCTTTGTAATTCAAACTTCGATTATTAGAAGTATTGGATAATTAAAATATGTGTTTATTCCCCTTGAAATTTTAAATGGAAATAATGTTTTTTTTAAAAAATGTATGCAAATTGTAAATCAAATTTTCAAACCACTTTCTTGAATAAAAGGCAAAAATAAATAAATAATTTATGGTAAATATCTACTACACTAAATAAGTCTCTAAAATCCATCTGAATGCTTTTTCTTACGTGGCACACTCTCTGCTACAAAACCAGTTTTACAGTGAAATCCTGAATGATGGTCCTATGTATGACAAAAAAAATTATAAAAGGAGAAGACAAAGTACAGACGACTCTTTCTAATTCAAATTTTGGTTATTCGAAATATTGGATAATTAAAATATATGTTTATTCTCCTTGAATTTTTTAATGAAAACAATGTTAAAAAAAAAAGTATGTAAATTGTAAATCAAATTTTCAAACCACTTTCTTGAATAAAAGGCAAAAATAAATAAATAATTTATGGTAAATATCTACTACACTAAATAAGTCTCTAAAATCCATCTGAATGCTTTTTCTTACGTGGCACACTCTCTGCTACAAAACCAGTTTTACAGTGAAATCCTGAATGATGGTCCTATGTGTCGGATTCCACTTCTCCGTCCACACAACTTCGAAATAAATCCGGTCTTTTGATGTGCTGCCACCACCGATATGAATACGTGATATCGGACACAATACGTGATGTATATTCAAGAAAAACCTAACTCTTTCTATTACACTTAAACAAACACTTTATTAACAATATTTATACTTAAACTCGGAGGTAAAGTATCCGGTTTAATATTAAATCAAAATAATTATAGAAACGCTTTACGTGTACCGTTAGACTACGTTGCTTCACTCAGAACCGAGATTTCTCTTAATCTCACACACGCTATCTCTCTTCCTTTAGAGAGATGCCGTTCCATACACGTGCTCAGAGCTGCTCTCTGAAAAACCAACCTTCACACTTCGCTGCCACGCTACAACTAACTTCCTCTCCCTCGTAAACTTCAGAACACCCTCCTTTCTACGGGGTTTCTCCTCTGTTCCCAAGGGTCCTTGACCACCCTTCCTCCCTCTTGACGGATCTGTCTTCCTAAACAAAAGGGTGCAATATCTTTTTTTATCTATGAAAGACCACATTGCAATGGATATACTGCTTTCATTCTGTTCCACCTTCCTTCCTCTTGTATTCTGAGTAGCTCCCCTTCGGATTAAGATTTTCTAAAGGACGCCTCTAACGGTACACAATAGATACAATATGCTAATCCCTTAAGAATAGCTTTCAACTCTTGCAACTGTAAGAGAAGAACCTGACACCCCCCACCTTAGCGGAAAATATGCCTTTTAGGGGCTAATTTTCCTCAAACTATGTAATGTCTGAGAAGAGTTCAACAGTTCCTTGATAGGTTTCTTCATTACTACAATTACATAAATATTTCAAGGTGTCTGAAAATTTAACTACTGACATCTCTAATGAACCATATACTAATGTGATAAATACAGAAAAAAATACACAATATGCTAATACACTTTTATAAACACATGATGCAAATACAATTATAAATACACAAAAAAAAATAAAGTTACACTAGTATTATGTCATTTCAATGTCAGTCCTTAGGCTGAGATTGCTGGAGGCGGAACTTTTTCCTTCCAGTGCTTCCTCGTTAACTTAATTGGTACATCCCTTTTCGCAATGCACCCGCTTGAATGGCTAACTTCTGCCTCTGATGTCCCAATTAAATCTTCCTCTAACCAATCAGGTACTTGCCTGTCCAAGTCCTCTTTGTACGTAATAAAGACATTGTACAATTTCTGCCTTATCTTACCCCTCTCCGGTTTACGACCAATCCGATTTTTCTCCATTTCAACCAGTTCGATAGGACCCATAAATAATTCCTTATTTTTCCTTAAGATTGATTTTATGTCCCCAACTTGAATATTTGTTAATCCTTTTATCTCAAATCCCTTCCTGTCTTTATTTTCCGGTTGTTCTCTGTCTAACAACAGATCTTTCCTACAGTCTTCAAACTCCCTGTCACTATCCAAGACAATATCGACTACTTTATTTTTAGCCATAAATGCTCTCATTTCATCTTGATACACCAATTTCTTACTCCCGTCCCCTAACTCAACTATAACTGCAGGTCGACATATTTCCTCTTTCTCCTTATTACTCACATTCATTTCCCTCGTTAATCGACATTCTACACATGATTCGCAAAACGTTTTAGCTTCCTCTACCATATTTTCCCAATAAAATGAATGCTTGATTCTTTCTAACATTTTCTTAACCGCGTGATGTTCTCCATATAAGGAGGTATGCGCTAGTTTTAGAATTTCCTCCCTTCTAACTTTAGGTAATACTAATTGAGCTACAGTTTCATCTACTAATTTCTCTTTATGATACAATAACCCATTTACAACATAGTAAGACCCTTTCTCATTTTCAGCCAATTCCCAAGCTTTCTCTAAATCTTTACAACTCATTTGGGATTCCTGAAATACATTTAATCTACTTTCCGTAACTTGATTAATCTTACTTGTCTCTATCTCGGCTTTTTCCTTCTCCTGACTTTGTACATTTTCCGATCTCGTTTCTACGACATAACGGTTATTATTACCATTTCTAATCCCTTCCCCTTCTTTCACTTTATTCCTACTATCTTCCTTACATTTCCTTTCTACCGATTGTCTTAATGATTTCTCTTGGTTTAACCCTGACAATTCATTAGCCACGTCAGGATGTAAAATTACCTGTTCCTTACTATTATCAATTATCGCGCAAAGTACATCCTGATGAATTACATTAGTTTCTCCGCGTTTTGGGATAGCTAAAGGTAACTGAATTAATGGCGATTTCACTGCCTTACCAAATATCCCTTGTAAGTAGATGCTACCAGCCCCTCTTAGTTTCTCTGCTGGTACTAAATCTTTATGAACGACGCTAATTTGGCAACCAGAATCCACTAATCCTTTTGTTATCTTCCCATTTACACTAACTTCCACTTTCTCGAGATTATTTAACTTCTCTCCAATAACTTTAGCTCTCCAATTCCCTCTTGCTCCGATTCTTACCATACTCGCTCCCTTTGGTAATTCTTTAATTCCTCGCACTGAGACATTATTGATACTAGCCCTTGGTTCTTGTCGGTTATTAATTTGATTACTTCCCTCATTATTTCCTTTTGTACAAAATCGCTGAACATGTCCTCGTTGACCACACTTGAAACAGATAGGCGTCGTATCATTAGGCTTCTTATATTCCGGTTTTCTACCCAAAAATGGACTAACTTCATTATTCCCATTTTGTCTCCAATTACTACTAAATCCCTCATCTTTTGCCCTTCTAGAATCTTCATTATTCACATACCTTTCTTTACCTTTATAACCCTTATAAGTTACCGCATAAGATTTTTGTTTAGCATCAAACAAATTATCACATTCCTTAGCAATTTTAGAAACTTCTAACCAATTACTGTGCTGAGTTAATCCAACATGCGTCGCGGTTTCCTCATCTAGAGTATTTAACAACTTATCCGTGACGATTAACTGATTCACCTTTTCATACGTATCTGCACCTCTAATTTTACAGTAATTTTCCCACGTTGCTATTAAACGTGACACAAATAATACATGAGTTTCATTTTGATTCCTTCTAGCCTTCTTGAAATTTTCCAAACACGCCTTCGGGGTCGGCTCGTGTTCCCTTAGAACTAATTCCTTTAACTTCTCATAACTCTCAATTTGTTCCCTAGTAGTGTATATTAGCAAGTTATCGGCCTTATCTCCTAACATATTTAGCAGAATTTCTGCCTGCTGGGTTTTCGGTACATTTTTTGTTTGGAATGCCCGTTCCAAACTGCTAAAAAACAGATTCCATCCCTCAGTCCCTTCTGGAACCTTGATAGACAAAGTTTTAACACTTTTAATCAATTTCTCTAGGCTACTCTCATGATTAGATTCTCTAGTCCCATTAGAATTATTTGCCGAACTCTGAATTTTTATCCTTTCCAACTCTAACTCATGTTCCAATCTCAATTTTTCAGCCCTTTCTTCTCTATCTAACTTCTCACGGTCTAACTCCCTTTCTAACTTTTCCCGTTCTAACCTCTCCTCCCTTTCTAACTTTTCTCGTTGTAACTTTAAATTTTCCTCCCTTTCTAACTTTTCTCGTTGTAACTTTTCCTCCTTTTCTAACTTTTCCCGTTCTACTACTAACGCTTCTTGTTCTAACCGTTCTGTAACAATAGTGCTAGATAATTCCATAACGGCTCCCTCTTCATATTCGTCGCTCTCCACTATCTTTTTCTTAAGCTTAAACCTGGTATCATCTTCCGAGACCTCAATTCCTAACTCTCCACATATCGCCTGAAGATCCACCCCTTTTAGTTTTAGTAAGAAAGCCATACCTTCTACTGATAATTATCACCACCCTACAACAATACTTAAACACAATATCAAATTAATACTTCCTTAAATCCTACCCTCATAAATTACCTCCACATATTATACTATTTAACATATTTCAAATAAGTAATAATACAATAATAAATTTCCTTAAACAATGATACCCCACAATTTGCTTCCAATAACAAAGTAACAATATTCTCAATTTGACTATTATGCAATACAGATTTTAAATTTATACCATTAAATAATAAAATACAGTTTACACAATAATACTGATACGTTGCAATTTGAATAAAACACTGATGCCAATCACTACATAAAAATATCCACCTAACAAAAATTTGCATGAAATACACATAAATTCCTAAATTTAATCTCAATAAAATATTTCAATTTCAAAATTAGTTCTCACATTAAAAAGTAAATCACAGCACTTTTTTTTTTCTCTGGGCCTTCAGTTCTTCCTTGAAGGTTATTTCAATTTAATTTAAATTCTACACAAATTTGCTTTCCTCCTTTACTATCAATATTTCAAACTTAAAGCAAACAATATCACTTAATTTAAATATTACTTTAATAATAATTTAAATTTAAGAAATTTCAATTATTCCTTCCAACTATTAACACAATGCATTAATTTTAATCATTAATCTTATCCGTTTAAAACAATTAGAAAATCACTTCTAGTAATTAATATAAGATCCTTTTCTTAAAACAAAAGTGTAAAATGGTTGTTAATATCTCCTTTGATTTAGACCAATTATTATATTGCACATAAATTAACATAAATTATACACAATAAAAAACAGTAATTTCGAGAATGTCAGTAGAGTAAAATGATCAAAACACCTTACCTCGTACTTTATTCGCTGGGCAATTCTCTGCTCACTTTTCCACAGGGTAAATCTTGCACTCTCGGGCCACAATCACTGCACCTTGCTTCCCAATGCACAAAAAACACTACGCACAACACTACACTAACACCACCACTAATTCACTTCACTGTAATGACGATAGGCTAGCTGGCACTGGTTGTCTACGACGATAGGGCACAAACACTTCCGCTGGGCGATCCGGCACAAACTCTCTGTAACACGGCTATCTGGCACTAGTCTACAACGATAGGGCACGAACACTTCCGCTAGACGATCCGGCACAAACTCTCAGTAACACGGCTAACTGGCACTGGTCTTCGGTGATTCAATCCCGTCGCTGCCAACATTGTCGGATTCCACTTCTCCGTCCACACAACTTCGAAATAAATCCGGTCTTTTGATGTGCTGCCACCACCGATATGAATACGTGATATCGGACACAATACGTGATGTATATTCAAGAAAAACCTAACTCTTTCTATTACACTTAAACAAACACTTTATTAACAATATTTACACTTAAACTCGGAGGTAAAGTATCCGGTTTAATATTAAATCAAAATAATTATAGAAACGCTTTACGTGTACCGTTAGACTACGTTGCTTCACTCAGAACCGAGATTTCTCTTAATCTCACACACGCTATCTCTCTTCCTTTAGAGAGATGCCGTTCCATACACGTGCTCAGAGCTGCTCTCTGAAAAACCAACCTTCACACTTCGTTGCCACGCTACAACTAACTTCCTCTCCCTCGTAAACTTCAGAACACCCTCCTTTCTACGGGGTTTCTCCTCTGTTCCCAAGGGTCCTTGACCACCCTTCCTCCCTCTTGACGGATCTGTCTTCCTAAACAAAAGGGTGCAATATCTTTTTTTATCTATGAAAGACCACATTGCAATGGATATACTGCTTTCATTCTGTTCCACCTTCCTTCCTCTTGTATTCTGAGTAGCTCCCCTTCGGATTAAGATTTTCTAAAGGACGCCTCTAACGGTACACAATAGATACAATATGCTAATCCCTTAAGAATAGCTTTCAACTCTTGCAACTGTAAGAGAAGAACCTGACACTATGTATGACAAAAAAAAAATATAAAAAGAGAAGACAAAGTACAGACGACTCTTTCTAATTCAAATTTTGATTATTCGAAATATTGGATAATTAAAATATATGATTATTCTCCTTGAATTTTTTAATGAAAACAATGTTAAAAAAAAAAAGTATGTAAATTGTAAATCAAATTTTCAAACCACTTACTTGAATAAAATGCAAAAATAAATAAATAATTTATAGAAAATATCTACTACACTAAATAAGTCTCTAAAATCCATCTGCATGCTTTTTCTTACGTGACACATTCTCTGCTACAAAACCAGTTTTACAGTGAAATCCTGAATGATGGTCCTATGTATGACAAAAAAAAAATTATAAAGGGAGAAGACAAAGTACAGACGGCTCTTTCTAATTCAAATTTTGATTATTCGAAATATTGGATAATTAAAATCTATATATGTAAAACGCTAAGCGATTTCTTTCGACAATCCGTGAGAACAAACTACTGAATCAAATTACATCATTCTTTTTTTAATGAAAGCTATTTGGACGCAGATTTGTTATCGTGCATTCGTTTGTTCGAAAATTTAATTAATTAACCGTAATTTTCAATTAAACTTTTACGTCTGCTAATGACGTCATAATCGGATAACGCCTACTGTTCCGAAGCACAGAGTTTATTTTCGAAAACTCTGTGGTTGAATAAAAGAGAAATAATAAATATTAAAAGCACGCGGTTTTAAGGCCGAATTTGTTAATTTGCAAGTTAAATTTCGGTAAAAATACTTATCCGCGTGTTTTATAAGCGAATAAAAATTCATATTTATTGTGACGTCACGGGAATATTGTCCATTGGGTTTATTTTATCATTATGCATTATAACTTTGTTGATGCCATTTTTTCCTTACAATTAAATACAAAATATATTTATATTTGTGTGCATGGCGTTTAAGTATTAATATAAGGTATATGAAGTACGTGTGAAAAGTTTGCGCCGGTGAAAATGACGTTATGCTTAGCTTGAAGTGCATTTTAACATTGATAAAACTAAAGAGAAAAATGTATATGATTGTGTAAACATGACATAATTTTACTGATTTTTGCATTCATAATTATAAAGATTAGAATTGGAGCCGTCATTGATTTCTTCATCTTGATTGCATACCTTGATTACATGTTACCAATTGCTTTTTTTTTTAAATTATAGGATAGAAAATTTCCTTTTTTAATAAAAAAAATCACAAAAGTAAAGGATTTCAAGAAATTTAAAGTTATTAAAAATAGTGTTATGGTAGAAAAAAATCTTGAAATAATTATTGTATTTTTAGCTAGAATAAACAATGTAAGATTAATATTTCATAGGAATTATTTTGGTAGATTTATTATATGTTCATTTAACAGTTCCTTATTAGCGCAAAGTCCTATTTCTTTCACTGTGAATTTCTCTTTCGATGTAAAAAAATGTTTTTCCACTTTTGGACGCTAGCCAAAATACAGTGGCAATTTTTAGAAATGTACAACAGTTGTGACAACAAAGGCGCTATCCCTTTAGCTTTCATCGCGCTTACATCACTTCGAAATACTACAAATTTCTATTTTTTACTACATTTTACAATTTCAATTCTTACATCATCAATTAGAAAAAAAATTAACTTTCGATTGAAATTTATTTGAAAACTGCTGATTAATTTAACGACTTTTTAAATAATTTTCAAGCATGAAAAGTTTTTCAATTCTATCTTATCAATGACCACCAGTTTACTTCAATAATGTAAAATAGCCCCTGGGAAAGTTGCCACAATTGAAAATAGATTTCCCTAACCATCATAAAAAGTGAATTAAAATAAAAGTGATAAATCATAAAATCAGATTAGCCATAAGATAGAACATTTTGGCGCTAAACAAAAATCTGTCAGGAAAAAAAAAAAAGAGAGACTATTTTTAGTTTATGTTGAACATAAAATTGATATGTTAAATTCGTTGATGAATATGTTCCATCACATATCAGGATATGCTAGGAATTGCATTTTTTTATGTTTTTACATTTGCCAACTGTATAAGAGGAAAAATATCCCCGACTGTGATGGAAAAGGGATAATCATCCTGATTATGTCAAGAAACCGAAGAAACCATACAAATAAATTACACTTGAAAACGTTAAAAATCTCCCTCATCTGCAAATAGATTTATTACTGTAAAAAACTTCTTAATCTTTGCATAAAAATTGATTAGCTTAAAACAATGGATGCGTTTTAGAAGATATGGATTTGAAACGAACAATGATTAAAGAGGACATTTTAAAACTTTTAATTTAATCATTTTAAAACTTTTTTAACGTCGAATTTCGATGGTGCGTTTGGGTGGATGCAATGCACATGCGCATAGGAGCTCATTCGGTTGCATTATCACAGGGGGAGGGGGGAGATGTGTGCTTTATTTACTATGTTCTGTTATTTACTGAATATGATATGAACGTAGCAATATACTATTTGTGTATACTTCATAGGTCCATGAATTTTTTTTCTTGCCGTGGGGGATATGGTGGTAATGTCAAACTGATTTGCATTACACATTTATTTACGGATTGTTTGTTTTGAGTTTGCATCGGAAATAGTACTGTATTTGACTGGGGAAAAAATTGTAAATAAAATATTTGAAAGACTGTTTTATACGCACCCCTTCATAAATAATAAAGAAGCTTATTTTACTGATATTGTTATAGTATTTTCTTGCGTCAAGTTTTGAAGGGTTCCATCTAGTAGGTATTTAATGTGTTTAAGAATACGATTAATGTTTCTCAAACTTTGAAGCTGAAAAACAAGCGAGTACGAGGTATTATTACGTATTACGTAGGTCGCGGTATGAGCCACCATCTGGACAGGGTATACGGCGGATGCCATTTTTTCAGTACAATAAAATACAAAATATATTTTTATTTGTATACATGGTGGTTAAGCATAAAAGCAACGTATATAAAGTACGTGTGAAAAGCTTGCGCCTGTGAAAATGACTATGCTTATCTTGAAATACATTTTTACATTGATAAATCTAAAGAGAAAAATTTATAGGATTATGTCAACATGACGTAATTTTAAACGATTTTTAAATTCTTCATTATGAAGAGTAGAATGTATAACGATTGTGACAAAAAACGGCGCTATAGCTTTTGTTTTTATCGCGCTTACATCACTTCTAAATACCGTACAATTTCAATTTATACATCATCAATTATAAAAATGTTAACTTTCGAATGAAATTTATTTGAAAACTGCCGCTTATATTAAAACGTTTTAAACAATTTTCAAGCATGAATTATTTTTCAAATCTATCTCAACAAGGGCCGCCAGTTTGCTTCAGTAATATAAAATAGCACCTGGGAAAGTTGCCACAATTGGAAATTGATTTCCCTAACCAACTTAAAAAGTGAAGAAAATAATAAAAAAAAAAAAAAAAAAAAAAAAAAAAAAAAAAAAAACCTCTGATAAATCATAAAATTAGATTAACCATAAGATAGAGCATTTTGGCGCTAAACTGAAATCTTTCAAACAAAAAAAAGACTTTCAATTTATGTTCAACATTAAATTGATATCATGTTGAATTCGTGTTGATGTATTTGTTGCATCAGAATATGCTTGAAATTGTATTTTATTATTATTTTAAAGATCCGTAGTGTATTTCATTGTATAAGAGGGAAAAGATCACGACTGCGGAAAAGGGATAACCATGATTATGGAAAGGGACCGAAAAAAACATTTAAATAAATTATACCTGAAAACATCAAAAATCTGCATCATCTGCAGATTGTATATTATTATTGTAAAAAAAATTTCTCCACCTTTACATAAAAATTGATTAGCTTAAAACAATGGATGCATTTTAGAAAATATGGATTTGAAACGAACAATGATTAAAGAGGACATTTTAAAACTTTTTAGTATTTAAACATTTAAAATATTTTTTAACGTCGAATTTCAACGGTGCCTTTGAAAAGATGCAATGCATATGCACATAGAAGTTCACTCGGCTGCATTATCACAGGGAGAGAGATGTGTGCTTTATTTACTGAATTTGATATGGACGTAGGAATATACTATTTGTATGATACTTCATAGATCCATGAAATTTTCTTTTTGTAGTGGTGAATATGGCGGTAATGTCGAACTTATTTGCATTAAACAGTTGTTTACGGATTGTTTGTTTGGAGATTGCATCGGAAATGGTACTGTATTTCACTGGGGCGAATAACTTTTAAAATAATATATTTAAAAGACTTTTTCATACGCACCCCTTCTTAAATAATAAAGAAGCTTATTTTACTGATATTGTTATAGTATTTTTTTCGTCAAGTTTTGACGGGTTCCATCTAGTATATGTTTATTCTCCTTGAATTTTTTAATGAAAACAATGTTAAAAAAAAAAGTATGTAAATTGTAAATCAAATTTTCAAACCACTTACTTGAATAAAATGCAAAAATAAATAAATAATTTATAGAAACTATCTACTACACTAAATAAGTCTCTAAAATCCATCTGCATGCTTTTTCTTACGTGGCACACTCTCTGCTACAAAACCAGTTTTACAGTGAAATCCTGAATGATGGTCCTATGTATGACAAAAAAAAATTATAAAAGGAGAAGACAAAGTACAGACGACTCTTTCTAATTCAAATTTTGATTATTCGAAATATTGGATAATTAAAATATATGTTTATTCTCCTTGAATTTTTTAATGAAAACAATGTTAAAAAAAAAAGTATGTAAATTACAAATAAAATTTTCAAACCACTTACTTGAATAAAATGCAAAAATAAATAAATAAATTATGGAAAATATCTACTACACTAAATAAGTCTCTAAAATCCATCTGCATGCTTTTTCTTACGTGGCACACTCTCTGCTACAAAACCAGTTTTACAGTGAAATCCTGAATGATGGTCCTATGTATGACAAAAAAAAATTATAAAAGGAGAAGACAAAGTACAGACGACTCTTTCTGATTCAAATTTTGATTATTCGAAATATTGGATAATTAAAATATATGTTTATTCTCCTTGAATTTTTTAATGAAAACAATGTTAAAAAAAAAGTATGTAAATTGTAAATCAAATTTTCAAACCACTTACTTGAATAAAATGCAAAAATAAATAAATAATTTATAGAAAATATCTACTACACTAAATAAGTCTCTAAAATCCATCTGCATGCTTTTTCTTACGTGACACACTCTCTGCTACAAAACCAGTTTTACAGTGAAATCCCGAATGATGGTCCTATGTATGACAAAAAAAAATTATAAAAGGAGAAGACAAAGTACAGACGACTCTTTCTAATTCAAATTTTGATTATTCGAAATATTGGATGATTAAAATATATGTTTATTCTCCTTGAATTTTTTAATGAAAAGAATGTTAAAAAAAAAGTATGTAAATTGTAAATCAAATTTTCAAACCACTTACTTGAATAAAATGCAAAAATAAATAAATAATTTATGGAAAATATCTACTACACTAAATAAGTGTAAAAAACCAAATGTATGTTTTTTCCTACGTGGCACACTCTCTGTTACAAAACCAGTTTTACAGTGAAATCTTGAATGATATCGCCGTGGATGACAAAGAAACTTATAAACGGAGAAGACGAAATACATCAGACTACCCTTTGTTGTTCAAATTTCGATTATTCGGAATATTGGATAATTAAAATATGTGCTTATTTCCCTAGAAAGTTGTAAACCAAGAAATTGTAAGTTGTAGAAATTGTAAACCAAATTTTCCAACCACTTATTTGTATAATTCGAAGATTTAGAATTCAAAAGACTGTTACATTTACTCTATCCGTAAGTATACGTAACTTCTTTTCTTTTTTCCTTTTCTTTTCTCTTTCTGTGTGTGAATATTTATGTGCTTACAGACAATAAACAGAATAATGCAATTTCAGTTTTATATTGTGTTATTCAGAGGAAACCGCAAGTAAGAAAAAGTTCGTTGCTATTTTGATTAATTGTTGACAATGATACTTTTTGAACAAGAGAAACCGAAAACCAAAACCGAAGGTTTTGGTAAAATATAATTATAAAAGTAATTTTTTTTTTTTAAACACTTTTTTATAATCGTTAAATGTTTATCTTAAAAATCATGAAATTGTTTTTAAAAATCTAATACTATGACAGCAATTCATGTTGCTGTAAAAAAATTTCTTTACAAAGCGTTTATTTGATGTGATCCCCGACGTTATACGAAACTCCCCGCTTTTATTTAGGCTTGATAGAAAGCGCAAACTAATGAATTTATTAAAAATATTAAAATTTTTGCTTTGTTTCTTTTTAAAGATGTGCCAACAGGAAACAAAAATGCATTAAACTATTTATTCGGGGTTTCTAAACTATTTCTCAGCAATCCTAAGTTAATATTAAACTATTAATTGATATAGGTCTATATATATATATATAATGGTTAAATTTTACATCAAGTTATATATATATATATATATATATATATATATATTGCACACTTTTTTGTTTATTTACATTTTATTTTCCACTTTTTAGTGTTTAAAATTTTTCATTGTTATAGTTTCACAGACAGTTGGCCAATTTTAGCGAGTGTGGTTTGACGAATAATTAACTCTGTTGTCATTGTAACTCGTATATATTTGTAACTATAAAAAAAATTGGTTATTTATCACCTGCACTCGGCTAACGTAGAGATTCCTTAACATTATTGTATTAATTTATAATTAAGTTCCAACAGTATTAAAATGCTGTACTGTCGTTTAAAATACGCCTACATTCAAAATTTCTATAATTTTCGCGTATCAGAAAGGCTATGAAAAATCGATTATAAAATTCCATGTTTACGTACATGAACCAAGTTAAGTTAAATAAAAGAGTGTAATTAAAATTTAAATTAATGAGATTTCTTCATGTGAGAAAAGCCCTAGTAGTAAAATATATTTGGCAGATTATCGGCTAATATTCAGACTCATCCGAACGGAATTAACTAAGAGTCGGATTTTCGTATGATGAACAATATTTGAAACATTTTTACAACTAAAACTATACCCATAAAACTATTATTTTACGAATTATCTATTGGTGAACGAAAATGGACACCCTGTTATAAGTTTTTTTTTTTCAGTGAAATGTTTCATTATTTTCTTTCTTTCTTTTTTTCACCCTTTTCCGTTATTACACTCTCTTATTTTATGTAATTTGTTTTTTGTTAATTTAACTTGTATGTAAAGATGGAATTTTGTAACCGATTTTTCTTCCACTTACTGATATGCTTAGAGTTATAAGTGAGAGCGTGTGTTTCTAATGACAATACAAACAATTTAATATTTTAGAACTTAATTAGAAATTGATTAATTCATTTTAGGGCATTTTCCCATTAGCCGGGTGCAAGTGATAAATCGCCAAATAATATTTATGGTTACAACTGTATATAACAATTACAAAAACAACGGAATTCATTATGCGCCAAACCACTCCTGTCGAAGTTTTCCAAATGGCTGTGAAACTACAACAACGAAATATTTTAAGCGTTAATGTAGAAACTATAAATATGAAACAAAGAGGGTACTAATTGTTTTTAAAAAAAACTCTTTTATCATTTAATAGTATAATATTAATTAAATAATGATTATAGGTTGAAAACAATTAGAAATCCAAAAGTAAAGATAAATTTAAAAATGCTCTTTTTTTTCTTTCCTGTTGTCATATCTTCAAAAAAAAAAAAAGTTATTTTGATAAATTCAATAAGCATCATGCAATAAGCATCTCTCTATCAAGCGTAAATCAAAACACTGAATTTTCAATAATCGAGGTCCACACCAAAGTATACTATACGAACACGACTATACGAAACTCCCCGCTTTTATTTAGGCTTGATAGAAAGCGCAAACTAATGAATTTATTAAAAATATTAAAATTTTTGCTTTGTTTCTTTTTAAAGATGTGCCAACAGGAAACAAAAATGCATTAAACTATTTATTCGGGGTTTCTAAACTATTTCTCAACAATCCTAAGTTAATTAATATTAAACTATTAATTGATATAGGTCTATATATATATATATATATATAATGGTTAAATTTTACATCAAGTTATATATGTATATATATATATATATATATATATATTGCACACTTTTTTGTTTATTTACATTTTATTTTCCACTTTTTAGTGTTTAAAATTTTTCATTGTTATAGTTTCACAGACAGTTGGCCAATTTTAGCGAGTGTGGTTTGACGAATAATTAACTCTGTTGTCATTGTAACTCGTATATATTTGTAACTATAAAAAAAATTGGTTATTTATCACCTGCACTCGGCTAACGTAGAGATTCCTTAACATTATTGTATTAATTTATAATTAAGTTCCAACAGTATTAAAATGCTGCACTGTCGTTTAAAATACGCCTACATTCAAAATTTCTATAATTTTCGCGTATCAGAAAGGCTATGAAAAATCGATTATAAAATTACATGTTTACGTACATGAACCAAGTTAAGTTAAATAAAAGAGTGTAATTAAAATTTAAATTAATGAGATTTCTTCATGTGAGAAAAGCCCTAGTAGTAAAATATATTTGGCAGATTATCGGCTAATATTCAGACTCATCCGAACGGAATTAACTAAGAGTCGGATTTTCGTATGATGAACAATATTTGAAACATTTTTATAACTAAAACTATACCCATAAAACTCCTTTTACGAATTATCTATTGGTGAACGAAAATGGACACCCTGTTATAAGTTTTTTTTTTTTTCAGTGAAATGTTTCATTATTTTCTTTCTTTCTTTTTTTCACCCTTTTCCGTTATTACACTCTTTTATTTCATGTAATTTGTTTTTTGTTAATTTAACTTGTATGTAAAGATGGAATATTGTAACCGATTTTTCTTCCACTTACTGATATGCTTAGAGTTATAAGTGAGAGCGTGTGTTTCTAATGACAATACAAACATTTTAATATTTTAGAACTTAATTAGAAATTGATTAATTCATTTTAGGGCATTTTCCCATTAGCCGGGTGCAAGTGATAAATCGCCAAATAATATTTATGGTTACAACTGTATATAACAATTACAAAAACAACGGAATTCATTATGCGCCAAACCACTCCTGTCGAAATTTTCCAAATGGTTGTGAAACTACAACAACGAAATATTTTAAGCGTTAATGTAGAAACTATAAATATGAAACAAAGAGGGTACTAATTGTTTTTAAAAAAACTCTTTTATCATTTAATAGTATAATATTAATTAAATAATGATTATAGGTTGAAAACAATTTAGAAATCCAAAAGTAAAGATAAATTTAAAAATGCTCTTTTTTTTCTTTCCTGTTGTCATATCTTCAAAAAAAAAAAGTTATTTTGATAAATTCAATAAGCATCTCTCTATCAAGCGTAAATCAAAACACTGAATTTTCAATAATCGAGGTCCACACCAAAGTAACGTATTGTACCAGAAACATTTTGGAAAACGTGAAATTTAGTCATGAAATTAGTCGTGATTCTTAAGATAAACATTTATGCTTATTAAAAAGAGTTTTTTAAAATATTTTATTATTATTATTGTTGTTATGTGAAACACAAGTCATTAAAATAAGCACACCGTGTGAAATGCGCATTAAATGGTTTTATTTATAATGTTTTGCTTCTTTAATTAAAACACGTGTTTTTCCTGTTTCGAATTTTGTATAATTAGTACGTTACACGTGTCTCCTTTTGAATTAAAAGACTTTATTTAATTTATATGTAACGTAAAATAAATAAAAGATAAAATATCTGTAAATATTTATAGTAAGGGTCTTAAATTCATCAGTGAAATGTGACTTCAAGCCAAACAGTGAAGCATACGATCGAATATAAGAAATTACAATTTAAATATGTGTTGTGGATAAAATACATAAAGCACAACTAATAAAAATGTTTAACATAAAACAGTTTCAAGTTGTCATAAAGGAGCTCCTTCCTAAGTGCAAGATTTAAGGTGAGTTTGGATGAGAGAGGGAGTAATAAGTTGTAGCAGGAATATAAATGAGTGTTGCCGAGTTCAAAATGACGTAGGTTCTACAATTAGCACGTGTATTGAACACATTGTTGCAACTTTTAAAACGTCATAAAAACTGCAAAAAAATTCTATTTAACATTATCTATGATTGAAAATTAATGCAAGATTTAAAAAAACAAAACAAAAAAAATAATTGATGTTTATATCTATGTGGCTGCTCCCCCCCCCCCCCCCCCACCCCGCTCCTCATCCCAGACTATGTTTACTTGTAATTTACAGACACTGACATCATTAGAAATGCGAACGCAAACATTATCTCCTTCATTTTCAAATTTGATCATTTAAAACAAATTGAGAGCACTTGTTATGTACCTATTTCATTTTTCTTATTGCGATTTGGTTTTCAGACTTTCAGATATATCTTTTTCATCAGAGAACTAATATTCCAAAAACAGAGGCACTTGCATTAGGAATCACATGAAATGGAAGCAAAAGTTAAGTTAAAAATCAAGTTGTTTCAAGGCTTCATAAAACAGCCCATTCTTGCAAAGTATACAACAAAGAGTGAGAGATAAGCGGTTGCAGTGCCTTTTGCAAAGTTTAGAATGTACATTCTATAGTAAAGACGCATTTTCTGCAATGGGCATGTTAACTGTGAAAATAGTTGCAAGTTTTTAAAATCAGAAAAATGAAATGATATAAAAGTACTTAGTGAATATATATCTATTACTTAACATTATTTATGATTTAAAATTAATTCAATCGTAAAAAATAAATAAAAAGAATTAGTAATATTCATTTCTAAGTGACGTCAGACCGTCAGAGTTTGTTTGCTTGTAATAACAGAAACAGGCCTCATTAGAAATAGGAGCAGAAACACGATACCCTTCAATTTCGTATTTGATCATTTCAAACAAATTGAGGGCATTTGTGATTTAGCCGATTTCATTCTTCTTGTCGCAATTTGTCATAAAACTGTTTAAAAGTTTCATAAAGTGATCCTTCTTCAATTCAAAATATAAATAAAGAGAGTGAAATAAGGGGTAGCATGTTTGGTGCAATTTTCAAAATAGCTATACTGGTAAGCACGTAACTGAGAACGTGAAATATAAAAATAGCTGCAAACTTTTAGAACGTCAGAAAAATTACAAAAAATATCATTTAATTTTATTTATGATTGAAAATTAATGTAACGTTTAAAAGAAATAAAATGAATTAATCATTCATTTAACGATAATGTCTATTTCTAAAAGTGGCTTCAGAGTGTGTTTACTTCTAATCACTGAGACAGGCGTCATTAGAAATGCGAACAGAAACACAATCTCTTTCAATTTCAAATTTGATCATTTAAAACAAATTGAGAGCACTTGCGATTTACCCGATTTCATTTCTCTTATCGCGATTTGATTTTCTCACTTTCAAATGTATCTTTTTCATCGCAGAACTTTTCATTCCAAGGAGGAGAGGCACTTACATTAAGAATCGCATGAAATGGAGGGAAAATTTAAGTTAAAAAACAAAATAACGCGACGAGGCGATAAAAAATACTCTTCAATCCCCCTATTACCCGTCATTTTCTCTTTTTTCAAAGCGAGCGTCTTTTAAGATAATCAGCGGAGAGAGCGAGAGATAACAACATAACAAGCGAGAGATCGAAAAAAAAAAGTCTTTGAAAAACTTTTCAATTCACATTTTGTCTCGAAGACAATTTCATTTTAATAACTTTTAAAAAACATAGAACTCGAACGAAATAGCTCTGGAAATAAACAAAGAAAAAAAAAACGAGTTTCAAGCGATAACGACGCAATAACGTCGCTTTAAAACGTCGACTACATTTCCTTCAATTTAATAAATAAATAAATAAATAAATATCCTTTTTATCGTCGTGTTCTTTTCCGAATACGACAGATTACGTGGCGCGGATTCATTTGTCTTCATAGAGCACTTTACAGAGACAAGACGGGGGTGGGTGGGATGCAATAGAGGACTGGGGTGGTCCAGACAATGACAATCGAGCCGAAAGTGTCAGTGGAAAAGAAAACAAATAATAATAACAAAGAAAAGCCTCATCTGATAGCCTTTACGCCCCCCCCCCCTTCTCATAGATTGCTGGAAACTTAATAATCGCTAAAGCGCGCTTGCTTTTTTGACAAGCCTCGCGCTTTTTAACTTTGTTAGTCTTCATGAAAAATCACCTGACTCCTCGCCTTTACGGCTGCTAACTTAATTCGATGGAAAAGCACTTGCCCGAGTTTTTCTATCCCTTCGCTGATGTGCAGTAATGACGTCTGACCTCCCCCCCCCCCCCCTCTTCTCCTGTTCGTGTTATCGTACTCCCCTTTTTTGTTAAAGAGGAGGGGGGGACACGCATTAAACCAAATGGGTGAGGGTTGTTTTAATAAGAGCCAACGATTAAGAGATGGTCACCGATTCGAGTTCTATTGAGATTTAACGTGCCGTAATGGATGACATGCTATTGGATTTCGACGTTGATGGGTATAGATTATTGTGTGGTGCTCTATAAAATATCATGGGAGATTACTTGATTGGTAACTACTATCTATGCCATAAGTATTACATGGTAATTTAAGCAATGTATGAATATATTTCAAACTGAATATGTATTTATCAGTATTCAAATTTACTTTAATTTCGATTTTTGAAATTTTTAATGAGATCCTTCGATTAAGAGATAGTTTCCGTTTCGAGTTCCTTTGAGATTCAACGTATCGTAATGGATGGCATATAACTGGATTTCGACGTTGTTGCGTATAGAGTGTCGCGCGATGCTCTATAAAATATCATGAAAGTTACTTGACTGTAACATCCATTCCATGTATCTGCACTATGTGTGTGTGTGTGTGTTACGTATGAAAATATTTTAAACTAAAAATGTACTTATCAGTAATCAAGTTTATTAAACCAAATAGGTGAGGGTTGTTTTAAGAAGAGCCAACCATTGCTCCCTGATTCGTGTGTGTGTGTGTGTGTGTGTGTGTGTGTGTGTGTGTGTGTGTGTGTGTGTGTGTGTGTGTGTGTGTGTGTGTGTGTGTGTGTGTGTGTGTGTGTGTGTGTGTGCGTGTCCGTGTATTTGTGTGCTGTGTTCTGAAGAGACCGCTGCACACAGAACTAAAAGGTATGAACAGTATGTCTGACGTTATGCATCTCGAAGCCAGGCTTTAAGGTTTCTGATAATTAGCCGAGATATTAATTAAAAACCGCAATGAACATTGCGAAATGGCTAGGTTCCTACGTTTTGCCGATTGTGGCTTACGCCTCGCTGGACTTTCCTCGGACATTCAAGCAGAAGAAGGGAAAGTGTTCGTTTTTTTTTCATATTTTTGAAATCGTGATCTCCCGGTACCCCGTATAGTTACACAATAACAATAATAATAATAATAATAATAATAATAATAATAATAATAATAATGAAAGTAAGAAAGAAAAAAAAACACAAAATTTTTTTTTTGGTGTACCTTTCCGGTTCTAAGTGTAACTTTAGTTTAAGAAAATTAATAGTAAATGTTAATTATTTACTATTTTTAAAAACATTTTTACTGAAGCTCAATTCGCGCCAATTTTCATATTTTCCATTTTTATGCAGCAGCCCCACCAGTGGCTGAGAGGTTCTGCTCTCAAAGCTGGTAAACGGGAGGTGCCTGGTTCAAACTCCTGTCGTGCTCGTCGACCTAATCGTTCGTAGTTTTCCGTGGTTTTCTTCGAACCTTGCCGTAAATACGGGTTATGATCCCTTAGAAAGAACCCCACGGAGGGCACTCCCCCCGTCCCTAGAACCTATATTCCTCGTGTAGATCGCCCGTCATAAATCAACCAACCAACCAATCATGTTTTCTGCTGATTGAAACTGTTGTACTCGCTTTTACCTTTCAAACGATGTATTTTAAAATATATGTATTAATATTTTCTATTTCAGAAAAAAATATTTTCCGAAGGTTCCATGTTGATTTTCCTGTTTTCCGATTCATTTTCAGGTTTTCTGTTTTGCTGCATTTTAAAACTGCGGCATCCACTTCCTGGTCGAAAAGATTAAAAAAACAAATTATACCTACTAATTTTGAATGATTTTAAGGTTGAGGCGGTACCTTTGATTTCAAAAAATATCAATATATACTATTTCAAAAAAATATTTCTCGGAGGTCAGTTCGTATTCGTTTTCTTCTTTTCCGTTTATTCTTTAACTTTAAAATGTCATTTCCTTTTCCCGGACATAAATTTAAAAAATAAATAAATAAATAAATAAAATAAAATAAATAAATAAATAAATAAATAAATAAATAAATAAAAATAAATAAATAAATACTCAATTATTTTCCGTACTTTTCCGGTTTTAATGATTTCTTTGTTTTCAAAAAATATTAATATTTACTATTTCAAAAAATTTATTTTCTTGAAGTTGTTTCACGTATTCGCAGAGTTTTTGTTTTCATCGCCAGTGCTTCGTATTCATATCGTTTTCCGTTTTAAAAGAGCTGTGGTTTAGAACATTTTTAGAGGTGTTTTCATTTCTGCACATGTCCGGAGAAACTTTTACATTTTCAACACAGGTTGTCAATACCTTGGAAGATGCCATTTCGTGTTTGAAAAAAGTGAGGGGCTAGTGCGTGTTTTATATTGTTTAGGTTTTTGCAGGATCTTTTGGTCAAAATTGGAATTTTAATACATATAAATGTCAGAAATTAAATCGGCAATCACTATAACGGAAGCCCATTAGTTCGTATGAAAAGATTTTCGTTTAATAAATATAAAATCAAGGATAAAATTGAAATTCTAGGTTCGTTTACAAAAGAAGACCGGAACGTGGTATCACCAACGGTGTACCCTGTCGAATTTTTGAGGACTCCAACTATAGACTCGTTTGCGTAGATTTTCGTTCAAAAATATAAAATCATAAAAATTCAAGTGGGTATGTTGCCGAAGGCAGTGGGGCCAAGACTATTGAGTTTGTTTGGAAAGATTTGGCGTTTAAAAATGTAAAATTAAAACAGACCATTGCGTGCGTTTATCATACCCAATGTGCGCTGTCAAAGGCAGTGAGGCTCCGCAACTCTAGCTTCGTTTTGATAGATTTTCATTTAAAAATATAAAATCATACAGATTCGAGGATGTACGTTACCGAAGGCAGTAGACCGCCAACATAAAGTTATTTCACAAATATTTTCGTTTAAAAATATAAAATCATTCCACACTGATTTTAGATATATTTAAGGTTATTGCCGTGGGTTCAAGCAACGACGGGAGGGTGAGCTATACTTCCGTATATAGTAATATTATAGTAAAGTCCGTGTGGTGCTCTATATAAATAATCACGGGAGATTATTTGATTGGTTAACTTCCATCTTATGTTGTAAATATTACATGGTGATTTATGTCATGTTATATTGCTGCTAAATAGAAATGTTACCTTATATTTCAATTTGGACATATTCAATTTGAAGATGCATTACTATTAAAATTTAACTTGATTTTGATTTTTGAAATTTTTCAATCGATAATTACTTCTACGATTGTTGGTATACTCATTTATAAACTAGCTTATATTACCCATGGCTTTACGCATGTAGCTTTTGAAACGTAAAAAGAAGTACTTTTGTAACTTTAATTTGTTATGGTACTAATTAAAACTCAGTCTTAAAATCTTCCTTATCCAATAATAACCAAACTGTAAATTGAAAACATAATATAAATTTTGGAATTGGTACTACTTATATATCTCCCCCACCCCCCTTCTAGGAGTCTTGCTCCGGAAGGAGCTGATCCGGCTCTTGATAAAATGTAAATAAGCTTATGTGTTATATTTTAATTTCTGCTTAATGCTGAATACAGTGGAACTTCCCTTTAAGGAAGTCCCTATTTAACGAAGTTTTCAACTTAACGAAATTTTGGCAGAACTTTGACTTTGAACACCATTAGCATGTAAAGGAATCTCCATATTACGAAAAATATATTCTATATAACGAAGTTTCTTTTACTTTTGTTCGTGTACAGAATTCAAACTAAGAGATTGCTGTTGCGATGGATATGCGAAATTATTTCAACGGATTGTATGAAAATGAACATATTTAAATAATTTTCATTCTGCTTGGTGCTAAATAAAACAATTTTTTTCACACTAAGATAAACACTTGCTATCACCACTCTACCACACCGAGTCTCCAGTGCTGACAGTTTGGGGGAAGTCAAAATCTCCCTTTTTTGCGTTCCATGATATAGAAGATGCAGCGACACAATGACGCCAGATGCATTGAAGCAAAAAATATCAATTAGAGTCAGACAGTTACCATTCTGACCTTCTATTACTTATAGACAATTACTTTGTACATCCACAAGAATGTGCTTAAAAATGCAAATCGAAAAACATCAAAGTTATTTTTGTTTCTGCCAATACAACTTCTAAACTTCAGCCATTAGTCTAAGGAATAATAAAAAATCTTGAAGTACATTATCGAAAAAGACAGAAAAAAGACAATGTAGTGAAAACATTAATTTGAGAACACGTGTATCAGAGCTAATGAAAGCTTGGGAATGTGACGTGATTCCATCAACCGTACACAAATGTTTTTTAAAAGACGGCTTCAAAATTGAAACTGAATCAAAGGCTTCTGAGTCCAATACAATACCTGTTTGTCATATCTGAAGGGAATTTTTCATGAATTTATGTTGATTTCTATTTGATGGTGAGAAATACCACCATCTAGATCTAAACTAGCACACACTATAAAAAAAAAAGTATTTGGTTTTTTATCTGCATATTAACAGAGTATTTGGTATCATTTTAATCAGTGAACAGTGAACAATACAAATTAATGATCCATTTTAGGATCAGCGCATACAGATAGATAATTATGGAACAAAGTGAACCACGGCAGTCAAGGAAATATTTGGTTTTCCGTTCCCACGAATGATTTAACTACACCTAATAAAAATGTCATGGAGAAAATTGTCAGAACAATAATATGACACATTTATTTATGAGAGCTTAAATAGGCACGAAGACCTCCCAAGTAAAAGCATCTTTACCTCCCAGACACAGCACGGCGTCAAGAGGAATCGCTATTGTACCGACGGACCTATGAAACACTCAAGGGGAGTACCAAATTTCTCCCGCCTGCCAATGGTCATCTCTCTAAAATCAGAGGTATGGCCGAAACATGCAAATTTTCAAGAAGTTAAAACGTATAAGGCCTTAATTTTATGTGAAAAGGGAAAAATGGTTCCATCCTTTTTTTTTTTGCTCCACGAAAAGAATGTGATTTTTCTTGAGAAGAGAGATTCAAAAAAGATGGAAAAGTAGAAGGTTGACTGCTCTCTAACTAAAAAACAGATTTTGAGTGTGTGTGCCAATAGATGGAAATGTACGCGCTAAGAAAAAGCGAAAACGCGTCAGCCATTACCTCCTGCTGTCAACGTTATCTAGTAATATAAGGTAACAAACAATCTTCCTTCACCATTGTTCCATTTTATTTAGTTAAGCTATATTCATTTAATAATACGAATTTACGTGTGTATGAAGATCCTACCCCGATCTAAACATAAAAAGGCTAATCAAATAAATACTTCTAGGGTATGGAACTCTGCCTTTCAAAATCGAATTTGTTAATTCAGTAAGATAAACTGTAATTCTCAGAAAATAAATGTTGAGAATACAGTTCTCAACTAGGATTGATTTTTTTTTTAAACATTTATGTTTGTTTTTAATTATATGTTTATAATTACCTTGTAAATAAACTCAATTTTATATTCAATTAATTTTAGTCAGTTTTCATTTTGTTTACTTAATTTATTGAATTAATATTAAGTCTTTTATTTTAGGAAATGTTTTCTTTAATATTACAATCTAGGTTTTAAAATAAGCCATTATTTATTTAACGTTACATAACTCTCTGCAGGTAACCTTTGATGATTGTAATTGGCTCAAAGAGGATCCGAACTTCAAAAATAATTCACAACGCAACTTTCTCTTTTCTATAATTAATTGATAATTTGTCTAATAAAATTTTCTAAGTATAAATTATCATATCAGATCCTTAGAGTCATAGGTGCAAAATAAATACTATACGTCTCGGATAATTTAAAATACTCATATTAATCAATAAACAGCAATATAGTGGTAAATCCTATGCAGTCAGACTTAAATTCAAATAATTTAATTGATCACTCTGTAGCATTCCATCATAGGGTTTACCGAATTAGAAGTGGTACCGTTACCTCTTTCTAAATTATTTTAATATATTAATTTAATTTTAGAAATAGAACTTTAGGTTATTGTATAATTTTTTTTTAAATATAAAAATATATATGCAATATTAAGACTGCAAAAAAAAAAAAAAAAAAAAAAAAAAAAATTAAGCATTCACTGGGGAATCTTCATACACACTCTGTAACATGCATATACTTGGCAACTCTTTTTGGGTACCTCACTAAATATATAATGATATATTAAATAATAATAAGTGTTATTGGATTGATTTGTATTAACAAAGAATTGAAAATATGACTTGTGTTACATATACTGCAACAGCAGCAAATATAAAATAAATACATAATAATGCTCAAATATTGAAATGATATATATTATATATAATTAATTTCTCGAACAGTGCATAACAATTCACCATTGGGTATCTTTTATTTTATGTTAAACAATTTTTTTTTTTTTTGCTCTCTCTCTATTTTGTGATTTTTGTACTTTAATTGGATGAATAAGCGTAAAAGTCAAAGAATTAGTAGAATAGATACTGGTGTCAAAACTAGACAACAATTACGCGAATTAAATAATCAAACTGTAGACACTAATATTATTTGTAATAATAGTAATAATAATAATAAGAAAAAAAAGAAAGAGAAGAAAATTATAAATTCTGAAAAAGCTACTCCTAAAATTACTACAATGGACACCCCAAATGCAGATAGCCTAATTAATCTGATTCCATACTATGATGGAAAAAAGGAAGCAAATATTAACCATTTTTTCTTACAATTTGACAATCTCATCAATAAAACTGAATTGAATAATGATTCTAAATTAACTATATTAAAGGCGAAAATTGTAGGACCTGCTAAAGATAAATTGATGAGGGATCAAAATTTGTTCGTGGAACAGAACTTAGAAACCTTTAAAACAAAGTTAAAACAATTATTCGAACCCAAAACCACATTTCTAGAAGCGCAAAAGAAATTTTGCAATCTCAAACAAAAACCGGAACAAAACATGAACGAATTTATATTAGAATTTAATGCGGCAGCAGACCTTTATCTAAAAAAAAGTGGGCAAGATATAGGAGCTAACAACAGCTCTACATTCATGGAAATGATCAAATTATCTCAGTTTTTGGAATCAATTCGTAGTGATTTAAGTCTGGAAGTAAGAAAAAACTCTCCGCCGGACTTTAAAACAGCGTGCAACATAGCCTTAAAATTAGAGGAGGCTTATTCACATGTCAATTTAAAGGACATCAACAACATTTCCAAAACTAAAGATTCTGATTTGTTAAATGAACTGCTTAAACTCAATGTAGAAAGTGCAGAGAATATAAAATTATTAACCGCGGAATTAAATAACATAAAATTAAAGGTAAATGCCACTAACAATGATACAACTAGGTTTTGCAAGTACTGTAAATCCACATCCCATACGAACCCACATTGTTGGTTTTACAAGGGCAACGAACAAAACAGCAGTAATTACGTGGACGAAAATAAAAAAATTCCTGAGAATATTCAAATCGAAAAACAAAATTTTTATCAAGGGGGAAACCAACAAGCTCAGGGAAACTTTCAGCAAACCCCAAATTACACGCACCAAAACTTCAACCCTATGCAATATTCTGCTCCTCAGTACATGTACTATGCACCACCCCCACCCCACCAACAATTTATGCCGATATCATATCCCAGTTTCGGAAATTATGGAGGCAATTTCAACGAACAGAGATCATATGACCAGCGAAGAAATTATAGAGGGCATAGAGGGGGCTACAAGCAAAATAATTATAAAAAACATGATTATACAAAAAAAAATAATTCACAGCAGAAATTTGAAAACAATAAACAAGATAAAGATCATGATCAGAATTCTAGTAACAATAAGGGAAACTAAAGTCGGGACTTACATTCTCAAATACAAGGCACCCGCGTAAGTCTCACTGCGGGTCTAAAAAAAATAACAAAATTATTGCTAGTGTCAAAAGTAATGACAATTCTCAACTTCCGATTATTACTTTTGAAATTAATGGTGTTAAGATTAATGCTTTGACAGACAGTGGGGCGGCAGTAACTTTGGCATCACCTATATTGTTCGAACAATTAAAGAATGCACACGTAAAATATAAAAATCTCTGTAACCAGGTAAAAATTCAAACATTAACAAATTCGACAATCTCTTTTAAGCAATGCATTAAATTAACTTTCAAATTGGAAAACGTTTTTGTATCGGGGGGCATTCTATGTTACAACTCAAGATTTTGGTCGGAACTACAATATGCTATTGGGATTCGATTTCCTCAAAACAAATAATATTATCCTAGATTTTGAAGATAAAACCATGAAATTAAAAAACAAAAACATTGCACTTCAATTTCTAGAAAATGAACCTCAAAGTCTGATAAGTAACTTAACTGCTAACTCTAATGAGAATCAAAATAAAGAAACAATACGCAAAAAGGAAAAAAAACGTATCTCGCACAAAAATTTTGTTACAGCAAAACTAACACAGACAACGGAGTTACTACCAGGCGAAAAAAAAATTGTTGCATTACTATTAGATCCAGATAAATTCGCAACTACAAATACAATACTCTTGGAACCGATTAAACATAATATGAAAATTTATTATAAAACATCAATTCACGAAATTGCCAAGGATAATAAAATTCATATAATAATCACTAACAAATCACAACAAAAATTAATCTTAACAGAGGGAATGAACATTGGCAAAATTTCTAAACATTTTGAAATAAAATCAGTTGACACTGAGGGTCAAGAAGTAACGAAGCAGGTAGTGCACATTAATAATCTGAATTTAGAGCAAGTTCGTGAACGGAGAAAAGCAGAACTTAGATCAGATGACTTTAATTTACAACATTTAGACTCGGACACAGCAGAAAAATTAAAAAAAATACTTCTAAATAATGCACATGCCTTTTCTAAGAATTACGATACACTCGGACAATCTTCATTAGTCGTCCCAAAATTTAATTTAATACATAATTATCCTCTGCAGACTAAACCATACAAAACTGCACACAATGTTAAGGAGTATGCTAAAAAAGAAATTGAAAAACTTTTGAGAGCAAATATCATTCGTAAATCCAACTCTGATTACGCTTTCCCTGTTATTTTCGTTAAAAAAAATCTTTGCAGAAAAACGAACAGGCTAATGAAGTTAAATATCGTATGGCGGTCGATTATAGACTTTTAAATGAAATACTTCAAAATTATGCGTACCCCATACCCGAAATTAAAGAGATTCTGCGGAGAATGAGTGGAAAAAAATAGTATACAGTACTGGATCTACACAGTGCGTTTTTCCAAATAAATTTACGTGAAGAAGACACTGAAAAATTAGCTTTCATAACGGAGCACGGTAAATTCTCCTTTTTAAGATTGCCTTTCGGAACGCGACTCAGTACTGCGGTGTTTGCAGAATTAATTGATAAAGTGTTGGGCCACTTTAATGAAGATCAAGTCGCTTATTTTATTGACGATGTGATCCTAGCAGCCGACTCACTCGAAGAAATGTTAGATCTGTTAGACAAAGTCCTTAAAGCTTTTATTGAAAATAATTTAACTATTGAGCCTACTAAAATACAAGTCTGTATGTCAGAAATCGAATTTCTCGGTTTCACCCTAAACAGCGAAGGATACTCTCCTTCAAAAAGAAACATAGATAAAATTCAAAATTTGGTTAAACCTAAAAATAAGAAGGGAGTTAAATCTCTACTTGGTCTTTCGAATTATTTTAGATCGCTTATTAAAGACTATTCTAAAATAGTTGACCCATTAATTAATCTTACTAAAGACAAAGTGAAATTTAAATGGTCTGACATAGAAGAAAATGCTTTCAAAGAAATCCAAGCAGCGATAGTTAAAAATCCCACATTAAAACCCCCGGATTTCTCAAAAGATTTCATTTTAATCACAGACGCTTCTAAAACAGCTATTTCTGGAATTTTAGCACAAGAATACGACGGAGAACAGCTGCCAATTGAACATTTTGGGCGAAAATTAAGGGATCCCGAAAAGAACTACCCCAGTTTCAAACTCGAACTACTGGCGGTTCATGAAGCGGTGATGTATTTCAAGCATATTCTCGCAGGGAGAAAATTTAATATTTATACAGACTCCAAAGCGCTAACGTATTTTTTAAATTTGGAAAAGAAACCAGACATTGTAGCAAGGTGGTTGGACAATTTGTCCCCTTTTAATTACTCTTTTCAGCATATCGAGGGATCTAAAAATCCTGCTGATTATGTTTCGAGGAACATTAATAATATAATTTCAAGAGAAAAATTGCAAAATTCATTGTTTACGGTAAACAAAGCTCTATCAGATGAAAACATTAAACTACAACAATTAGAAGACGAAAAATTGAATAAAATAATAAACAAAATTAAAACTGACAAACAAAACAAAACCACTAAAAAATTCACTCTCAATCAAAAAGAAATATTAATATTAAAGCCAGGCTCTGATACAAATGATCTGTTAATTGCTCCGGATAAACTTAAAGCTGAAATAATACAGGAAGCTCATAAACCACATTTCGGATTTTTTAAAACTTATCAAATAATAAAAGCTAGATTCTACTGGTACGGGATGTACAGGGATGTAAAGAATTATTGTACTAAATGTATACCATGTAACACGACTAAACAACATGAAACTATTAAAGTTCCCACACAAAAAATAATCAAAGATAAAGAAATCGGATCAGTTTTGCATATAGATTTAATTGGTTTGCTTCCAATGACGCTACGCAAAAATAAATTTGTATTTATGATTATTGATTCCACATCAAGATTCTTGGAGGCTGTACCGGTTCGCAATTGTGAATCACAAACACTTCTAAATGTATTGAATCGTTATTTTAGTAATTTCGGATTGGCGCGATCCATAAAATTGGATAATGGCCGGCATTTTCACTCCGATTTATTCAAAGAATACATGGATTCTCTTAACATAGACCTAGATTTTACGTCCGTGAATAATCCACGCAGTAATGGGCTCTGTGAGATATCTAATAAAATATTAAAAAATTCAATTGTTGCCATGTGTAAAAACTCTCTGGAATGGGATACCAGAATTGATTTTTTTAAAATTAATTATAACAGTACACCGCATAGAGCTACGGGATTTTCTCCGGCACTTCTATTTTTCGGTAGGGAAGTAAGAACCCCTTTTTCCATACACTTGCCTGACCAAGACATAATTGTCAAAACCTACGTTAAAAATAGAGTCCAACATATTGAGGAAATAAAGAAATTAGCCTTACAAAACCAAAAAAAAATGATGGCGGAGTACATCGACAGTACTCCAGTCCAAAAAGTAAAATTTCTACAAACGGGACAAGAATGCTACTTAAAAGTTGTGGGTAAACCAGGTGTACTTCAGCCAAAATTCTTGGGACCATTTGAGGTGGTAAGGAAGCTTAGGAATAACAATTACCTATTAAAGGAAATTGCATTCCCTGATAAAGCGACTATTAAACGCCACATAAATAAATTATTCTCACCAACGAAAGTGGAATCACAGACTATACACATAAATTCCTAGATAGGGAAGCGAGAAATTTTTTTTCTCTTTTATTGCTGTCGAGGCAATATGTATATATTTATTTTAAATTTTTATTGTTTATAGATGTCTTATTTTTCTTTAGTTTAGTACACATTTTATAATTTTCCATTATTGTTTATTTACAGTACATTGAGGACAGGTTACTAAAAAAAAAAAAAAAAAAAAAAAAAAGATCATTTAGGGAGGATACTGCAAGTTTTTTTTTTTTCTTTGCTACACAGTGTACTACTGAGGGATTTGGCTCGTCAGAGGGAGTTATGAACAAACATGCACGTTAAATAAAAAATAATAATAATTACGGTAAAAATAAAAACAGAGGCAGCCTTGCCAGGGTATCACCCTTTCAAACCCATTTTATACTAATTTATATAACAAAACAAAAAAATTTTTAATATATAACCTTACCCCCTCTACTAAAAGTGAAAATAAAAGTCTTTATATGTAGCACAAAACATATAACTAATCGATTTAAAATTACAAGTCAACATCTATTCACTCGGCGACACAAATATAAATAATAATAATACAACATTTTATATTGACCAATATTTATAATAATTCATCCTTTGCTTAAAGCCACGGATTGACGAATCCACTTGAATTATTATAACAAAAAAAAATCGGTCAGATTTTACAAAATTATTTTAGTTTAATATTTGATATAATCTATAACTTGGTTAGAACAACGCGTTTCAATTTTAATTTTAGAATAATTGTACGATTGCATATTATAAAACAAACAAGTAAAAAAAAAAAAAATTATTAGTTGTCCCTAAGGATTAACATTTCAGATAATTTAATTAAAAAAAATAAAAAAAATAATATAAATAAATTTAAATAAAAAAAAATACCATTGAACGTTTCAATTATTACAAAACATAAATTGGATGTTTAATTTATACCTTAAATATTTAATTAAATTATTTCATACTTAAAAAAATAATAATAATAAAAAGGTGTTGGATACATGTCAATGATCATTTCAGCAATTTATTGGATGTTAAAGTCTCGTTTTTGCAGGCGAAATTGAGACTATCTGCGCAGAGCATCTAATAATGCATTTAACTGAGATATTTCTAATTAACTAAATTTCCAAACTTTACAAAAAAAAAAGAATTTGTTTAATCTTTTTTTTTTCTCTAACTATTATATGTAATATTTTATAAAACAAAAAAAATAAGAGAAAAGAAAAGCGAACGCTCGCTTTGCATTCCTTAAATATGTATATTTACACGTTAATATATTTTAAAATAATAATAATAATAAGAATAAATAATTAAATAAACATTTTACAATTGCATGCACATTTTCGTTTGTGCAAAGCAACGCTCGCTTGTTCTCGCTAACTTAAATTGTAACTAGAAAATCAATATTATATTAAAAAATATATATATATTATAATACATTACGTTTTTATACACAATATAAATAAATAAGTAAATATATAAATTGACGAGAAGATAGTGCGATGCAAACGGATTTGACCACGTTACACGTGTACCGATTTTTTTTTTTTTAAATAGAAAATATTAAGCAGATATACAGATTTAATTACATACCCCATTTTTTTTTAAATCCAAGCCGGGTATACACGACTTTTTTTTTATTTTAATCACACATTTAATCTTATTTTAACAATAAAAAACAGATAGCTGGATTTTTTGCGAGTAATCCTTTTCACAGACACACGTGCAATCAAATCGTTTCACTGATTTTTTTTTCCACTGTCAGTAATCCAGGAGTTTAGAAAACATTACCCACAGGTGAGGAAAGATACCTAATACACGGCTTATCATTTCGCAAATCGTCCCCCGTGTACAACTGAATCCGAAGGTAGGGAGATGGGTCATTGTCCACAGGTAGGGTCATCTAGCTGTCATTCTCTATCCTTCCGCTTAGCGTTGATGGATTAGAGGGAGAAAAGATTACTGTTTTTTTTTTCTTCTTCTGCCTTTTTTTTTTCCCAACCCCGTTCATTCCAAGGCAGACAGTTTAAAAGGGTATTGTGTTTGACTTTATCGATGGATATTTAAATTTTTTGGTATCGAAAGAAAAAAAAATTCATTTTTTCGATCTGTTTCCTTTATGAAAATATATTATTATTGAGAATATCTTTCATTCAGAAAAGTAGCCTTTTCACATATTCCAAAACAATTATTTTAGTAAGAATGATAAGATTTTTTTTTAACATAACATTTTCTTTATATATATAAAAAAAAATAAAGAAGTTTTCCTTTCTGCTCAAGAGAAAATAATTCATGTGAGAATTATATTATAATGTTTATAATAAAGATTGTAGTACAACAGACATGTGATTATATAGATGTGTTTTCTCTCAATGTTTTTCATACATTATATAATTTTTTTTTGTATGGTATTCATTATCAATGCATACAGCTTACTGATTATATTGAGTATTTGTTTTAAATTATTCTGTATATTGTGTTTCCATTCAGGGGTACCTAATTAGCCTGTAATAATTAAAATAAAAGATTTGCCAATTTATATGTATGTAATAACTAAAAATATAAGAGTGAAAAAAAAATTAATTTTTTTTTCTTTCTTCTCTCGGGCATTTTATTTTATTATTTGGCTTATTCAAATTTTCCTGCTTTATTTGGATTTGGACCTATTAAAACTCAAAATTTTAATAAATGTTTTTGGAACAATGGAAATTGAAACCAACTACACATGATAACTTGCTGAAGAAGTCATGTCTTTCATCAGATTTTTCAACAGTGAACTTTTGATTACGCTTTATTTCACCAATGTGTAAAACTTTTTTCTGGTGTTGCAAACCTACTTACACTCCAAACCTAGTGACACTCCAGCTTATCCCAAGTTCCTAGACTTTTCCATGTGAACATTTTCAGTTTTGATCTTCAATATAATACGACGATGGACTTTCATCGAGTACTTTGTGGCTACATATATATATAAAAAAAAGATACTGTTGACCTTTTTTTTTCTAATGTCGGGGGAAGAGATGATGGTGAGAAATACCACCATCTAGATCTAAACTAGCACACACTATAAAAAAAAAGTATTTGATTTTTTTTCTGCATATTAACAGAGTATTTGGTATCATTTTAATCAGTGAACAGTGAACAATACAAATTAATGATCCATTTTAGGATCAGCGCATACAGATCGATAATTATGGAACAAAGTGAACCACGGCAGTCAAGGAAATATTTGGTTTTCCGTTCCCACGAATGATTTAACTACACCTAATAAAAATGTCATGGAGAAAATTGTCAGAACAATAATATGACACATTTATTTATGAGAGCTTAAATAGGCACGAAGACCTCCCAAGTAAAAGCATCTTTACCTCCCAGACACAGCACGGCGTCAAGAGGAATCGCTATTGTACCGACGGACCTATGAAACACTCAAGGGGAGTACCAAATTTCTCCCGCCTGCCAATGGTCATCTCTCTAAAATCAGAGGTATGGCCGAAACATGCAAATTTTCAAGAAGTTAAAACGTATAAGGCCTTAATTTTATGTGAAAAGGGAAAAATGGTTCCATCCTTTTTTTTTTGCTCCACGAAAAGAATGTGATTTTTCTTGAGAAGAGAGATTCAAAAAAGATGGAAAAGTAGAAGGTTGACTGCTCTCTAACTAAAAAACAGATTTTGAGTGTGTGTGCCAATAGATGGAAATGTACGCGCTAAGAAAAAGCGAAAACGCGTCAGCCATTACCTCCTGCTGTCAACGTTATCTAGTAATATAAGGTAACAAACAATCTTCCTTCACCATTGTTCCATTTTATTTAATTAAGCTATATTCTTTTAATAATACGAATTTACGTGTGTATGAAGATCCTACCCCGATCTAAACATAAAAAGGCTAATCAAATAAATACTTCTAGGGTATGGAACTCTGCCTTTCAAAATCGAATTTGTTAATTCAGTAAGATAAACTGTAATTCTCAGAAAATAAATGTTGAGAATACAGTTCTCAACTAGGATTGAATTTTTTTTTTTAAACATTTATGTTTGTTTTTAATTATATGTTTATAATTACCTTGTAAATAAACTCAATTTTATATTCAATTAATTTTAGTCAGTTTTCATTTTGTTCACTTAATTTATTGAATTAATATTAAGTCTTTTATTTTAGGAAATGTTTTCTTTAATATTACAATCTAGGTTTTAAAATAAGCCATTATTTATTTAACGTTACATAACTCTCTGCAGGTAACCTTTGATGATTGTATAATTGGCTCAAAGAGGATCCGAACTTCAAAAATAATTCACAACGCAACTTTTTCTTTTCTATAATTAATTGATAATTTGTCTAATAAAATTTTCTAAGTATAAATTATCATATCAGATCTTTAGAGTCATAGGTGCAAAATAAATACTATACGTCTCGGATAATTTAAAATACTCATATTAATCAATAAACAGCAATATAGTGGTAAATCCTATGCAGTCACACTTAAATTCAAATAATTTAATTGATCACTCTGTAGCATTCCATCACTATTTAACGAATTTTCTTCATAAAGAATTTTTTAAGTGTAACGATGAGACTTCGTTAAATGGAAGTTTCACTGTAGTTTCTTTCAGGTAATTGCTGTTTTGTTAAGGGGACCTTGGACTTGCTAATGACCCCTATAGCAAGCATGAAGGCAGTGACGCCACACGTCACTGCGAGTCACTGTGGTCTTGTCACATTTGTGACCAAAATGTGTTCACTGAGAGATGTCACATTGTCACTAAAATGTGAACTTCAAAAACTTTAAAAAGGGACAAGAGAACTTCAATACGTATTAATCATTGTACAAATTTCGACAGGTGCCGCATCGTTTTCAGTTGTTTTCCATAATTTTTCATATTTTACATGCTTTTACATGTGAGTGTGACTACGTAGAAACATTAAATTATCATTTAGTTTTTATTTTTTTAAATTAATATTATCTTAATTAAACAGATTAAAAAGGACATTATTGGATTTTTATTATTATGTGACTCCTTGCTTCAGTGTGTAGAAAAAAAAAATTCAGTTATTACTTTTTTTTTAAACAGTCCCTTAAAAACCTATAAATGGTGCTTCACTGTAATAGTATTCTGTGACAGAAAGTTTGAGACAATTTCAGCCTCTTCGAAATTAATTCAAGCAACACTTAATTTCACAATAATTTAAACATATATATATTTATGCAACATATTATCAAACATGAAATACATAACTACATGGTACGATTGCTGAATATATATATATTAGATTGCACGAAATCCAATAGACTTTTTAAATACGAATTAATTATAAACAATTAAGAATTTTTAAGTACATTGGAACACTTTTGCACGTTTTTTAAACAAATAGGGTGTTTTCACTTTGTTGCAAGTTTTAATTAATGAACTTTATACATACATACGTTCATTCTCCAGGAATCATGCAAAACTATATCAGGAAATAATTACATAATATAAGAATAATAAATGTAACTTAAAATATACGTACAATAATGTAGAATGGTTGCAACATAATCATAAAATACGTTCAATTAAATAAATAATTTATTATTATTTCTTAAAAATTGTATATTCACACAGCATGACTATTCATGTATAGACTGACACAGCTTTTTAGATAGATTTCGTAAGAAATACTACCTATTACATTCTCCCCTAAGTTGGAATTTCTGAAAAAATTGTGCAGATCTACACTGATTATGACTACCAGAACCCAACCCCCCCCCCCCCAGTTCAAAACTTTATCTATCTATCTATCTATCTATCTATTTATATCACTTTTTTATAGACACGATAACTTCAATAATTCTGCATAAATCTCTTCCAAACTGATACATAAAATAAAGGGGCATAAAATCTCGGTCAAGTTCGTTAATTTGCAAAATCGAACCAAGGTGGGCGGGGTGAAATGGGGGTGCTTTTGTGAAAAGAGAACCCCCCCCCCCCCCCATAACTTCTTAATCATGATATGTACCGAATCCATTTAAAGTTATTATTACTTCTAGGAAAAGGGCAGAAAATTTGTGTATGACAGATTTTTGATATCATTAAAAATGGCCCACGGGGGGGAGGGGGAGGAAGAGGGGTTTAAGATGAAAAATTTCATAACTTCGTCAATTCACAAGCTATCAAATCCGCTTAAATTTGTTATAAATCGTCTTAATATTATCTACAACTTTTATATTGACAATTTTTTTATAGGACCAACCCTTATAGCAAAATAATAATAATAATAATAATAATAATAAACACAAAAAAAAAACCCTGCCGGCACCGCCTACAGACACATTTAGATTTTGAAGTGGGTGGTCCCAACTGCTGCATCATGGCAAAAAAAACATTTCTTCTGCAATTCCCAACAAACAGACGCCCCACCGTCTACGTCTTCGAAATCTACCTATGCCTGTTGGCCGAGCCGTCAGGGATTTTATTATTATTATTATTATTTATTTCGCACGAGAATCTGTCGAAATTCGACGCATTAAAAGAATATTTTTTTGTACAAATCAGACAATGTATTTCACATCTAAACATTCTGTGACCAACAATTTTTGTTTTCCTTAAAATAACTAAGAAAAAAAAAATCGGTGAGTTTTATTTATCTGATAAAAGCATATGAAAATTTAAGTATAGAATTTTATGGAGGAAAAATGATGAAATATCTACATTTAAAGCAACTTAAAATTCCCATTAGCATGACTATGCAAAATCAATTTCAATTTATATTTTTATTTACAGACTTTTATCTTAGTACGGGCAGAATAAAAATTCATTGAATATTACGCCATAATTAAAGAAAAATATTTCAGCTTTATAAATAAAAGTACACGTTTTCTTTAGAACATGGTGCCATTTTTTCCAGTGGAAACATTTTACCTTTGTAAAATTAGGATTTAAATTTTTATTTATATTTATTACTATTTTTACTATATTTATTATTTTTATTTTATTTTATTTATATTTACTGTATTAGTTACTATTTATTTGAATGCATATTGTTATGTAAAGTGTTCAGAGAACCGAGTGGAGTTATTCGAGTTTTTTTATTTTTTTATTTTTTTTAGGGTATTTTGTAAAATTTTAAACGCGAGTGTATATTTTTGATTAATATGTTTTAGAAATACTAATTATTAATAAATAATGCAATTATCTACCATATACATAATGCAAATGGAATCCGACTGCTTATAACTTGAGTTTTGCTGAAGGGATATTGATGGGACTTGCACTGTTAGTTAGATAATTTTTCAGAGAAGATTTCAGTATATTGCATATTGTTCTCAGTTGCTTAGTTATAGAATTATTAATTCTATAATCAGATGAACTCGATTATGAAAGATTAGCCTTTTTTAAAAGTTCTACTGTGTGGGTTACGATGAGACTTGCATTGTTAATATAATTTTTCAGGGATGATTTTGGTACATTGCATATCGTTGAGTTATAGAAATATGGGGGAAATTTCTATAATTACGTTAACCCGATTATGAAAGATTAGCTTTTTTAAAAAGGTTTACTGGACGGATTTTGATGAGACTTGCATTGTTAGTTGGATATTTTTTTCAGGGAGGATTTTAGTACATTGAATATCGTTCTATCATTCTTTGCCAAATCCTACTATAAATGGTCAACTGTAGTACAGTTAGTCCTTAGCAGCCCAAATTTTGTCAGACACATTAGAAAATATAATAGCGCAAAGACGTTCGTATCGCTTTCAGCAATGCGGAAGGACATTCCAGGTAAAGGTTAATATCGCTTTAAAACACAAGGTCAAATTCACCGATATATTTCGCTTATTTCAAGGTTCGTTTTAGAGAAACTGCCTAGAGTACCGGGTGAAACCTAATATTTAACAAATTCAAAGAGGCGTTTCCTTTCGTCACCATTAAAATTCCGATGGCCAAAGACCATTCAAAATAATTTTTCCTGTTCTTCTGAGAATTAGTTTCAAGTTATTGGTAAAAATGTAAAATCAACACTACTTTAAGAGACCATACTATAACTTAAATTTGATTTTTTTGTCACTTAATGCATATGCTAAAATTACGATACCAGTTTACGATATGTTTATAGATTTCTTGATGAGTATGTTACTCTCTTTAAGAAAAAAAAATTACAGTTTTAGCCACAATATCCCACAAACTTCCAAATGCATCTCTCAATATTGGAACAGTCCCCAAAAACATTTTAACTAACATTGAGAGTTTTTTGAAGATAGAGAAATGAAAATTCTTATTCAGGGTAAATGTGAAATGACAAATCGAATGAAAGAAAGAATTGGTTCGTATTAATATTTTCACTTTTTGTATGCAAATAAATATGTATGCTCTCAGAAAAATTGAAGTATAACAGGAGTTATAGAAAATCATATTGCAGGGGGCTTTGGGCGAACATCTTTATTATCATTTATAAATAAAACATAAAAATGCTCCTCCTCAATGCCAAAAAGCTAAGAAAACTATTCTACATTGCTCATATGTAAATTGTCCTCTTATGAAACATAACTTCAATTTTTAAAAAAATGCAAAAGTGAGACAAAATCTGATCAAAATCCTGTTTGATCCTCTAAACTATGATAAACTAAAAGAAAATTAGAACCTTCTAAAGAAACATTTCTCATTTGGGAAAAAGAATTTATGATTCTTTTACAAAATACTAGCTGAAGTACTCGGTATTGCCCGTAATTTTAAGAATGTTTGTATAATTAAATCAAGTTCAAAATTAAACATGCAGTATAAAAACATAATAAAATAAAAGCATCATGCGAAATATTATACACATCAAATAAAAACCCATTATAAAAATATATAAATTTATATAATAAACTCATCAGAAATCAGCTATAAATTAGTTAGCTTCCATTCATCATTGGAGCAATAAAAGCTGAAAATTCATAACTGCTAAGATTCCGTCAAATGTAACTTTGGATGTAAACAAAGTACATGGGTTGTCATTCTAAAAAAGCAACACGACAGACTATATCTACTTACTTAGTAAATAATCTGTGGTTCGGATTGAGACCAAGATTAAAACCTTTTGCTGAAAAGTTGTTTCCGAGTATTTTGTTATTTAAATTAATTTTCATGATTAAAAAAAATGGCAAATACAAAAATTCTATAAATTTTATTTTAAAAAAGAAAAAAAAAATTCTGAAATCTTTATTTTAGTTCTTACTAAGAATGAGCTCAGGAGACCTAAACATTTGTGGAAATTCTAATACACATACTTATATATGTGGAATAGATTTAAAAATAGCGAAAACGAATTCAGATAACCTCAAAATGTTAAAATATGCCAATCTTTCCATAATCGGGCTTTTATCATGTTTATTATCATTATTGCGTTCCTCAAACTCATATGACGTTATATATTCCCCTGCTGGCGTCATATTCACCTGTTTTCATTACTTTCTCATATTTATGCACTTTGTTTTATTGAAAACTCTTTGAAAATCTCTGTTATACTTCCAATATCACATATTCATCTTCTTTTTCATTCTTGAAACTTTTTATTTCATTTTCATTTTTTACGTGGAAATCTTTCAAAAGAAAAAGATTTTTATTGTGGATTTTTAATTGTTGGCAGCTGCTATAACGAAAAATGTTTAAATCTGATAAGAAATTGCTGTTAGATTGGTGGTTTTTTATTAATTAAAAATTAACTATAATTTATTTCGATTTCGGATTGCTTTAGTTGCCTCAGCTGTGTTTTAATACGCCTGTGCATATAACTTAACGATTCTCGCTTCTAAACTGTGGATTTGTATAGAAATACAGACAGACAGACAGATAAATTTTCATTTTTATATAGATTATATAATAGCGTCTATATGGTTTTTGATAATTGTATAATTACAATTCACATTGTGTTCACATTTTCGTACTCATATTACTCCTACTAAAACTATAGTACTGTCATGCAAAAGTTTATTAGATGTGTTATGAATTAGTTTACTTTTTCGTAAAATTTCTAATTACTATCTTTATTCTTTTACTTATTAGTTACAAGATTTTAAAACCTTTCTTATCACGTAGTTTTAAGTAAATTGTTCGGGAGCTTTTATAGATTCGGAGATGCCTTTTTCTTTGTTTTCATGTTAAGTAATATTGTGATGCGGAACTTGAATTGTAAAAACTAACTGTGTACAAAATTTACTTTAATTTCTTATGTAATATTCAACATTTGTAATCTTAAATATGAATTTTCATTAAACATTCTCCCCCCCCCCCCCCCCCCCACCGAGGAGAAAAGTTTCCATGCTTCACGGTTGGCTCTCCATGAGTGTAGGATTTCATTTCATATCATGAGAAAATAACAATGTCATTTATATAATCATAAAAAACGCTTTAAAAGCTTTATTAAAAATTTTTAAATAACATCTCAACTAAAATAAAGTCATTCATTAACTCTTTGATTACGGACCAGGACTGGCGACTACTTTTTAGGGTTCCGTACTTAAAAAGTAAAAATGGAACCTTTATAAGATCACTCATGTCTCTGTCTGTCCGTCTGTCAGAACCGTTTTTCTCGTAAACTATCGAACGTGGGAAGTTCAAACTTGGGAGTATTATAAAGGTTATTGGCACCCATATTTCTGGATTATTAGCCATTCACAAATATTTTTAGGCAAAATTTAGGGGGGGTGGGGCAATTTTTACTTGAAAAAAAAATCTTTTTGTATTATCGCGTGGGTTATCGTGTGAAAGATCTCGTAACACCGAACTAAAAAATAAATTTGTTTTAATTTTAGGTATATTTTCAGAGATATCATCGAAAATGCACTTCGAAAATATGCCCCAGCCCCCTCTTTGATTTCCGAATCTGCTGAAACTAAAATTATGATAAAATTAGTGGTAGTAGGACTTTAATTAAACCTTTCAGAAAAACTATAGCGATTATCCTAGGCCACATAGTTTTTGAGTTTTATCACCTCTGCCTCACGGTTGGTGCTCCTGTATGTAATTTAGTCCTTTAGTTTTTGAGATAATCGAATTTTATTTTTACACACAAACTTTACTTTGCGGACGCTCGAGGTACCTATCGACGTAAAATCATCCAAAAATTGTTGATAATGATTTTCGAAAAAAATTGTCGGTAATTATGTGAGGTATTAATTAAAACTTATCTAGAACAACGCGGCACGAACCAAGGCGACGTTTCAACTTTGCGACCTCCCTTCGAAGCACACTTGGTATAATGTCAAGTTTAAACTTATTATAAAGTCTTTGTCTTAGGTGAGGCGAATCATAGAGATAAATAATTAATCAACGTTTCTCATCGCTTATAACTCAATATGTAATCCATGTATAATGAAAAAAACTACTTTTCGATTACAAATCACTTTACTAATCATAACTACAAGTATCATGCTTTTATATTTAAAAATGAGTCTCATTTTTCTTCTTCTTCTCTTTTTTTAAAAAATCAAAATCGCTTTAAAATTGTCTATTGTTACGTCAAATATGATTGACAGGTGACTTCTCGTGAGCAACTCTACGACCTCTTTCCCAAGCCTGGTTGGCACTCAGCCAAGTTTAAACTTTGTACGAGGTCTTTGTCTTAGAGTGCACTGTAAAGAAAAACGGAAGGAAAAACTGCAAAAAAGGCTGTTAATATTTCACCTAGCAATCAAACACAGCACTTTCGTTAATTTACAGTGATTACAGCTGTATAGATAGCGACATCTGTTGGCGTTGTTTATCATTATCTCAAACGAGGGGAATAAACACATTTAGGTCAGCGGCAGGTGCAGTCCAATAATGAAGTGACGCTTCGATTCTACGAGAAATGGCCGCCATTAGGAGCGAGCCTAAAAGTTGTAACAATTACACCTGATAATGGATAATTACAAACATATTTTAAAGAGTAAAAGTAAGTTTTATCTTTGTTTTCTTATATTATTGTTTTAATAATATCATATAAATTCTGTTATATATTCATACGATACTAATTTTGTTTTTAAACCACGTGTATATCACGGCAGGAACTTTCACGTCATTTGTCTAGAATAAATATTTTGTTTTTTCTTAGAACTTTGTTATTATTACGTATAATTTGCGTTTAAGTATCACAGGGAAACTTTATGCAAGCATTTTTTTTTTTTTTTAAACAAGATCCCTGTTTTTAGCTATGCCTGATTACGCTATTATATATTTTTCAAAACTCCAGTTCATACGCTGGCATTCGAATATACTTTCTAAATCCTATAAATATTTTACGAGCTTAATTACTGTAGCTAGCTACAGTTTTCGGTTCACTTTGGACGGTAATTTAAATATTTTTATTTATTTAATATATTTAGCCGATATTTCGAACAGTGATTTATTTTCCATTTTCAAATCATTTATTATGAGTAATCTGGATGCACTATTTTATCAATTCCTAAAATATTCCTTGTTTGTTTACTGTCGCAGCAGTAATTTGCAGCAACTCGTTTAATGTTTTTTACATTATCTATTTATTTTTTACGCTTAATTTTAAAGTTTTTATGTGAACAGATTTTTTTTTTATTATTATTTTATTCTACGTTTCTTGAACTCATAAGTGTTTTTTTTTTTCTCCCCGTGTTCATTTATCAATCAGATCTGATATTTATGGAATTAAATGTAGACTTATAAAATTATCTTAGCATAAAATAAGTTTTTTATCAATATAAAGTTTCCATATCAGCAAGTTGCGTACAATAAGGTCTTGTTATTAATTATATATGAATGATAGTTTAAATATCAGAAAGTTTTGCATGTCCGTGTTGAGGGGTGGAGGAAATAATGGCTACATTGAATAAACAAAAATATTTAAATAGATACAAAAAATAACACTAAATTTGTTGGAGGGAAAAAAATATGTGCATGATTTAAATTAGTGGGTATTTTCAAATACAAACAAACGGATAAACAAAGTCCTGTAAAGAAATACTGAATAATTAATTAAAAGCTAGATAAAGTAAAATCTTCCTTTGTTATGATTTATTGAAAAAACATTTTATCTCTATAGGCAAATGACTAAAATTTTTGTGGGTGATATACTTGACCAAAAACCGAAATTTGTATCGTATATATGTATAACAGAATCTATTATATAATAATGATATTAAAATAATGATATAAGTAAACAAAAAGGTAATACTTAGTGCCCAAAGTCTTTGAAATATGTCTTAGGTTAAAATAAGAAAAAAAAATACAATACACGGAGAGGAGGGGGTAAAAATATCAACAACAAATGCTAAAAGTTTTACAGTGATTCTGTTAAAATTGCATTAAAATTAACAGCAAAAACGGCTGTAAAAATAACTAATCTGCTGTAAAATAAAAAAACTGAACTGCTGTAAAATTAACCGCAAAAAATGTTGTGAATTTACAAAAGTGCTGTTCATCCATGAAAAACAAAACTGCTGTAAATTCACAGCAAAATATGCTGGCACCCATATTGCCAGCATTTTTTGCTGTAAAAATACTGTGTTTTTTTTTACAGTGTGAGAAATAGTTATCGTTTTTCATTCCAATAGAATTCAATTATGACGTGTGGTACGTATACGAGTATATTTTCTTTGAACTGTTCTGATACTTTGTTTAGCCATCTATTTCCATTCGTTTAAGAACCTATTACCATTGAAAACACAATTATTGATAATGTATTCACCAACATCCTCGTGCAATGTGGCGTTATTCCTTAATTTTTTAGTCATCATAAACAGATTTGGATAATGTTTTTAAAAAAGTCCTACAGAATGTCGATATTTGTTACCATTTAGGATTCATTTCTCTCCAAATGTTCATTATATCCATCTATACCCAATCTTACGTTGTATAGTTTTTCCAAAGTCGTACTATTCATTTAGCAACGATATTTTGTACTATTGCAGTTTAAAATTAATAAATTTAATGTACGGAACCCTTTGAACGCGAGTAATACTCGCACTTAAACGATTTATATTTTTAATCATATCCACAATTTACAAAGAGTTTCTTTCTAGTAGATTTCTCTTGGAAATATCAGAGTATAAATATATAGCAGAGATTATTTGTTTAAATGTAGAAGAATAGAATAAAAAATATTCTCATGTGACATATATGTCCCAATAGGTAATCAAAGAGTTAATCAAGAGATAAAAATAACAAAAAAAACCCTTAATTTATTGATACATTTGCTAACATAGCTTTATGGAAATTGTTACATTTTCCTTATGACGGGTACTTCTCATATCCTTACTCTCTCTTTTTACGGAACCTGCGTTAATCTTTTGCACACCAGAACTAAGCAGACCGAATCATTTAGCTTAAAAGTGGATTCCGAAGCCCCCTGAATACCCAATATAAACTAAGAGTACTCATTCCCAAAACGAGGATCTAAGTTAAGAAGCTCTCGACTAGTGTTGAGCATTAACAACTCGACAAGATAGTGGGCAACACGTTTTTAGTTGATACTGCAAATTGCTGTAATGTCCTATGAAGTATAACTTTATCATGCGAACATAAAACCGTTAACAGACTGAATTGATACAAGTAAATTGAGATAGGTATTAAAAAACAAAGAAACCCAACCAAGAAACCTGAGGAAAGGTTTTAATCACTCTTTATTATTATTATTATTATTATTTATTCATCATATGAAAATCTTTACTGTTAATTATTACCTTTATTGAATACTTTTTATCGGATCATGTAATGCAAGAACAAATATATTCTAAATATTTTTACATAAACGTATTTAAATGTTAAAAATACCTGAGTTACTTTCGAAAATACCTGTCATAATAATACAATTATCATTATTCTTCGCAAAATGACATTCACACTTACAAGCAATTTTATATCATTTATTTTCTACGTAACAGCTCCAGGCAGACATTAATCGAATTAAGAACATATTTTTCTTCGCGTTCCCTGTAAAAGTAATTTTCTTTTTCTACCAGAAAAGGTAAATATATCTTAATACATGTCAGACGATGAGAAAATAATAATGCCATTTATATGAGCATAAAAAACGCATTAAAAGCTTTATCATTAACATTTTAAAAATAACCTTCCACCTAAAATAAGACTCATCCATTAATCAAGAGACAAAAATAACAAAAATCTCTGAATTTGTTGATACATCTGCTAATTTTCTAATTGAAATTGTTAAACTTTTCCTTATTATGGATACTTTCTCTTTTCCTTTCTCCCTTTTTTTACGGGCAATCTCACAGAGTGAAACCTGTTCTTTTTCATAATTGCACCAAGAAAACAGAAATCCATCGTCTGTTAACTACTCTCATAGCTTCCCTCATTAACGCTTATCCAACTTTGTTTATTGACTTTTGAAGGCTCATGGTAAATTAAGTTTGGGTAAAACAACCCGGACCATCGGTCCAGAAGACATCTTTTCAAATTTGGGATAATTTTGTTTTGTTTATTTTATCCTCCTTTTTTTCCTGGTCTCATTTCCATTAGAAAGACTGGACCTTCTCCTAATTATCCTCCTTGACAGTAATTGAAAGTTATTTACAGACGAACAGACTTTCTAGAAGTTTCTAATGGAAAAATAAGGGAGACCTTTTGCCGTTAATCTCCCTATCAAGCAACAATTATAACTCTGAGAATCATTAAGAGAAAAGAGTGTATGTGTGTGTGTGTGTGTATGCGTACGGAAGATAAAAAAGAAAAAATATTTCATGACGCCGGCATTATAACTTATACAAAACTTGTAATTTTTAAAAAGCTGATATCACCTCCCCCCCTTTCTCCAAACTCAATCTGGACGACGTTACAGTCCATTATTGGAAAGGCAATTTTTTTGAATAGACGCTTTCGCTAAAATGCTTCTTTTCTTATATGCTAGGAGATAAATGCAGCTACGAGGAAAATAAGGCGCTATATTTTCGAGAGATGGAGCCATTATTATGCAAATGATGTCGATATAATTAGGCAATCTTAACTTTATGAGTGCCCTCGCAAATTCCAGCTGGGGCTTTGAGCAAGGGCTGCCATCTGCGCCCCGGCATCTTTTAAGAGGGAAAAGAGACTCTATTTTTAAAAGGCGCTTGCAGAGATAATGGTTTTTGAGGACGAAAAAATGTTTGCTACCACGTAAAGGCGAGCTTAGATCTTTTGGAGTGAAGCGGAAATTGTGATTTAAATTTCGGTTAGATTAATGCTAGAAATGCCTCCACTAGTATGATTATTATTTTACTTCCGATGTACGTTGCTTTAGTTTTCCATTCTGATTTCGCTTAAAAATACCCGCAGTAACAGGTGGGATTTGTATTAAAACTTTCCGATTCCAAATCTCTGAGTTCATAAGTTATAGTAATGAAGGATATTCCAGATTTACGATTTGCTTAAGGATTAATGGTAAATTAAAGCCATTAGTAAATATCTTTATGGAATTCGTGGGACATTTTATGCTGCTTTATGCTGTTGAATATTTATTTCATTTATATATTTTGAAAAAGATCTTTATATATATTATATATATATATATATATATACAATGTGAAATTTTCAAATAATGAAGAATTTCATGAGTTTTTTAATATAATTCAAAGATTTTTTTCAAGTAATAAAAACTAACCAAATTAAAAGATTTAATAGTTTAACAAGAAGAAAAATTATTGTTACCACGTTAAGGCAAGCTTGTACATTTGAAGTGAACTGGAAATTGTGATTTAATTTCGATTAGATTAATGCTAAATATCGACGGTAACATAAGCGATATTTGTATGAATTTTTTTTTCTATTCCAAACCTAATATCATAACGTATAACATGAAAGATATTACAGATTTTTCTGTGTTTAAAAATTAATGATAAATTAAAACCACTAGTAAAAAACCTTATAGAGTCTGCTGCTTTATATTGATTGATGTTTATTTCTTTTATATATTTCAGAAGAGAAGTTATATATAAATACAGTGTAATATTTTCAATAATTTATTTTTTATGAAATTTTTATGTATTTCAAAAAATTTTGTCGAGTTAGAAAAAAAAAAGATAAAAAGTATAAAAGTTTAATAAAATTTATTAATAATTATAATATAAAAATTCAGAAGTTCTGAATTTTTTTTTAATTTTGCGATTCCAAATGTCTGAGATCATTGGTACAGTATGAAAAATATTTTCTACTTTTTAATAATTAATAATAAAGTAAAATCATTAGTAAAATATAAAAAAAATGTAGAATTAGGATAACATTTTATCTTGCTTTATTCTCTTTAATTGCCGAAACGTCAGTTAAGGTTCACTGTGGAGACGCGAAAAGTTTTTGGTTTCCGTCTGTCCGTTTGTCTGTCTGTCTGCTTGTTTGTCTGTCTGTCCCGCGATAACCGCCGTAAAAATCGTCATTAGGTTGATTTTTGGTGGGTATGTTGTGGGGAGGCACCCGGAATCAGCTGTATAGTTTTTAGTTACATTTTATTCATTCGTTCAAAAAATATAGAACGTTTCTTTTTAGGTCATGATGCTTGCCGATGGGAATGCAGACGATTTTCAAATTTCATTTTTAACTGAAGTGAAAATCATGTATTTGAATAATGGATTTAAACATAAATTATTAATGCTAATTTTTCGATATGGAAGTTTTAAATATATCCAATAGCTTTGAAAATTTGCTGATACATTCACTAGAATCATCATCATATATATTATTTCTCCTGTCAACATCCCTTTTTCTCGGAAAATTTGAAACGCAGAACGGCGAATGAGATACCATATGAAAGGATTTTGCACAGGCTTCTGACATAGCACACTTAACATTTCGTTAAAACATGTTTTTGATTAAAATTTGCTGAAAATTAAAAATTAAATCGGCATTGTTTTCATGAAAGAAATGAAAGGTTTTCTTCAACTTATTGTTGCCACAAAAATAAAATACCACATTATATGATGCTCAGCAATTATTATAAAAAACACCGCACGGGTTTATTTTATATTTATGATTAAAAAGCGAAATTGAAATTGAAATGTTTAAATTTATATTTCTATGTTCCATGTTTTTCCCGAAGCGGATGACGTCACCCTCTAATGCAGTTAAAATACGATTGTTAATTTTTTTTCTCGCGCGTGCATTTTGCAATCTTGGATCAATTTTTACTATAACATTGGTGGAATAAATTAGATGATATTCTGGCTTAACTAAAAACTAAATGTTGTTTGCAGATATTTTTATCCTTACTTTTTCTTTAGAAGTTTAAACCTGAATCTAAGAAATATTACATATTGATAAAAAATGGTACTTCTCTATTATCCCGTCGACCACTTTTCATAACAAAAAAACTATCGCCAAATAAACGGGAGAACGTTGCCATTGGAATATCAAAATAATATAATAAAATATAAGAATTTAAGGACACAATTGTTATTTTAATTAATAAAATAACTACTAAATCAGTAAAACATAATGAAAAATACACGCAAATGTCGAATGTAAAACCACTAGATGACGTAACAAACACGCATAATGATTCTGACATCAAGTAAATGACTGCATTTTTGGCGTTTAATCTTACAGTTTGGCGGTAGTTTTTTGTTATGAAAAGTGGTCGACGGGATAATAGAGAAGTACCTAAAAAATATTAGATTTCAGTGCGAAATCCTCGCACCCCTCTGGTTTAGAAATTAATTGTTTAAATTATTGGGAAATTTTTTGCATCTGTTCGGGAAATATAAAAAAAATTTATTTTCATATTTTTTACAAATTTTAAAATGCATTTCTTTTTACTTTGCTCTTTAATTTATTAGTTGCTTAGCAACCATATTTCAAAGAATATAAAAATAAGAAATTCAAGTAATAAAATTCAAGTAGCTCGCACTATTTTGCTGCAATATTTTATTATCAAAATAAATTATTTTTGTATTCTATTGATATAAATGAAGAATTTCTTTTAATACAAGTTATTTTTATCTAAAAAGTTACATGAATAAGAAGTTCATAAAAGTTTCAGAATATCATTGCATAAACCGTATGTTTAATTTAACGCTTCTAATTTTTGAAACCTCCAAAGTATTTTATATGCCTATAAATATGTATGTAATATAAAAAAAATAAATTGCAGATTGTAAGATGCTAAATAATATGAAAAGTAAGATTAAAAAACAATGACTTTTAGAGCTGACGTTGAGGCTCCTGATCTGCAGATTTACTTGTATTTATTTCATTTATAAATTTTAGAAGAGAACTTTAAAATACCTGTTATTTACAAAAGTAAATTTTTTCAAATAATAAAATATTTCTTAAAATTTTAACGTAACCAAAAAAATTTTGTGCTGTAATAAAGATAAGAAATTTATAAGGTTTAATAATAAGGAAAGGTAAGACACCTTGAGATACATTTTGATTATTTTTGTAAAATTTATTTTTTGTTCAATTACTAAATTGATACGTATTTTTCCAATGAACCACAGATAAAGAAACTATTCAGTCTGCGATTCATTCTGTCAAGTTGTTTCAGATAACATACAAGATGTCTTTGCCAAAGAGGTTTCCTGAGTGAACTGCATCCACTGGATTTATCCAGACTAGCTTAGTTGGTATAGTTCGTTGGCAGCTTAAGCTAAGGTCCTATGGGTTCAAACCCGGGCCTGGGCACTTTTGCACTTAGTCGGATAAATTACAACTCATATGATATCTTTACCAATCACCATGATTGTGTTAAAATGATAAAGTCTATAAAATCAATGTTCCATGTACACTGAAAAAAAAAGAAAAAAAAAATGTTGATTTTACGGTATTAATACTGGCACCCCGTAAAATCAACATTTTTTTTTTCGTTGTAGTTTGATCTCTTAACTAAACAATAAACATTAAATGACTGTAATTGATTTCATATCGTTTCTTCAATTTATATCCCACTAATTAATCATTCATAATTGATGAGTATATTTGTATTATCATATTTTTTTTTTTACACGTGGATACAATAAACTTATGGTAGCGCTGTTTAACAACATATGTTTGTTAGCAAAATGACACCTTAACACAACCAGTTGGAAATTGTACGTCAAACGTGACAAATGGGATGAGTTCGTGCTGATATTATTTCAGTGAAATGAATTATATCGTCTGTTATTATGATATGATTAATTTCCGTAATAAAATAAGTACATTTTAAGATGGCAACATATAATCTTTTGTTGACATTTACTGAAATTTCCAATCGGAAACTTAAACATAACTTTGAAAATTTCAGCATTTGAAATCCATATTTAGACTCTTTTTCCCTTTAATATTTATTTCTCCCGAAACATCTAATCCAAAAAACTGTCAGTAGATTATAGGATTGCTATAATTAAACAATTTTAGTATACAAATTCGGTTTTTAAATCCCGTAATACGTAAATAATATATGACTCCATCCTAAATAGGACGTAATCACCATGGCAACCTAGAATCATTACCTATCATGAGATATCATTGAATTAATTACGTATGATAGGATTTAATAGAATAAAGAATGTGACTATAACTTGGTCATAGAGGTTATAAAATGTCATATACGTCATATATGACTATAACGTCATACATGTCAGATAACTTGGCGATGGTCGCTTGACAATTAATCCTCGGAAGCTTCTATAACAAGGAAGTACCGATTTTTAAACAATTCAAATTACTTAATAAATATTTTTATTAATATCTTCTTAAGTTTTGATTCGATTTTCATAAAATTTTAAATGGCACGACAAAATTCAGCCACATTAATATATATTACATTTCAAACCATTCGGTTGGGTAATTTTTTCGCTGTTGTGTGCGGACGGCGGACGGACCAGACGACGACTACAGGTGCTAACGTATTTATATAATTACGAAAGTACGACCCGCATGTAATAATAAACTACTTTGTACGAAATGAAATTATCCTTTGCTTTTCTTCTTGAATTAATTAGAATTAAAATTACAGCCAATCGTTCCGATTTTTATCTTTTTTTCCTGCTTCATTTATGATACAATTGCACTTAATGGAAATAAGTAACAAGTTTCAGTTTCTTAATTTTGAGTAGAATATATCTCTCAAAATCTATTTTATAAAGTAAAACATGTCAGTGAGTAACACTGACAGCATATTGATGGTGACAACACCTGACCAATAAATTTCGCTTTTACTGCAATTTTTTTTAACTTCTAGACATCGCACAATTTCAAATTTTACTTCGTCGAATAGGAAATACAATGTTCTTTCAAATGCATTTTTTTTTTTAACCGTATCTCAATTCACTGATTTTTAAAGATTTTTAAAATAATTTTAAAGCATGATTTTTATTTTATTTTTATTTTATCTTACTTCTATCGCATGCAACCCCATAACTTGAAACAATATAAATATAGTTGAGCTTTGTTTCCGGCTAAATATTCTATAACGAAATTAAAACTCCATCAATAAATAAATAAATAATATAAATAAAACACAAATTTAATAGACACGTAATATCTTAAACCACTAAAATTATCAGAATCAGAAAGACTGCTGTAAGTAACGTAGCATCTGATAAGAATGTATCGTTTTCAATAAATTTCAAAACTTTATTTGAATAGATAATTGATATTTTTTATATAAAAATGTTTTTTGGTGTTGTAAGTGGGCAATATAAAAAAAATCTATTAAATATAAAAAAAATCTATTAGAGTTTTAACTTTAAAAAAATGGGTTTTCATCTATGTTCTGTAAAACAGGAAGCCTGTGTTATATGCCATAATTTTTATAACATGTTACTTTAGATAGTTTTTAAAATGATATATATTTTTTTTAATTAACGTTAAAAACTAACTTAATAATAGTTTTAATTTGAAAATTACAAATTTGAAAACCGTTTATAACATATATATGACATAAGTTATCATGTTCATAATGCTTAAAATCACGAATTTTACTCTTGAAATTATAATTACATTATTCATTTTATTTTTAATTTTTCCCCTGTGCAAAAAGTGCTATAATGTTAATTTTTTATAAATTTAATTATTTTCACACTTTACAAAAGTGAAATTAGTGAAACTTGACAACTGAAGTCGCCTTAGACTCATAAACCATGTTTATTGCATTTTAATAGGAATCCAAACAAATGCATTAAATAAGCTACCATAACTCATTCTAGCAGATACTTTCATTGCTCTTTTTTCGCATGAAAGAAACTTTATGTGGCATCATTCATATATTTTTTTTTTTTTTTTTTTTTTTTTTTTTTTGTCATATGAAGCAATTAAGGGATGTTTTAAATTTCTTAATGAAGCAAAGGTAAATACATATTTAAAAATTTATTTTTTCAAGGCAGTTTCTCTAGTTTAGTGTCGGCATAGTTCAGCAAAACTTAATTTTCCACAAACTTCTTAACGAAAGCGAAGCTTTTGAGAGGAAAAGACTATGATTTTGAAAAACGCTCAATCTTTTTACTTGTTTGAAAGAGTGAGAAGCATTTTAAAATAGTAAAATAAATTATAATAAAAGTTATAAAAGGAAACATTGCGGTAAAAATAAGATATATAACAGGGGAAAGGGGAGGTCTGTTTTTGTTGTTGTTGTTTTCTTTTCGTTTGTTTCTTTGTTTTGTTTGTTTCTTTGTTTGTTTGTTTTGTTTTCTAGCAAAATCCTTGTATCAAATTAAAACAGTTTGATGCCTTAGTCAAAATTAAATTATTATGTTATTAGAACAACTTCAATAGATTTTGTTTGTGTATATAACACCGGTCAGGAAAGAAAATTAAATTTTTGCCCTTTTAAACAGATATGTAAACTACATAGATCTTTTATTCTTGAATTTAAATATGGCATTCAAATTACTTTAGCACGTAACCATTTTTTAACAGTTTTATAATAATAAGAAATAATAAAGAATTGTTATATTAACTTACAATGCTAGATAAAATTCAAAACATGAAAAAGGTAATTTTTAGTTTCTTAGATAAAAATCAATAAAACATAATCACGATAATCTATTTTGTCGAATTTTGTTTTGTGAATTGTTCTTTTGGAGTCTCGCATCCCTTCCCCCTTTCGTATCCGGTAACATGAACTAACAGATTTTCATTGCTTTTGCCACTGTACCTCGGCTAATGTTTTATATACACTTATTTAAAAGTTATATGCATTTTATTAAATGCGCAAATTCTTCTCTTGTTTTAGTGAGACAAAGTGCGTAATTTAAAAAAAAAAACCATCCCATCTAAAAAATGGTACGTGATACAGTAATTTCAATGCCATATTTACATTTAGTGACATGAAAACAATAGAAATCAATCATTATTTTTAGAGGGAAAGTAATAAGATAATGTATCTCATTATTTATTATGTAATTATTTAAGTAATAGAGTTTTTATTTAACAATAGAAGATTAACATGTGGTTTTATCTTGAAATTCGTGAACTTGATAATTGTGTATGACACATGACATATGGCATAATAATCTAATAAGTATGATGATCATAATGCTTAGCATCTCGAATTTTACGCTTGAAATTACAGTTTCACATTTTTCTTTTAACATTTTCCCTGTAAAGAGTTAATTCTTGTATAATCAAAGATATTTTATAAAATTTAAGTCTTTTTGCAATTTACAAAAATGAACCTTGATAAAAACATTTCACACCATAATTTTTATATAAAACTATTTAATTTATTTACTTAACTTAGTTTTCTGTGGTTTTTATTTAACTTACTTTATGAAAAAAATTATAAAAGTTTCTAAAAAATTTCTTCCCGTTTCTATAAACGAGTTGATTCAACCCATTCACATTGAGAAAAATGACACTTTCAAATCTGAGTAAGTCGATGTTTTCATTTAGTTATGAAACTTTTGGTTTCAAATAGGACGGCCCAATGCTTTCAATTCTGAAATACTCAGATTATTGAAACATGGACATACTGAAAAATGAGCACATAGAGGTCAGTTCATACTCATTTTTGAAACATGGACATACTCAAGAATGATTTAGAATAAGTTCAAACTCATTTTTGAAACATGGACATATTCAAAAATGAGCACATAGAAGTCAGTTCATACTCATTTTTGAAACATGGACATACTCAAATATGAGCACATGATGTTTTATTCTTGAGTGTGTGCATGTTTTCAGAAATGAGTACATACATGTTTCAAACTCAAGTTTGAAACATAGTCAAAATGGCTCCGAATCAAAATTACTCAAGTAACTTTGATTCGGAGCCATTTTGACTATGCGACATACTCAGATTTGAGTATTTTTTACTCAGTTTTGAAAATGTCGTTTTTAGAGTGCAGGATAGGAAGGTTAAAAAAGTTATCTTGGTTTTCTCTCTAGCAGATATTTTCACCTTTTTTTCTGAAACTTTCTGTGTCATCGTTTTTAATTTCTTTACACCACGAAACAATTAAGGGATGTTTTAAACTCCTTAATAAAGCAAACATAAATGCATATTTTAAAATTCCGTTTCTCAAGCCGGTATAGTTCAAAAAAGCTTAATTTGTGAGAAATTTCTTAATAAAATTCAAACCATTTAAAAGAAGAGATTAATGATGTCTAAGAGCGCTCAATGTTTAAACTCGTGAAAAGTGACAGGCATTTTTGTGATAAAAATAAAGTTTTATAATCAAGCTCCTAATTTACTTCAACAATTGCTAAAATGCCTTAAATTAAAAAAGGTTTTAATAAACTGTCTACGTGTTTCGGCTACACCGAAGCCTTTATCAAAACAAATAAGAATATGATGCCGTTGCACGATCTACAATAATGCAATGATTTGAAACGCTTTTTTCACGTTTTCTCTCTGATTACTCAGGCTTTTTTATTTTATTTTTCCTTTGACGTTTATTTCCACCTTCGTAACGATGAAGTAACTCAACCCATAACACTCCATTACTCCCCATGGTTATGAGTAGGAAAAGAAACATCAAAGTAAAAATAAAATAAAATAAATAACGCGAGTAATCTGAGTGAGAATGTGAATAAAGTCAATGATATATTTTTCATTTATTTCATTACTGATTGTGCAACTTCCTAATATTCTTATTTACGTCTTGATAAAGGCTTCGGTGTAGCCGAAATATGTAGACAGTTTATTAAAACCTTTTTATTGTTTTTATGGTTTTAATTTAACGCATTTTAGCAATTGTTGAAGTAAATCATAAGCTTGATTGTAAAACCTGACTTTTATCACAAAAATGCCTGTCACTTTTTCGCGAGTTTAAACATGGAGCGTTCTTAGACATCATAGTCTCATCTTTTAAAGCTTTTGAATTTTAGTAAGAAATCTCTCTCAGATTACTCCCGTTATTTTATTTTATTTTTACTTTGATGTTTCTTTTCATACTCATAACCATGGGGAGTGATGGCGTATTATAGGTTGAATTACTTTATCGTTACCAATATGGAAATAAATATGAAAGGAAAAATAAAATAAAAATAGCTTGAGCAATCAGAGAGAAAACGTGAAAAACGTGAATGATGGCGTTTCATATCATTGCAATATAGACGGTGCAACGGCATAATATTCTTGTCTTGATAAAGGCTTTGGTGTAGCCGAAACATATAGACAGTTCATTAAAACCTTGTTTGATGTTTTTATTTAATAGAAATTATTGAAGTATTCGCATTTGTTATAGAAGCTTCTGATTTTGTTATTTATACTGAAAAAATAATGTTGATTTTACAGTATAATACTGGCATCCCAGCTGCCAGTATTACTGCTTATTTTACTTTTTATTTCTGTTAATTTTACGGTACAATACTAGCAGCCTGGATGTCAGTTTTATACTGTAAAATCAACATTTTTTCTTTTCTTTTTTGCAGTGTATTTGTTTGATTAAAATAAACAACTATAGCAAATTGAAACAATTCAATGCCTTTAATAAAAGTATATTTAGAATAACATCAATGAATTTTATTTGTATATGATTATCTAACAGAAAAATATTAAAGTTATTATTAACGTTAGTATTATTAACATTATTATTATACCTAACGTATTATATATTATTGTCATTAATAAAACAATAACTTTTTTATTTAACAATGCAAATCTATTTTAAGTTTTCGACTGTTTATAACATATAATATAATTATCTAATAATTACCATGGACATAATGTTTAAATACATAACATACAAAATAACAAATCCGAACACCCAGAGATAATACACTTCATTAATTGCTAAAAGGTGTTAAATAGAAACCATAAAAACAGTAAAAAAAAATTATATATAAACTGATTACGTGTTTCGGCTTCACCGAAGCCTTTTTCAAGACAAATGAGAATTTCCCACAGTTGCACGATCTATAATGCAATGATCCTTTCACGTGAATAATCCGAGACAGAAAGTGAAAAACTTGAATGGTGAAGTTTCAAATCATTGCATTATAGATCATGTAACTGTAGAAAATTCCCATTTGGCTTAAAAGAGTCTTTGGAGAAGCTGAAACATGAAACCTGTTTGTACATAAAATCTTTTTACTGCTTTTATGGGTTTTATTTAACACCTTTTACACTGAGGGAAAAAAAAAAAGTGTTGATTTTATACAGTATATAATACTAGCACCCCAGCTGCTAGTATTATACCGTAAAATTAACAATAATAAACAGTAAAATAAGCAGTAATACACTACCTCGCATGCCTGGTAGCGTATTACTGCTTGTTTTACTGTTTATTGCTGTTAATTATACTGTAAAATCAACGTTTTTTTTTTTTTTTTTTTTTTTTTTTTTTTTTTTTTTTTTTTTTTTTGCAGTGTAGCAATTACTGAAGTGCATGGTGTTTAAGATCGAATGTCTTTCGTCGCAGCACACTAGCGACACCTCTTGGGCGATTTAAACCAAAAACAAATCAGCACCAATTTATATCAAATTCTAACGCAATCTAAAGTTTTATTAAATTCCGTGCATTAGTTTTTGAGATAGAGCGCCTACAAATTTTTTGTCACTGACAGACAGACTCACGGGCCAGACATTTTCTAAAAACAGTCAAATCGTATTCAGGACCTTCTAAAATGTATAAATCTGTCGAAAACTGGAAGTCGAAATTTTTCACGGATCCAGTACTTTCTTCTTGTAAAGACAGAAGAAAGTAAAAAACCTTTTTTCCTGTGAAAAGAGTAGCATCACGTTAATTTTTTTTTTTTATAAAATTTAATTCTTTTCGCAGTTTTCAGGCCGCTGGGGTGTCAGTATTATACTGTAAAATCAACACTTTTTTTTTCTTTGCAGTGTAGCAATTACTGAAGTACATGGTGTTTAAGATTTTACACTTTAAATTACAATTACATTTTATAACTAGTCGGATGTGCCAATCCCAAAACTTTCTTCTATCTCATATAGGATAATACTTCAAAAAGCGTATTTTTTTTAAATTATGCATTTTAAAATTTAAAAAAAAATGCAACATAGCAGAGCCATCTGTTATAGGATTTACACGAAAATCTAATAAGCATAAACTTATGTAAAGGTCTAACAGAATATGAAGTTTGATGAAATTCCATCCATTAATTCTTGAGATATGATTATCGCTAAAATCATGTAGATCCTGAAAAATGCAGCATAGCAGTGCCACCTGTTGGGCAATTTACACCAGGACCTAAATCAGCAACAACTTATGTCAGCCTCTAACTGAATCTTAAGTTTCATGAAAATTCGTGCATCAAGTTCTTGAGATAGAGTTATTGAGAAAATCGTGAAAGATGCAGCATAGCAGCTCCACCTGTTGGACGATGTACACAAAAACTTAATCAGTAACAACTTATATCAAAGTCTAACTGAATCTAAAGTTTTTTTTTTTTTTTTTTTTAATTCCGTGCATTAGTTCTTGAGATATCTATGACTATCGTTAAAATAGTGTAAATCCTGAAAAAATGCAGCACAGCAGCGACACCTGTTGGGCGATTTAAACAAAAAACTAATCAGCACCAATTTATATCAAGTTCTAACGCAATCTAAAGTTTTATTAAATTCCGTTGCATTAGTTTTTGAGATACAGCGCCCACAAATTTTTTGTCACTGACAGACAGACTCACGGGGACATTTTCTAAAAACAGTCAAATCGTGTTCAGGAGCTTCTAAAATGTATAAATCTGTCGAAAACCGGAAGTCGAAAATTTTCACGGTTCCAGTACTTTCTTCTTGTAAAGATAGAAGAAAGTAAAAAACCTTTTTTCCTGTGAAAAGAGTAAGCATCACGTTAATTTTTTTGGTACTTACGTATTATCCGTGCCCGTTTTAAGCCAACTGCGCCAGGCATGGAGCCAATATTACTAATTATAGTAACCCTTATATATATATTTTTCTTGCTACATGGTACATGCCTGGGAATAATCTATAATATTATTCTTTCTAATTTACTATGCTATTTACCATTTATTAATTTTACTAAAATAATGTTATTTACTATTTTTAACAATGTTATAAATTTAATAAACATATATTACATTTTATTTATTTTATATTAATTACTATTTTTAACAATGTTATTTGATAATGTTAAATTACTGCGTTTGAAAACATGATTGGCAACGATAAACAAGATTGGTACTTGGCAACCATTTTTGGCAATCAATCTCCTGGTACGGATAATACGTAAGTACCATTTTTTTTTATAAAATTGAATTATTTTCGCTGTTTAAAAACGTGAAATTAGACAAAATGACTACAGTCATTCGATACGCTCAAATAATACTTCTTGTAATTTATTAAAAAGAAACAAATGAATGCATTGAAGAAGCCGTTGTAAGCTTTCACTCTAGAATATATTTTGATTTCTTTTTATTTCTGAAAGAAATTTTCTGACCCATCATTTAACTTTCTCTTTTTTTTTTCTTTTTTTTTTTTTTTTTCTTTTTCGCATAAAGCAATTAAGAGACGTTTTAAACTCTTAATGAAGCAAAAATAAATACACATTTTTAAATTCAATTCGTCTATGTAATTTCTCAAGTTTAGTGTCTGAAGGGCTCAGGAAAACTTTATTTACAACAAATTTCTTAATGAGTGTAATAGCTCTACACATAGAAAAAAAAAAAAAAATTTGATTTTACAGTATAATACTGGCATCCCAGCTGCCAGTATTATACCGTAAAATTAACAGTAATAAGAATAAAATAAGGAGTAATACACTACCGCGCTTGCGCGGTAGAAAATTTATTTTTTTTTTTAATTTTATATATCTTTATTTTTATTTTATTTTATTTTTTTGTAAGCAAAATTATTCAATTTGAGATTTATTAAAATTAATAATTTATATCCGTTTGCTTAAAACGAAAACTGATGTTTCAGACTTTGAAACTTTTTAAAAATTATGTCTTGTAATATTTGTTACAACTATTTTAAATATTCCAATATTTTTTTCCGTACTTGTTTAACGTTTTTTTTTTTTTATTATTATTATTATTTAAAAAAATAGTCAATGTTTAAAATGACCATTTTCATAAGCGTTCCATGTACTTTCATTAAAATTTCTAAAAAAAGAAGAAGAAAGAAACAAAGAAAATGAAATGAAATGAAATGAAAGAAAAAACAAAAAAGAAAAACATGTATAATCAATGTACATTTTAATCAGATGATGCAAAATAGAAGTTAATTATATATGCCTGAAAATTAAACTAGTAATAAAAAACACATATTTAAATTATGAAAACGTAGTAATGAAATATATGCAATAGAAATATTATATCCGTTGAAATACAAAAATAATTTGCATTTAACTGAATAATTTTTTATTACTTTTCTTCTATTTATCAGTCATGCTTCACGTATATAAAATTTAAGTTTGAAAAAATGTACACAGAATACACTTGTATTAAACATTACTCATAAAATAGCTCCATATAGCAAAGATTTCTGTTATTCTCTCTTGATTTAATTTTACTTTTCTTATTAAATATATACAAGCTTAAAAATATCCACAAGCTGACAAAATGTCTTCAGCATCCGTGGTATGTTCTTATAGTGTAAAATTTCTTTATTCTACTACTTTTCTCTAACTTAAGTTTTGGCAATTTCAGAAACCCTTTATGAAAGAAAGAAATCTACTCCCCCAGCAAAAAAAAAATTACACGAATAACGCACTTTATAAAATCAATTTTCGCCATTTTCTCTGAAATTTCACTGGAGACGATAAGAAAAAAAAATAAATAAAAATAAACTTATTCCATAACTAGACCAAATAAAAAAATTACAACAATTGTTTCTCAATAAAGAATCACTTTGCCTATAGAACCGTGCACATTCTTTTATGTAATCGAACATAACGATAACACCTATAGCAATTCATTATTTGTGATTTTCTACTCCCAAATCAATTGCTCAATTCGACCATTCCATTTATATACAAACATCATTTGTATCTGACTGAGGTGTTTTAAAGTTTCTGTTTTATTTATTTATCAACCATAGCTCACTTAAATGAAATTTAATAATAAAAATGTACACATAATACATTAATAAGAAAAATAATTCTCGTAAAATAGCTCCACAACAAATGTGTCTCTTATTCTCTCTTGATTTCATTTCCTTTCCTTATTTATATTCCACAAGCTGACAAAACATTTCCCGTATGTTCTTACTGTATAAACATTTCTTTAATATTCTCTTACTTTACTCTAACTTAAGTTTTATCAATTTCGGAAACCCTTTATGAAAATAAAAATAAGGAAACAAAAGAATGGCACGAATAATGCACCTTATAAAATCAATTTTCGCCATTTTCTCTGAAATCTTACAGCAGCCGATAAGAAAAAAACTTATTCAAAGAATGGACCAAAGGGAAAAAAAACTACAACTATTGTTTCTCAATAAAGTTTCTCTTCGCCTATGGAACCGCGCACATTCTTCAAGAAATCGGACATAACGATAACACATATTGCAATTCATCATTTGTGATTTTCTACTCCCAAATCAATTTTTCGATTCGGCCATTGCATTTATTATTCTTTTTTGTTATCTTTTTCCTCCGAGACGTCATTTTTAGGTGCGTTCGTAATTATATAAATACGTAGCACCTATAGTCGTCGTTTGGTCCGTCCGTCTGTCCGTCCGTCTGTCTGTCTGTCCGTCCGTCTGTCTGTCCGTCCGCATATAACAACGCAAAAACTACCCAACCAAATGGTTTGCAATTTAAAATATATTATCTTTGCAGAATTTTGTCGAGACATTTCAAATTTTATTAAAATCGAATCAAAACTTTAGGAGATATTAATAAAAATATTTATTAAGAAATTTGATTTTTTTTTTAAATCGGTGCTTTTTTGTTAGAGGAGCTTCCGATGGATGTTAAATCGTCAAGCGACCGAGATACTTATTTTATTACAGAAATTAATCTGCAGACGATATAATTCATTTCACAGAATTAAAAATCATCAAGATCTGAATATTTATATAACTAGCTGATACATATATATCTGAATATTTATATAACTAGTTAAGATATTTGTATGAACAGTGTCATAAAATATATACTTAACTAGCTGTTTAGCCCGTTCTACGCATGGGATATCATGAATTTAATTCTAAAACGTGCGTACGAACGCACCTCGTTTGTAACGTTTGACGTACAATTTCCAACTTGTTTATTCTGTTTATTACATCGTTTGCTCATTATACTTTTTAATGAATTCTTATTCTTTCCGATAAAATTGAAAAAAATCAACTAAACTCCACATAATTTGGGCTATTGTTGATTTGATAATATAAGTAATTCAAAATTTCTTCTTTTCGGAGGACTTATATTTTCTAATGTGCCGGTCTGCACAGAAAGTTTTGTGCTTTATTGTGTTTATGTTTTTTCTCTATATATCTTCTGCGTTACATCAAAAATGGATTTTATTTTTCAAAATGTACAGAATGTTTTTAAAGATTTATAAATTGTTGATGTTTCTTTTTTATTAATGTTTTTATTTCAAATTTTAGTATGTTCTTTCGCCGCAAAAGTTATTGAAAATTCTTACTGAAATCCGGCAAGGTAGAATTTTATTATATTTGGTAGAATACACTTATCAACGAAATTTATTTTGTTTTCTATTTAAGTGATTTATACATATATAAGCCTTCTTTTATAGATTTTATACAGTTAATTCAGCAAATAAAACGTATTAAGCGATCACGTATAATTTAAGGTTGATGATTTATATTTGTAAACTTTATCTTACTATCAGATTCAAAGAAAAATATGCTTAATATAAAATATCACAATTTAATATTTTTCAACACGAATTTTTTTTTAAAAAAAAAAAAAAAAAAAAAAAAAAAAGATTATATGTATCACTGTGTCATTAATAGACACCATTAAGAAATTTCTTTAAAAATTATTTTTTGATTAATAGTTATAATTATTATATTCGTTTTTTCAATGTTATGCTGTCAACAATACAGAGGGTGTTCACACATTTTTGTAACGATTTTAGAAAAAGAAATAGTATAAACAAAGAATTTTATTTTCTAATATGTTCAATCTGATATCCCTTTTTTTGAACTATCATATTATATCTTGATTTCCAAGATAAAAGTGCCTTTCTTAAAATATCATGTTGATTTTGTTCCACTCCCGACCGCAATCTTCCAGAGCCCATGCATCCAATGTTTTGGGATAGTGCTGATAAAAAGCTTGTTTTTAAAAATTCAGATGCACAGTAAATCATAGAAGACACATCAAGGGACTTGGGTGCGATGCTTTTAAATGGAATAGCCTCAATTTCGGTTTCATTTTTCATAGTTTGTAAAACTATGGCAGTATTTTTAGAGATATGGCTCTGGTAGCCCTATATGATGGAACTTAACACAATGAAGAATGTTTGGGCAAAGTGGGCAATGTGATGGAATGTCTTCTTTAAAAACGGCCGTTAAAACATATTTCTGATAATAATTCGAGTTAATTTTGACACTTTTTCTAATTTATTTTTTAAAGTTTTCTGTTATAAGAGAATTCAGCAATAACAATAAAACCTTTAGAAAAACTTTCCTTCTTTTCTCTGAACCAACATTTTAGGTATTTTTTTCTTCGTTGTTGGTACACTGCAAAAAGAAAAAAAAGAAAAATATTGATTTTACAATATAATACTAGCACCCCAGCTACTAGTATTATACCGTAAAATTAACAGTAATAAACAGTAAAATAAGCGGTAATACACCACCGCGCATACGCAAATAGTGCTATTTACTATAGTATTTACTATAGTAAAGCGATCTTTTTCCATTAGAATCAGATAAATATATCCATTCCTTATCAATTATAACTTCCATTTGTTACCTTTTAAATATTTTTCATACAACAAGCTGCATATAGTCTCTTAGACTGAGAAACATGTTTTTGCATGAGGCGGTGAACATCGTGTTTTTTTATACATATATATACAATTATTATTCGTTTTAAATCAAATTTTATAATTTTGTTTACAGTTATAGAGATGTTTAAAGATTTTGTGATAGTTCTTTGGGGGATTGAATGTCTTTTTAAAACAGGAGATGCGACTTCAGACATAATAAGTGGTGAACGCACCTTTGTTATGGGGTATGAACTTTTTCCCCCAGTCAAATAAAAACTTTGACGTTTCTTTCCTTTTTTATTAACTGTGTGCCCTATTTTATGTTTAGAAATATTAAAACCTTGCTTTACACACATTTTTTTTAATAATCGAATAAGAGTATTTCTCTTCGTAAAGCTCAAATACATAGCCTCGATCTATTATTTACTTTCCAGCGACATTTTAAAGCAAAGAATATTTTTAATGATGCAGACGATAAGTAAACCCTAATCCGAATTGATTCAATATAGGTTTTAATTTTTTTTCTTTCTTTTAAATTTAAATCTCAGAGCAAGTCAAAATCGTTAGAAAATGTGTGAGCACCCTCTGTACTTATTCAATATCATAGTCAATTTTCCCATTGTAAATCAAAATTTAATTGAAATAACAGAAATAAACTTTAAACATCCAAAATTCCAGTAATGGACACCATCAAAATGTAATAGATAATTAATTTTATGATTGAGTTTATTATCAGAAATAAACGAAAGCAAAATTAGACAAAACAGTCAGTTTCAAATAAACTTAACAATTATGATATTAACAATTAATAAATTTGCTTATGAAAATAATTAATATAGTTCAAATTGATTATTGTAATTATTACAAGATCAATATTTAAATTATTTTCGATAGAAGATTTAAAATATTAAATTTCAGAGAATTGAAGTTATATTATTGAGACAATGAGAAGCTCATGGGGTTAGTAAAATAAATAAATAAATTAAATAAAATAAAGTGTTTGAGTAATCAGTTACATGGAATAGTATTTCCCGTTACAATTCTTAAAAGTTAAATTTCTGGAAACTTCTTGATATATTACTTGTAGTAATTAGTACTACAAATACGAAAGAAGTGAAGTATGAAGTGGGGGTTTTAATGTTTTTAAATCTATATTAATAAAAGAAATTTGCTTGTTATGTCTCTCTCTGTCTGCGATGGCTAGGAAAATCTACCGCTCGTATAGGTCTAAAAAATTGTATGAGAATAGTTGAAGTCAGATCATGATATATCTGAGTCTCGTATTTTAATATTTTTGTTAATTAACCGAGATATTAATTAAAAACTATAAGAAATATCGCAAAATGATGCGAAAATTCACAGCGCGGCGGCCTGAATACCATACCACAGATTCTACAGCAAAAAAGATCCATAAATGCGATAACGACTTTTTTTTTACCCCGTCTTTCTAAACGCGCATCGGCTAGACTGTTCAAATTTAAAAAAAGCTATAAACATGTTCTTAAATTTCGTATTTTTTTTTTTTACTTTAGAACGCCGCAATCCGCATAAAAAAAAAAAAAAAAAAGGAATGTTAACTTTTTCAAAATAATTTTTTGAAAAAAGTTCGATTTCGAGTTATTTTGTTTTCCTCTTTTTTTTCAAAGCTAACATCGAGCCCAATTTTAGCAATACGACAAAATGAAAAATACCTATTTAAATTGATAAATAAATAATTGAGAAACCATCTGCTCTACGACGGTACAATTTGCTTTCAAAGATAGGAATACCCTTTCAAAAAAATTCACCAACTGGAAGTCACCGGAGACACTCTTTTTTTTTTTTTTTTTTTTTTTTTTTTTCTACATACTAAAAGTAACTAAATGTTGGTATTTTAACAAAATCTTTTTACACGTTCTTTGTAAACTTGATTTACATTACGAATAAAAATCGTGAAACATTCGGACGATTAAAAGTGTTTTTTAACAATAAATTCAGGAAAATTTTCGCTCCGAACGTGAACTTGCTTATGTTTTTACAAGTAAATATCTATATTTTTGCACGAAAATTATATGCAGGCTTCCGAAACATTCTATTTATAACTCACAAAATTTTTAAAGAGTTCGGAGGATACAGGCTATTTTGTTTTTAATATTAAACGACCTGACGCAAAATAAATAAATAAATAAAATAAAATAAAATAAATAAAATATATAAAATAAAATAAACAAAATATATAAAATAAAATAAATAAAATATATAAAATAAAATAAATAAAAATAAGAAGAAGATAAGGAAACACAACTCTTTACAACTAAGTATCAATATTTTTGTCAGTAATTTTTTATACTGGCTTCAAAATAATTATATTTATAACTGATAACAACTTCAAAGTGTTTGGACAATAGGACTATTTTTTTAAACTATTAAATGACCCGATATGAAAAAAATAGTCTTCTTAAAAGTGCCTTTACTCCTAAATAGAATTTTTTTCTTTTCACGAAATTTTTATACAGACTTCGAAACCATTATCTTAATGACTCATAAAAATTTTAAAGAGTTTGGACAATAGCTTTTTTTTTTTTAATATTAAATGACACAATGAGAAAAAATAATCTGCATACTATAAAATTCTGAATCCGCTATTTTTTGTCAAAATACCGAAAAGCATATAACACCTACTTACAGAGCATTACATTTTACTTTAAAACGACGCATTCGGTTTTTAAAAATGTAAATATTGCGTGGGCCCCAATACGAGGTTTGATTGAAAAATATTCGTTAAAAAGCATTAAATTCTTACAAAATCGGGATAAAGTCATATGAATTTGGGGTTTATTTAAGGTTATTATCCTGACCATGGCAACGCTGGATGAGTCAGCTAGTATTAAATAAAATAATTTCAAAATTAAGCTGCAGAAATGTTTGAGATCCCTGATCTGCAAATTTACTATTTTTATTACTACAATAAATGTAATTAATATTTATAATATGTTTCTATGTAGATTTATTTTGTCAGAGAAGAATAATTCAACATTGAAGACAGAAAGCTAATAGGTTTTTAACAACTCGTGTGATTTAAAAAAAAAAAAAAATCTTTATTCGAATGGGAAAGACTTGAACCAGATGAGCTCCTCCTTTCCCTATGTCCTTGAACATTATCCCCTGCTTCCTCATTGGTTTGGTCTATTGCCATATTATAAAATTTTCAAAGCAGAGTTATTAAAAAAATATATCTGATTTGTTATTAAAAATGTTATTAACCACAAAATAATTAAAAGCAGCTATTTATAAAACTAGCCGCCACTGGCGACCAGTTTGGTTAAATCAAAAAATAAATAAATAAATGAATAAATCAATAAATAAATCAATAAAAATTACGCACTAGGACCATTACTGAAATTACATTTTTAGTAACATTACATTAATAGTTTATTTATTATACATTAGTAGTTTTTAGCCACATGGGATGCCCTGCCCATTACTTGAAATTGACTGATTAACCATTCCAGTAACTACTAATACCGGTCCTGAAATCTTAAAAATAAATGAAATCTTTGTAAATGACCATTAGTATACAAAATTTAAAGTTTTCTATTCCTATCAAAAAACTAACATTGTTATACTAAAACATGCATTTTTTGCAAGAAAATAAAGAAGATATTAATTAATTAAGTGAAAGCTCTTAGCTTGCTCAGTAAAATTTTCATTGAAAGACAGTTGAACTGTGAAACATTATTTTCTGCTTGCTGGTAGGTTGATTAAGATTGTCAACAAAAATCCAGATTATAAAACACATGCAATGGAGGGTTATGAAAAAAATATGTAAAAAAGCTGAATTTTTGTTGGTTATTTTTTTATAAACCAAAAATTGCACAGAAGGTGTCTATTACTGGCATATTTACTTTATATCAAAGTTCTCTTTCTATTCTAAAGTAAGTAAAAATGTTATCTTTAAGACGTATCATACTTTCATTTTCATTATTTATATGTACAATAAAATACTTTTCCATTTTTTGCTTAACATTGATTAAAAAATGACGTTGATGTTTGTTATAATTACTTCCTTCATGCTACAGAAAAATACCATTATACAGAGAGGTCGTTATAATGGAAATTTCTAAAATAAAATTCTGCTTTAAAATTATGAAAAATAAAAAAATAATGCATTGAGATATTGAAACAGTTTGAATATGAAAAATTTTATTTATAAAATAAAACTCTATTAATTCTATTAGTCAATCAGAATACAGTTTCTGAAACTTTTGCAATTGTCTATAACTATTGGATGGTCAAAACCAACGTTTCCTTCATAGATTATTTAGTTTCAGATTATGCAATCTACATTAAAACACTTCAGTGTCAAATATCTGTTTCAATAATCCAGGATACAAATCTTTTTTTGCATCGTCCCAAGAACAGGTATAGACATTAATAAGACCTTCTAATTACTTTTAGCTGATAAATGTAGAAAATTCGCTAATTTAGGGAGAAAAAAATATAGTTGGACTTATTATTTCTGTTTTGAAAGACTTTAAATAATTCTCCTCGTACTTTTCTTACACCTTAAGCCATCTCAAATTTATATTGCTATAAAGACTGGAAAGAGTATATTGAAACATTTGGTCTTATCGGTCATTAATATTAATAATTTATATGAGTTATAATTTTCCAACTGAGTGAAAAAAGTGTCCAGGCCAGGAATCGAACCAGGGATCTTTTGGCTTCAGCTGCCAATACTCCGCCAACTGAGCTATCCTGGATGAATCTATAGAGAACACAATTCACCCAGCTAACTTTATTGATAATGGCATATGGTCTTTTATCCGAAATAGCTCAACAGAATACATTGTAGGTAATGGAACTTCAGTTGGAGATCCGCTGGATACGTAATTACACTTGATTAATTTTAACAATTATTCTAATTGTATGTAATCTTGATATCCAGCGTTTACTGGAGTTCCATTTCCTGCGATTTGTTCTGTTGGTCTGTTTTAGATAACAGGCCAGACGCCATTATAAATAAGGTTAGCTGAGTGAATTGTTCCCGCCAGATTCCGCCATGATAGCTCAGTTGTCAGAGCATTAACAGCTTAAGCCAAAAGTTCCCTGATTCGAATCCTAGTCTGAACACTTTTTCACTCAGTTTGAAGATTACAATTCATATCATTTATTTCCTAATTAGAAAAATTGTATTAAAATATATCAAGCGTAATAATTTCGTAACATTATAACCTTAAATTGCTGGAATAGAATCCTAAAATTTGCATTGTGTACACAAGCATAATTTTTCTGATCAATGATCTAGACTGGCAACTATTTTTTTGTTAATTATTTTATTCATAAAGCTAAATTAAAATCTTCCTGAGTTTATTAGTAAATACTTTTCAGTGTAAATCATCTTTTTTATTATTATTCTTGTAATTTTTAATCATAGAGCTGAAAATTATTATAACCAAAGGATCTCATTTTTTTTCGTTTTCAATTTCGTTCTCTACAGTCACCTGAAAATTCAGGCTATTTCAGTATATCTACACTATCATACTGTATCGATAAAATAATATAAATTACATTTTTGTCTTATACGCCTACAATTTTCTAAGCTGTAAGGACTCGAAAATTCATTAATCATTAGTATAAACTTTTAATTAGAAGAAAATAAATATTTTTCATAAATCTTTATGATTAAACTTCTTATCTTAAACATATTTAATTAAAATTTTGAAATTAAATAACCAATTTTTGCCGTTTTTCATATCATTCCTCTTGCATGCTTTTGTAATTTAAAGTAGTACTATTCAAATGTAGCTTATAGCATTTTTTTTCCTTCTTTTTTTGTGTCATATTTTTTAGCTCTATCCGCTACAATCAAGACTAAAGTTTCCCATTCGAAATTAATGTTACTAATGTGTACAAAAAATAAATAAATAAATAAATAAAATAAAAATAAATAAATCATCAAATACGCATATAACTCGCGCTCAAAAGGTTTCGTACATTAAAATATTAATTACTATTTATTTATTAATAAACTCCTACTACCCCTAATTTTTTCATAATTTTAGTTTCAATAGATTCGGAAATTGGAGGGGGGGGGGGAGACATATTTTTCCAGTATACTTTCGGCGATATGTCTGAAAATATAATATCTAAAATTAAAACAAATATATTTTTGAGTTCAATGTTACGAGATCTTTCGAACGATACCCTACACAATATATACATAAAAAAAAAATATTTCAAGTAAATTAATTAATATATCGGCTAATTTCCGACAGTTGCTTCGAAAATCATTATCAAATATCACTGGATGATGTCTGCGTCGATAGATACCTTGAATGCCCATCCACTCCCTCGCTGACCGCACAAAAAAAAAGTTAGTGTGTAACAGAAGATTGCGTTTTTCTCAAAAACTATGTTACCTAGGAAAATCGCTATAGCTTTCCTGCAAGATTTAAATAAACTCCTACTACCCCTAATTTTTTCATAATTTTAGTTTCAAAAGATTCGGAAATAGAGGGGGGGGGGCATAGTTTTGCAGTGCATTTTCGACGATATCTCTGAAAATATAATACCTAAAATTAAATCAAATAATATTTTTGAGTTCGATATTACGAGATATTTTACACGATACCCCACATGATATACAAAAATAAAACTTTTTTTTTCATGTAACTTAATTAGCCCTTTAAATTTGTCCTAGCCATATTTGTGAATGATTAATAATCTGTAAAATGTGTGGGTAAATGTGGGTAACTTTCCCAAGTTTGAACTTTCCACGTCCCATAGTTTACGAGAAAAGGGATCTGACAGACGGACAGATAGACACAGGAGTGATCTTATACTGATTCCGTTTTCACTTTTTAAGTAAGGAATCCTGAAAAAATATTAAAAATACATTTTTCTATGCCTTGTATTCCTATACTATTGCCTTGACTTTCTGTAATTTTCTTGATTTTAAGAACTCGAAAGCGGATTTATCATAGCTTGAACTTTTAATGGAACATTTTAATGTTTTATCTTAAGTATTTAGGATTAAACGTTTTATCTTTAGTATATCTATATTATAAAGGACAAACGTGTCCGTGCGTAACGCTGACGTCATTTTTCGAATAGTAACACTGGACGATGAAATTTCGGATTTGCAATTTTTGCTACTGCAATTTTTTTAATTTCTAAACATCGCACATTTTTAATTTTTACACCGTTATATAGGAAAAAAATCTACTTTCAAATGCAATTTGTTTGAAAATTGTATTTTAATTGACTGATTTATTACGGCTTTTTAAAATAAAGAATTTGTTATTTCTCACTTTTTTTGGTCTTAATGGTTACCATTGGCAATTTTTTTGCCTCTTGGCGACTGCATATTATCGTTGGTTTAGGAATAGAAATTGCTATTATCATTTACAAAATAATACAGACACCTCAAAAAGTAAAAGAAAAAAATATGTTACTGATTAAAAATACAAAGAATAAAATAAAATAAATATAATAAACGTTTTGATGAGCGACAATTTTATAAATCGAAATTATTTAATTTAAATATGTAAGTAATGATTGTGTTGTGATACTTGTAAAAAAAAAAAATCAATGTAAAAATTGTGACTCAAGCAATATTTGGCTATTTATCGTCTGCGCCAGGATAATCACGATCAAAAATCAATTTATCATGAAATTTTGTTTGCTGTTTAAAATGAAAATTCTATGGTGTTTTATATATATATATATATATATATATATATATATATATACCGCTAACCAGGCCCCTACCTGCCCAGCATGAATACCTAGCTTAACGGGTTAGTACATGGGTGCGGGGCGGAAATCGCCTGATCACAGCATGGCTGTGATCCACCTGACTATAGATTTGTTCACATCGCTGCTGTGCTTAATCTCTTGTGATTTGCTACCGTTATCTTTGTTTGCCGGTTCAAGGTTTCTGTTTAACTTTGTTGAATTGACAGATTTAATAGGTCTCGTAATTTAGAACCTTGATCAGGTGACGAGACCCTCACCTGACTAGGCACCCCCAGACTGACGCGCTAGGAGGCACTGACAAAACATTTTTACTTAATGCAGTTTTAAAAAGTCCTTCCGGCCTGTACCGGGAGGAAAAGGTAGCTTTCCTATATCTTCGTTTTAAAATTTTAGCTAATGTTACACGAAAACAGCAAGTTAAAATGCAAAGAAACGTTTACAAAAAAATCCTTAATACTGAATTTGAATAAGAAATTTGCCAAATTATTGAGCAATAGCCAAATTGGCTTCATTTATGAAGACTTATTTTGGTCGCTAAATTTGGCGATATTTCACCAAATGTCGCCAATTTTGGCGAGAATTTGGCGCTAACGGATATGAATATATAGTTTTATGCGTATGATTGGGAAAATTATTACAACAATGAAAGAAAATAATTTGCGAGTAATCGCGTTAATGTGCTGTTTTGTTTCAAAATGTCAGCCACCCTAGAATTTCCAACTGCTCTATCTCAGCCATTTTTTAAGATAGAGGTAAACCAAAAAATGCTTTGGAATCCTTGTATCAAGGCCTAACACGTAATTAAAAAATAAATTTGAATTTTTAACTTTTTTGTATATTTATTTTAGTTTTAAATTTTTAATTGGCCGCCATCTTGAAACAAAATGGCGGACCAAGCTGTCCAACGAACTCGGTCGAGACATTGGTGAGTTTAATACACACAATTAGTTTCATCAAAATTGATTTATAAATACGAGCGTTATCGTATGACATAGGTCAGATATATATATATATATATATATCAACATTTGAACGGAGGGTGGTTTTGGGGTATGGGGGTCATGATCGGTGAAAATATATCGAAATTTTCCGGAACTGCTTTCCTCCGAACGGCTGCAATAGGTAGCTTTATACTTTTTTGTATTGAAAGCTAACCTAAAAGGTGAGATCATATAATAGCTTTGTTATTATATCAGCACACACATTCAACATAGAAAATACCGCTGAATTTGAACGAAACATCTGCGTGTGCCATTAGTAAGCAATCTGATCTTGCTGAATTAATAAAAGAAATAAGAATTAATAAGAAAAATTAATAAATTTAGGTAAAATTCTGTCATATATTGCGAAAAAAAAATGTAGGCTAAAAAGAAAATATTTTATTATATTCACTGAAAAGTCTTAAAATGTCTTAAATATGTATACGATAGATATGGTGAAATGAAAACTTATTTTGATTTCATATAGTTGATTCAAACGTATAGAATAAAACTCTTTTATTAAATGATGCTAATCTTACGTAATCGGGTCTATGTGAAGGGATGATGTCACACATAAATGATGTTGTCAAGAATATAGTTTAATATTAATAATAATCTATAATATTATAAACCAAACACATCCCTGATTATTGCTGAAGTAATTTTTGCAACGACTTGACTAATAAATTTCGTTTTTACTGCATTTTCTACTGCTGCGTTTTCACGACTTCTAAACATCGCACAATTTTAATTTTTACACCGTCAAATAGGGAAAAAAATGCAATTTTTTTGAAAACTGTATTTGAATTTACAGATTTTTTATGGTTTTTAAAATAATTTCCAAGCATGAATTGTTTTTAAATCTATCTTTATCACGTGCAGCCCGATTGCGAAAGATTAATCCGTTTGCCTTTAAAATAATATAAATAGTACCGCATTTATTCCCGACTAATATTACAGAGCGAAATTAAAACTTTATCAAAATTTAAATATAAATAAGAATATACCATAAATAGAATGCAGATTTAACAGACATGTTCTCGAACTACGCGCTTAAACAGTTGAAATTTTCAGAATAAAAAAGCCTGCAGTAAGCAGCGAAATCTTGGACGATTTCTTTGGCCATTAACTCCTTTCATGCGGCTAATACAAAAAAATTCATTCAAATATATTTACCCAAAAATTTTATTTGAATATATTACTGATATTTTTCTTATAAAAATTCTTTTGGCGTTGTTAATGAATCAGTTTAAAATATACATATTGAATGCGGAAAATCTATTATAATTAGAAAAAAATGGTTTTCGCATGTTTTCTGCAACCTGGAAAGATTCCCTAGTTTAATTAAAAGTTGGAAAGTAAGCACAGTGAAACTCCCTTTAGTGTTGACTTCCGACGGAGGCATTTTACGTCCGCACTAACAGAAGTCCGTATTAAACGTTGGAAGCATTTCATTGGCACAAAAACAATAATTAAAAAAAATCCCTTGCGTTGAATAAAATGAAATCATTTTTTGGCAGAAATTAATCATAGGTTACCAACTTTATGCTAAAAGAAATAACCATTTCTATAAATTAGTAATGTTAGTGAAAAAAGAATCTTAATGACAATTTGCTATACAAACTCTAACAATACTCTAAACAAAGAAAATATGCAAAGAAATTGGTGCATACAGTAATCCCTTAAAATTCGTGATTGTTACGTTCGAGGAAAATCTCGCGAATGTTGAGTGTATCTCTCTGCACTATAAAAAGCAGTTACGTTCTATAAAATTTTAATTACAGTGACACAGCATTTCAAAGAACAAAAGGATATATAAGTGTTAACAATATAACATATGCATAACATATATGTAGAAGGTGAATGCACACACATATATTCATAAATATGAAATTTATTTATTAAAGATAATTCAAATTAACTGACTGGAGAAATAATTACAGCTAAAAAAGCATAGGATTTTTTTTATAAAGTTATTTCGACTCTCTCTGTTCGCAAAGAGATGATAATGTAGTGGATCAGAATGCAATACAATATTAAAATACGATATTTAAATACAGTTAAATGCTTCAGAAGTGCTTTTATTTTCCTCCTAAGTGTAACTTCATCTCCATCTTTACGAGAACTTGCACATTTTTAATTAATAGATTGAAGATGCCGTTACTAATACACTGCTGCGCATGTGTGGTAGCATATTACTGCTTATTTCACTGTTTGTTACTGTTAATTTTACAGTATAACACTGGCAACTGGGATGCGAATATTATACCGTAAAATCAACTTTTTTCTTTCAGTGTATAGGATATTTGATATTTCCTATCTGGTCTATTATCCTGTGGTATCCTTTCTAATCTTACAAAGTGTACAAAAGTTATCTAACAAAAAATTCATTACATATACTGATACACACCCATTTATGTATATTTTCGAAATTATTAAATATTTTTAATATTTTCATTTAACCCTTTGTGTTCCAAATTAAGAATTAATCAAAATTTCACCTTCCAAGTTTTCGTGAACGTTTGAAAATACGCTAAGAGATTTGTACAATCATTAAACAAATTTTAGAAATATTTCTTGTATTATTAATAAACTTAATCGGTAATTACAGAAATTTTGTGGAATATGTACAACTTCACTCAAATGATTTCCTTAAAATATTACTATCAATATTTTATAAAATTAGAAAATGTACAAATATAAGGGCGTTATATTATAAGTATAGAATATTTTCAGAATTGAATCTTAACTCCGTGTCTTTAAACATCAAGAAATCTGAACAGTTATAGGGTATATTCCGACCAGTAAATGAACACTTAAGAACATTTTTTTTTTTATAAAAAAGATTGATAATATTTTAATAAACAGTACCTTTTGGATGTGACAGTGTAAATACATGTGTTGGTATACAAATGATTAAAAAATAATAAAAGGAAGTTTATATTTTATTTGTTTGGGATTTTAGGGGTGCCTTAAAAAGCTATACAAAAACCAAGTAAGTGAACAGTTCTTACCAGTGACTGAGAGGAAATTTTTTCAAGGAAATAACATTCAGCAATTTAAAAACACTTAATTTTCATACTATGTTATTTATTTTACAACTTGTTACAACTTATAATACGTTTTTAATGAAACACGTTTTGATACCCAGCATGATAACTAACTATGGGGTTTTTCAAACCTTAATCTATTAAAATATTTACTAATTGTTCATTCACTGGGTGCTGTTCATTTACTGGTTGGACTACCCTAATTGGGAAAAAAGTATTCATTTAAAAATATTTTAGCTTTATAAAATAAATAATTCTTTTGGAATGTGATAGAGTAAAGTATCTAATAATTCATTCTGGATTGTATTGTGGCCAGTTTATTTGTTAAATAAACTCTATAACAAGTTTTTGTTAATGTTAGTTTAAAGTATCATGCGCCCATAAAGGTTTAAAAAATTTTAACTTAATAAAAAAAAAAAATCTTTTTTATTATCATTTCTCTTACATGCTTTGAGAATTTAAATTTATTCAAATGTAGCATATAAACATTTTTTTTAAAGTGTCATGGTTTTTTACTACAGGTAAGACTGTTTAAAACTTCGATATTTCCCATCTGGAATTAATCTTATCATATGTATAAATTTGCATTTTTTTTTTTTTTTTTTTTTTTTGAAAATGTATACATATATTTTTATTTTCACACCCACTTTTGTACTTTCCGAATTAAGTATTTTCAATATAATTGATTAAATTTTGAAAATAAGTAAAATTTTCCTTTGTCGTTTTTCTTATCATTAATCTTACATGGCTTGAGAATTTAAACTTGTATTATCCATCCAAATATAACACGTGACAGTTAAAAAAGAAAATGAATAAATAAAAGGTGTCATATTTTTTTTATCTCTTTCCGCTCTTCTTTAAAATTTCGGCATTACCCATCTGGAATTAATCTTACTATATGTACAAAAGTTGCATTTAAAAAAAAATCTCTACATGCTGTTACACATCCACTTCTGCATTTTCCCAAATAGCCAAAATAACCCACGTTATTTTTTATATTCTTCAATACCATGAAACTATCATTAGCTATAAAAGACTTTTTAAAAGCACTTCCCAGACGATAGCTGCGTACCAACAGGTGACCGAAATCCATTCATGCGTTCCTTACCCCTCCAAAAACTGCCGTATCAAATCGTCTATACCATGAGACATACTCTAACTAATAGTTTTCTAGACTCATTTGTCACCACGCAAACAGATGAGGATCTAATCAAAAAAGACGGCCAACAAAGTGGGACCCTATTGTTGTGGGTCCCGGGACCTTTAAAAATCCACGCCACACGCCACACAATACCTCCTTTTTCCCTTGAGTTTTCTCACGGGGAGCGTTCCCAACAAATTAATATCTTTCTTTTATATTTTATTTTATCCCAGTGGTTCGTTTATAAGAGGGGGGTCCTATAGTTCGCTATCAATTCGATTCTTCGCTTTAATTCACCCCAATGCGCCTATCGGGAACTGCGGTGCTTCATTCCTGGCCGAGTTTTAGACATGTGCTTAAAAAGTGAACGGAAGAACTTCATCCATTTATGGTCTCATACTCAATATTACTAAAACATGGAAAATATCGATTTACATGTATTCGTGATCTTGAGAACGATTGCACTATTATACAAATTTAAATCGATATTTTGTTCTTTAAACAAGTTCAGGTGATTTAAGCAAATATGTTTCATTTATTTCAAATATGTAATTGGACTGTTTTTCTGTAACGTATAGTTTTTACGGAAAAATACAGACTCAAATTTCAAGTAATATTGTGTTATTTAATCGCAAACATGTCATTTTTTTTTCAGAAATTAGAAGTTAAAAAAAAAACATTATTCATTATATATAGTATTTAGAAAAGTTTTCTAGTTTTTTACTGTACAAAAAAATCCGTTTTAGACAGGTTTCCGTCTTTTCAGGCAAGCCGTTAATTTTTTCACTGGGACTCTGAAGTTTTCCGTTTAAGACAAGATTCCGTCATAAAAATAAACTATGTAATTAAGTCGATGAATTTTGAGAATTTTTGCATTACGCTAGAAATTTCATAATAAATCCGCACTGATCTGGAATTGGAAATATATTAGATAAACTTCATAAAATGAGTAACACGTGTATAGTATACTTATTACAGATAACAGTACAAAGAAGCCACATCATTTGGCAAAATTTTAATAATGGAATCGAGAATAGATGTATAAATAATATAAAAATGATTGTTCTCATATTTTATACTGGATTTTTACTTTCATCAAAAAACTCGAACATTTACTTCCATCCTCTTGTGACCAAACATGGATCCGAGTATCCACACTAACTATATTGTCTCCCCCCTAGCAATAGAGAACTTTTAAAAGTACTTCTATTTTCATTTAACTTTCGACACGAATTTTTCAGTCAATTCATTGGGGAGATCACTATTTTTTTCAATTAGAGTTTCATTGCTCTAAACTTTTGTTACTTCATATTATGTTCTAAAAGCAATTGGCAGTATTAGTTCAAAATAGTTTATCAATGTCCTTCTGGTACAGAGAAAGCGGTTCAAAAATAATTTTAGTTTTTACACTTATTATACTTATACAGTTTAGCAGTAAAAATGAATTTCAAAACGTTTTATTGGGATATTTCCACCGTTACATAATAGTTTCGTTTTAATATTTAGCAAAAAAAGAAAATCCGAATTACTTTTTTTCTACTTAGTTAAGATTTCTTTACTAAAGAATCATAATATAGGCTGTTTCTGAAAATAATAATGTATGAAAATAAACTTTGCCTAATAGTCTCAGTTCGTAATTTACTGTTATCCATGGCATTGCTTTTTTCCTTGTATTGCAATTATTATTTTAAAAAGTATTTTGTTCTGATGGTGTTCATTAAATAAGATCAAGAAAGAAATGTTTTTATTATTAAAGTGGTAAGTAAATATTTATAGTGTCTTTCGGGAGACTTTGAAATTGTTAATTGATCTCTGAAATTGTTCTCTGAAATTCTTTGATCTTTGAAATAGTTAATTTGTACGTTTATATTGACATACAAAAAAATGCATGTATTTCCATATATATTGATATATATGTATTTTATAATTTAGAGTATGAAGAGTCCAATTTCAAATTTTGGAGGGAGTAAAGTTGCTACATGGAGAATCGCGGAGAATAAATGGAAAAAAACTAGTACTTGGTGCTACGAGTTTTTTATTTATTTGGTGAATCTTATATGAATTTTGCAAATAAAATCAGCAATAATTCCTCAGAAGAAGATTAGATTCATATACATATGTAATAAAAAATAATAATACAAATGTAAAATATTAAATTAAAAAAAATATGGTTATCATGTATACATCAGATTTATTTCAGAAATCATTAAATATCATATAATAAAGTTTAAAATTAAAAATATATGTTGGTAAATTTAATAAATGTAATTTCAAGTCATGCAATAAAGTTAAATATATATATATATATATATATATATATATATATATATATATATTGGTAAATTTAATAAATGCAACTTTAAATCATATACTAAAGTTTAAAATAAAAAAAAATATATTAGTAACTTTAATCAATGTAATTTAAGATCCTATAATAAATAAAATAAAATAAATATTTGTGAATTTAATAAATAAAATTTCAAATCATATAATAAAGTTTAAAATAATATATATATGTATGTGTGTGTGTGTGTGTGTAAGTTTGAATTATATAATTTTAAATCATATAATAAAATTTAAAAAATATATTGATAAATTTAATAAATATAATTTCAAATAATGTAGTTTTTAGAATTTTTTCGCGCGACAAACACAGTCCGGAACACTGGCGTCAGTGAGTGATACTTTCGAACTTTTACCCGGAATAATTTCGCTTCTGTTAAAATTAACTTCAATTTTCAAGTTTTTACATATACTTTAGCACTTCCATATCAAACTATGCAGCGTAGATTAATCACCATTTATATAAAATAGATCACTCAAAAAAATTTAATTAGTAATTTTAAAATGCTGTATACGTGTCATCATTAACCTTATGCTCATCAAAAGTGCAAATGTTTGACATCATAAAAATACTATTCATATACATTTTAGATTTTTAAGAGAAAGAAGATATGTATGTGCCGCACGGCCGAAGTGAAAACTGCTAGGCAACCGTAATCGGTACGAAGTAATATATATACAGTAGTCAGTAGCGGTCAAAAGTTTCCGGCCAGCATAAAATTTTTGGTCAATCTGTAAGTATACCCATATGAAGAGGAATCTCAAAGTGATACTTGTACATTTTATCGACATAATAGTTAGGATTTGATTTATGAAATAACAAATAAATATTAATAAATTTAATAAAAAAAATTAACGGAAAACGCATGGTCTCAAAAGTTTCCAGCAGTCTTGGCAAGTTTGGAAAAAATGGTGTTATAATAGAAAATAACAGTGATAAACAACATTTGAAATTAATATTTTGTCTCCATACCTTTAGCAAAATGTACTGCAGCGCAGCGACGTGGCATCTATTCAATGAACGGTTGAAGATCGTCTGTTGTAAGTTTTTTTCACTCTTCTTGCAATTTTTAGAAAAATTCTGCTGAATAGGAATATTTATAATTCCGCACACGTTTTTAAAGTTTGTTCCAAAGATTTTCTATTGGATTGAGATCAGGTCATTGGGTTGGCCATTTGAAAAACATTTTTTTTTTTTTTTGTGCGTAAGCCACTGCTTGACGAGCTTGCCCATATGCTTTGTGTCGTTATCAAGCTGAAACAAATAGTTGCAACCACAATTGTTCCTCGAATAAGGTAGCAAATGATCTTGTAAGATATCCTTATACATTACCTTATACATTACTTCTACACCATTCATCTTGCTGCAGATTTCAACTAACGGACCAACACTTTTTTAAGGAAATGCTCCCCACAGCATAACGTGTCCTCCGCCATGCTTCATTGTAGGAATACCATATCTCGAATCATATCTTTTGTTTTTAGGTCGTCGGACGTAGTGTCTGCTATCACTCCCAAAAAAGTTGAACTTCGATTCATCGGAAAATAGTACTTTTTTCCAGTTTTCACTTGACCAATCTTTGTGTTCCTTGGCAAACGCTAGTCGAGCCCACTGATTTTTTTTTACTCATGAAAGATTTTTTAACATCGACTCTTCCAGAAAGTCCTACGTCACGTAAGCGTAGACACGGTAGACTGACTTATTTCAACAATATTTTCGCTCCGTAAATAACGGGATATTACAGCGGCATTTTCATGCGGGTCCTCAACTGCGTTTCTCCTGATAATTCTGTCCACACCAATAGTCGTTTTCCGGAATCTCTTGGACCATGCCAAGTCCTGCAGTCCATGGCTGTCCATCCTGTAGTCCCAGCTTTTATTATTATTATTATTTAATGCTAGATGGCAGCACCAGACACTTCCTTTTTGTTATTACTTTTTTCTGTTCTGCCAATGACTCAGCTATTAAGCATTTATTAGTGATGAACTATGGTATAGCATATGGATAATAATTTTAAATCATATTTAATCATTTGTACTCTTTATTTTATTGATGAGTTGTGTCAATTATTATATAGTTTTATCTATTACAGTTAAATCATAATTTAATTTTTGGATCTCTTATTCTTTTCACTTTTTTTGTGGGTTTTTTCGATAAATTATAAAGAGTTTAATATTGGCATTGTTAGGCTTAATGCTGAGAATATTTGGCGAAATAATATATCTTTACTATGAGTTACTCTTATGAAGTTCCTCTGGAGAATCCATAAAATATTCATATTTTTTCATATTTGTATGTACATTTTATTTTGTTTAATTTTTACAATATTTTTTCCTTTGATTTTCACACGTGATTTTATTATATATGTTCCGTCGCGGAAGTACGGTTTTGGCTCCATCTAGTGAGCGTTGTATCACAGCTCCACCTAGGAGCATTTTGTAAAACAATTCATTAAGCTGTGGGTCAATGAAGCACGCGCACGTATTCTAAACACCGCCCAGTTCACGCGGAGATATTAATTATAAAAATGCAGTTCAATTTAATAATTTGTGTTTCTAAACACCGCCCAGTTCACGCGGCGATATCATATATTCTAATACGAGCAAATCTTGTGGGTGGTTATATATATATATATATATATATATATATATATATATATATATATGCAAAAATTATCTTAAAAACGGCTCTAACGATTTTGACGAAATTTCGTATCCTACCGTTTTGGGGCACCAGAAAACCATTGGGCTAGGTCACATGCTCGAGAAAATTCGATTAGTGGGTCATTTTGGGTCATTTTGGGTCATGGTCTAGCTAATTGTATCTAAAAAACGGTTCAAACGATTTTGACGAAATTTTGTATCCGACCATTTTCGGGCATGAGAAGTCAATTGGGCTGGGTCACATGTTCGAGAACTTTCGATTAATGGGTCATTTTTGGGTCAATGCGGGTCAAATTAATTTTATCTAAAAAACGGCTCTAACGATTTTGATTAAATTTTGTGTCCTACGAGTTTCGAGCACGATAAAAGCATTGGGCTAGGTCGCATGTCCGAGAAAATTCGATTAGTGGGTCATTTCTGGGTCATTGTGGGTCAAGATCTAAAAAGCGGCTCAATTTACACTAAATTTTGCATCCAATGGTTTCAGCGCACGAGAAGACTGTTGGGCTAGGTCACATGTTCGAGAAAATTCAATTAGTGGGTCATTTTGGGTCATTTTGGGTCATGGTCAAGCTAATTGTATCTAAAAAACGGTCCAAACGATTTTGACGAAATTTCGTATCCGACTATTTTCGAGCACGAGAAGACTATTGGGCTGGGTCACATTTTCGAGAACTTTCGATTAGGGGGTCATTTTTGGGTCAAAGCGGGTCAAATTAATTTATCTAAAAAACGGCTCTAACGATTTTGATTAAATTTTGTATTTTACGAGTTTCGGGCACGCGAAAATCATTAGACTAGGTCACATGTTCGAGAATATTCGATTAGTGGGTCATTTCTGGGTCATTGTGGGTCAATATCTAAAAAGCGGCTCAATTTACACTAAATTTTGCATCCTGTGGTTTTCCGGCACAAGAAGACTGTTGGGCTAAGTCACATGTTCGAGAAAATTCAATTAGTGGGTCATTTTGGTTATGGGTCATGATATTTGAAATCAAATTTAATTTTGACCGAGCATAGCTCGGTCTTCCCTGCTCGTTAATTATAAAAATGCAGTTCAATTTAATAATTTGTGTTTGTGAAAGTCTACTGTCCTGTTACATGTTAATAAAAAGATAAAAGGATAATCTCATCTAATACAGTCCATTTCATATTCACCATTGTGGTCCCGCAGAGCCGTAGTGCTGCTATGGATAAACTGAATCGTTCGAAAGGCGCCGTCAAGGCCGCAATAACTAAACTAGAACAATTTATTCAAGAGAATGTAGAGCCTAAGGCCACTAATGTGAGCCAACTCCAAGTAAAGTTTAAACAAGTTGGAAATTGTACGTCAAACGTTACAAACGAGGTGCGTTCGTACGCACGTTTTAGAATTAAATTCATGATATCCCGTGCGTAGAACGAGTTAAACAGCTAGTTAAGTATATATTTTATGACACTCTTCATACAAATATCTTAACTAGTTATATAAATATTCAGATATATATGTATCAGCTAGTTATATAAATATTCAGATCTTGATGATTTTTAATTCTGTGAAATGAATTATATCGTCTGCAGATTCATTTCTGTCATAAAATAAGTATCTCGGTCGCTTGACGATTAAACTTCGGAAGCTCCTATAACAAAAAAGTACCGATTTAAAAAAAAAAAAATTCAAATTTCTTAATAAATATTTTTATTAATATCTCCTAAAGTTTTGATTCGATTTTAATAAAATTTGAAATGTCTCGACAAAATTCTGCAAAGATAATGTATTTTAAATTGCAAACCATTTGGTTGGGTAGTTTTTGCGTTGTTATATGCGGACAGACAGACAGACGGACGGACAGACAGACAGACGGACGGACAGACGGACGGACCAAACGACGACTATAGGTGCTACGTATTTATATAACTACGAACGCACCTAAAAAATAGAAAGCCTGGAAAATAAATTAGAAGATATTCGGAAACAGTATTATGAATTACCTGAAATAACTCAACCTCAATTAAAAGAAATTGAGCAGGATATAGATGATGTAAGTGACCGATTAGAACATTTGGAGGTGAGTGTAAAACTTTTATTAACCTCCTTTGATGATAAATCTAATAATATTCATATTAATGAAAGCAAAATAAAAGTACGCTTACCAGAAATTCCATTGCCTTCATTTGGAGGTGCATACTGTGATTTCGCAAATTTCAAAAATCAATTTACGAATTTGATCATTAATAATGATCATTTAGATGATAATCAAATTTTATTTAAAATATTTTATTTAAAAGCCTCTTTAAAAAATGATGCAAAACAATTAGAATCTCCCGATGATGATTTCAATTCTTTATTTCAAGCCCTCATTCATAGATATGAAAATAAACGACTTTTAGTCGACTCTCATATTTCTTCAATTTTAAATTATGAAAAAATCCAGTATGAATCTCCCAAAGAATTACGAAGTTTCTTAGATTGTATTAATAAAAACATCAGGACCTTGAAAGTAATGGAATATGATCAAAATAGCTTATCAGAAAGTGTATTCATGAATATCATTTTACAAAAAATAGATAAAGAAAGTCAAAAACAATTTGAACTTTCTCTTGAAAATACACAGGTTCTAAATTTCGATTATTTAATGTCATTTCTGGAAAAAAGATGTATTATGTTAGAGAATATTTCTCGGTCTCATGGCGCCAGCCAAGTGAATTCGAAACAGATCAAAAGTAATTACGCAGTAAATAAATCAAGGTCATTTTTCATCAGTAGCAATAAAAATAAAGTAAAGCCCTGCATTTTATGTAAAAATAACCATTCGTTATATAAATGCATCGCATTTCAAAATATGAGTGTTCCTAATAGAAAAAACTTTGTAAGCAAAAATAAATTATGTATAAATTGCTTGAGATTACATCATAGCGAATGCAATTCTAAATTCACATGTAAAAAGTGTTCCTCTCGACATAATAGCCTACTTTGCGAAAATGTGAATGAGTTTTCAGAAGCTCAGATGAATAAACCCTCAGAATTGATAAAAGAAAAACAATCAATTATGTCAGATTCCGAAAGTAAGGATAAGGTATCTTCTTTATTAGGCAGTAATCTTTTAACTAATGACTCAAAGAATTGTACGTTATTGAATACTGTAATTATTTTACTAAAGGATTCGCGTGGGAAATAAAATTAAATTACGAAGTGTAATCGATAGTGGATCGACAGTAAACGTTTTATCGGATAGTGCTTGCAGGAAATTAAATTTAACACCGAAACCCTTTAAAGGTAGCGTTTCCGATATTAACGGTTCATATCAACAAGTGAAACGAATCGTAAATACGGATATATTTAATCAAAATGAAACATTTTCAAGAAATATAGATCTGGTTGTGTTGCAAAAAATAACAAATCATATTCCGATCACGGAATTAGACATTTCAAATTTATGCATCCCTAAGTACATACAATTAGCTGACAGCAATTTTAATGTTCCAGATCAAGTCGATGTTCTAATTGGTAGCGAATTATTTTTTGATATTTTAAAGGGGGATAAAATTCGGCTCTCAGATGGAAAGTGTATTTTACAAAATACAGAATTCGGATATTTAGTGACAGGCACACTTCCACCCGTTAGTAATCAATCCTTTTGTTGTCTCTTAACTGAAGATAGTTTGGACAATACACTTAAGAAATTCTTTGAAATTGAATCCTTACCTGGAGACAATGACGAATTTGTGAAGGGTGAAGAAGAAACATTTTGTGAGGATCATTTTAGAAGTACATATAAACGCGATCATACCGGTAGATTCATAGTGCAGCTACCAATGAAAGAAAATGCTGAATCAGTTTTAGGGCCATCTAAAGAAATTGCAGTTAGAAGATTAAATAATTTATGGGCTAAATTAGATAAAAATAAAACAATGGCTAATTTATATAGAGATTTCATGGAAGAATATGAATTTTTGGGACATATGACTGAAATTAAAGGTGAAAACACCAATGGGGTATCGTACTTCATTCCACACCATGCTGTCTATAAACCAGAAAAAACCTCCACTCCCCTACGCGTGGTTTTTAATGCTAGCTCAAATACATCTAGCGGGTATTCACTTAACTCTATTTTATTAAATGGTGGAACAGTTCAGCAAGATTTGTTTTCCATTATAACTAGATTCCGCACACACAAATATGCATTTTGTGCAGATATTAAGAAAATGTACAGACAAATACTGATCGACCCATTGCAGAGAAATTTGCAAAAAATTGCTTGGAAGTCTAATAAGGATGCACCGATTAAAATATTTCAATTAAATACGGTAACATACGGTACAGTTAGTGCTCCGTTCTTAGCTACGCGTACATTAAAGGCGCTTGCTGACGAAGAAAGAAAGTATTTTCCCAAAGCTGCAAAGGTGATATATAATGATATGTATTTTGACGACTGCTTGTCAGGTGCGGGTTCCTTGTAAGATGCACAAGAGTTACAATCTCCATTGATTCTGATTTTAGAAAAGGGTGGTATGGAACTATACACAAATGGGTATCTAATCACCCTGAGTTGTTACAAGACACCGCTATTTCAGAATACGCATTTGAAGATCCCTCGCAGCAGATTTCTGTAAAAACATTAGGAATGTTATGGAAGCCTCAATTGGATCATTTTTCCTTTAAAATTACTGTCATCCCTAAAGATAATTACTCCAAGAGAGAAGTATTGGCCGAAATCTCCAAAATTTATGATCCACTAGGCCTGGTTGGCCCGATTGTCACTAAAGCAAAAATTTTTATACAACAGCTATGGGAACAAAAGCTTGATTGGAATCAACATCTGTCTCCCAACTCTCTTCGAGAATAGAACAATTTTTTGATTAAATTACAAGACATAAATAATCTTGTCATTTCTCGATATGTTCTGTCGGACAATATCGCAAAATTAGAACTTCATGGTTTCTATGACGCATCATGGAAAGCCTATGGAGCTGCTGTTTATTTACGATGCATCTCCACGACTGGACAGTTCAGTTCGAATCTTCTATGCAGCAAGTCTCGGGTGGCTACCCTAAAGCCAATGACTATACCAAGATTAGAGCTTTCAGCAGCTCTACTATTGACGAAACTAGTTAAAAAATTAGTTCCTACCTTACAGTTGGACTTTGAAAAGGTGTGGCTTTGGACTGATTCTTTCATTGTACTTTTTTGGCTCAATACTCCACGACACAAATTAAAAACTTTCGTAGCCAACAAAGTGACTATGATTCAGACTCTTTCTGAGAATTATTTGTGGAATCACGTATCCTCCAAGTCTAATCCGGCTGACGTAATATCCAGAGGTGCATATGCCAAGGATCTAATAAATAATGACTTATGGTGGTTTAGTCCAGAATTTCTTGAAAGAGAAATCACAGTTCCAAGACAGTGTCCCAATCCCACAGACATTGACTGTGTAAAAGAACTGAAACAAAATATCAGTTTAATTACAAATTTCAATGAAATTAACACTTTTTGTGATCGTCTGTATAAATGCTCTAATGATTTTTTAAAACTAATTAGAATATGTAGTTTCATGTTCAGGTTTCTTGGCAATGCTCGTAAATTAGAAAGGATTTCCAATCACCTGACGGCGAGCGAGCTACAACAAAGTACTCATTTTTTGGTGAAAAAGGCCCAGGAGGGTAAGTTCTCAGCGGAAATAGCTGCGTTGAGGAAAGGACACACTGTTCCTTCGTCCAGTAGCTTAAAATCATTAAATCCTTTTTTGGACGAAAGTGGCTTACTTCGTGTAGGTGGCAGATTAATCAACTCCAATTTGCCCTTTGAAGCCAAACATCAATTGATTTTACCAAATGATCACGTACTCACTAAATTAATCTTTGAATTCTTCCATAAAAAATACTTGCATATAGGTGCACAGGGATTAGTCCATCAAGTACGCATGCAATATTGACCCATAAAGGCTAAAAGCATAGCTAGAAAAATTTTTCATTCCTGTGTCACGTGCTTCAAGCTCAATCCCAAGACACTAGATCAATTAATGGGAGACCTCCCACAACAACGTGTAACACCAAATTCAAGTTTTTTAAATTCAGGCGTCGATTTTTGTGGTCCATTCCACATCAAATATAAGAATCAGAGAAAAGGAGTTTATTCAAAAATTTATGTGGCCATATTTATATGCATGTCTACTAAGGCAATACACTTAGAAATAGTAAGCGATTTATCTGCTGCTGCATTTATCGCGGCGCTTAAAAGATTCTGCGCTAGGAGAGACAAGATAAGTACACTAACCTCAGATAATGCCACTAACTTTAAAGGTGCATCAACAGAATTAGATAAGTTTAAAAAATCGCTGAAAACTCCCAGCGAGGAATTATCTAATTTTTTAACCCAGGAATTCATAACATGGAAATTTATTCCCCCGCGTTCCCCTAACTTTGGCGGACTCTGGAAAGCAGGCGTTAAGTCCTTCAAACATCACTTGCTCAGGGCCGTAGGTAATAATAAAATTACTCTTGAGGACTTCGAAACTCTTATTATACAAATCGAAGGCATTCTAAATTCCTGGCCTTTATTTCCACTTTCAGATGACATAAATGAGTTTGAAGTGCTTACCCCAGGCCATTTTTTAAATGGCCGATCCATGACCCATCACCAGTATTCCCGAGCCTACTGTTATGAATATCTCCGATAATAGTTTAAATCATTGGCAACGCATTACTAAATATGTTCAATGCATTTGGAAACGTTGGTCTATTGATTACCTAAATCATTTGCAGCAGCGCGGTAAATGGCAGTTCACAAAAAATAACGTTAAAGTAGGATCCCTAGTGTTATTAAAAGAAGAAAATCTGAAACCATGTAAATGGGCACTGGCCCGGATTGTAGAAATAGTCCCCGGCAAAGACAATAAGGTGCGTGCAGTTAAAGTGAAAACTGCCACGAGTGAATTTTTATGGGGCATTTCAAAAATTTGTCTATTGCCAATTGGTTAAAATTTAATTTAATAGCATTTATGTAGTGTTGTATTTGAATATTATTCTTAATCAATTATATAACCAATTCACTGTATATTGTTCATTTTGTATTGTAATATTATCTGTAATGTATATTAATTATATTCTAAGTTTAAATTAATTGCTGAAATATTTCATATTTCATCCCCGGATGACACGTTCCGTCGCGGAAGTACGGTATTGGCTCCATCTAGTGAGCGTTGTATCACAGCTCCACCTAGGAGCATTTTGTAAAACAATTCATTAAGCTGTGGGTCAATGAAGCACTCGCACGTATTCTAAACACCGCCCAGTTCACGAGGCGATATTAATTATAAAAATGCAGTTCAATTTAATAATTTGTGTTTGTGAAAGTCAACTGTCCTGTTACATGTTAATAAAAATATAAAAAGACAATCTCATCTAATACAGTCCATTCTGTAATCACACAATATATATATATCGGAAGAAAGATTTTTAACTATACTTTTTCAAAAAATACGTCTGTAGCAAGTACTTTTCCGTGTAAATGCAATGACCCTGCTCTAAAAAAATACATTAATAATGATCATGGACATATAATCACTGGAAATCTTAATATTGTGAAGGATTTTAAACTGAAAAAACTAATGGGTTATGGTACTAAATATAGACTTCCTTCTAAATTTAACGTAAAATCTATTATAAAACAGTTTATATTTGATATTGATATTTTTATTTATAAAATTTCAATCTCATACAATAAAACTATTGAATATTTTAATCAATGGAAAATACTAGTTATTGAAAAATTAACTAAGTCTTTAAAACATAATATTTCTGATTTGGTAACTATTAACACAAAGCATTTTTTCCAGCAAATTACTAAATTACAAAAAAAAACTATGTTATTACATATATTGACAAATCTCCTAATAATTATGCAATCATATGTAAATCTTACTATCACCAACTTCTTAAATCCTGAATTTCTTCTAATAAATCTTTTCAAAAAAACTAACGAAACTGTAATTGTAAACAATCGTAAAATTCATAGCTATTATAAACTATTAAATATTTCCTCTACTAACTTTAATTATCCTTATTTAGTTCTTATACCCAAATCTCATAAGGAACCAATTAAATTTAGGATTGTAACTATTGGTTGTAATACATATAATAATATTGCCAATAAACTTTTATTAAAAATTCTCAATCAAATATATACACTGACAACAACCACTGATAATACACATTATATAAAATATAGCTATCAACTGTTCAATATTATGAAAAATCATAAAAGTATAAACAAAATAACGACATATGATTTTAAAGATCTTTTTAATAATATAGTTTTATTAGATCTACATAATATAATAAATGAATTATTTAAAAAGTATCATCACAAACTGAATTTACCATTGCATATAGATACAGCTTATTTTAAAACTCTAACAAATTTCATTATTATAATAATTTTATAAGGCATGATAACACATTATATTTACAGATAGTCGGTATACCTCAAGGTGGTTGTACATCCAGTTTATTTTCAGTCTTATACTTATGTCACTATGAACGTACTTTTACTAGGTAATATAAATTTATATCGTTATATTGATGACATAATTTTAATTGCCACTGATCAAACCAATATTTCTCAATTTCCAGTAGATTAATTATCCTACTAATTTAGAATTAACGGAAAACCTCCTATCTAACAATACAATTAAGTTTTTAGATCTTAAAATTACACTAAAATAAAACAAAACAATAATTGATCTATGTGACAAACGTAAAGAATTTAAATTCAGAGTTAATACATTTACTAATTTTAAATCTTGACTTCATAATTCTGTATATCGTAATATTCTCCTTAATCATTTATATAGAATTAAGTGTTTATGTTCTTCTCATCTAATTAACAACAGTCTTAAAAAACTAATTTATGATGCATTAAAACATGGTTTTCCAAAAAAATTCATATATTCTTTAATATATAATTAGTACATAAATGATCTTAAAAAACCAAATTAACACATGCGTAAAAAATTTTATTAAAAAAATATAAAATAATAAATTAATTATAAAAAATTACAATAGGGTGGATGGGTGGGTAGATGATAGATTAAGGAGGTGTGGTGGAGTTGTCTGGATGATACGTATTGGTTAATTTAACAAAAAAAATGGAAAGGGGCATTTCATTTAGAACTACGATGCAATTACACATTTTGTAATGGACTTTGTTTCATTTTTTATATGCATATTGGTTTAGTTATATTTATATATTTATTTATTCATATTAAATGTATTCATATTCATTAATAATTTTACGATTACTTGTATTTAAATTCTAGCCCGCTGCGGACAATATCATATTAGCTTCTAATACATAATTTATTTTCTTAAATGAGAATACATTGCATGTATTAATTTTTATTTTTTATTTTACCCTCTCCCCTTATATCATGTGTATTTAATTTTTAAGAAAATTTGTAGACACATTAAATGTAACTCATTAATTTCAAAATTTAATTATTAATATTAATTCCTTAGCATCTTTATTATATAAATTTTTTATTAATTATAAATTAACTTAAGTTATGATGCAATGTGTCACAGTAATATAAATGGTGATATGTCATCGCTAGGTACAAATATTTATGTGATACATTAATCAATAATCATTAGTTTCATTTATTTTTTATTTTTTTTAATACATCTTTTATTCATTATTCTAATACAATAAATATATTAACATAATTTTGTTCAATTATCTGTCTTAAGACAGTATATGTTTTAAAACATCATCCAATAATGTAATAAAATTTATATAGTTGTATATATTTACTAATAGATGGCAGCACCTCATTGATTTATTCTATTGAATTTTTGGTGGAGTTCAATTTTAATTTTTCTGTAGAGGGTGCTGGTTTTATATTTTGGGGTATGTGCTTGGCTATGCATTACATGTTGTTCCTTGATCCATGGTCCGTCAATTTTTCAATAACTTTTTTTTTTTTGGCAATATATGCTTAAAACTCCAATTCTTGTAATTTGTAATATATGCTGACTCAAATTTGGATTTTGCTTTCAAATGGGGTAATGATGTAAATAAAACCCCGTAAGTTTGAAAATACAGTCGAATCTAGATATAAAGCTTGCAGAAGTAATCTTGAAATATTCGTTATATTGTGGTTATTGTTAAATCTGGAAATACGTTAAATAAGTAAAACTGCATAAATATTGGTTATTACATTTTCAGGAATTCACCTATCACTAATATTTAATTTTATTTCCCTTTTGGCACATTAAATATATATAGGGTGGTCATATGATCTTAGGTTTTTTTTTTTTTTTTTTTTTTTTTTTTTTTGGATGGATGATCCCCTAGACATGCGGCTTGGTCAATCAAAGGCCCCTTTGAAAAACAAACTGAACATAGTTTACACAAAAATCCTTCACCTGATACACTGTAATAAATCCAATTATTAAGTTTTTCATATTTTTTTAATATTTAGGGGATATTCCCCCAAGGTCAGGATCACAGATGCTGTGTCTATGTAACAGCCAAAATGTTAGGCAAGACGTGGCGAGAAAAGAAATACCGCCTTGACATTCTTCGAGCTACGGAGGATGCTCACATCGAAATTTACTGACGTAAGTACTTGTATTAAAAACTTCATAAATGTAATATATTGATAAATGCAATATATTGAAGCAAGTATATGCCTATTATTATGCATATTAGTTTTTCTGGAATAAATTATTGTAATCAATGAAAGACCACCCTGTACTTTTAAAGGTTAGTAAATATTGATAATTCCTTTGTTTTTCTTTCATCTATATAGCCGATGACATGTATTTTACAGTTGTTCCAAAAGCAATATATAAATGTCCATTTATATCAAACCTCATTAAGTATTTTTCGCTTCTTCTAATCTAGCATTATCTCCAACTAAACGTTCGAGATTTTATCATGTTTTGTGTCAAAATGACAATCTAACGTAGACGGATTTTGCTTGTTTTCGTCAAAACATATTTGAATAGTTCACAAATGGGAACGTAGAAGTTCACATAATCTATAAACAAAAATTTCTGTGGCTAGAAACGTCATACTAAAATTTTTCAAATGCTTCTAAATCAAACTCTTCAATATCACTGATAGGTCAATATAAACAACCGAGAGTAAAAATTCACAATTCTTCTAACTACAAATGCGTTTAAAATATTTAAAATTTATCAAAATTATCGTTAAAAAGAAAAAAACTACAGTTAAAACGAAGATTATTCAACATAAAAAATAAAAGTAGGTAAATCTGGACCAGGAAATCATATAGTTAAATTGAGGAAATCGTTTAATCGGGCATCATTAAGTCGGGATTATACTGAACTTCATCGCATCCTGTTCCGTAAGACATAAGATCACCAAAACTTTTTCATTTTCTTAATGCCACAGAAATAGTATTTAACTTATCAATTAATAATAACAATTAATAATTAATAGCAATTATCTTTCATTACAAAAACTAAACTAGCTTACCCACAAAATAAATAAAAATGAAATATGTGCATCTCGTGTGACTTGCATTGCCACAGCTGACAACATTGAACATGACATCTTGCTTAACCATTATTGGTGTTAATTCACATTGTTCGGCGACAGATTTTGTTTACAGTAAATGGTCGATGGGAAAGTAAACTATCAATTATTTTTTTATGAAAACAATTAAAAAATGAAGTAAAAACGTATGATTTATTTCATTATTAAATTTATGTAAAAAGTACAGCAAAATATTTTGATATTTTTATCAGAATAGCCACAGGTGACTATTTTATTTAAAAAGTGTATAATGATGATAATAATAATAATAATAATAGAAGGCAGAAAGGGAATGAATGTAGCTGTTTTCAAAATAAAATCATATCGACGTGTAAACATACTTAAACCATATACAATAACAGCAAACAAATTGTGGGTCTCACCTACAAAAAGAGGAAATCTATTCAATAAATATCCTTGTATTCCCAACAACTGTTTGGTTTGGCGATAAAAGGTTGTTATTGTAGTCTCCTGCAGAGAAATACAATGTGAAAATAGCAAAATTTTAGCATCTATAAAGGGATGTATCAATAATAGAAAATACATAAAAGATTTACGTCTGAAAATCGAAAGATATATATATATTTTTTTTGTACATTGTAAGAAAATCGGAATGAAGTCTGCTACAACCGTTTAGTAAATTTAAAAAATATAAAAATAACAGTAATAACAGTAATAAATAATAAATTAAAAGAGCAATAAAAATATAAAACGGTAATAATGAGTTCCTTTTTTTTTTCTATCGGTAAGAAAGACATTTTGTATATTTTAAATGGATTGAAATGATATCACAGATTGCTTAATAATAATAATAATAATAATAATGAAAAACCGTTAGATTTTTTTTTCTTTTTGTACTTTAAGAAAATCTGAATGAAGTCAGTTATAGCCATTAAATAAAAAAAAAAGAAAAATTACAGTAATAATAGTTACAAGTAACATATAGAAAAACAAAAGATAACAAAAATGATAAAGATTTCGCTCTACTTTTTATGACGGTACAGACATCTAAATGTATTTTAAATGACTTGGAATGATATCTCTTATGCTTCTTTACATTACAAACAAATTAATTCTTTTGAATAATAATAATAATAATGATATACAGTCGAACCCGATTAACCCGATATTAACCCGCTCACGGTTAATACGCGATCCCGCTAAATACGCGGATTTTTCCGGTCTCTTAAACACTGCCCACATAAGACTATAATGCAATATATATATGTGTGTGTTTAATACGCGAACAGTTTCGCTCAACCCTGCTTAATACGCGATAAAATTTCGGTAATTTGAGGGGAAATTTCACTTAAGAAGCGAATTCGTAGACCAAGATCCTAATTTGTCCCCTCTTCTCCAGTGTAATCAATTTAGTGGGATTTTCTTTTATTAAGATATCTACCACTATTTCTGAATAGTTATATTCGTCTTATTTAATGACAGATTTTTCTAGCATAGTTTTTTTTTATGTCAAAAATTAAGGACTGATTATAAGATTACTCATTATCACAATTACTAAACGTGATTTTAATAACTTGGGTTACTCTACAAAGATGTAATATTTTTGGTTTCTTAAAATAAAAAAAATAGGCTAGCAGGAAAATTATTTTTGCTGTTTTATTTTTTGTTGTAACGTATTAATCGACAAATACAGTCATATTTGAATCCATATTTATTTTTAGTTATTATTCCAGTCTTATCTATAAAAACAAAAACAAACAAAGATTTAAACTTGAATACAGTTAAATTTTAAGTTAAATTCACAGTTAAATTTTACAGTTAAAATTACAGTTAAATTTTAATAAACGACAAAATTTCCAACTATAAACATATAAATGGATGTAGTCTAAAGTTCAATTAGATTATTAGATGCATAAATAAGTTCAGTTCCTGATTATGGAAATCACGTTTAATACGCGATACCGTTTTATACGTGATTATTGTCCAGTCGCTTGATACGCGTCGTAAATGAGTTCGACTGTAATAATAATCAGTACAAAAACCCTTAACGGGTTAAAAGTTGTGACGCAGCACTTTCTTTTGGCTCTAAGAATTTTAAATATGGGTCTTAAAAGTAATGATATTGTAACGATTTCATTAAATCTCTCACAGTCTGCTAATTAGGCAGAGTAATCAAAGATAGAAGTTCCCAAGAGTTGGAAAACTTTTCTCACGCTTAGCTGTGGTGTGACAAGAATGCCGTTTACTACAATAGGAAAAGATGAACTTCGATCAATCTTGTGAAACTGAAATTGCTAGACAGCAAATATTTCTCTGATCTGACCGTCTATATGTGGGGTCTCAGATCGTGGGAATTTCCTGCGTGAACATTTAAAAGTTCAGTAAGACCTCCCTAAAAAAGGCTTTATCCAATGACGTAAACTAAAACTTTTTTGATTGGTGATCGGAGAATCTTTTGTTCGAGCAAACGGACCGGAGAAGTGAATCGAGGGGAAGTTAGTTAGAGTTTCGGCAGGAGAACGAGTGTTGGTGGAAAACACTCATCTCAGGACGGATTCCCTTCTTAGTAGGGAAGGACAGGTTTGCTGACAGATTTTTGAATGAGAGAGTGCGATCTCTCTGAAGTCAACGCAACAGCCTTGGATTTGACCTTTCGGGGAGAGTGAAAAGTAGCACTAGTTAAGACTTTAAGATTCTAAAACTACTGTAAAAGACTGGACTATTTGGTGATTTGCTATAAATTACAAGTCGAGCGAACTCAGCTAAAAAAAAATTGTTGTAAATAATTTTTACCTCTAGAAATTTCAAGAACGCTTTTTAAATAAAATTTGTTCTGAAATATTTAATGAAGGTGATCCATTGTGAAACGGTTCCACGCTACCCCATTTCAAAAACACACAACATCGTGGATTCTTTACAGCTGGTGGCAAGCGAGTCGGATATTTCGACAAAAATTTATTAGCATTAGTGAAGAGAGTCCAGACAGTAGCAGTGACGCCCGCCCGCATCTAAGCGCGCAAGATCTGACGCCAGTTCAGGAGAGGAAAGCAGAGACCGAAGCAAGCCCTTGCATTGTCACGACAGACCGCAGTTCCGTCCTGGAAGCAAGCCCGTGTTTACAGAGAACAAGCCCGAAGCAAGCCCTTGCATTGTCACGACAGACCGCAGTTCCGTCCTGGAAGCAAGCCCGTGTTTACAGAGAACAAGCCCGAAGCAAGCCCTTGCATTGTCACGACAGACCACAGTTCCGTCCTGGAAGCAAGCCCGTGTTTACAGAGAATAAGTCCGAAGCAAGCCCTTTCTAGGAAACATCAGGAGCCGACAAACCGAGATAACCTGTGAAATCGACGACGTCTAGGCCAGACCTGAAACCGGCGACAGATGATGCAGACAAAGACTGTAGAAAAGGTAAGCTCAATTCATTTTTGAGTGGCTCTCATTTTGTTTACATATTCTTTGTTGAGGAAAATTCATTTCTGAGAAATTTTTTATTTGAATATTGATATATGATAAATTATGATAAATTTTTAAATCTAATAACTTTGAACATATTTGGAAAAATATATGTATATTTGTTATCAGCATAAAATTTGATAGTGTGAATTTTCTTTTGGCAGTAAAATAATATAAGGATTGTCAGGCTAAATGTGTATATATATAATTTTTTTCTCGAAAAAAAAAGAGATAAAAATTTTGATTTTTCAAATAAGTCGATTGTCTAGTTATTCATGATTGAAAGATTTCAAAGGTGTACTTTTTTATATTATTAGTGAAACAATAGATGTTGTTGATAATCAAATATTTTGCATATGTGATGTTAGGAAAATTTTTTAGCAGTTGCAAAAAGTGGTCATTTTGTTACCTGCGGAGTCAGAAATATCAAGTATTGGTTGAATTATGTGCACAGAATTTCAAATTTCTAAATTTGTTTTAAATGTGTATGATCGACACCAAAACGTGTCAGTGTATTGAAAATTTTACAATATTGAAAATCTATTTTTATATGTATACTATTTTTATTATTCCTCAAATTGAATTGTATTTAAAATTGTTAGTATTATGTGGGTAGTTACAGAAAATTTTCCATAAAGTGTTAGAATCCCTATTGCATAAGTTAGCGAGCGAAACTATCATTTTCATCTTTATATTGTATTTACATAAAATTTTAAAATGCAAGAAGTAACTGATCTGAAACAGTGCAGGAAAATTGATTTGCAGAATTTAGCGGAAGAATTGGGAGTGGAAATAGGGAAAAATGACAGGATACCGGTAATTATCCAAAAAATCGAAGCTGCCGATGATTACGATAAAGATTTTGCATTCACGCAAGCTGCGTATATCATGAAAGATCGCGAAGACAAGATAGCCGCGGATAAAGAGGAAAAACAAAGGGAATATGAGAGGGAGAAAGAAGAAAGAGAAAGAGAGGAAAAACAAAAAGAACGCGAATTTACGTTAGAACAACTTAGATTGACGCAAGATGCAAATAGACGTAGTTCAACTAACAGTACCGGGTCGGAACGCCCACCCAAATTGCCGCTCCGAACAATCATGCATCGATTTGATCCGGAACGCTCGGATATAACTTTGTTTTTAAACTTGTTCGAACGACAGGCGACCAAAGCGGAAATAGAGACAGGTGACTTAGTGACGCATTTATTAGCTTTAGTGCCGGTCGAAATTGCAGAGTTAATTTTAAGGGAACCGCAAGATCAGACGGATGACTTTGAATACGTCAAAAAGTTTTTGCTTGAACGATTCCGTATGAGTCCCGAATCGTATCGTCAAAAATTAATGAAACATCCACGCAATCCAGATGCTCCGTGGAAGGATATCATCTTTGAGATCAACAGTTATTTAGAGGGTTGGTTGAATGGTTTAGGTGTTACGGATTTCAGTAGTCTGAAAAATTTATTGATAACTGACCAGATCAAGCTCCGTGCTTCTAGTGAAATGAAAGAGCATTTCATTGATTCATGGGCAAACTACAAAGACCCGTTAGTTTTGGCAAAATGTCTGGACGAATATGAAGCAGTGAAAGGGATTTCAGATAAAAAAGAGAATGCGAGATCTTTTTATGATAGGAAATCTGAAGAAACGAAACTTGAGGGAAATTCTGGAGAAGAAAAAAATTCCGACAAAAAAATAAATTGGCGAGACAAAGAAATTAAAGACAGGGAACGTGTCTTTGAACGAAAGAGGCGCTGCCATACGTGTGGAATCGAATTTCACCTAATGGCACGTTGTCCGAAAAGACAAAGGGATATTACGGAAGTAAAATCTTTCGAGAGCATAAATCACTTAGGCGATATAAGCGAAGACAAAAGCTTGTTCCGACCTTTTTTGAGTGAAAACAAAATAAATGGGAAGAAGGCGTGTGTACTTAGAGATTCAGGTAGCTCGTATTGTGTTTGCCCATGGAATTTGGTAAATAAGAGCAAATTACGCAATGAATATGTTTGGCTTAAACAGACATTTGATAAATATCCAAAACGATTTAGAGTGGCACGTATAAAAATGGAAATAAAAGATCTCGGATATGTAAATACGAAAGCGGCAATCCTGCCTAGACACTCTAAAATTAAACACTATATCTTAGGTAATAAGACGCAGGCTTTAATAAATGAAAAGATAAAGCGAAAGCAAAAATCGCAAACTAATTCCAGTTTTGAGAACCCGGGGATTGAGATAAACTCTTTAACAGATCCTCAAGGGCAGGAAGAAATTCTTTCGTCATTCCCCCCCGAAATGAAGAACCACCGTTCTCAGTGTATTGGGGAAAAAGAAACCCTTTTGAAAAGGTCAAGGAAAGTAGATGAGTTGGTTTTCGACCGGCAGGGTAATTCGAAAAATAAACGCGAAAATATGGAAGTGAGTGTTGACAGGAAGGGGTATCATTCGAAAGTTAATCTGGAGGAAGTGAGCGGATTCACAAAGAGTTTTCTAAAATCCTTCGAAATTCTGTTGAAAGAGAGTAGGGACAGTGGAAATTCACGCCTTTGTGACACTCTTGTTAAAGAAATCGAACGGTTGTGTAAAACGTATTGTTCGGCAAACACAAGTAAAGAAATTCAGTAGTAAGTTTTTGAGTAAAATCCAATCTTTTGTACATATTTGATTAGTTTTAGTTTTATTGTTATTTTGGCATGTGTAGTAAAAAAGTATCTTTCAAAAAAAAAAAGTCTCTAAAGCTAGATGTTCAAGCAATGGTAAACAGTATATAAGAAATTGGGTCACTTATGTATATTGTGAGGTTAAATTGTAATGTTATTTGAGCCACTCAGATATGTTGAGCTAACTCTTTTTTTTTGCAGATTTTCCGTGTTTTAACCCGGAAAATGTTTTGATGGTGGGGGTGTTGTAACGATTTCATTAAATCTCTCACAGTCTGCTAATTAGGCAGAGTAATCAAAGATAGAAGTTCCCAAGAGTTGGAAAACTTTTCTCACGCTTAGCTGTGGTGTGACAAGAATGCCGTTTACTACAATAGGAAAAGATGAACTTCGATCAATCTTGTGAAACTGAAATTGCTAGACAGCAAATATTTCTCTGATCTGACCGTCTATATGTGGGGTCTCAGATCGTGGGAATTTCCTGCGTGAACATTTAAAAGTTCAGTAAGACCTCCCTAAAAAAGGCTTTATCCAATGACGTAAACTAAAACTTTTTTGATTGGTGATCGGAGAATCTTTTGTTCGAGCAAACGGACCGGAGAAGTGAATCGAGGGGAAGTTAGTTAGAGTTTCGGCAGGAGAACGAGTGTTGGTGGAAAACACTCATCTCAGGACGGATTCCCTTCTTAGTAGGGAAGGACAGGTTTGCTGACAGATTTTTGAATGAGAGAGTGCGATCTCTCTGAAGTCAACGCAACAGCCTTGGATTTGACCTTTCGGGGAGAGTGAAAAGTAGCACTAGTTAAGACTTTAAGATTCTAAAACTACTGTAAAAGACTGGACTATTTGGTGATTTGCTATAAATTACAAGTCGAGCGAACTCAGCTAAAAAAAAATTGTTGTAAATAATTTTTACCTCTAGAAATTTCAAGAACGCTTTTTAAATAAAATTTGTTCTGAAATATTTAATGAAGGTGATCCATTGTGAAACGGTTCCACGCTACCCCATTTCAAAAACACACAACATCGTGGATTCTTTACAATATCAAATTTGAGTGACGCTATGTTAATATTTTTTAAATCATCATTTTCTTTTTAGTTTTATTTATATTCACAGGTGCAATTATTATCTTAACATGAAAACATATATGAAATTTATTCGTGATGCCTTTTCATTCAGATCTCTCAAGAATTCAAAATATGGGTTTTAAAAGAAATGATATCAAAATTTGAGTGCACCTTGACGTGAATTTAATAGGATTGTTTTAAAATTCAATTTAAATTATTTTTCGTTTGTCTTCTAAAGTATATTTACACATACAAACAATACTTTTAATTTTCAATACACTGTTAAATATATTACTTTCACTGAGTCTATATTATGTATTCAAATGTATTTATTTCAATAAACTGATTTATGTTTTGTGCCACGCTATCCAAAATCATAAGTAAAATATATATGTAAATGATTATTTTGCGTCATATTATCCACTTGCATACATTTTCCTTTGTTTGGATACTATGACGCAAAATAATCATTTACATAAATTACTTACCCATCATACGTAGTATAGGGTAAGTCTTGTAATCGTTTTGAAAATCGAAAAAACAATTTTGACGGATTTACACGTTTCAGACACTGGAGATTCCGAAAAACATATTTTTAGAAAAAAAAATTTGCCGTCCGTCTGTGTGTCTGTGTGTCTGTAAACGCTCTATCTCCCGAAAAAATTGAGATAGAGACTTACAATTTGATATGTACTTAGTATGTAATAATGGGAAGAAGCCTATTTCATTTCAATAACCTCAATTAACCGGAACAATTTTTTTTGGACTCTCGAAATATTCGTTCTGATGAAAGGTATATAAAAATTTTCGAAATTGTTTATTTTCAGAAATGAAAATAAAAGACAATAAAAAAACATAAATTTTGCATGAAGCATGAAGTTGATCGGATAATTAGTTGCCGAGATATTTGGAATCCTATTTCCACACTCTTCGATTTTTCATGACCCTGTATTTCATCCAAATTTCACGTCAAAGATATATTTTAATTGGAAATTTGACGCTTAATCAGATGCAATAAACCGCTATTTAATAGGATTATTATTTTTGGAGTTATAAGGATGTTTCTTTCAAGCAATTCAGTAATCGAGCCTTTAAAGTTTGTGACGTCATCAAGCCACGATTTTATTTGAATTGCAATGCATATTATAAGTAGTTTACACATTTTTATTTTAATATTTTACATTATGCATATCCATGATGGGTAAGTATTACGGTGGCCCCCGACGACTAGTTTTACTTTTGATTTTGGATAGCGTGGCACAAAACATAAATCAGTTTATTGAAATAAATACATTTGAATACATAATATAGGCTCAGTGAAAGTAATATATTTAACAGTGTATTGAAAAATTAAAAGTATTGTTTGTATGTGTAAATATACTTTAGAAGACAAACGAAAAATAATTTAAATTGAATTTTAAAACAATCCTATTAAATTCACGTCAAGGTGCACTCAAATTTTGATATCATTTCTTTTAAAACCCATATTTTGAATTCCTGAGAGATCTGAATGAAAAAGCATCAGCGAATAAATGTCATATATGTTTTCATGTTAAGATAATAATTGCACCTGTGAATATAAATAAAACTAAAAAGAAAATGATGATTTAAAAAAAATTATTAACATAGCGTCACTCAAATTTGATATCATTACTTTTAAGACCCATATTTAAAATTCTTAGAGCCAAAAGAAAGTGCTGCGTCACAACATTTAACCCGTTAAGGGTTTTTGTGCTGATTATTATTGCAGTCGAACTCATTTACGACGCGTATCAAGCGACTGGACAATAATCACGTATAAAACGGTATCGCGTATTAAACGTGATTTCCATAATGTTGCAGGAACTGAACTTATTTATGCATCTAATAATCTAATTGAACTTTAGACTACATCCATTTATATGTTTATAGATATCTTCAAAAGAAACTATACATTTTTATGTAGACACCAAACGTATGACGTCGTATGGTAGAATGTTCCAAACAAACAATCGGTTTCTGGATAGATTTTCCAGTTTTCCATTGCTTGAAGGAGGGCTGCCAAAAAAAACAGCTTTTCTGGAAATCATTTGTTGTATGTTGCTTCTCATATTCCAGTGGAAATTACATGGAAGGTTTCACTCACGGTAAGTCACTCAATCACTCACCAAGTTACTCGCCAAAAACAGCGTTGACTTAACTTGACTGCCAGAAAAAGTATAGGAACAGCCAGGAAATGCATGGCAACTTTTGGGTTGAAACTATCAATGGCGTCATAATTTTAAGAATCTAGATGAAAATTAAATTTTAAAAAAAAAGGGGGAAAAATACAGTTCCGCGTATTAAAGATGTGTTAGCGGAGATGACACTTGTAATGTTATTTAAGTAATATACTTGAAATTACATACACATTAAAACATATTTATTTAGTTACTGGGCAAACACACAGCAAAAGTGCAATAAATGGAGGAATTGGGTTAATATACGGCTATTGCAGATGTATGCAGATTAAACAATGTGATTGTCACACGAAATAGAATAAAATAAAATAAGAACAAAATAAGAACGCGACATTTAAATATAATATGTCAATAAAGATAAATCATAACACCCCTCGCCTCCTCCTAATACCAAAGTCCTTGAAATGTTGGACGACTGATCTGACGGTGAGTCCTAACTAGAGTAGCTGTGATGGTGTCATCTCTGTTTTTTGACGAAAAATTAGGAGTAGCTGCTTCAGACCTGGGAGCAGGATTCTCAACACGCTTCGGAATATCCTACTTTAAAGAGGACTGTTCATCTCCATAAGGTAATCGACTCTGTATTTGGTCGTCGTTGCGACGTACAATGTCACCAGATGGTGATTTAGCTTTATAAGAAACTAGTCCCGTTGGTTCTAAAAATTTGCGGGAATCCATGATGATCCAATTCCGAAATTTTGGATATAAATAGAATCATTTGTTGTAAAGGATCTCAACTTATGTTTCTCAAGTTTTCCGTTAGAAAAAAAAGCTCTTGTTTGAATCGTAAATTTAGTAACAAGGTCTGGATTCATGCCATTTTAGATATGTCTTCAATCTTCATTTCATTAGAAATTCAGATGACGCCAATACAGTACAAGATGAAGGAGTTATATGCTAAATTAATAGGAATTTTGCTATACATTTTCTCCAATTTCCAGGTGGCATGCATTTCAATGAGTCATTGGTGGTTTGAGTCATTCTTTCCGCTTAACCATTTCCATAAAGATTACACAGTGCAATCAAAACTTGTTTACTTGCATTGCTTTTCAAAAAATTGCGAAATTCTGTAGATGTAAAATTAGCTGCATTATCCGAAGCCATAATGTCAGGAATACCATGTGTAGTGAACATTTCTCGTAATGTGTCGATGATGGCTGATCCTATTGTTGACTATATAAACTTCATTGCAAGTCATTTTGAAAATGAATCAACGACAATTAGAAAATTTTTATTATGAAATGGTCCAGTAAAATCTATATATGAACGAGATCAAGGATAATTTCTAATTTCCCATGGAAGAGCAGAAGAGAATGATAGTTTATGTCTTGTTTCTTGACGAATGGTACATTGTTTAACAGGTCTTTCGATATCAGCATTCATGTGAGGTCACCAAACATATGAGCATGCGAGTGCTTTTCCATGCTCAATTCCTCGAAGGGTTTAATGCAATTCTTGTAACACGCATCATTGACCAAGTGATGGAATGATGACTTTATTGCGCCATAGAAGGCAATTTTTATGAGCTGATAACTCATTGCGTTTTGTATGAAAAGTTTGAGATTCTGGAGAAACTTTTCTTCTGACCATCCCCTTAACACCCAGTTAAGAATACAAGATGGGATCTTTTACAGTCATTTTTCAGATTTCAATGACATGCAATGAAGGATCTTCGAAATCTTCTAGAAATAATACTTCTTAAAACACGGGTATTTTGGAATCATAGCTTGTCAAGGCATTCTCTTTAGCACTTCAGCATTTTGGATTTTCTTGGTTAGTCGATAAATTAATCCAAAATCATAAGAATTTAGAATATATGTCCATCTGAGAATGCTAGGATCTGGAGAGATTTAGATTTGTTGAATAGACTCAGCATAGGTTTGTGATTTGTTACAATTGTAAAACTTAAAATACATCATTCACTATAAGAAAATGCATCACATGTTAAAAAAAAATTTAACTTCTCATTAAATGGTATAAATACACTACTCGACGTTACGAGACCTTTTATATCTGAAAATGCACTATCGTGCTAGTCCAGTTCCATGAAAAGTTTTTCTGCAATAGCTTGTGGAAAGGTTCAACAACAGTTTCTTTATTTGGAAGAAAACTGTGATAAAAATGTAATTGCTCTTTATCTTAAGAAACAGTGTCTGACTGTATAGCTTCAACTTTAGATTTAGATGGGAAAATTCCTTCTGAATCCACTCAATTTTTCAGTTGCACCAAATTCGCATTTTTATTTTTTGATATGTAATCACGCTTCTCTCAGGTGAGTCAAAACTTGTCGCAATCACTCAGCAAGTTCTTCCAAGGTTTTAGCGTGAATGGGGACATTATCAAAATTAGGGAATCGAACCTGGGCTTCCCGGGTTACAGAGATATAGGTGAAAACCATTTTCCTCTAACTCTATTGTAGATTTTTTTTAACATATTTTTTCAGATTGTCCATTAACAAAACCAAAAAGCATTTTTATATTAAAAATATCATAATGTATAGAAAGGCGAAGAAATCGCCAAAGGTTTCGCTACTTACTGCAGTGTTTTTTATTTTAATATTTTGAACTGTTTCAGCTCATAGTTCGATTACATGTCTGTTAAATTTGTCTTTCATTTATATTATATTAATTTTTGTTTATTTATTTATTGATGGCATTTTAATTTCGTTCTGGAATATAGCCGGAAACAAATGCTGAACTATTTATATTATTTTATGTGAAAATGGAATAACTTTCGTAATCGGGCTGCACGCGATAAAGTAAAGATTTTAAAGTAATTTATGCTTGAAAACTATTTTAAAAATCATAAACAATCATTAAACTAAGATACAGTAGTTGTTATGGATAAGTCAGATTACCTGACAAAAACACAATATTTAATAGATGATGGTCCTTATAAAAAATTAAAGTTTGACTCTTCACAAAAAGAAACTCAAAGCAATTAAATCCGTTATCCAACGTTCCCCCCTCCAATTTCCAATTGAACTAAATCGTCCCTCATTCCTTCTGTGCCACATTGCGCAAGATTTTATGCACTTCCAAAGGTTCACAAACTTGGCATTCCAATCAGACCAATCGTTTCAAATATTGGTACTTCCTCCTATAGATTAGCGAAATATCTTGTTTCTATTTTCTCCCTGCTACTCTCCAACAATATTTACACCTGCAAAAATCCTTATGATTTCGTAAGTAAACTACGCAAGTTCACCATTACTCAAAGCAACCGGTTTCATTCGACGTCAAATCCCTCTTTATAAACGTACCGGTTCAAGGTGAGTAGTAGAGAAATGGGGGTTCTACGGCCACAGGCGCAACCGCAACCGAGCAACCGATAAGGCAATGTTCAGAATCAACCCTCTTTTTCTCACAATAATCTTTTCACCTCATTTTGTTGGTACATCTGATATTTTGTAGCAAGGTTTGTGTGTAAGAGTATGTTTTAAAAAGCATATATGTCTTATAGTTATTATAAATAGTTCTCTTTGTGTATGTATATGTATATATATGTGTGTGTGTGTGACAAATAGTTCTCTTTGTGTGTGTGTGTGTGTGTGTGTGTGCGTGCATGTATGTGTGTGTGTGACAAATAGTTCTCTTTATATGTGTGCGTGTGTGCATGTGTGCGTGACAAATAGTTCTCTTTGTGTGTGTGTGACTATCTGATTATTTATAAAAGTTTTACAAATATTTTTCATGTTTTTATAACGAAAAAAAAATGCGTTAGTTAAAAAGTTTCACAAATTAAAAAAAAATCTTTTAGAAAAAGTTTCACATTACTTAAAAAATTTAAAAAAGGTACCCAAAAATAAAATCAACAATTTTTATTATAACAAAATAATTTACAGAAAGATATTTACAGATCAAAATATACATCACGATTTTGCGTTAGAAATACAAATGAACATTTTCTTCTTTATTACAAACGGATTTAATGTCATAATGGCCATATGCTAAGCTGCTTATTCCATCATCCAATAAGTAACGCTTGTGGTCAAAGGGACTTAAGCTAATTTTATTTTGAGTTAATGTATATAGGCGATGATCATCGTGGGCAATCCTTATCTGTTTCTCCATACTTGTTTTTTGTTGTTAGAGGCACTCCAAGTATTCTTCATGTTTAATTTTCTGCCGAACAATCTGCGTAGACACGCCTTTTGCACGCTTCTTTTCGTCTTTAACAGATTTTAGAGAGTACATTTGTAATTTCAGTCCGACAAACTCAAGGGCTAATTCGCCATTAAGCTCATCCTTAAACTTTCCAAACGTCTTCTTATTATCTTCAGAGTAAAGACGATGAGATTTCGGGTATTCAGAAAAGTAAAAAAAATCACGATGCTGCTCTAAGATCCTTATAAATATTATTGGTTTGAATATGATACGTTAGGGAATCTGTATCCGTAAAGAGTAAAACTGCACCATCTTTGTATGTTTTCTTTATAAAATTGTAATGGAAATCATACATACAAAGTTTAGATAACTCTAGTATAGAAAATCCAACATAGATGGGTCGGTTCATATGCATGCTAGTTTTTAGTCTCTCCACAGCAGTCAAGTCTTCGTCATAAGTTTTAAACGATTTAAAAGTAGGCAATGCTACTAGTTTTTTGGCTCTTTTTTCGCCATTACAAAGCACAATATTTCTTCTTTTTCGTAGATTTTCCATGGTTTTACCAAAAAAAATTTTTTTTCATTAACTTAAAAAAGTCTTTCTCAAAAGAAGATTTTGCTTCTTTCCTTTTTTCGGTATTGAAATTAATATATTTCTGTAACCATGGACCCTGTTTAAATTTTAAAGCTTTATGCACAGCTGTAATTTTTAAACCAAGTTCTAAATAAAATTTGAGATTACGATAATCGGTTATATAATTTCGTTTATTATTTAAATTTGGTATAAGTTTAGGAGTTCCCACGAATTTCTAAGTAAGCTTCTTGCATGAGAAGACAGCATCTGATCCTCCACAGTTACTCTCTCAGGGGCGACAGGGTATTCATTATGCAAATGATGTAAATGTTTCGGGTACTCCATGTCTACCTCGAAAAGATACCCAATTTCGGAGCTATCAGGTAGAGATAGAACCCACTCTTCTGTGATATGACTTGTTTCACACCATTCAAAACCGCCGTAGGGTAAAAATTGGCTCATAGCCCACCCGTATAAGTTATTGGCATCTCAATACATGATGTAGCTGGGTGCCTCATTTTTCTTATAATCGGGCGTACCAGGGATGTTTGCTCGGGCATATCTTTTACTTATCATGCTAATGCCGCCTCGGATTCCATTTTCAACCATAAGCAACATATCTATATCACTGAGTAACTGTAAAGGTGTATCAGACATCTTCAAACAAGCCTGCCATGCGAGAGAAGGTGCTGTAAACAGATGAGCAGGGTCAATTTCATAATACTGCTGACATAATTTCCTAAAGTTTTGAAACACGTCAGCAAGTAGTAGAACATCTGTCTTCACACAAAGGTTGTGATAATCACCAAGAGTCTTGATATGAAATGATTTCCATACATTCTGGGTGTGTTGATATTCCTTTTCACCTATAGGCTCATTGGTTAAAATATTAAAAAAGGCCGAAGGCGGGGGAAACTGCTTCTCAGTAAATTTTTCAAAACAAGTAAAATAATCATAGGGGTAAACCCCTTTCCGTATAAGTAAAGATAAATTATTATTTTGTGGGAAATTTTCTGCAAGTATAGTGAATTGATCCGGTTGAAGGTTTTTAACAAGTTTCTCCAATGACGTAGGCAAAAATTGGAAATAATCTATAAACACCATCTGAATAGGAGATGTAGGGTTTCTGATTTTAAAGGTGATATAGTTTTCCATAGAAGTAGCAATAACATCGATTTCATGATCTTTGAATTTTTCAAGCTTTGTCATAATATGATGGCCATCGTAGTTTTTCAAGTTATGGAATATAACAGGAATTGTTTTACACTGCTTATAATTCAAGTTGCAGTCCACATGTGCAGCTCCTCTGTACGCACCTGACAGGTGATCATGGTCACGTGTACGTTTCTCATCTAAAGTTTTCTTAAAAATATGACAAAACTCTGCTTCTCGAAATGCCTTTTCCTCCTTGGGAGAAAGCTTCATAGGTTTAATATTTTGTAACATTTCTCCTAAAATTTCCTTCTCTTGCATCATTCGGTTTAAAAAATGATCAACACAGTTTCTACTACGATATACCTGTGCTTTCTTCACACACGTTCCATCGGGTCCAATAACCACATAGGCATAACTACATGGAAAGTGATAGGTTGTTTTCTCGGTATAAGATGCTTTAGAAGAGGGTTCAGCTGATGAAATAGGTATAAGGAGGCTCTCAAAATCCGCATAAATCGTATAGGCAACAGGATGTTGTAAATGAATACCTGTAAACTTTAATATATTATCATTTTCAATAGGCATCTTTGTAGCTTGCGCAACATGTTGAGAACAATATTCATTATGCTTATCCAAAAGATCTTGTCTTGAAAATCGATGCAAACATCGATAACAATAATAGACAGCGGCTCTATGCTTGGTAAGATCACCTAAAAGTCTTGAAAAACTTCTTGTCAAACAATAGTGTTGCTTTTCACCATCACCAACCAATAACAAATTAATCACATCTTGATCTTTCTTTTCAGATATATACAGAGGGCAAACTTCGTCCTCTTCATAACCAAACACATTAACCCGTAAATTGTTGAGTTGTTCAATAACAGGTATCTTCTGAAGAGGTACAGGGCATTCTACTCTACCTAATTTAATATCATGTTCATAAGGTCGATAATGTGAGACACGTTCAGGTTTTTTTGTATAATCTAAGTTCAGTTTAAAAGCCAAAAGACACCATACTAAACATTTGTTATCTTCGTTTTTTATATTCAGCACTGCTTTTTTATCATCGAGTTTTTTAGATAGATGAATATAGGAAATCGCAGCGAGGGGGTGTTATTTAGCAATCTTGAGTTCTAAATGAAGAATTTTTCTAAGTTTCCAGCCAGAACCTCTTTGTGCAAATTCTTCAAAGGATTTAATAATCTTCGAAAATCCTTCCTCAATATGCTGTGAGATAGTATCTTCTATAAGTTCCGTCATACACGAACACCGAAAATAACATTGAATTTCTTCAAACTCCTCATTATCAGACAGACGTTCAAGTGCTATTTTTTCTACCATATACCATTTAGTTGCACCTTTTTCATGAATTTCACTTATTAATCGTTCTTGTATTTCAGCTTGTACATGTCTATGAAATACCTCTAAATCATTTTCCTCACGTTCATCTGGGTGAAAAATCACTATTTTAAACACATTAAGTGCATCAGAATACTTTATGTTTTTCGACTTTGCATTAGATAAGCTCATTTTACGTTTTACACTCGCAAGATGTGTGCGAGAGTGTTGCGTGCGTACATGTTGTCTTAGTTCAAATTTTCTTCCAAACACTTTATCGCAATCACGGCAAGGAAATGTTGAATTCCGATGCGACTGTAAATGCTGCGTCAAATTATCCTTCCGGGTAAAAACTTGATCACATTCATCACACTTAAATGTAGACTGACCATAGGCATTATGGATTTTCAGGTGTCTAATCAAGTCCGATTTCCTTCTAAAACACTTTCCACAAGTTTCACAGGAAAACGACTTTTCATTAAGATGAATCTTAACATGCTGATTTAAATTAGAATATGTTGCAAAGACTTTGTCACAGGTAAGACAAACATGCTTCTTTTCCACATTCGTAGGGGTCACAGTCTTTAAAGAAACATCCTCTTCAACTTGCTGATTAAAATTGGAAGAACTTTGAGATAGTATCTTTTTCTGCAAGAACTTCAGAGAATCCAACATGCTGTAACAATCCAACACTATCATGTGTTTTTAAATGTCTTCATAAGTTTGATCTTCGCCCAAAAGACTTCTCACAGGTATTACAAGTATATAATTTCTCGCCAGAATGAATTTTCATATGTTGGTTCAGATTAGAAGTGTTCGAAAAATCTTTACCGCAGGTAAAACAGCTAAACATCTTCTTCACAGATACAGAATCTCCCAAAGACTTGACTTCATCAATAGGCATATCAACATCCATAATATAAAAATCAATAAAAAACTTAAAAGCAAACAACAATCTTCTGAAACGATTCGCACGGATCAAAAGCGGGAGCAATTTAAGACACGTTTAACCACTAGCGATATGAATCATCAAATGATGAAAATCCTAATTTTCCCCCATCTATTTATACCGAACCGAAGGCAAAGTTGAGTTGTAGTATTGCTTGATATGATTGTTATCAAAACGCGTCATACGATTTCGGGGGCCTATAAGTTTCTTTCCTCCCTCTTTATAATAATAGCATAATTAAACAGATAAACCCGAATGTATACACATTTAAATTCGTAAATTATAATATATCACAAAATATAAAAAATCCTACAGAATAAAAATAGAATTTAGCACTTACCCCCAAAACACGTCCATTTTAGTTGTTGGTCTTCACTTAACTAATCTTTCTTTCTTATCTTTAGTAGGGGGCGCTGCCATCGCCGCTAGAGGCACTGCCCATCTTCCGGTATGGGACGTAGTTTCCAGTTTGAGATAAGAATAAACCTGAAATACACACGCTTAGTCATTCTTCCCTAACTCTTACTCGCTAGTAGTTGTCAGTGTTCCGGCTAATTTGTGAAATAGCTATTTAGCCAGTTTGAACTCATATTTTCATGTGAACTGAAGAGAAATAATTGTATTGTTGATATGTAGATTTTAGATTTGTTGCGTCGAATACTTGGCGCTAATATTCTTTTATGTATTTAAATGTCATTAAATGTCCTTTTGTGCCGTAAAATGATTGATTAGCTTAGATTAGTTTACTAGATTAATGTCCACTGAATCACAGGTAAGATTTAGAATATATTTATCATTTTACTCAAATTAGTTTTGATTGAATTTCAAAGAATAGAACAGAGAATCGTATATTTTTGGTGCAAGCGGCCTTGAAAAGGATTATGATAACTTCGTTCGGAGAGTGATTGCACAACAGAAAGTAATTATTTTGTTTGACTGGAAATCGGTGAGTTTCTTTTTATGATTATATTTTGTTTTGAAAATGTCTGAAAATAAACAAACGAAAATGCGTGATACGCATCGTAATCTTCTCAATAAAATTTTTGAAAGTATCGATCAATATTTAACTAATACAGAATATTCTATACAAGAATTAGAAGAGCTTCTTGACAAATTGAACGAAAAATATAAAACTATTAAGGAACTTGATAACACCATTGTAACTACGATTAATGCTAAACATATCGAAACCGAAATTTTAAATTGTGACTTGTATGACCAAAAAGTAATATCATATAGATCAAAACTGAACTTTAAGATAAAAAATTTATGTTCTAATGATAACAATGCTTATGTTAACAATGTTTATCCAGTACAAGCAGATCATGCTACTACCGAACTGAAAAAGGTAAAGCTTCCAAAATTACATATAAATAAGTTTTTTGGTGAACCTGATAAATTTATGGAATTTTGGAACACATTCGAAACAGCCATAGATAAAAACACAGGTCTGTCAGATATTGAGAAATTTAGTTATTTGAAAAGTTTAGTTTCGGGAACGGCTGCAAACACAATAAGTGGATTCAGTCTAACGGAAAAAAATTATGCAGCGGCCGTATCCCTTTTGAAAGAAAGATTTGGTAGACATGATATGCTCGTACATGCTCATTTGAATAATTTATTAAATATGGAATATCTGAAAAGTTCTTCTGACACTCGGGGTTTAAGAAATCTGTATGATAAATGTCTAGTACAAATTCGTAATTTAGAGTCACTAGGTGTAAAATCAGATACATACAGTGGATTACTTTGTCCAATATTACTTAAATTAATACCCCCAGATTTAACGTTAGAATTCAATCGGAAGTTAAATGATGGAGAAATGTGGAATATAGAAAATCTCATGAGTTTTCTTAATAACGAAGTTGAAAGTAGAGAAAGGGTTATTGACTATCCATGATTTAGATGTTAAAAAATCATTTTCCAGTGATAATAAAATTGAACATAGATCAAAATTTATTGACAAACAATCAAAATATAAACCGAGATTGCAATATAGTACGAAAGGATTTAAACAAAATAATGTTTCAGCTACTGAATTAATGACTTCTGTAAATAAGAATGCGTGTTTATTCTGTAACAGTATTGATCATAACAGTGAAATGTGTAAATCTTTAACTATAGATCAGAAAAAAGAAATATTAAAAAGGCAGGGAAGATGCTTTTTATGTTTACAGGCCAAACACAGAATAAAAGACTGTAAAAAAACTAAAATGTGTGATATTTGTAACAAAAAACAAAGTAGGGCCATTTGTTTCCAACTTGAAAATGATTTAAAGGTAAATACGGATAAGAGTGTCGTATCTGTTTCACATTGTGATAACAGTTCTACTAATAATGTACAAAATAAAAACACCAAATGCAACATTTTTTTGCAAACTTGTTCCGTGATGGCAAAGGATCCGAAAGATAATAGAACTGAACCAATTCGTATTTTATTGGATAATGGTAGTATGAAAACATTCATAATTCGCGATGTTTCACAAAAATTAAATTTACCTGTTATTAGAACAGAAACTTTATCTGTTTATGCTTTTGGAGCCGAAAAGGCAACTGATAAAACGTATAATGTAGTAAAAGTAAAACTAGAAAATAGAGATGATCCATCTTTAAATATTGAAGTTGAAGCCCTCGAGACAGATCAAATTTCAGCTGCTTGCTTACCCACTCCTGATAAATACATTCGTAAAACTTATAGTAAATTAAAAAGGTTACAACTAGCTGACAGTTACGAATGTAATAATAATAAAATTGCAGTATTAATTGAATCAGATAATTATTATAATGTTGTAACTGGTAGAAATAAAAGATTAAAGGATAAACTCGTAGCTACTGAAACCCTTTTTGGCTGGTGTTTACAGGGTTACATGGGGTCAGCCAACGAATTGTTTAGCATGAAAATTATAGTTGAGGAAAAGGATATATCGGATCAAATCAGAAATTTTTGGCAATTAGAAAGCTTAGGAATTGAATCTGAAACTAAAGATGTTAGTAATGTAGATAAAGAAATTATGACTGAATTTCGATCAAGCATAGTTTTTGAAGATAATCGGTACAAAGTTAAATTTCCATGGAAGTCTAATTTGAAAATGTCTCTTAATAATAATCGCGAAGTGGCATACAGACGATTTTTGAAGTTAAGAACAAATTTTACAAATGATCCTTTGTTATTCTCGGAGTATAAAGCTATTTTAGATAGTTATTTAGAAGAGAATATTATTGAACCTGTTGAGAACAACACATCGGAAGCAAACACATTTTACTTACCCCACAGAGCAGTAATCCGCGAGGATAAGTCGACTAGCAAAGTCAGAATCGTATTCGACGCAAGCGCACATGCTAAAGGTGAACTTTCACTAAACGATTGTTTATATACAGGATTAAATCTGATCCCTGAACTGTTCAGCCTTTTAATCAAATTTAGAAATTTTCCTGTAGCGATTACTGCAGACATACAACAAGCATTTTTGCAGATTGAGATAGATCAACAAGACAGGGATTTTACAAGATTTTTTTGGGATGATGAACCATGGGTTGAAGATCCAGGTAAGGAATTTAAGATCTTCAGATTAACAAGAGTTCTCTTCGGTGTGAAGTCAAGCCCCTTCCTTCTGGCAGCAACTATCAAACATCACTTACAAAGGTATGTAACAACATTTCCTGAATCTTTTGCTATTTTAAATTCATCGTTGTACGTTGACGACCTGATTACCAGTGAAAGTGATGTTGATTATGCATTTAAACTAAGTAAAGAAGCCTTTAAAATATTTCAAAATGCCAGTATGACTTTTAGAAAATGGAAAACAAACTCATTAGAATTACGTGAAAAATGGGAAGCACATGGTTTACACGTTGATGAAGTAACAGATAACTTAAATCTTAGTAATCAGCATTTGATACCTTCCAAGGTTTTAGGGGTTGCTTGGGACCCAAACAGTGATATGTTTTCATTTAAAACTCAAAACTTAGAAAAATTCCTGTCGAAAAAACTTAGTACTAAACGTTATCTATTGCAGACTGTTGGTCGTATTTTCGACCCAATTGGTTTTATTAGTCCTTATACTATTAGAATTAAATGTTTAATCCAAGAAGTTTGGTGTTTAGGACTTGACTGGGATGAAAATCTACCCAAACAATTGGATATTTTGTGGAATGAATGGTTCGAGGAAATCAAAGAACTGAATAGGGTTAATGTTCCCAGATATTATTTGGCAGATATTGCCATAGAAGAAGTTGATTATTTTGAGTTACACAGTTTTTCAGATGCTTCAAAGAAAGCATATGGTACAGTAGTGTACCTTAGAGCAGTATTAAAAAACAAGAACGTTGTTACCAACTTTATTGCAGCAAAAAGTAGAGTGGCCCCATTAAAAACTGTTTCTATACCTCACCTAGAATTATTAGGCGCACTTTTGTCTGCTAGACTTTGTCATAAAATTTCTAAAAACTTATATTTTCCTGCAACTTGCTACTTTTGGACTGACTCTACTATTACTTTCTATTGGATTAGAGGAGAGTCAGAAAGATTTAAAATATTCGTCAGAAACCGAATAAAAGAAATAAAAGATCTTAGTGATCCACTTAGTTGGTTTCATTGCCCTGGACAAGATAATCCCGCCGATCTAGTTACTAGAGGTTTGAAAGTTTCAGAATTGAAAGATAATCATCTTTGGTGGCAAGGTCCCCAATGGTTAAAACAGGACAGATCTCTTTGGCCAAAATTCGAAAAACCATTTGAAAAATTAGATATTTCTGGAGTTAAGGATCAGTTAGAACTAAAGAAAAACACTGCTGTGAAATCAACTATTGTTGATAAAAATGAAGGAAACACTGATTTAATTAATCGATATTCTTCTTTTATGAAATTAACAAGAGTTACTGCATGGTGCTTGAGATTTCTGAATAACTGTAAACCAGAACCAAAAATTAAGAAACATGATTATTTAGATACTTCTGAGTTACAAAATGCAACGAAAAAATTAATAAAGATTGTACAAAATTCCACATTTCAAACGGAAATTCGATGTTTAAGAGGAAAACGCCCTCTACCAAACAACAGTAAGATCTTCAATTTAAATGTGTTTTTAGATACAGATGAACTGTTAAGGATCGGTGGAAGACTGAAGTTTTCTAATGTATCAGAATCTCAGAAACACCAAATACTGTTACCAAAGTCTCACTATTTCACCGACCTATTGATTGAATATTATCATAAAAAGTTTCTACATTCGAGTACTCAGACCACTCTTTCTTTATTAAGACAGTTTTATTGGATACCATCTGGTCAGAGCCAAGTAAGGCGAATTATAAATAGATGTATGACTTGTCTTCGAACAAAGCATCAAACTATTCGACAAATGATGGATGACTTGCCCCGTGATAGAATTGTACCCTCTAGACCATTTGAGAAGACTGGCGTGGATTTAGCCGGTCCTATTATAACAAAGTCTAACTTAAAAAGGTCAAAAATAACACTAAAGGCATACATTGCTATATTCATCTGCTTTTCGACCAAAGCCGTTCATTTGGAAGTTGTTTCAGACTTGACCACAGAAGCATTTTTAGCCTGTTTAAGAAGATTTGTTGCTCGACGATCTAAACCTTCCATTATATGGAGTGACAATGCCACAAATTTAAGGGTACTTGTGCTCTTTTGAAATCCTTTCATCAAATTTGTGCTTCGAATGAAATTCAGCGTTTTAGTGCAGAAGAAGGAATACAATGGAATTTTATACCCCCTGCATCACCACATTTCGGCGGACTATGGGAATCGAATATCAAAACAATGAAGCGAATCCTCTTGAAGATAACTAAATCTTCTATCTTGAATTTTGAAGAACTGACAACACTCGTGACACAAATTGAAGCAGTTATGAATTCACGTCCGTTAACGCCCTTGTCTGCAGATGTTAATGATTTACAACCACTAACATCTGGTCACTTCCTTATTGGAGGTCCTCTCTTAAGTATTCATGAAAATAATGATGTTTTAGATTCTTTACCATTTTCTTCTAGGTGGACACTGATTCAAAGATTAAAAATGCAGTTTTGGCAGCGCTGGAGCCGAGAATACTTGAATGAACTGCAAGTCCGCAGTAAATGGAAAAAGCCTTCACTAAATCTTGAAGTTGGTCAGCTGGTCTTGTTAAAAGATGGAAATGACAAATTTATTGACTGGAAATTAGCTCGAATTTTGAAAACCTATAAAGGTGACGATGGACTTGTTCGCGTCGTTGATCTGAAGACATCCACAGGTATATTACGTAGAAACATTACTAGAGTAGTGCCTTTGCCATTTTATGGTGATGTTGGACAGCCGTCCAACGCCGGGCGGGATGTTCCGGCTAATTTGTGAAATAGCTATTTAGTCAGCGCATGCGTAGTTTGAACTCATATTTTCATGTGAACTGAAGAGAAATAATTGTATTGTTGATATGTAGATTTTAGATTTGTTGCGTCGAATACTTGGCGCTAATATTCTTTTATGTATTTAAATGTCATTAAATGTCCTTTTGTGCCGTAAAATGATTGATTAGCTTAGATTAGTTTACTAGATTAATGTCCACTGAATCATACTTAATATTTAGAATATATTTATCATTTTACTCAAATTAGTTTTGATTGAATTTCAAAGAATAGAACAGAGAATCGTATAGTCAGTTTCTTGTTTAGACGTGTTGGGTGACGTCATTACATGTTTGCGATAAGAACAAGATTATCCCCTTATCAACAGGTAAAAAGCTGCGCTTCAGTGACGTCATACGTCATATGACATAGCTGATAACGGTAAGATTAGCTGATAAGAATTTGTACTAATCATCTATTTCCCTTCAAGTCATTGCATGAGACGGTTGAGCTCCAACAGCTGTATATAAGGTAAGAGTAATTTATATATTATAAAAGGATTTTAAATTAATTTAGTAGATGTTACAATTTGGTATTTAAAATTTTTCATGCTAAACAATGTGATTATATGTTGTTCATCATACTAAATCCACAAATTTTAATTGAAAATAAATATTATTAAAATTATAATCTAAAATAAATTAGTTAAAATGCCTAACAAATCTCAACAAAAAGAAGCTAATTATAAAAGGAAATGTATAAAGTTTAAAAATTTACACGTGTGTTAAATGCGTTTACAAACCTTATCATAGGCAAAAGTCTAATTCAACTAGCCTGTTTGTTATAAGTTTAACTATAAGTCAACATGTAAGATATTTGTGAAAAGGAATCTTATGATTTTTAATTTTCCAAGTTCAGTTTCAATCATATTGTAAAAGGTTAATTCAAACTTTGAGATGATCTATAGTAAATTACTTAAAATAAATTTTTGATATTTAATCTTATGATTTTTAATTTTCCAAGTTCAGTTTCAATCATATTGTAAAAGGTTAATTCAAACTTTGAGATGATCTATAGTAAAATACTTAAATTAAAATATATTTTTGATAGTTTAAGAATTATAAACTACAACTTTGACTACTTTTTAAAATGTTTGCCTGATAGGAAACTATGATAACATGTCTATGTTTGAATTTTTCTGATAACATGCCAATGCCTGAATTTTTCTGACAACTTGTCTGTGTTTGAATTTTTCTGATAACATGTCTGTGCTTGAATTTTTCTTATAACATGTCTATGTTTAATTTTTCTCTTCTTTTGAAATGTATAAACTTTTACTATGCGTGTCTTACGATTTCATTGCAGAAAAAAGTGATCGATCAACTTTATCAAACCATTTTAATGTTACTATTTTTGAACGAACGCGATAATCAGCTAAAAATATATGTAGCTAATTCATATTATTCCACTAAACATTGCATAACAAAAGAATCTTACAAAAATTTATATTTCTACATTCAAAAATTGCCAATATTCACATCTTAATACTAAAAAACAATCCTTATCTTCGAGTATTTCCTGTAACAAAATCTAAAAATTTCATATCAACAAGACCCAAGTTAGAAACTTTACCTATGAACTTAATACGAATTTTTAATCACAAAGTGATAAAACTTAAAAAATTTTTTAAAAAGTTACTTCTAAATCATCTCATAGATGGCGCTGTTGAAAAAAATTAATTCAAAACTTGTTTAAAATACATTAAAAAAATAAATCTAACTTTAAACTATCATCAAACTCCCCAAAAATCACTTTCAATTAGAAATATTTTAAAAAAATTAAAACTTCTAAAACCGTTCATAGAGGGCACTGCTGTGAAAAAATCATTTCGAAACTTGTAAAAAATTAATCCAAAACTTACTTAAAACACTTCTACAAAAAAATTTGGCCAAAATACCGATAAACACCAAGTAGATAATAAATAGGGTGCATCGCAAGTGGTATGAAGGTTAGCGGAACTGGCAGGTGTTGACATCGGATGTAGCAGGTGCTGATAACAGGCATGCTGGAACAGGAAGTGGGGCATGTTTAGACAGGAAGTGCGACCGGAAACGCAACAGGAAGACGAAGCTGGAAGTGATCCTGAAACTGGAACGGATTCAGGATCACTTCCGGCTTCCACTTCCTGTCGCGTTTCCGGTATCACTTCCTGTCTAAACATGCCCCACTTCCTGTCCCAACATGCCTGTTATCAGCACCTGCTACAACCGGTGTCAACACCTGCCACTTCCGGTGAACTTCAGAGGTCACAGAAGGTCACCACCGCACCCGCCGCTGGAGTAGAACCCCCAATTATTATCTACTTGGTGTTTATCGGCATTTTGGCCAAATGTTTTTGTAGAAGTGTTTTAAATAAGTTTTGGATTAATTTTTTACAAGTTTCGAAATGATTTTTTCACAGCAGTGCCCTCTATGAACGGTTTTAGAAGTTTTAATTATTTTAAAATATTTCTAATTGAAAGTGATTTTTGGGAGTTTGATGATAGTTTAAAGTTAGATTTATTTTTTTAATGTATTTTAAACAAGTTTTGAATTAATTTTTTTCAACAGCGCCATCTATGAGATGATTTAGAAGTAACTTTTTTAAAAAAATTCTAAGTTTATCACTTTGTGATTAAAAATTGGTATTAAGTTCATAGGTAAAGTTTCTAACTTGGGTCTTGTTGATATGAAATTTTTAGATTTTGTTACAGGAAATACTGGAAGATAAGGATAGTTTTTTAGTATTAAGATGTGAATATTGGCAATTTTTGAATGTAGAAGTATAAAATTTTTGTAAGATTCTTTTGTTATGCAATGTTTAGTGGAATAATATGAATTAGCTACATATATTTTTAGCTGATTATCGCGTTTGTTTAAAAATATTAACATTAAAATGGTTTGATAAAGTTGATCGATCACTTTTTTCTTCAATGAAATCGTAAGACACGTATAGTAAAAGTTTATACATTTCAAAAGAAGAGAAAAATTAAACATAGACATATTATAAGAAAAATTCAAGCACAGACATGTTATCAGAAAAATTCAAACAGAAGTTGTCAGTACAAGTTGTCAGAAATATTCAGGCATTGGCATGTTATCAGAAAAATTCAAACATAGACATGTTATCATAGTTTCCTATCAGGCAAACATTTTAAAAAGTAGTCAAAGTTGTAGTTTATAATTCTTAAACTATCAAAAATATATTTTAATTTAAGTATTTTACTATAGATCATCTCAAAGTTTGAATTAACCTTTTACAATATGATTGAAACTGAACTTGGAAAATTAAAAATCATAAGATTCCTTTTCACAAATATCTTACATGTTGACTTATAGTTAAACTTATAACAAACAGGCTAGTCGAATTAGACTTTTGCCTATGATAAGATTTCTAAACGCATTTAACCCCCGTGTAAATTTATAAACTTTATACATTTCCTTTTATAATTAGCTTCTTTTTGTTGAGATTTGTTAGGCATTTTAACTAATTTATTTTAGATTATAATTTTAATAATATTTATTTCCAATTAAAATTTGTGGATTTAGTATGATGAACAACATATAATCACATTGTTTAGCATGAAAAATTTTAAATACCAAATTGTAACATCTACTAAATTAATTTAAAATCTTTTTATAATATATAAATTACTCTTACCTTATATACAGCTGTTGGAGCTCAACCGTCTCATGCAATGACTTGAAGGGAAATAGATGATTAGTACAAATTCTTATCAGCTAATCTTACCGTTATCAGCTATGTCATATGACCTATGACGTCACTGAAGCGCAGCTTTTTACCTGTTGATAAGGGGATAATCTTGTTCTTATCGCAAACATGTAATGACGTCACCCAACACGTCTAAACAAGAAACTGACAACTACTAGCGAGTAAGAGTTAGGGAAGAATGACTAAGCGTGTGTATTTCAGGTTTATTCTTATCTCAAACTGGAAACTACGTCCCATACCGGAAGACGGGCAGTGCCTCTAGCGGCGATGGCAGCGCCCCCTACTAAAGATAAGAAAGAAAGATTAGTTAAGTGAAGACCAACAACTAAAGTGGACGTGTTTTGGGGGTAAGTGCTAAATTCTATTTTTATTCTGTAGGATTTTTTATATTTTGTGATATATTATAATTTACGAATTTAAATGTGTATACATTCGGGTTTATCTGTTTAATTATGCTATTATTATAAAGAGGGAGGAAAGAAACTTATAGGCCCCCGAAATCGTATGACGCGTTTTGATAACAATCATATCAAGCAATACTACAACTCAACTTTGCCTTCGGGTCGGTATAAATAGATGGGGGAAAATTAGGATTTTCATCATTTGATGATTCATATCGCTAGTGGTTAAACGTGTCTTAAATTGCTCCCGCATTTTATCCGTGCGAATCGTTTCAGTAGATTGTTGTTTGCTTTTAAGAGTTACAGTTTTTTATTGATTTTTATATTATGGATGTTGATATGCCTATTGATGAAGTCATGTCTTTGGGAGATTCTGTATCTGTGAAAAAGATGTTTAGCTGTTTTACCTGCGGTAAAGATTTTTCGAACACTTCTAATCTGAACCGACATATGAAAATTCATTCTGGCGAGAAATTATATACTTGTAATACCTGTAAGAAGTCTTTTGGTCGAAGATCAAACTTACGAAGACATTTAAAAACACATGATAGTGTTGGATTGTTACAGCATGATGGATTTTCTGAAGTTCTTACAGAAAAAGATGCTATATCTCAAAGTTCTTCCAATTTTAATCAGCAAGTTGAAGAGGATGTTTCTTTAAAGACTGTGACTCCTACGAATGTGGAAAAGAAGCATGTTTGTCTTACCTGTGACAAAGTCTTTGCAATATATTCTAATTTAAATCAGCATGTTAAGATTCATCTTAATGAAAAGTCGTTTTCCTGTGAAACTTGCGGAAAGTGTTTTAGAAGGAAATCGGACTTGATTAGACACCTGAAAATCCATAATGCCTATGGTCAGTCTACATTTAAGTGTGATGAATGTGATCAAGTTTTTACCCGGAAGGATAATTTGACGCAGCATTTACAGTCGCATCGGAATTCAACATTTCCTTGCCGTGATTGCGATAAAGTGTTTGGAAGAAAATTTGAACTGAGACAACATGTACGCACGCAACACTCTCGCACACCTCTTGCGAGTGTAAAACGTAAAATGAGCTTATCTAATGCAAAGTCGAAAAACATAAAGTATTCTGATGCACTTAATGTGTTTAAAACTGGGATTTTTCACCCAGATGAACGTGAGGAAAATGATTTAGAGGTATTTCATAGACATGTACAAGCTGAAATACAAGAACGATTAATAAGTGAAATTCATGAAAAAGGTGCAACTAAATGGTATATGGTAGAAAAAATAGAACTTGAACGTCTGTCTGATAATGAGGAGTTTGAAGAAATTCAATGTTATTTTCGATGTTCGTGTATGACTGAACTTATAGAAGATACTATCTCACAGCATATTGAGGAAGTATTTTCGAAGATTATTAAATCCTTTGAAGAATTTGTACAAAGAGGTTCTGGCTGGAAACTTAGAAAAATTCTTCATTTAGAACTCAAGATTGCTAAATATCACCCCCTCGCTGCGAGTTCCTATATTCCTCTGTCTAAAAAACTCGATGATAAAAAAGCAGTGCTGAATATAAAAAACGAAGAAAACAAATGTTTAGTATGGTGTCTTTTGGCTTTTAAACTGAACTTAGATTATACAAAAAAAACCTGAACGTGTCTCACATTATCGACCTTATGAACATGATATTAAATTAGGTAGTGTAGAATGCCCTGTACCTCTTCAGAAGGTACCTATTATTGAACAACTCAACAATTTACGGGTTAATGTGTTTGGTTATGAAGAGGACGAAGTTTGCCCTCTGTATATATCTGAAAAGAAAGATCAAGATGTGATTAATTTGTTAGTGGTTGGTGATGGTGAAAAGCAACACTATTGTTTGATAAGAAGTTTTTCAAGATTTTAGGTGATCTTACCAAGCATAGAGCCGCTGTCTATTATTGTTATCGATGTTTGCATCGATTTTCAAGACAAGATCGTTTGGATAAGCATAATGAATATTGTTCTCAACATGTTGCGCAAGCTATAAAAATGCCTAATGAAATATATTAAAGTTTACAGGTATTCATTTACAACATCCTGTTGCCTATACGATTTATGCGGCTTTTGAGAGCCTCCTTATACCTATTTCATCAGTTCCACCCTCTTCTAAAGCATCTTATACCGAGAAAACAACCTATCACTTACCATGTAGTTCTGCCTATGTGGTTATCGGACCCGATGGAACGTGTGTGAAGAAAGCACAGGTATATCGTGGTAGAAACTGTGTTGAGCATTTTTTAAACCGAATGATGCAAGAGAAGGAAATTTTAGGAGAAAAGTTAGAAAATTTAAACCTATGAAGCTTTCTCCCAAGGAAGGAAAGGCATTTCGAGAAGCAGAGTTTTGTCATATTTGTAAGAAAACTTTAGATGAGAAACGAACACGTGACCATGATCACCTGTCAGGTGCGTACAGAGGAGCTGCACATGTGGACTGCAACTTGAATTATAAGCAGTGTAAAACAATTCCTGTTATATTCCATAACTTGAAAAACTACGATGGCCATCATATTATGAAAAAGCTTGGAAAATTCAAAGATCATGAAATAGATGTTATTGCTACGTCTATGGAAAACTATATCACCTGTAAAATCAGATAGCCTACTTCTCCTATTCAGATGGTGTTTATAGATTCTTTCCAATTTTTGCCTACGTCATTGGAAATACTTGTTAAAAACCTTCAACCTGATCAATTCACTATACTTGCAGAAAATTTCCCACAAAATAATAATTTATCTTTACTTATACGGGAAGGGGTTTACCCCTATGATTATTTTACTTGTTTTGAAAATTTTACTAAGAAGCACCTTCCCCCGCTTCTGCCTTTTTTAATAGTTTAACCAATGAGGCTATAGGTGAAAAGGAATATCAACACGCCCAGAATGTATGGAAATCATTTCATATCAAGACTCTTGGTGATTATCACAACCTTTATGTAAAGACAGAAGTTCTACTACTTGCTGACGTGTTTCAAAACTTTAGTAAATTATGTCAGCAGTATTATGAAATTGAGCCTGCTCATCTGTTTACAGCACCTTCTCTCGCATGGCAGGCTTGTTTGAAGATGTCTGATTCACCTTTAGAGTTACTCAGTGATATAGATATGTTGCTTATGGTTGAAAATGGAATCCGAGGCGGCATTAGCATAATAAGTAAAAGATATGCCCGAGCAAACATCCCTGGTACGCCCGATTATAAGAAAAATGAGGCACCCAGCTACATCATGTATTGGGATGCCAATAACTTATACGGGTGGGCTATGAGCCAATTTTTACCCTACGGCGGTTTTGAATGGTGTGAAACAAGTCATATCACAGAGAGTGGGTTCTATCTTTATCTGATAGCTCCGAAATTGGGTATCTTTTCGAGGTAGGCATGGAGTACCCGAAACATTTACATCATTTGCATAATGAATACCCTGTCGCCCCTGAGAGAGTAACTATGGAGGATCAAATGCTGTCTTCTCATGCAAGAAGCTTACTTAGCAATAGAAAATTCGTGGGAACTCCTAAACTTATACCAAATTTAAATAATAAACGAAATTATATAACCGATTATCGTAATCTCAAATTTTATTTAGAACTTGGTTTAAAAATTACAGCTGTGCATAAAGCTTTAAAATTTAAACCGGGTCCATGGTTACAGAAATATATTAATTTCAATACCGAAAAAAGGAAAGAAGCAAAATCTTCTTTTGAGAAAGACTTTTTTAAGTTAATGAACAATTCTGTTTTTGGTAAAACCATGGAAAATCTACGAAAAAGAAGAAATATTTTGCTTTGTAATGGCGAGAAAAGAGCCAAAAAACTAGTAGCATTGCCTACTTTTAAATCGTTTAAAACTTATGATGAATACTTGACTGCTGTGGAGAGACTAAAAACTAGCATACATATGAACCGACCCATCTATGTTGGATTTTCTATACTAGAGTTATCTAAACTTTGTATGTATGATTTCCATTACAATTTTATAAAGAAAACATACAAAGATGGTGCAGTTTTACTCTTTACGGATACAGATTCCCTAACGTATCATATTCAGACCAATAATATTTATAAGGATCTTAGAGCAGCATCGTGATTTTTTTTACTTTTCTGAATACCCGAAATCTCATCGTCTATACTCTGAAGATAATAAGAAGACGCTCGGAAAGTTTAAGGATGAACTTAACTGCGAATTAGCCCTTGAGTTTGTCGGACTGAAATCACAAATGTACTCTCTAAAATCTGTTAAAGACGAAAAGAAGCGTGCAAAAGGCGTGTCTACGCAGATTGTTCGGGTGAAAATTAAACATGAAGACTACTTGGAGTGCCTCCAACAACAAAAAAAAAGTATGGAGAAACAGATAAGGATTGCCTAAGATGATCATCGCCTATATACATTAACTCAAAATAAAATTAGCTTAAGTCCCTTTGACGACAAGCGTTACTTATTGGATGATGGAATAAGCAGCTTAGCATATGGCCATTATGACAATAATACCGTTTGTAATAAAGAAGAAAATGTTGATTTGTATTGCTAACGCAAAATCGTGATGTATATTTTGATCTGTAAATATCTTTCTGTAAATTATTTTGTTATAATAAAAATTGTTGATTTTATTTTTGGGTACTTTTTTTAAATTTTTTAAGTAATGTGAAACTTTTTCTAAAAGAATTTTTTTTAATTTGTGAAACTTTTTAACTAACGCATATTTTTTTTTCGTTATAAAAACATGAAAAATATTTGTAGAACTTTTATAAATAATCAGATAGTCACACACACACAAAGAGAACTATTCGTCACGCACACATATAAAGAGAACTATTTGTCACACACACATATACATGCACGCACACACACACACACACAAAGAGAACTATTTGTCACACACACACATACATATACATATACACACACAAAGAGAACTATTTATAATAACTATAAGACATATATGCTTTTTAAAACATACTCTTACACACAAACCTTTCTACAAAATATCAGATGTACCAACAAAATGAGGTGAAAAGATTATTGTGAGAAAAAGAGGGTTGATTCTGAACATTGCCTTACCGGTTGCTCGGTTGCGCGGTTGCAGTTGCGTGTTTTTCTCCTCCGTACTTAAACTCGCCTGGTCTGGCCAGGCGCTCCTATTGGTTCCTGCGTCACATGTGTTTCCTGACTCCGCTGTTGTTTTTGAAAAGGTCACCGCCATTCAATCTTGGACGCGTGCGAGAGACGCAAGCATATGGCTTAAACTGGCTTAAACTTTTACATGGCTTAAACTTTTGAATCGGTTTTAATCTTTTGAATTGGCACTGATGAAGGAGCTTTAGGGGTTCGAAAACAGCTGTTTGTTATTTTATATATTTTTATTTGTGCTATTTCACGTTGTTTATTTATTTTTAATAAGATACAGTTTTCTAACAAATTATATTTGAAAGTACATTTTTTCGCCTTACTTGATGTTGTAAAAATTGAAATTGTGCGAATACATATATTGTGGTATTAGGACATTAACTGTAAACCGTCACGGTACAAGAACATTAACTGTAACTTAGATTAATGGAAGGCTAGCTGGTTTAATGTTGTGTGTTTGTGATGTTGTGTTTTGTGAAACCCAAATAGAATAGTTATGTGTGAAATATATTAATGCAAGATAACTTAATTGTGTCTTCTTTGAAGCCTCTACGGTTCGCTACATTAACGTAAGACATAACAACACATGGTGGCAAGCGGTTAAAAGAATATCGACTACAGTAGAATATAGAAACGAAACCAAAACTTCAAGTAAGAACATTCCTTTTCTTGCATACTTATACGACACATATATATTTATTTTGTTAAGAAGTATAATGTCTAAAAATATAGAATATAGATCTCAGGTTACACTACTAGAAAAATTTACCTTTTCATCACCGGCATTTTGGGTGAAATGGAAGCAACGTTTCGAACGGTATCGATTCGCTTCCGGTTTACAAAACCAAACAGAAGTAGATCAGGTAAATTCTCTTATTTATCTCATGGGAGATAAAGCAGAAGACATTTTTACGTCTTTTAACTTGTCGGATGACGATCAGAAGAAATATGAAATTGTTCTCAAACGTTTTGATGATCATTTCATTGTAAAGAAAAACACAATTTTCGAACATGCACAATTTAACCAACGCGTTCAAAATGAAGGGGAATCTGTTAATGATTTTATAACTTCACTTTATTCCCTTTCTGAACATTGTGATTATGGAGTTCTTCATGATGAACTAATACGCGATAGAATAGTTGTCAGTATTAGAGATAAATCCTTAAGTGAGAAGTTACAATTAGATCCAGAACTTTCTTTAAGCAAAGCTGTAGAAAAAGTTCGTTTATCGGAATCAATTAAAAAGCAACAAGAAATTCTAACTTCTAATAATAATGCTGATATGTTATGGTCAGTACCTATTCAAATAAGAGGTAAAACCATTCGCTTCAAAATAGATAGTGGAGCAGATCACACTGTTATACCTGCTACATCGCCAATCTTGAAGGATTCAAAAGTCTTAAAACCAGACAAGCAGCTTTGCGGCCCGGATGGGAAAATTCTAAAACTCACAGGAAAACTTATCGAAGAAATCCAATACGGGGAAAAGAAAATTACTGAAGATATCCATGTAATTGAAGGACTGCAAAGCTACTTATTGGGAAAACCTGCTATACTAGCTTTTGGATTAGGACCAAACATTTCAGAAATTAGCGCAGTGAATCCTAAGCAAGATTTCCCTGAATTGTTTAATGGCCTGGGGCTACTACAAGGTTGTTATACGATTAAGCTTAAACCGAACTCTGTCCCATTTGCTATTTCAGCTCCACGAAGAATACCTATTCCACTCCTGAAGAAAACTGAACTGGAAATCAAAAAGATGATTGCCCAAAAAGTTATTATTCCTGTAACCAAGCCCACAGAATTGGTTCACCGGTGGTTATCGTTCCTAAAAGTGATGGAACTGTTCGCTTATGTGTCGACCTAGTGCAGTTGAACAAGTCTGTTGAAAGAGAATTTCATCCATTACCTTCAGTGGAAGATTCATTGAATCTTCTGACAGGGACTAAGTTCTTTTCAAAGTTAGATGCTAATTCGGGGTTTTGGCAAATTCCACTTGATGAATCTTCGTCATATCTCACGACTTTCATCACTCCTTTCGGAAGATATAGATTTTTAAGATTACCTTTTGGAATCTCATCTGCTCCAGAACAGTTCCAACGTAGAATGTCACATCTGCTAGAAAATATCCCAGGTGCTATTTGTCACATGGACGACATCTTAGTGTGGGGAAGAAATCAGACTGAGCATGACCAAAGATTGAGAATCATTCTGAAAAAACTTAAAGAAGCAGGTATTACTCTAAATGACAAGAAATGTAAATTTTCAGTCAAGAGAATCAAATTCTTGGGACATATTATTGATGACAAAGGCATCCACCCTGATGAAGATAAAATTAGAGCAGTGAAAGAATATCCACCACCAAAGAACAAAACTGAGTTGAAGCAGATGTTAGGTATGGCAAATTTTCTCGCCAGATTTGTTCCAAATTATGCAGAAATGTTTTTACCGTTAACATCTATGTTGAGTCAAAATAATGATTTCGTCTGGGACGAACCTCAAAAACAAGCATTTCAGACTTGGAAGAATGTTTTAACATCTCAACCAGTTTTAAAGGTATATAATCCACAAAAAACTTCAATTGTCACAACAGATGCTTCTTCTTATGGAATAGGAGCCACCTTGAGACAAGAGCAAGAGAACGAAGAAATTTCTGTTGTTGCATATGCATCCAGAACACTTACACCTACTGAAAAGAGGTATGCTCAAATAGAGAAAGAGGCACTTGCTCTAGCTTGGAGTTGTGAAAAAATTCGAGATTATCTAACTGGAACTCACTTTAGGTTAGAAACAGGCCATAAACCTCTAATTCCAATCTTCTCAAAGAAGATCCTTGAAGACTTATCTCCACGGTTGCAAAGGTTGAAGATGAGGATGATGAGATATTCTTATTCTATATTCCACATACCAGGAAAGAAACTTTATGCAGCAGACGCCTTGTCAAGAAAACCTCAAGAAACTAAAGAAAATGTTGAAGAATTGGAGGAAGAAATTAATGCTTATATTCGTATGATAGTTTCCTCATTGCCAGCTTCATGTAACAGGTTAGAAGAGTTACGACAATCCCAAAAGTCTGATGCAACATGCAAAGATCTAGAAAACTTAATCCTTAACGGTTGGCCATCCAGAAAAAATTTAGAACCAAGTTGTCTACCCTATTGCAATCATCGATATGAAATATCAATCCAAGATGGACTCATAATGAAGGGCTGTCGAATCGTCATTCCTGCCAGTCAGCGAAAAAAGGTTCTGCAACAAATTCATGAGGGACATTTGGGAATTACAAAGTGTCGTGCGAGAGCAAGATCATCCGTCTTTTGGCCTGGAATAAATAAAGAAATCGAAGAAACGATAAAAAATTGCACATCATGTATCAAGGAGACCACTAATTGTCCTCAATCTCTCATCCCTACCGAATTTCCTGAAAGACCATGGGAAACTGTTGGCATGGATCTTTTTAAGCTTCATGGATTTTGGTACTTACTCGTGACCGATTACTTTTCACGATATCCAGAAATCGAAAAACTGGAAAGATTAACCTCTGAGGTAGTAATTTTTCACTGCAAATCAATCTTTGCCAGACATGAGATTCCTAACGTGGTCAGATCTGACAATGGTCCCCAATTTGAGCCAATTAACTCGTCTGAATTTTCAAAATTCTCAATGCTTTATGGATTTTCTCATAACACATCAAGCCCTAGGTACCCTCAAAGTAATGGATTTATTGAATCTGCAGTGAAAACCATCGAGTTGCGACTGAAAAAAGCTGAAGATCCTTATCTTTTTTAATGGTGTATAGAGCAACACTATTAGAGAATGGCCTCAGTCCAGCTGAACTCCTTATGAATCGGCGTATTAGGACAACCCTACCAATTGCAAGATCACAACTGGAGCCGAGGATTGAGGATAGGGCTGAGCTTCAAAATAAGGAAGATAAGAGAATAGAACGGCAGAAAGATAACTATAACAAAAGTCACAGAGTGAGAGACCTCACTAATCTTGAGGTTGGAGAGGTAGTATGGATCACAAATAATCGAGCTACTGGTACAGTTCAGCAAAGATTGGATTATCCACGTTCATATATAATCAAATCTGGGGAAAGGGTATATCGACGAAATAGAATGCATCTTATCCCATCAGCTAATTTCCAGCCGGAGACTGATGATGTGGATGACCTTCAACCAGAGGTTTCCAGTAAGGAGTCTCCAACACCACAGAGAGTTTCTAGTCCACTAAACCAAACCATCCGAATCTTCATTCATCCTGTAATGATGGTAAACATAATTTTGTTATGTCTCCACGTAAGCATCAGGATCAGTATACCACCAGATCTGGACGAGTTGTTCATCCTCCGCAGAGAATGGATCTTTGAAGGAAGGGAGATGTGGTATTAGGACATTAACTGTAAACCGTCACGGTACAAGAACATTAACTGTAACTTAGATTAATGGAAGGCTAGCTGGTTTAATGTTGTGTGTTTGTGATGTTGTGTTTTGTGTAACCCAAATAGAATAGTTACGTGTGAAATATATTAATGCAAGATAACTTAATTGTGTCTTCATTGAAGCCTCTACGGTTCGCTACATTAACGTAAGACATAACAACACATATATGTTAAATTTGTGTTTTATTTTATTTATTTATTTATTGATGAAATTTTAATTTCGTTGTGAAAATTAGCCGGAGACCAAGGCTGAACTATTTATATTGTTTTAAGTGCAAATGGGTTATTGTTCTTCCGTAATGAAACCTGCACGCGATGGGGATAGATTAAAAAAAATTATGCTCGAAAATTATTTTAAAAACCACAATAAATGAGTAAATCGCGATACAATTTTCAAACAAATTGCATTCGAAAAACTATTTTTTTACCTATACTAACTCTGTAAAAATTGAAAATGTGCCATGTTTTGAAGTTTAAAAAATTGCAGTAGCGGAAATTGCAAAACCGAAATTTAATCGTCAGGTGTTGCCAATCTAAAGAAATATGCTTGAAAATAATTTTAAAAGCCATAATAAATCAGTCAGTTAAGATACAGTTTTCAAAAAATTTCGAAAGTACTTTTTTTTTACCTATACTACTCTGTAAAAATTAAAAACGTGTGATGTTTAGAAATTAAAAAAAATTGCCGTAGGAAAAAATCGCAAAACCGAAATTTCATCGTCAAGTGCTGCCATTCGCAAAATGACGTCAGCGTTACGCAAGGGCACGTTTGTCCTTTATAATATAGATATGAAATTACTCCTTCGAATATTCCTGTAAGGTCGTCTATTAAACTTTGAAAGACTCCTGGAGCAGCCTTGATACCATATTTTAATCGTCCAACTTCATAAGCACCTCTTATATGTAACAACAGTTTTAGCTTCAGTCGATTTATCATTTACTAGTAGTTGTAGATAGAATTGAGCCAAATGAATTTTTGAAAAATAAATAACACCACCTTTTAAATTAGATAAAAAATGATTAACATAGGAACAGGATACTGATGGTTTTTCATTTCAGTATTTATAAAGTATATTAAAGTTATTTTATGATTTTCATACAAGCGAACTTCACCTGAAGGTTTAATTATAGGAACAACTTTTTAAAAATTATTAGTAGCTATATATATGTGTGTGTGTGTGTATGTGCTAAATCTCGAAATCGCACAGGATGTTTAATCGTTCGTCCCGTACGTGACTGTTTTTAAGGAAGTTTTTAGACTTGAGGAGGTGAATCCTGTTTATGTTTTGCTGTGTTGTTTTGTTTGTGTTGGTTTTTTTGTAGGGAGGTTTGGTGTTTGCAAGAAGTACGCCGGCTTTAAAATAGTAATAGGCAGAGTGACATTTTTGTCTTCGATTTTTATTGTGAAATATTTTTTTTCTGTCGACCACTTGAAAAGGACCTTCGTATGGCGGTTTCAGCTGTTTTTTAACTTTATCTTTGCGAATAAACACATGCGACGTAGTTTTTAAGTGTTTGGAAACAAATATTTTTAGGCATATTTTTTTATACAGTTCTTTGTTCAACTTCTTCCATTACTTGTTAAAGTTGTTTGGCAAACGTATCAAGTGTCGTAGGAGTTGTATTTTCGTTGGAAAATTCTCCAGGCAACCGTATGTTTTGTCCATAGTTCATCTGGGCAATGGTGTATTCCGAATCTTCCTGCATGGCAGTGCGTAGACCAAGTAGAACAGTTTGCAGTGCTTCTCTCCAGGCCAGGCCATTAGTGCAGCCATTATGCCATTAGTGCAGTCTTTAGAGATCTGTCAAGACGTTCGACCTTTTCATTGGCTTTGAGCTGGTAGGCAGTCGTGCTGCAATTTTATTCCACACATTTTCGGCAGGACATTGACCAGATCTGATCCAAACTGTACACCACGATACGTAACGAGTCCGCATGTGGTTCCAAATCTAGAAATCAAGTTACTGTAAAAAGCTTTGGCAGCTGTGCGACTGAAATGTTGTTCGGCAGAATCACCAATCGATGCAGATCAGGCAGTAGATATTTCCATTTGACGGTGGTAAAGGTTTTAAAAGGTCAATATGGACGTCACTGACCTTTTCGGTGGGGGTTGAAAGTCACCGAAACTTGATTTGGTGTGCTGATTGATTTTGCTCTTTTGGCAGGGTATCCAAGGTCGGGTCAATAGCTGTACATCTTTTTGAATACTTGGACAGATGAATTTTGATGTCAGAAGTTTCACAGATGATTTAATTCCAGGATGGGATACTCCATGCATTTGATGACACATTTTCATGCGATAAGATTCAGGAATATATGGTTTTATATTACTTGTTGAGGTTTCCCACCAAAAATACTTTCCAGAAGGTAGCGGATACTGCTTGAAGTTCAGGGAAGCTGTGGATGCCTTTAAGGTTTAGAATTCTTTTACTTGATCTTGTTCATCTGCTATTTTATCGATCAAAGAAATTTCTTTCACTATGGTTAGGGTATCTGCGATGATATTGTCTTGACCTTTAATGTGTTGGATATCAGTTAAAGATTGTGAAATGTAGTGCAAGTGACGAAGTTGACGAGAAGTTGCTTTTCCAGGCTTTTGTAAAAGTTTATGGATTTGTGGTCTGTATATATCGTGATTTTTCTTCCGTCGAGTAAATTCTTGAAGTGAAGTGCTTAATGGAGAGTTAAATATCAAGTAATTCTCTATCGTAAGTTGCTGTAGTTCTTTTGCGCATCATTTAGCTTCTGTGAATAAAATGCGATAGGTTTCCATCCACTATCTTCATATAGCTGAATTACTGCTCTAATCTTCGAATCTGAAGCGTCCGTATACATAATGACAAAAGTAAGTTCAGAATTCGGAAATGATAATGGTGCAGCATTGGCTAAATTGTCTTTGCATTGCTGGAACTGTTCTTTCGCTTCGTCTGCCCAAGGAATTTTTTCTTTTATCTTTCTTTCTTGTTTCTTTAAGGTAGTCATGTAAGAGAGATTGTTTTTATATGCATTTTTTAAATATCGACGATAAAAGTTAATCATGCCTAGGAATGTTTTAAGTTCATGAATAGTTGTAGGAAGTTTGTAGCTAACGATGGCTTGAACTTTGTCAGGTAAAGGACATGAGCCTTGAAGAGTAATTAAATATCCCAAAAATTCTATTTCTTGTGTTCCCATGACAGATTTTGAAACGTTAATGCGAAGTTCGTAATCATTTGTGATTTTTGTGTTGTTCTTCACTAGTAGATGCTATGAGAATATCATCTAAATAGTTGATTTCAAAATCTAGACCTGAAAAAACTTCATTAATAAATCTTTGAAAAATTGCTGGTGCATTCATCAAACCGAAACTCATTACACTGAACTTGTACGCCCCAAATGGAGTAATAATTACAGTTTTACTCTTATCTTCTTCGGCAATGAGAACTTAAGTTAGAACATGTTTTGCTTTTGATTTAGTTGATCTATGAAGATTAAGATAAACTTAATCTGGATTATTTTTTCAATTATATCGCATAGAGATAAATGGATATTCTTTACTTGATTTGCGGAAGTTTCAGCAGCACAAGTTTTTTATATTGCATCGCTCAACGTTAGTTTAGATTCTGATGGCAAACTTCGGAAACAATGTCGCAGACTCACAGGAGTTGGCGCGATTTTTTTTCGCCATTTTAGCGAGAAAACCCCGTTTTCGAATACATGATAATCCTAACGTACGAAAACAGCATGTTAGTTTTATTTTATTATAAAAATGTTTTTTTTATTATAAAAAAACATACAATTTATTATAAAACACACACAATTTTTATTATAAACGTTGTGATATTTTCCCATATCCCAGCTGAGTTACGTTACTATTAACCTCAGGAGTTGTCGGGTCAGATCAAACGAAACGATCCATTCCCGATGCTGAATGGCGTGGACATTTTAAGAACAATAACCGAGACTGCCTGGCACCTAGTCCGACACTAACGGATTGATTACTCTCCTTGTGAGGTCGCAGATGGAGAGATTCCCAGAGACTTTCGGACGCCAAGGGAAGTCCTTTAAAATCTGGGAATGAGAACCAGAGATCCACTACGATAGGCTGCCGTAAGTTTGAGAGGCCGGGAGGAACCTGCCCCCGTCCCCCTTTTTTCGGAGGCGAGAGAAAGAAGAGAAGACGAGAGGAGATGGTTCTTCGGAGGCAAAAGGGTAGGACGTGACCCTGAAAAAGCAGAGTCTGGCAGTGAAGCGAGAGCGAAGTGAAACGGAGGAGCGATCCGTCTCGATCACCCAAGGACACCCTGTCCTGTTTAATTTGTATCACCGAATACAGAGAACGGAAATTAAGTTTGGAACGAGACTGTCTGGTGTAGAGACCTAAGGAGAAATTAGAGGACTTTATGGAACTCGTTTATAATCACCTGCACCCACGCATTTCATCTTATTTTATTTTGTTCTATTTTATTTAAATAATGAAACCTGTAGAAGGAATGCTCTGTCCTTCGAGCTTCGAATAAAAAAACTTTTCTTTCTACAAATCAACTTGAGTAATTACTCCGGTTAGTCACAGCTACCAGTTCGAATTTTTATAAATCCCGCCGGAGTTTTTACAGATGGTGGCAGCTTCAAGGGATTTAAAGTGGTGAAAGAAACGTGCGTGACAAAGTTTTATGAATTCGGGGCAGAGTAGGACAACTCGCCGAATTTCTTCAGAATCTACACCAGCCGTTGGGAACCTGAATCTACATACCGAATCGGGGCAGAGCAGGACAACTCGCCGAATTCGTACAGAATCCTGTGATAGAGAGACAGATTCCGCTGAATCGAGGAAGATCCACCGACCCCAAAGTGACCCGCCAAAGCCAAGGCAGAGACCCGAGCTGATCTGAAACTGCATCCGCTGAACCAGAAACCAGAAGCATCCGAACTTTGCTGACAGTGTGGAGAGAAAAGAAAGCAGAATCACCGCCGAGAATTGCAGACAGAGCTATACCCAGGTGAGCACTTGTTTTATTCTCAGTGGAGGCTTAGTGTGTATATTTTTAATTTTGGACAGGAAGCAATTTTTCTTTAATTATTTGTGTTCGGTAATATAAGTAAAAATTTTAAATATTAATTACCAACAGATGTTTTTGTGTGTTGAAGGTAAATTAAAAGTGTAACAAACTTTAAATTCATCTTGTTTCTAGTAATTGAAAAATTCTTTTAATCTTTTTAATTAAAAATTTTTTGTTTGGTGAAAAGCAAATTATGTTAATTGTATTTTTCGGCCGAAATTTTTAATGTGCTCTCTTATTTTGAAGATTGCTAAGGAATTAAATTTTGAATTTAAAGAAGTTGTAAGATTAAGTTGAAGTCTGTTAGTAATTCAGTTAAGTTAAAGTAAGATATATGTTTTTTTTTGGCAAATTGTAGCCTATATGTGGAATTGGTTTGCTTGTAATTCAAAATTTTAAAAATCTGTGACCTGCGATCAAAATTTCATGAATATTGATTGTATTTTGTGTCGAGCAGAAACTACTGTATTTATTTTTATGTTGTTTTGGGGGTGAAAAAAATTGTGTATTTTTTTTTTATTGCATTTATGTGCGGGAAATTGGAATTAAATTGTGTTAGAATTTAAAATTAGTGATTATGGCAGGCATATCGGGATTTCGAAAATGCGATCTGCAAACCCTTGCGATAGAATTTGAAGTAGAGGTTTTGTCAAATGATACAATTCCTAAATTGGTTAAAAAGATAACGGAGGCCCCCGATTTTGATGAGACTATGGCGTTAAACCAATTAAAGTTGATTGAAGAAGACCGTGTAGAGAGATCGAAATTGGAAAAAGATAAAATTGAGAAAGAACATGAGCTCGCGAGAATTAGGGCCGAACGGGAAAATGATACTTCAACGTTATCATCTAGTCAAATAGAAAGGGAACCTAAAATTCTGTTAAAAAATGTGTTACCTAAATTTGAAATGGGAAAATCGGAGATTTCCTTATATCTCAACTTATTTGAGAGACAGGCATTAAAAGCGCAATTTGATAAGTCGCAATGGGTAACAAATTTGCTAGGTTTACTCCCTATAGATTTGACAGAAGTTATTCTTAGAGAACCACCAGACGAAACGGACAATTTTGATTTTGTGAAGGGAAAATTACTCGAAAGGTTTAAAATTAGTGCAGAAGACTTCAGAATCAAATTCGTAACAACACCACGGTCCGAAGAAAAAAATTGGAAAGATTTTTCGTATGAAATTACGAATTATTTCGACCAATGGTTAAGCGGTATTCAGGTGTCCGAATTTAGTCAACTTAGGGACCTGATAATTACTGACCAGATCAAACGGAAAGTGCCCTCTGAAATTAGACAGCATTTTATTGACTCTTGGAGTACAATAATTACGCCCGGGGAATTAACCCAAAAACTAGATCATTATGAGACGGTTAGAAGAACAGAGATGAAACAGTCCCCGCCTAGATATTCAAATAACGGCAAACAGGTTGAGGGAAACAGATTGGTTGATAGACCAGAGACAGAACCCCAAAACGCGGAAATGAAAAGAAATTGGAGGGAGAGGGAAGATAAAAAAGATAGAGATGTAATTTTTGATAAGCGAAAAGACAGGTCTTGTTTCCATTGTGTAAGTTTTTCTCATATCCGAAAATTTTGCCCCAAACTAAAATGGAGTAGTGAAATACCTGAAGTGGTTAATCGGTTGGCTGACCTCGATGAGTTAAATGAAATGTTCCAGCCCTATTTAACAAAAGGGATTATAAATGGGAAAGAAATGAAAATTTTTAGAGACACTGCTACGTCGCTAGATTTAATTAGTGCCAACCAGGTGACCCGAGAACAATACACAGGGAGAGTCGTGTGGGTAAAGCAACCGTTACAAAATGATTTAAAATGTCTACCCCTCGCAGAAATAGAGCTTAATCTGTGTGATTTAGGAAAAAGAGTTAGGACTTACGCAGGTATTATCGATGCAGACATAGAAATGGATTATTATTTATTGGGAAGCAAAACACAAAATTTGCTAGACAGAATGAAACCGAAACCGCCGGTTAGCTTTGAGAGTGCAGCACCGAAAAAAAGGCACAGGAGTGACCGCCCAATTCCCCCCAACCCCACGAACCGCTTAGTTTCGGCTTATCAAAAGAATGAAGTGAGAAAACCGGACAGGAAGGAAAAGAAAGGCTTTGTTCCCTTTCCCCTTAGCCAACGTGCAGGAGTAACTCATTGTGAATCTTCCATTAAAACGAAATTCGCGACGACCCCGATCCGCGCGACACCCAAATCAAGGATGAAGGAAGAGGGTTATAAAGAAAGAGCGAGGGTGTTTTATTTAAGGAATGAAATCCGGGAAAGTAAGCATGGGGAAAAAAATAAAGACACAGTCTTAAAACGAAAGGAAGATTTTAGGTTTAAATCTTCGGGACAGAAAACAACAAAAGGGGTAAACAGTTATTGTGCGTTAGGAAGGAAGCGAAAAACGGTTTTCAGTTCTGATTGTTTAGAAACTCCAGGATACATATCGCCGCATAACGAAATAAAAGGCAGCGAGGTTAAACAGTCGAAAAACGACGCCGGAAATGATTTCCGACTAATTAGAGATTGTGGAAAAAGGCAGGATATTCGCAGATCGTTAGGTTATCGGCCAGGTATACCAAATTCCACATGTAGACTGTTTAAGTAGAATGGAATAAATAACATTCCACTCAGTAATTTTGTATATAGTTTTTAATTTTGTAATTGAAATAATTGTGTATTTGAATCATGCAATGAATATTGAAATTTAATTTAACGATGTGAGTCTGTAGAGTGTATTGTAAACTTGTGAATAATAATGTTTAAGGTAAGCCTCTATTGAGAATTAACTTGTGTATTGGGTATGTATGGAAGGCTAGCGCACCAGTAATGATGTAAGATTTTCCAAATGCTTGAAAAATCTCAACTGCTGGAGGGGGTAATGCTGTGATATTTTCCCATATCCCAGCTGAGTTACGTTACTATTAACCTCAGGAGTTGTCGGGTCAGATCAAACGAAACGATCTATTCCCGATGCTGAATGGCGTGGACATTTTAAGAACAATAACCGAGACTGCCTGGCACCTAGTCCGACATTAACGGATTGATTACTCTCCTTGTGAGGTCGCAGATGGAGAGATTCCCAGAGACTTTCGGACGCCAAGGGAAGTCCTTTAAAATCTGGGAATGAGAACCAGAGATCCACTACGATAGGCTGCCGTAAGTTTGAGAGGCCGGGAGGAACCTGCCCCCGCCCCCCTTTTTTCGGAGGCGAGAGAAAGAAGAGAAGACGAGAGGAGATGGTTCTTCGGAGGCAAAAGGGTAGGACGTGACCCTGAAAAAGCAGAGTCTGGCAGTGAAGCGAGAGCGAAGTGAAACGGAGGAGCGATCCGTCTCGATCACCCAAGGACACCCTGTCCTGTTTAATTTGTATCACCGAATACAGAGAACGGAAATTAAGTTTGGAACGAGACTGTCTGGTGTAGAGACCTAAGGAGAAATTAGAGGACTTTATGGAACTCGTTTATAATCACCTGCACCCACGCATTTCATCTTATTTTATTTTGTTCTATTTTATTTAAATAATGAAACCTCTAGAAGGAATGCTCTGTCCTTCGAGCTTCGAATAAAAAAACTTTTCTTTCTACAAATCAACTTGAGTAATTACTCCGGTTAGCCACAGCTACCAGTTCGAATTTTTATAAATCCCGCCGGAGTTTTTACAACGTACACAATTTATTATATATAACACGCACAATTTTTATTATGAACACACACAAATTATTTTATTATAAAACACACACAATGTTTAATTTATTATAAAACGCACACGATATGTAATTTAATATAAAACACACACAATCTGTTCTACCGAGTTGTCATATACGAATCAAAACCTCGCCAATATCACCGGGTTGCGAAGCCAGACCATATTTTCAGAGGATTTATTTGGATAAGCAAGTGACCTGACAATACTTAATGTGATCGTGCTACAAACAACCAGCAATGTAGCCCGCTTCTTTTTGTTACCAGTAATGTTATTCGCTTAAAATAAAGCCTATATTTTCAAGATTTTAATTTTAATGTTAATGTCCCATTTGATTAAAGTTTATTGACTTTTCACATCCAAGCGTTTTAGCACTTTCCAACCTAGTTGAAAAGTGCTTATGACTTCGGTTTGTCTGGCCGTCTGGCCGTCTGTCCGTGCTCTAACTCCCGTAAATATGCTCGGATTGCTCTGCAATTTTTATATGTTATTGTCGTTATCTATAGCATGTTCCCTATTTCAACGGAAGTGTGTAGCACTTATAGTTTTATTACAGGGACACTCAAAAGAATTCCGTTGCATTGCGGTCTATGGGGAAAAATCATTTGCGGTTTATTTAAATAATGTTTCACTATTTTAAACGCATTGAAATTTATATATATCACTAAGGTGCATTAGAAGAAGCTTAATATGGAATAGGGTGTGCATAGCACTTATAGTTACTTTACAGGGACAGTCAAAAGAATTCCGTTACATGACGTCTATGGAGAAAAATCGTCTGCGGTTTATTTAAATAATGTTTCACTATTTTAAACGCATTGAAATTTATCTCTATCTCTATAAAAGAGTAAGTGTCTGTCTGCCTGCCCGCGGATTTCTCCGTAATTATACCACCTAGGACTCAGAAATTTTTGTCATGTGTAGATGTTATCACCGGACAGTATACCTCACGGTCGGATTTTTAAATTTAAATTTAGATTTTTTTTTAAAAATTAAAACGTGTATATGGAATTTTGGGTTCGAGGCTATTTCAAGCTCCTCCCATGAAATAGCCTCGGCAACACCATCCGTGGCAACGAAGCAGCCAGCCAATGAGAGCAGGTGCAGCATCCAGGATCTAGCCACAGATGAAAGATATTCCATTACTCTATGGATCTAGCTACCAGCGACGATTTATTTACTTTCTGTTCAGTGAAGTGTAAAATGAAATTGGCCTAAACCCAGTGACAGAACTATCTTCGTGTGTCTGCAACGCTAATAATATTTCAAAAATAGTTTGAAATATGCAATATATATCATATTAAGTTCCCGATAGTTAGTTTTGTCACTGGGGTTTAGGCCTATTTCATCTTACACTTCACTGAACAGAAAGTATATCTTCATGTATCTGCAACGCTTATAATATTTTAAAAAACTATTCTTGACTGTATTTTTAGTTAGTTTGTTTCATTTTTTAGCATTTTTAGTATGAAAATATTCAGTAAATAATTTGTGCAACGCTTATAATATTTTAAAAAAACTGTTTTTGACTGTATTTTTAGTTAGTTTGTTTCATTTTTTTAGCATTTTTAGTATGAAAATATTCAGTAAATAATTTGAGTTCTTGGGCGGTTAGGAATCCATTGTGATTTTTTTTTTACCTCATACTTACAAATTAAATATTTTTGATGGAAACAAACAATTTACATTAAATTTTTGAGTAATTTATTGTTTACAATTTTTTTCCTGTAATTGTTTTGGACTACATTTTTAGTTACCGAGATTGATGAATTCATAACATGCGATAAATTGTTAAGATGTATGTTCTCATTAAGATTTGTTATTGAACTCCATTTAAGAACCATTTTTAACTCCATTTAAGAAGTTTCATTTAAGAACTTTTTTAGTCGCCCAAGAAAAATATTCTTAATGAAACAGATTTTCTGAGCTGTTTCTATATATTCATGATTTTTTTTGTTGGGGCGTTTTTGAGTGATGTTTATGATTTAAGAACTTTTTTAGTCGTCCAAGAATCTAATGTTTTTCTTGAACTTTACTTTGAATAAAATGAAAACATTCAGTAAATAATTATTAAATCTTAATCACCTGAGAACGGATTTTTTTTTTTCCAAATTTGTTTCTTTTGTCACTTTATAGAATGCATACTTTGCGACGATAGCATCCAACCACCACCACCATCCATAAATATCATATAATACAATTCTAATACCGTGCAAACGCCCCCCCCCCCTGGTTATTTTACGATTTTCCGTCGCATTTAGGGGGGCGGATTAACGAGATTTGACGGTAATTATTAAATTGTTTTGATGAACTGATTATAAATTCCCAGTCCATGAAATATTTATGATGTGCATTTTGTGACATGTGTTTCATAAGAATCACTCCCATATAGGCCAAAATTAGCACTCACCAATCTGCAAGTAATACTAAAAATTTGTCGATTGACTGTTTTGCCACCACTGGCCATCTTAATAGTCACACTCGCCAATTGTGATGATTGATTGAAAAAAGATTTTTTACCCCTGCTGTCGTTTGATTATTTTCAAAACCATTTGGTACATTTCACAATTACCCCCCCCCCCCCCAAATCATTTGACAAATTGTGATTTTTTTTTTAAAGCTATTTGCCGATATTTGCACCCCCCCCCCCCCCCCACCCGAGACCATTTGATTATTTTTGAGATTTTTTTCAACTATTGATTGATCAATTTTGTGATTTTCCGTTTTCTCACATTATGAGTTTCATCAGAAAGTAAAACAATAAATAAATATGAATGATTTGCGGAGCTGTTTCAAAATAATTATAAAGAATAAGTCTTTAAAAATGTAAAATCAATGTTATTTCTGGCCGAGTTTTTTTTTTAAATAATTATAAACCATTTTAATTTGTAAGCATGTTGTAAAAAAATCACCATTTGTGACAAATTTTGTGTTTTATAAGAATCGCCCAAGAACGGACATGCAAATTTATGTTGTCATCGCACTCTTTATAATTATTTTTGTTGAGGGTTTTTGGGCGATGTGATTGAATTTTTGATAGAAACAGCTCCGCAAATCATTCATATTTACTTAATGTTTTAACTTGCTGATAAAACTCATAATATATGAGAAAACAGGGATTTTTTTTTTTTAACTTCATATTTACAAATTAAATTGTGGAAGACAGAATAGGTTTGTTTGTGTAGAGGTTTGTGTGTGTGCTGTTTTTAATAAAGACAGTTGCATTTTTCCCGCGACCCTTTCACGAAAGTTTTTTCTGTGAACCTTTCACAAAATCTGCATTTTTTCCACAATCCTTTGACGAATTTCGTATTTTTTCTGCGATCCTTCGGTGAAATTCAAGTTTTTCCTGCAATCATTTGACGAAATTTGCTTTTTTTGTGATCCTTTAACGAAATTCGTGTTTTTCCACATACTTATGTCGAGATTAATGTTTTTTCAGTGATCCTACGACGTAATTCGTGTTTTTTTTTTTTTTTTTTCAGCGATCCTTTGACGAAATTCACATTTTTCCTGTGATCCTTTGGCAAAATTTGCGTTTTCTCCGCAATCCTTTGATGAAATTTGCTTTTTTAATGATCGTTTGACAATATTCGTGTTTCCTCTGCTGCCTTTTGACGAGATTCATGTTTTTTTAGCGATCCTTTTACGAAATTCATGTTTTTTCAGCGATTATTTGATAAAATTCGTGTTTTTCTTGCGAACCTTTGACGAAATTTGCGTTTGCCAGCGATTCTTTGATAAAATATGCTTTTTTCTATTATGATAGGGAAAAGCGGATTAGGATAGGTAGATAGGGAAACCCTATTATCAGATCGGGACATTAGATGTAATTAAGAAACATTTGTATATTTGTAATAATTAGCGAAAATGGCGAGATAAAGGGGGTGGGGTGGGAACGACTTTTTATTAAATATCACATTTATTCTACATCAACTTCCTCTCACCACCAGGGGGTGCTTTGCTATCTCTGTTTCTATGGGCTGGATCACAACGGGGTATGGCTCTTTCCACCCGACATCAATAGAGCTTACTAATTTTAGTTTGGATTTTCACCACAGGGGGCGCTTTCGTATCTTTGGTTCTATGGGCTGGATCATGACGGGGTATGCCTCATTCGACTCGACATCGATAACCTTAATGAATTCAGTTATGTTCGTATAGAACATATTGTGCTCCCTGGCGGTGGAAGGTGTAACTAAAGGATTTTGCAGCTAACTCGGGTTCTATGGGTCACATCACGACACGGTTTGGCTCATTCGACACAACATCAATAGAGCTTACCTATTTTAGTTCTGAATTTCACCACCAAGGGGTGCTTTCCTATCTCTGTTTCTATGGGCTGGATCACAATGGGGTATGGCTCTTTCCACTTGACATCGATAGAGCTGACTGATTTTAGTTCGGATTTTCACCACAAGGGGTGCTTTCCTATATCTGGTTCTATAGGCTGGATCACGACGGGGTATGGCTCATTCGACTCTACATCGATAGAGCTTTTCGATTTTCACCACCAGGGGTGCTTTTCTATCTCTGGTTCTATGGGCTGGATCATGAAGGGATATGACTCTTTCGACTCGACTTACAGTAATATATGGGAGTGTGTATGGCACGCCCAGTGTTTGCTGTCTAAGGTAGTGGGGCCCCCAACATTATATTTGTTTAATAATAAAAAAATGTTCAACACTGATTTCAGGTACATTTAAGGTTGTGTTGGCACGGGCAACGCCGGGCGGGTAAGCTAGTATATATATATCTAAGGTGCATTACAAGAGGCTTACTACAGAATAGTGTGTGTATAGCAGTCATCGTTCATTTAGAGGGACACACAAAAGAATTCTCTACTGTCTGTTAACACTAATTCCTGGAAGTGCGTTTTAAGTTACTAAACGCGATTTTAATTTTAACTCGCTTTTTGTCTATTACGTGGTGTGTATAAATTCTTTAGATCCTATAAAGGGCAGCACAAAAGTTCGCGAACACATTTCCGTTTATTGACAGAAACTCCAGAAAGATAATTTTAAACTGTGCTACGCGTTTCCTAACTAAACTGAAATTTAGCATCCTAGCATATACAAATCTATAGATCATATACAGGGCTGAATAAAAGTATTCGGATATTTTTCCGAATATTGTATCTGTTGGAAATTCCTGAAATTATGTTTTTAAATATGTTATGCGTTTTCCAAATTGTTTACTTAGATGTTATCTTTTAGCTTATTAAACGGTATGTTCTGTAAAATTATTTTGGAAGCGTTGGAAAGTGCTACATAATCTATGCTTGACGCATGATTTTTCGTTCTTGTTTAAAATTCAATTAATATATTTTTTCTAATGAGGTCTTTCTATAAGTACATTTCTATAAGTTCTAATGAGGTTATTTTAATTAAAAACATATTATTTAGCTACATAGAAGGTTCGTAATCCTTTATGTTGCCAAAATCAAAAACTTCAAAATGTCTCCTCATAAAGAAAAGCAAAAATAAGGTATCTGATGATAATGTGGCCAACGCTGGTAATATGGACAACCCTCAATAATGTTATTAATTTCAGTGGAATCCAAAGACTAGCTCTTGAATCTAGTCGCTGGAAGTCAGAAAAACATAGTTTAGTACCGGGTTGCCTGCAATCTTTGATCACGTGCACGGGAGGGTAGTTATTGTTTGTTCGTTGTTAGTTGCGTTGGCATATTATAAATTTGTCTCTGGTAAGTTTGTTACTTTTCTTATTTAAACAAAGTATTTGTATTTACTGCTATACATAATATTTTAGCTTGTTTAATTCTCTTTTTAACTCTATAAACGAATTTCAATATCGGAGTGTGCAGACAGAATTACGAACACTTTTATAAAATTGGTTTTTGTTGGCAATATGGCCAAATGGGCGAAAAAGCTATATAGATATGAGATTATGTATTGTTTGTCGCAATTAAGTGCATGATAAATGTGTCGGCCTTACCCACTTAAGATACAAAAGTTTTCATTTCTTCTACACGTAAAGAAAAACAAATTAAAAATACTTTTTTCCGTAAATTAATTTTATTTGTTTTTAAATTTGTCTAAATTTACTTTATATTAAATTTTCTATTATTTTTATAATTTTTCAAAATATAATTTTTTTTGATTAATTGGTGTTTTTTCTGCGTTAAATATAGACCTTCCCATTTTATAACACCTATGGGCATGTTACCTTCATCAACTAGCATTTTTTTAACAAACTGCAACAGGTGTAAGTTTTGACTAACTAAAATTTTAAAATATTTTTCCAGTGCTAAAAAGGGCACTTTCTTAGTCAATTATTATTATTATTTAAAATCAGTTATTACTACTGTTTAAAAATGTCTAACTTTAGGATGGCCATATTACCTTCAGATATACCTTAGATATGATTGAACGAAAAATAGCAAATATCTTAAATAAAATAAATGTTTACTCACTGCAAAAAATAATTATTGATTTTACAGTATAAGACTGGCATCCCAGCTGCCAGTATTATACCGTAAAATCAACAATTATTTTTTGCAGTGCTGTCGAGGGAGATGACTGCACCATTCCAACCTTCTTTTTTTTTTCCTAGTAACACCGACTAAAATATATGAAACCGAAATTAATCGCACAGATTCCAGAAAACTAAACACGAAGAAAAGGAAAAAGGAATAGCTGAAACGTTTTCTTTCTGTGAAAATTTAAAGTGGATTTTTTTTTTTTTTTTTTTTTTTTTTTTTTTTAGAATGATCTTGAAAATGCAATTAAGAGTTTTGATAATATATACACCTATCGCTTATGTATGTTGCTTTCCAATTCTAGGGCAAACTCAGTCAGAAAACAACCTGTACAGGATTATCAAAATGGCTAAAAGAAGTGTAGTTCGACTTTGCTTTGAAATATCATTTATACACCTTAAGATTTAAATAAAAATATACCAATGAAGTTTTAAATAAAATAATACGATAATTTTAGCATTAAACTGCCTTAACTTATTTAAGGCGATTCTCAAAACATTCTTTTATCCCCGCTCAGCAACAGAAAAACTTCCGGCACATTTTCTGACTCATTTTTAAACACAAAACATGATAACTTGCAGGCTTGATTAATATAAAGTGATTTGGAATCGAATAGTTTTTTTTTTTCTTTTTCAATCAATGAATTACATCTTGAGTTATAAGCGGCTGTTGTCTCAAGACGGAACTTTTTCCCTTTCCCGCGCTGTCGCGTCTGAAAATTGCATTCAAAATTCCAACTTTCACAGCATTTTCTGAAAAGTATTCTACCTTTACCAAAAAAAGATAATAATAATAATAATAAGGAAAAAATTGTTTGATTACAAAATTTGAATAAAAGCACCTGCCAAATTCATGCATTCGCGAACAAAAATGAATTAACAAATTTGTCAGAATTTGTCAGTTTAGATTTAAGAACAGATGTAAGTATATACTTTTCAAAAAAGATTTAAATACAAAATACGAATGCAGTTTTAGGGGGCGGATACCAATGCAGGGGGGGGGGGGGACAGAGGTGGCATGAGCCCCAGGCGCCAGAATGTAAGGCAATTGAAGATTTGGTTTGTCGTTTAATAAAAAAAAAATATATGAAATTTGGATAAGAAAATTTTGCAGCTGGAAAGTCCAAAAGAAAAACTGAACCAAGTGCCTTAAAATTGACAAATAAATAAAGAGATTGGTGAGGTCGGGTGAGGTTGGGTGACTGCCTAGTACATTAAAAAATAAAGGGGGGAAAATACGCATTTTTTTTCTTTTTTAACTACTACACTTACTTTTTTTAAATCCACATCCGGCCTTAGTATCTTAGTTATTACATGCTAAGATGGAAATCTGTATAAAGCGGATTTGTTTTTCCGGTTTCACAAGCTTTATTATTACAAGCTGATTACGTAGTTCTATATTCCGTATTTTATAATTATACATTTTTTATTTTTTAAATAAGTCGAGTGTTAGAAACTTAGCAAAATTCGTTTTGTAAATTTACTTTGTGGAGTAGAGGGGGGGGGGGGCACCAAAATCCATGATTGTCCCCCATGAAAAAAAGGTAGTTTCGGCCCTGGTCTTGACTTCTTTAAACATATATCCTAGATTACCTTGCTATATATCTTATTAATTATTGGGTAACTTACAGTATGGATCAGTTAAGGGTGATTCCAGAAATTTTAATATTGAAAAATGCATTATCATTATTAAAATATTCTATATCAACTTTATGCAGTAAAAATAATATATATATATATATATATATATATATATATATATATATATTGCACAAACCTGATATAAAATACAGTCGAACCTCGATTTAACGTACTTTGATTTAACGAATTCTCCGATTTAACGAATATTTTTCTGTCCCGACAAAAAGAGTGCTAAAATGCTCTGATTTAACGAATTTTTAGCTTTGATTTAACGAACAACTATCAATGAATTTTTTTTCTCATTTCTGGTTGATTCAAAATCCCTCTTTTCTTTCCCCTTTTTCAACTAGAAACATGACAAAGAGCACAGATAAAGAGGGTCCTACATTGAATGTTTAAATGGACCTCTACCTTTTCACAAATCAGTTGACCTTGATGACCGGGACTCAAATGCAAACTACATTTTCGCTGAAATGTTACTTTTGGGTGTTGCAATACAGGACTGTTCGCAGCTGGTACTAAACAAAGCCGATAGTGACTCTGCTCGAAACTGCCGACTCGTTGTGCATTGCGCGTGCTTACACTGCTTTGAGTGTTCTTTGCTTGACTGATCTGTACTGTGCGAGGATGACCAACGAATCCAGAAAACGCAAAAGGTTTTCAATTAATGAAAAAATGTGTTTATTCAAAGAGATAGATAAGAACGTTCGAAGTCAACAAAGAACTTTGGAAAATCAAAACAAAGAACCCAAAACCAAGCACTATCAAGGATTTCTTTTTGAAGTGCCAATAAGTATGTATGTATTATGTAATAAGTTTTAAAAGCAAGTAACAATAAAGAATTTGGATAATTTTAAAGTTGATCTCCTAACGTATAACTCATAATTTTTAAGCTCGTAGTATACAATAATCATTATTTTTTTTTCATATCTGTATATCTAAGGGTATTTTGCATTGATATTTTTATACCATACTCTTTACAAAAATTGATATTCGATTTAACGAATTACTTCGATTTAACGAACGGATTTGTAGGTCCCAATCAATTCGTTAAATCGAGGTTCGACTGTAAAATAAAAAATAAAAAAGTTATTTGGTTGAAGAATAAATTTATTTTCGAGAACTTTTATATAAAGGAAATTTTAATTTAACAAAGAAAATATCCTGTAATGTACAAATAAACTATTCTTCATTTAAATGAATTGCAGTTGTTACCTGCCAAACCCGTAATCCTTTCTGTTGACAAAAACAAAAAGTGCAAAAAGTCTTCCCCATAAAGAAGAGTAAAAATATATATGATTGAACGAAAAATAGCAAAGATCTTAATGTTTACTGTCGAGGGAGATGGCGGCACATTCCAACCCTTTTCTTCCAATAACACCGCCTAAAATATATGAAACCGAAATCAATCGAACAGATTCTAGAAAACTAAAGACGGAGGAAAGAAAAAATAAATAAGTGTAGCCAAATCGTTTTCTTTCTATTGCCTACGTAACTCCGAACCCCTGTCGGGGCAATTGGATAAAATCTTCTGCCCAATCGAGCCGGGATTGTTCGGCAAAACAAAAACCTCCACAGAAATGGAAGCCAAGCAGTTAGGCTCAGAATCCAATCTCCGACATGTAATAAAGGTTGGACAAACCTTGTTACTCCGGGGGAGAATTAAAAACAATAGCCAGGGTTCATCCAAGCTGGGCTATCAGACCCTCGAGACCAGGACACCGTCCATAAAAAAGGCAAGTCCCTTTTTTTATATCTATATTCTTTTCCTTTGCGCTGTCTTGCACCTCATAGTAGCTGCGTGAAACGACGTTGGCCTGAGCCTTTTCATATCCTCATGGGGGATATACAAGCTCGATTGTTTCAAAAAGCTGGAGCTTGTTTCATTCGCGTTTTTTTCTTCTTTTAGTGTCGCGTCGGGGGTTTTGTTTCATTTTTATTTTCGATATTTTTGTCTTCTTGGCGTTCCATTTTGCTCTAGCAAAAGCCATGGTAATAATCATACACCTTTGGAAGACTTTTTATGCCCGGGAATTTTTTTTATGTTATGTGATATTATGTGTTATTGTTCAGCAGATTATATTTCGTCATGTTCAATATCATATGACCACTAAAAAATGTCGTACTAAAACAAATAATTTACAAAGTATGTATTTTACATTATGAGAAAAATAATTTAATAATTACAGCAACTAAAATTTTTTAAAGCATTAAAAATTAAAAAAATTAATTACTTAACATTTAGTCCTTTAAACACTGAAAAAATGGGTTCTCAAAATTGAGTAGAAAGTACTAATTTTAAATACGCCACGTACTCAAAAAAGCTCCGAACCAAATGTTCTCAAAATTGGGAAGCACGTTTTTGCTTCCATGGATGTGTTCAAATATGAACCGTTGTGTACTCATTTTTGATCTCATGGATGTATTCAAATATGAATTGTGGTGCGCCCATTTTTTATCCCAGGGATGTATTCAAATATGAACACTCTGTTAAATATTCAATAGATTTTCTTCTTATTTTATGTAATCAGCAGTACGCTCTTTAAATATTAAATTAATATAAATATTAAATTATGCCCAGTATTTTAAAATAATTTAAAAGTGCTTGAAAACAATGATGTTGGTCATAAAAATATGAAGTAAAACAAGATGGCATCCAAGATGGTCGATTAGTAACACGTGGGAAACCAAAATTTAGGTAAAAACATGGGCTAAAAGACATTTAATAAGCCTCTTTCAAAACTTAAATAAGTTAAATGGAAAAAAAAAATCTTGTCAAGGGAGCTCTGTCCCGACCCCCCCCCCCCTCCATTTATTACAGATTAAAGTAAAAGTATACTGACATTATTTCCCACTCAAAAGCATTAACAAGAAACATTTAATTGATTATTTATTTAGGAAAAATAATAAAATTATTATCAAGATACCCAAATGAAATATTTTTATGACAAGAGCATTGTTTTCAAGCACTTTTAAATTACTATAAAATAATGTGCATAATTTAATATTTACATTAATATAATATTTACAGAAAGTACATCTGATTACATAAAATAAGATAAAAAATGTTTAACAAGAGGCTTACCTTCAAAATTGTCGGCGAAATCTTGAATCTAAGTTTATTTTCGCAAATATCCCTGTCACTCAGCACACAGACCGGGCTGACTGAGTATGAATGTACGGGGCACTCATAATAACAACGCAATGTAACCTTACGCATTATAAAGGAGTCGCAATATATAGTTCCTTCCGAGGAATAAAATGTGATATTTTTCCCTTATTTCCACGGTGTATTGCTCTGTTTTCCTATTATTTTATGCAGCCGCATGAATGAAATAAATCATTACAAAATTATCGTTTCCCCTGAGTTTGATATGTGATGTTTCAAAATAGGGAAATAATAGTTTCATTTTTGATCCAAACATACTCAATTCGATATGAGAACATTGATTTACTCATTTTTGAGTACTGCATATTTTTCAGTGAACATTAATTGTACTTGAACTTTATGTTTAGATCAGTAGACAATTTATAAACTCTTTAAATGTATGCTTTCTTTTCCCTTCTTTGCCGACCCGATATAAAGCTGTTGGTCAGTCAGATCACAAATTCTCCTCTGCAATGTTAAATCTATATATGGGCAATGGAATGCATTGGCATTTTTCAAGTTTCTCACATCACAAGAAAATTTATATTTTTAACTGCGTTGTTTGTATACTCTCCTTGAAATATGTTTCTTTCCTTTGTATAGTTGCCAAAATCTACACATGTATACATCTATATTATAAAACAAAAACATGTCGCTGTGAGTAATTGCTGATATCAATTTGACGGTTTGAATACCTGACCAATAAATTTCGCTTTTACCGCAATTGTTTTAACTTTTAAAGTGTCACAACACCAATTTTTACACCGTTGAATAGGGGTGAAATTATATTCTTTCAAATGCAATTTGTTTGATAACTGTATCAGAATTTACGGATTTTTTATGGTATTTAAAATAATTTTTAAGCGTTATTTTTTATAAAATCTATTTCTATCACAATGCAACCCGATTACAAAATATTAATCTGTTTTCACTTAAACAATACAAATAGCTCAGTATTTGTTTCAGGCTAATATTCCATAACGAAATAAAAACTTTAATAAATAAATAAATCAAATAATATAAATTAGAATACAAATTTAACAGACGTGTAATCGTACTACGCGCTTAAATCACTGAAATAATCAGAATAGAAAAGACTGCTGTAAATAAAGAATTGCCGTTTTCTTCAACTGTTAACTCCTGCCATGCGGATAATATGAAAGTATCGCTTTTAATAATTTCACGATTTTATTTGAATACATAATTGCTATTTTTCATATAAAAAGGCTTTTTTGTGTTGTTACTGGACAGTCTAAAAATTATATTAAATGTAAAAAAATCAATTTGAATTTTCAATTTAAAAAAATGATATTCACCTATTTTCTGTAACCCAAGAATCCTGAGTTGGATCCCCCTGATATTTCTAAAATATAAACTGGATTTAATTTGAAGTGTTAAATCTTACTCAGAGCTCGATGGCTTCGCTAAGATTTTAACACTAAAATACTTAAGTAAATATTTTGGAAGCATTTTGTTAACTGTAAGAAAATCCTTTAAGAAGAAAAAGTTAAAAATATTAATTTTTGATGAGAAGTTTTAAAAATACGAAAGCATTCCGTGTCCATATGTTTAATATTGGAAGGGAGAATTTGAAATCTGACTAACCAACAGCCTTAACAATCTTTTATTAACATAAGAAATTTAGCTACAACGAAAAATAAAATAAAATAAACTGTTAATTTTACGGTATAATGCTGGCAGCTGGGGTGCTAGTTTATAACTGTAAAATTAACAATAATAAACCCGTAAAATAAGACGAGACACGTTATTGCGCAGTTACGGGGCTAGACCGAAAACAGTTTTTCGCTGTATTTAATGGAGCAGTATTAAACTGTAGGTAAAAAAAGTAATAGTGGATCAAATTATGCAGATAAAAAATATACATACATTACATGTTTTTTTACTTTTAAAAACTTTCTTGATAACTCTGCGTGATATTTTATTTTAAAAAGCCAGATATACAAAAATATAATTTTTCCAATACTATTCCAATGACATTTTCCAGTACTATTCTAATGAAATAAATAAATAATTAAATAAACCTTTTTAATAAAACCAAGCAATAATAATGAGATATTTAAAAGGAAATAAAAAAGCATCGTAAAAACTTAACCTGATTGTTTACGTATTTTTAAATAAGCGAGAAGTTCCCCGCAGTTAAAAACATGCGTTATAAACCGAATCACAACACCCTACTCAAGAACGCAACTGAAAAGAGATACTTAGCTCACTCCATGTTTTTTTCGACTTTTAAAAACCTTCTCAATAGCTTTACGTGATCATTTCTAACAGAAGCATAAAAAAATATCCTCTTCAAGGGACCGATTTAGCAATCAAATGATACGCTTCAATTCTGTGATAATCGAGCTTAAAAGGGAAACGTTCGTGCGGGGGGGAGGGGGTGTCAGGAAGAATAGGGGACGAAAGATCGTGCTAATCCCCCCATCGCCATTGAGAGATGGCGATTGTATGGAATATCTCGACAAATAGGCCAGGACATTTCTTTTTTTATCATTATTATTCCTCTCCTTCATTCTATTAACCGGGACAAATAAAAGCGTTTGGAAAAGATGCGGATAAGGCAGAAAAAGAGTGAGAGAAAATAATAAAAGGCAAATCCATGATCGGGGGGGAAAGCTTTCACCATGATTCCTTTTAGCGCGTCGACGCGTAAGCTAATCCCTTTTATACATGCGGCCGATGTGCCATGTATTTAAGGCCTATTAAAGCCTGCTATCCGTCAAGGGTCGACGGGGCCCTTACAATGAGGCCCTCGCCTGCACCCCTGCCTGTTGGTATTTACGAGCGTGAATCGTTCACATATTGTACCTAGCTCCACGCTACCTTCTGTCAGCCAGGCCTTACTATAGACAGTCAATGAATCGAAAGTTCACAAACATTGTACTTCGGATAAGATATATTGCCATGTTAGCGTTTCTACAAGAATGGATACGAGCGTGGAAAAGGGGGGGGGGGAGGAAGTCAATGTTATTATCTGGGATTTCGATAGCGGTAAGAGGTGGTTTAAATGACGTCATAATAGGTTACAAACTACCGAAGAGTGTCCCATCAGGATATGTTCTATCTGTCTGCACTTTTCCTCATATTTCCTCTCAGGCCCCGCCCCGTAATTATATTCCATGGTTATAAAAAGGTTTGCTGACGATTTTATTTATAATCCTATACTTTAATGAGGTCGTATTTTGAATTTTATGAGCTAACCATATGTTTCTTCCATCCCAGAGTATTTGAAAGAGCTGGAGACTTTTATGTAAGGAAATATGATGATGACACTTTTTTTTGTGTTGTGAAATTTGTGAGCTGTACTTAATGTATATTCACCTCAAATAAAAAGAAAATATGGAAATCTCTTAGGTTCTTTGGTGCTCTTTGTTGTTCCTTAAAGAATGAACACAAAAATTGTTTACACTAAGCCGGAAATAGTGGATTAATATTTTTCATGTAGTTTCCTTATACAAGATGCTTTGTATCAGCGTAACTGAGGGATATTTTATCCGTATGCATGTATTAAAATTTACATTTATTTATCTTTCAATTTGTATCGCTAAACTTAATTACATAATAACAAATCCTCCAAAAATTTTCAAACTACTAATCTATTTCTCGCCACTTGGAACCGTACTGAGATTTATAAAAGCTCAGACAATATAGCATTAACTCAAACAATAATAATTAAATTTGCATTGTCCTAAAAATTTTATCTGAGAAAAATCACCAGAAATTTAACAGGCATTGTTTTTATTATTAGCATTTAAGATTTTCTTCTCTATACAATCTTATCATTTGCTTTCAATTATGGGAGGGACGACACAATGCATAACACTATTGTAATATATTAATGCTGAAACTACATTTTGTATTTTAAGTTCAAGCTATTCTTCAGATTTCACTAGCAAACTATGCATAGTTTTTGCCACTTTTCATTTTATATTATTATAATAAAGAGTAACATTGAATAATAAATAATAAAGATTTTGCAAAAAATCCTTATATTATTTCTTTTGTCAATATCAATTTTTTCTATGTACATACAAAACGCACGACGATGAAGAGAAATCATTACGAAAGGTTTTCGAACATGATTTTGACATAGTGCACTCGCATTTCGTTAAAATACGTTGTTTGATCAAAAAATTGGGGTCAAAGACTCGCACGGTGCATTAGGTATTTTAAAATATACAATTACCGATTTTTAAAAAAATTATGGAGTTTCTCTCTATTCTAAAAAAAGGTTACTAACATTGCCGCTGCCGCAACCATAATTGAATCTATTATGGCCCTTTCACTTTCTCGGCATATCCTGTAAAAACTATTGCATATAAAAACATGAAACCTGGTATAGTTTTATAGAAAAATGTATGATAAACACGTGAAGCAGACAGTTTTTAATTCGAAGAACTATTTTAAGAGCTATTTAATGTTAAAAACGGTCAAAATAATTCAGTTATATAAATTAAATAGGAACAAAAATTATACATAGCAGAGTTTAACTATCTTTTACAGGCATATATTCGATTAGATTGTGGTGCGTGCGGTGTCCAATCATCAATTATTTAAAATTTCGCTATCTGAATAGAGATTTAATTCATAATTTTAAAAAGCCGTTTTAAATTAATGTTGCCAGATTTTAAGAAGCCCAAATAATAATATTTCCAAACACTGTTATACTTTTAATTGAAATATAATATTTACACATTACTATTGAAAGAGGAAGAAAATTTTATAATAATTAAATTATTATGTTCCTAAAACACATAATGGTGAAAATTACGTCATATTTAAGACTATATATTTAAAACGTCATGTCTAGCGATTTTCTTATAGCGTCTAAAAGAAAACTTTTCTTCTAGACGGCCATAATAGTCCAGGAGCCAATGACATTTTTTACTTAACCATTTTATATAAGCTGATTTTCAAATATGTGATTGACCTTTCTTAATCAATCGCGAAAAGGGCAGTCAACTGTCCCGGCAACGGTGCATGTGACATAGACCCCCGAAAAATTCCCCAATCAAAGGGAAATAGATGGCAACCCAATTAGGAAGGTCGTCACTGGCCGTGGTAAAATCTTTCAATCTGCAGTAATTGGGTAATGTTTTTAAAACAGGGCAAATTAGTGTGTTTTTAGAAATTGCAGGGTCTGGACGCGAGTTGGCGAGCGTAGGTCGTAAAGGGAGAGAACTCCCTGGTGGTTTAACAACAGCAAAAAAAAACCTTATTTCATTTTAAATAAACAGCTACTTTGAAAGTGTGTTTCTCATGTTAATAAATGCATTAAAATACGTATAATATGCATAAACACAGATATAACAGTTTCAATTATTTAACTATTATTTCATGCCATGCACGTCACAATGTCTTGAATTAAGTCTGAAAAAAAGAGTTATAAATGTAAAACAAAGAAAGTCATTTATTGATCAATTAATTAATCAATGATTATTATATTTAGTTTTATAAAATATGATTATTTTATTTAATACATTACTACATTTCTATGGTTTTCGTTAAATTCAAAAATTGATTTAAATAATAATAATAATATAATAAAAATATAAGAAATTTGAGAAAAACGTAAGTGAAAATATAATATATGAATATTATTTTTAATTGTTAACGTTAAAAAAAAATTAAAAAAAAATAAATTTAAGTTTTACAGAAATTTAAAACTTTTAATTTAAAAAAAATGCACAAAAGAAAAAATGATCGATAATAAGTTAATAGTGTCAAATTACTCTGAAATTATAATGGATTCACTGGCAATTACGTCAAAAAAATATTTTTTTACATGCAGGGTTGGCATTTTGTGACGTAGTTATACACTGTACGATGTTTTGTTTTGTTTTTCCCTTGAAAGTGAAAGATGTTTTTCTGTAATTTTTATACCGATAAATGTGCAAAAAATTCTATCATGTACAGTTTCGGCACAAATTGAGAATTTCTACCCCGATTGTATATTATATATAATATATTAACTTACTCGTATAAAGAAACCAGATCTTTCAATTGCTAAATTATAAATTTAGTCAAGACACCAGATCCCCAGTTAACATGATAGGAAACACTGTTGTGAATGCTGCATTAGAAAACAGCCAAAAATAGTGCAAAGAAAAGAAAAGAAAATGAATAAATAAATAAAAGTAAATAAATTATAGATAAATTGGTAATAATAAATATATTGAGCCTTCTATGGAATGTAGAGACTTTTTGGCTTAGTACTGCAGCTATGAGAAACGTATCACACAAATCAGTAAAATGTAAATATCTCTTTTCTTTTTAAACTTCTTTTCTATAACGTTTCTTGACTCTGTAAGGTGTTTTATGTAGATTTTTGTAGAAAAATTTGTACCATTTTGAATCCAGAAGGTTATTTGCAAAGTCAATGACCCTTTATTTACGTCTCTGTAACGATTAAACGAACAAACATTGATAAGAAAATGTGTAGTTGTTCTTATTTAACTAGAATCATATCAGTTCAAAATATTTATGTTTACTCTATCAACACAATATAATTCCCCCAAAATTTACTCGATAAAATTTCATTTGACACTACACAAATAAATTCGATAAACAGTTATAAGATAAATAATAATGAGATGCTAAAACTCAACGCAAATTTACCCTCCTTTGCTGCATTCTGTTTAAGAAAAGCGTAGTTTAAGTTTATACTTTTTACTTTGCTACATTCACAAGACGGTTAGAAAGACATTCGAAATTAAATTTTTAATTGATTAACAACATGTTCTTAACTCTTTCGCGTCTGCCGTCCTAACAATATATCTTATTTTCTCTTGGGTAACGCCACAAAATTTCAACAAACCTGGGTCACCCCACCATTTTTTATTTATTTATTTTTTTTTTTCATATTTTGTACTTGGAAAACTATATAAAAAATTTGTTAAAATTCATTTGGAAAAAAAATGTATTTTAAAAATCTTTTTAATTAGAGGGGTGTAAAAATGCGATTTCGCGTGCGTTTTTACAAAATTCGACGATTTGTAAAATCTCGTATTATATTTTTTGAACTGATAGAGATAAACCAAAAATTCAAAGGATTTTACGTCTACACACTTTTTTCTATTTTCTCGCGGTTTTATCTGCATTTTTTTTTAACTGAAAATTTTAAAATCTACTGAAATATTAGTCAAAATGCCAGTAACATCTTTCAATAAATGTCGTAGATAAGTAGGAGGTTTATAATGTCCATATCCCCCTCTGAAAGAAAAATAATAATAATAATGTTATTTTATGTTTGTTTAATGAGTTTTATTTGATACCCATGTATATTTTTTTTTTTTTCAAACGAAGCTTCTTGAAATTACAAATTGTGATAAGCTTTTGTTTATTTGATCTAGTACTACCTCGATTCTCTCCTCTTATAAGTACATCCACATCCATATTGTATTTATGACCGTTATTTTAAAAATCGCTACAATGTTATCAAGTTTGGAACTCCTACAAATTTATGATTCCAAATTTTCTCGTTCATAAAATAAACAGATATAGAAGTTGGTTACAGAAAAAAAAGAAAGAAAAGAAAAAAGAAAAGAAAAAAATATATAAATAATATGAGAAATTCGAGAGCAACGTAAGTGAAAAGACGATAGATCATTATTATTTTAAATTGTTAACGTAAAAAAAAAAAATAATAATAGTAATAACCTAAATTTAAGTCTTGCAGAAATTTAAAATTTTTAGTTTTAAAAAAATGAGTAAAAGAAAAAGTGATCGATAATAAGATAACAGTCTCAAATTACTCTGAAGTTATAATAGATTCACTGACAATTATTACATCAAAAAATATTTTCTATACATACAGGCTTGACATGTTGTGACGTAATAGTTATACACAGGTCTGCGATGATTCCCCCCCCCCCCCCCTTTAACCGAAAGTAAGTAAAGGGTGCTTTTTCTGAAAATTTTTATACCAAATTTTGGAAAAAATGTGCAAAACAAATACTATCATGTACAGTTTTGGCACAAATTGAGAATTTCTGTCTCGATTGTATATATTATAAACAATACTCGTAACGAAACAAGATTTTTCAATTGATAAATTATAAATTTAGTCATAAAGACAGATCTGGTATGACACCATATCAGAGTAACATGATAGGAAACTGCTGCATTAGAAAACAGCCAACAACAGCACAAAGACAAAAAAATAAAATGCGACAAATATGATAAAAGAAAAATCAAGAGCTTATCAATCTAATTGTCATCATGTTGCGCAAGTTTCTTCTCAGTTATTATATTTACTTTTTTTTTTTTTTTTTACCCTTCGTTCATTTGAGAGAAGTTTTTCTTGCTTAGAAAAGGTAAAACCTTTATGAAAGAGGTTTTCATTCAAAGTTTAGACTTTCTCCGAAAAGATAAGCTTGGCTTACTCTACTGGCTAATAATTTTGTAATATGATAGCCATGAACAGGGTTCGACAAATGCGGTTGCCAGGTCGCCACTGGCGATTATATTTTCAGTAATTCACCTTTTGGGGTTTTTTTTAATTATTATTATTAGTAGTAATTTGGGGGAAAAACATCAGAAAAGAAATAGTGTCATTACGGCAGTAACCATATCAGAGAAACTGTCTTATATATGGTAAAATAACCTTAAATCACATTTAAGACTGACACTTCCAGTTTTTTGGTTAAGTAATGTCATTCAAAGTAATTTTCGTAATTTTCTTTTTACAAAAAGATTTTAGTTAACAACAAATATTTTTCTTATGATTTGCATACTTTATTCGTTTAATTATTTTAATATGTACTACTTCTTTTTTTCTTTTCTTTTCTTTTTTTTCCCTTTTTTTTTTACCATTTGTATAATTTTAAATTTTGTTGAAAAACTTAGTTTATCTTTTTAAAATATTTTATCAACTGAGTTGAAAAGTTAAGGCAATTCAAGATTAAACAATTACTATGCTTGAAATTATTCTTTCTCAATTAATTCATAAATTTAAAAAAAAAAAAAAAAAAAAAAAAAAACTGTGATTTTTGGAAATTTATGATTTAAAAAGAAAAAAAGTAAAAAAATAACAAAGGCGTGTGTATGTATGTGTGTGGGAGATGGGGAGAGGAGAGAGATGCATTTTTTACTGGCTACTTGATATCTTTACTGCCTACCAAAATTTTTCCAATTTGTATGAATGCTGGCCATGAAGTTAAAACATATTTCCATTATAGATGCATGTATATGTGTGTGTAAACAAAATATACAAAACAGAGTTTAATTATTAACAAATTTTAATGTAATTCTGTTATGTAGAATAATTCCGATTATCAACTGAAATGTTCTCACTGTTGTTAGATAACATAGGCCACTGTTGCTGCGAGAGGCAATGCAAAATCAATTAATGCAAAATCAATTTCGAATTAATCCCTTGCATTATAATAACGGGTGGGTCATACGATGTGCTTCATGGGTCCAAAATGAGAACGGTGTATTAGACATGCAGATACATTTCACAGCCCTAAATTGGAGAATAACATACAGGTTAAAGGGCAAGGATAAGAACAACAAATATAACGTGTATTTTGAGTATTACAAATGCATTCGATATATAAAAATATTAAAAATAAATCGTGAATTAATCAATAAAGCTATACATATATATATATATATTATATATAACCATAAATGAAACATTATCATAACACCAACTTAAACCATGATATATATATATATATATATATCATTAATTATCTCTTCCGAGATTTAAGAAGAACTTGATATGTTTTTTGAAATTCATAGATATTATAATTATATATATATATATATATATATATATATATACATATATATATATGTGTGTGTGTGTGTGTGTGTGTGTGTGTGTGTGTGTGTGTGTGTGTGTGTGTGTGTGTGTGTGTGTGTGTGTGTGTGTAAAAGATTTAAATTCTGTGCAATGTGTAAAATTTAAAATTAATAAAACATAAAATTTTATCTTCTCATTAATTTTTAGGATAATTAATTTTAAAGATTTTCTAGAGATTGTCGTCCATTACTACATATATTCATTTTTATTTGAACATTGCACTGATAAATTTTTTGTAAATAATTCCATTATTTAACAAACCCTAAAAGAGGTTAATTTCACTTAATCTACTGCAATCTTTAAAATGTCCAAAAAAAATGCTCATAAAGAACTTACTTTTGACGCAGATGCACATTTATTTATAGAATGAAAGCAATGAAGATTAAATAATGAAATTATTTATAAGAGATTTATTACAAAGTTCGAATAATAATGAAAATTAATTTTATACAGTAATGGAAGGAAAACGAAGTACAGAGTATCCTTTGCAAAAACTAATAAGAATGCAAAAATTTACAAAATTTTGATATACATAATATACATTATATATATTTAAAAATGAAAACACGCATGAAAAACAATATATATATATATATATATATATATAACAATGAAACATTACCGAAACACCAACAAAAACTACGAAATTATGAATTAGTATGTAATAATTAATTGACAACAATAGTGTTCCCCAACACTCTGAATATAGATTCCATATACATATTTAAAAGAAGAAGAAATTAAATTAAAAATTGAAAAAATGAAATTTGTGGAATTTAGACTCCCAAATGCCTAAATTTCACAAATAAAATGTGTGGTTTCATCATCATATTAGCCATAACAATGCTAAAGAATATGATTTTGGGACTACCACACCATAATAGAAAAAAAATCTGTGAAAAAATCATAAAGTTCAAAAAATAAAAACAATATTATAAAGGAAAGAAACCTTACCCATAAAAGAGAGAAAAAAAACTGTGAAATTTAACCATAATTCAAAATACAACAGGATTAAAAAGGATATAGGGAAAAGAACACAACATTTACCAGATATAATACATGATTCATCACATAACACAGGCAATGAATTGCAGAAAATCATTACATGAATCCAAAATAAGTTTTAAAAGATGATTGACCATGGAATACTATTGTACCGCAAAGCAAAACTCAAACCAATATAGAATCATCTCCCTCTGTAGAAAATTAAAATAGAACACCAAACATGTTTTCAAATGAATTAATATGGTGCTGCCATCTGCTGCCACAAATACTGTCTAAAGAATGATAACTATCAATTTAAGTAATAAATAAATATAATTAAATAATAAATAAAATTATATTGATAAAATATCCAATTACATTAAAATAAAAAAATGGATATATCAATGAAAAATACTATGTTAAAAAATGATATGTAAAATGTTGAAATTAATAATTATTGATTAATGCTACAGATAAATATTTGTACCAAGAAATGACATAGCCACAATTAAATAGCTTTGCCAAGAATGCAACATCACATAAATTAATTTATAATCAAATTTAAATAGTAAATTATAAGAATTAAGATGCTAAGGATTTAAAATTAATATTAATTAAAGATTGAAATTATTTAGTTACATATAATGTTTCTGAAAACAATATTAAAAATTAAATACACGTGATATTAGTTGATAGGGAACATTTAATAACATTTAATAAAAATTAATACATGTATTATATTAGCATTTAATAAAGTATACACTGTATTAGAAGTTAATATGATATTGTCCACAGTGGGCAGTAATGTAAATACAATTAATCAAAAACATTCTTAAATATTAATGAATATAAATACATTTAAATTAATTAATGAATATGTAAATATAACTACATTAATTTGCATATAAAAGTATCAAATCACAGTCCATTATAAAATGTGTATTAGTAAACGTATGTGTAAATCAAGATGCCCCACCTTTTATTTTCTTTTTTTTTAATAAATAAATTAACCATGCATTTTTTCCAGACAACTCCGCCACACCTCCGTAATCTAACATCTACCCACCATATATATATATATATATATATATATATATATATATATATATATATATATATATATATATATATATATATAATAAAACTTTTGCAAATAATAACCATTAAATCACATAAATAATCGACAAAAGATAAACCGATAATTGCAATACAGTCAAACCTCGTTAACACGAACACGCTTAACGCAAATTACTTTTAGCACGAACAGTTTCCGATTGCCCCATCTAGTTGTATGTAACGTATTTAAGCTCGGATAACATAAACTACTTTTAACACGAACAAATAAAGTTTCCCCTTGAGTGTTTGCGTTAACGTGGTTTGACTGTATAATACATAAATATATCCAAAAATTTAAGATTTTCAATATAAAATGAGTGGGAAAAATACTTAAATATATATAGAGAAAAAAATCCAATATGCAGAAAGTAAAAATTGTTGCAGGAGCAATTGGAAACTTACATAGTGGAACACTTTTCAAGGGCAATATTCCATTAATATAAGTAAAATGCAATTTATTTCTGTTTGAGTTAATAGCCATAAGCTTAATTTATTAACCCAAATTGCCCAATTAATTACCAAATAAAATTTAAAGCGAATTGAATAACAATTAACAAATATTGAGTACCTGAACATGATGGTTGCAAAATTAATTAATATAGAATATTATTAAAATTCAATTACATATTTAAAAAGGAATCTTTAGATAAAAAGAGAAATTGCAGTAATTGCAGTAATCTGTAAGTTATCCGTAAGAAATACACGTTGTATATGTAACAATTACATTGACAGTTAAAAATAATAAACTATTTTACAAATTTAAATATAATACATATAAACCTAATAATAATTTTCATAATATTCAAAACAATATCAAATCTAAATAATAATAATAATAATAATGAAAGGGATTTTTGAAATTAAAATATTAGCAGCTTACAACACAAAAGGATTAGTGAATGTAATTCGAATATTGACTTCGATATAATAATGCATTTTTATAGCAGCGCCATCTATGAGAAAGAGAAAAAAAGGAAAGGAATCTAGCATTACAATTTATTACAAAAATTTTAAAAGGAAAAAATTAATAAATATTAAAGAAGACAAAAGTATATAAAAATAATTACATTTATTTCCAATTATTGAGAAATTATAAATTCCAATCAATATTAGAACATACTAGTATAAAGTAATTAAATACCGAAGCATTAGATTCAATTTGAGTATTTTAAACTCCTTATTTTAGTGCTACTATCTATACTGAAATAAATGAAACACAATTTAATATAATTTAATTATAATTTTTTTTAATTATGCAGTTTGTATTATTTAATTAAGAGTGGATCTTTTAAAGAAAAAATGAAAATTAATGAGCTAATATTAAAATTATATTGAAATATTAGTAAATATAAAATATGATATTTAAAATATAAAAAAAAAAATAATAATGTAAGACCTTTTATAAAATTTGTTAGTGTTATTTTCTCGGTAGTCAGTAATTTTGCGCTTTCTAAAGCAATATAAATTATAATTCAACTTTCGGAACAAAAGATAGGTAAGATATTTGCTTACCTCTATTTTCCAGCAATCGTCCTCACTATACCGCTAGGCCATGATCACCAGAATTTGTATTAATCCTTTATGGTTAGCATACACTCACTATATAATCCTTGGTATTCCATGAGACTGATTAAGTAATGTTAAAAATATTATTAATTAATAAAACATATTCATAATACTGTTAAATTATTTAATTTACATAGCTTACATTTAATAGTTACATAAAATTTAGTTTTAAACATTATTTCAATTTAAGTTTAAGGGAAAACGACATAATGTCCGTTTCCATCGCGAATTAAAAAGAATCTATTAAAGTTCTATAAAACAGAGATGCAACAGTCTTAGTCCTTATATAGTGACATCATTTTTAAGTTTTTTCATTGGATGGTAATGACGTAAAGTCAATTTACGTCACTAATACGTATTTTGGTCTTTCACTTCCTTGTTCAGAGCACGTGCTGTAAAAACCTCTTCATCTTGCATTAGGCACTTTCATTTCCTGTTTGAAATTCTAGATAATTACTTTTTATCGGGATGAGTTTTTAAATGATGTAAATAAACTGTCATAGAAATTAATTCCGGATATTAATCTTTTGATATATTACCAACAATCTCCTCCTTAATCTCTGGAATTTGATTTCTTAAGTTTAAGTTATTTCTGTGAATTTCAAAGATAGGTTTGGGAGTGGGCTTGGTTAGGATGTCCGCTATCATGTTCTTTGATTCACAGTAATTTAGATTAATTGTGCCATTGTCCTTTAGGTGTTTAATGGAATGATACCTTATATCAATGTGTTTCGTGCGACGGGTGTATTTTTCTGATTCGATCATTTTTATGCAGGACTGGTTGTCCTCATGCATAGTTATGGGTAAGGTCTGTTCTAAGTTAAATTCTTCTAAGAGTCTAATTAACCATAAAATTTCTTGTGATGCATTTGCTGCTGAAATATACTCGGCTTCAGCACTTGACATGGCTATACATGATTGCTTTTTGCTGATCCATAAAATTGGGTTTTTCCCTAATAAAAATAGGTTTCCGCTGGTGGACTTTCTAGTTTGTACGTCTCCAGCCCAGTCTGAGTCACAGTATACTTCAAGAGTTGGTTGCTTTGTTGTATTTATTTCTAATTTAAAGTTTTTAGTGTGATTTAAATAGGAAATCACTCTTTTAGTTGCTTTCCAATCCTTCTGTGAAGGGTTTTCGTTTTTTCTACTTAGGATGTTAATTGCAGCTGAAATATCTGGTCTTGTGACAGTTGAGATATATAAAAGTGCGCCAATTGCCTTTCTATAATCGATGTTGTTTGGCAATGGTATTTCTTCGTTATCAAAATTTAAATAGCCTGTTTCCATGGGCGTTTTGTATGGTTTCGCATCTTCTAATTTAAATTTTCTAACTAATTCTTCAATTTTACCTTTTTGATTCAGTTTATATCCTTCGTTTGTTTTTTCAATTTTAATCCCTAGGTAGTAGTTTAATTGACCTAAATCCTTTAGTTCATATTCAATCTTAAGTTTTTGTATAATTTCTTTAATTTCATTTTCTTTTGCTGATATTAATAAATCGTCTACATAGACGATAATATATGCTTTACTGTTTTTAGTATTACGTATGAATAAACACGTGTCTGATGTTGATGGTTTGAAATTTAACTTTTCTAATGATTCTGAAATTTTTATGTGCCAGGCTCTAGCTGCCTGTTTTAAGCCGTATATAGCCTTATTTAATTTGCACACTTTGTTTTCATGATTAGGTTTGACATAGCCTTCCGGCTGAGTGATGTATATATCCTCATCTAAATTTCCATACAAAAATGCTGTTTTTACATCGACATGATTTACATCTAGTTTATGATAGGCGGCGGCTGCTAAAAAAGTTCTAATTGTAGTATGTGAAACCACTGGAGCAAAAGTTTCATAGTAATCAATACCAAAATTTTGCGAATAGCCTTTCGCCACTAAACGCGCTTTATATTTTTGTATTTTTCCTTTATCGTCTAATTTTGTTTTGAAGAGCCATTTCGAACATATTATTTTTGTATTTGGCGGGGGGTCAACTAATGTCCAAGTTTTATTTTTGTTGTGAGATTCTATCTCCTCCTGTGTCGCTTTGATCCAGTTTTCTTTTTCTACTGGGTTTTCCATGTTTATTATTTCCTGCCAATTTTTCGGTTCATTAATATTTTCATCTTTAACCATATAAATTAGTCTATCTGGGGGAACCCCTTTATTTACTCTATCTGATCTTCTTGGTTCGGTTTGGTTTAGTTCAGATTCATTCTGATTATCATTTTCATTTGAAATTTCGATTTTTATCAGATTTGGGTTTTCCGATTTTTCGTTTTCGGCATTAGTGTTTTCATCTAAATTTAGTTCTAGCCGTTTTTCTTTATTTGAATTTATCGGATAGTTTTCTAAGAACTTCACCGTTCTGGCTATAGTTATATCTTTGCCGCTCGTATAGATACGATATCCTTTGGAATAATTATCGTATCCCACGAAGATCCCTTCTACTGCTTTATTATCTAATTTCTGTCTTTTTTGCTTGTTAATATATGCATAAGCTTTGCAGCCAAAGACTCTTAAATATTTTAGATTTGGTCTTCTGTTTGTCCATAATTCATATGGAGTTTTTTCGTTGGCTTTAGTCGGCAGTCGATTTTGTAGGTGATTTGCGGTGCATATCGCCTCTCCCCAGAAATGTAATGGTAAATTAGAGTCACTTAACAATGTTCTTGTCATTTCAATTAATGATCTATTCTTTCGTTCAGCAATACCATTCTGGCTGGGAGAATATGGTACTGTTAGCTGTCGCTTAATTCCATTTTCTTTTAGAAAATTATCAATATTAGAATTTTTAAATTCTTTGCCATTATCAGTTCTGAGTTCTGTAGGCTTTTTGCCAAACTTATTGTTGACCAGTGCAACATATTCCTTTAATTTTTCAAATACCTCACCTTTATTTTGTAGTAGATAAATTATAGTAAATCTAGAGTAATCGTCTATGAAGGTTAAAAAGTAATTTTTTCCCCCTATTGTTGGAGTTTGAATAGGACCACACACGTCTGAATGTACTAATTGCAGAATTTTATTTGCTCTCAATTCCGTTTTCTTTGGGTAAGGTGCGTCAGTTAATTTTGCTTTAATGCAAGGCTCACATTCGGTGCTATGGGAACAATTATTTATGTTTATTCCGCATGCTAATTCCTTCGTCATTAATTCTTTAATCGACGCGACATTTTTATGTCCTAATCTTCTATGCCACAGTTCTATGCAATTTTTATTTTTGCAATTAGTTATCATGTTTACAAAATTTTCATCTGTGTTTATGTTTGTTTGCTGAATTTCATACAGATTATTTTTTCTTATCCCTTCTAAGCGTATTGATCCTTCATATTCTAGAAAACATTGATTATTTTCAAATGTAATTTTGCATCCGTTTTTCGTAGCTTTAGCTACCGAAAATAAATTTGTTTCAATTTCCGGTACTAGTAGAACATCTTTTAATGTTATTTCATGTGTTCTACCGTCGGATGTTATTGTGGTAATATTTACATTACCTGAACCATAGGATTTTAATTTATTGCCGTTGGCAATTACGACGTTGGTATGTTCTTTATTTGTAAATTCATAAAATAAATTTTCATTATTTGAAATATGGGAGGATGAGCCAGAATCGATAATCCATGCGTTATTTTTCGATTTGTTCGTTAAAAATGCGCAATTTTTCTTTTCTTCGGTTCCGAAATAAGCTGTGCTTTTTTCTTTCGGTTTATTTGAGTCCGCGCTTCTTAAATTATTTTCGTCTTTTTGAAAGACTAGCGAAGAAGAGAAATGTTTTTTGTTGTTTTGTTTAAAATTATTTGTTTTATGTTTGTTATGCCAGCAATTAACTGTGTTGTGATTTTTTAGTCTACAAATCGTGCAGTATTTTTCTTCTTTTTTAAAACCTGTGGTTTTAAATTTTCTTTCAGCTCTAAAGGCTTTGTTCGAATTATCACTGTTATTAGAATGCTCATTTCTTTTATTAAATTCGTCTGTTAATTTACTCTTTATAAATTCTGGAGTTAATTCGTCTTCCTGTCTGGCTTCTAATGCGGTTACACTGATAAAAATTTCACCGTTGGATTACGGGAAAAGCCTGGCAGCACAGACTCCTGCATTTTCCTGTAATATTACAGTTTGTACCGTTGTCTATTTAGACTGTATTAGACCGTAAATGGCAGTAACTTTCAAGAACGTATCTGACCGTAAACCACAGTAACTTTCAAGAACGTATCTGACCGTAAATCACAGTAACTTTCAAGAATGTATCTGACCGTAAATAACCGTTACTTTCAAGAATGTATCTGACCGTAAATAGCCGTTACTTTCAAGAATGTATCTGACCGTAAATAACTTACTTTCAAGAATGTGTCTGACCGTAAATCACAGTAATATACAGGGTGTCCCAAAGCCTCCGTACAACTTCAAAAATTGATTAAAAAAAGTAATAGGCCTACCGCAAAAATATTTACAACAGTACACAGAGTAACTTAAAAAGTTTTTTTCTACTACCTTAGTATACTTGTACATGAGAACCTTTCGTTGCACAAAGAATATCAGGTTGATATTCCAATTCCCTTCACGTGCGTTTCAGCTTGCTAACATCAACAGTAGTTACAACTGTTTGATGAAATAAAATGTTGAATTGAAGATATTTGATGAATGAATGAAGAAATGTTTGATGAATAAAAGTTAATAGTCTCATGGAATTGAAACAAAAGATCCAAACAGCAGTAGCTACTGTTGATGTTAGCATGAAAAACGTTTGTGGATTGAATTGAAATATCATCTTGATATTCTTCGTGCTACGCAAGTATCTCATTTTGAAGTTTACTAAGGCTGTAAAAAAAACTTTTTAAGTTACTCTATGCACTGTTGTAATTATTTTTGCTGTAGGCCTATTATTTTTTTTAAATAAATTTCTGAAGTTGTACAGAGACTTTTGGGACACCCTGTAGATTATAAATTATCGTATATGACTGTAATATCAAGATTGTAAATAAGCATAAATGCCCATAATTTTCTACTCATTTACATATATCGCTGCAAATTGCAGTAGTTATCAGAACTGTAAATGACCATGAAATAGTTATTTCAAGAATTCACATGATTACTTCCAACAGTAACTGTATATTTGTACATAGGATGTCAAGAAATGCAACATTTTATTTCTGTATAAGAGATAAATCGTATAAATTGCAAAAATGTCCATAAGGTACAAAATTTCAATTCTATACTTTTCATCTCCATGGAGATATTTCCAAAATTAGTTTTTATACTTTCTTTGTAACCAAGCAGGTGGCTTCAGTACCTCCAAAAACCAGGAATTATCTCACTTTGCCATGCAATTCGAAACGTGAAATCTAATCATTATTGGAGAATAATGTCTACAAATCTGATATTTAAATGTATTGATTAATAATAATGTGTTGATGTAATTGATGGCACATTAAATCTTAGTTTGTAAACATTCGCCAAGCTTGAACAGATTTCACTTTTCAAATTGCATGCAAAGTGAAGCAAGTCACAATTTTTGACTCTCTGCAACTTCATGATGTTTGGAGATGATTAAAACCAATCCACATTTTTGCAGATTACATTATTTATCCATCTCATATAGATACAAAAATAAACTGTATAGCTTTTTTTTAGACAGCCTGTATATTTAAAACTTGATAATGTTTCTAAGATTATTCTACCACTACATATATATGGTGGTTTGCATATAATTTTTTTAAACAATTAGCAACTTTCTCAATATTACATACTTTTTCTATTTACAACACTATACAGCTTACAAAATAAAATTATATTTAGCATTGAAAAATGACATGTGTATAAGTTTTATTAAACGTGATTGTTTCATATTTCCGAAAAAAAAAAATTACGTAAAACTTCATATACAAGTGTAGTAATTTTTGCCAACATCTAAGTAAAATAAAAATTAACAGACACTTAAGCATTATTAACCAGGCAGAGTAACAAACACTTATCAAATTTGTTACAAATCACAGGCTAAATTTGTCCAAACCATAACACAATATCAAGTATAACTCTTAGCTCAACAATGCACACCTTTGAAAAATATAGAAAAAAAAAAACAAATTTTGTAGTACTTATCTCTTATATAATATCATACTCTGAATGTTTATGATTATGTATTCGTAACAACAAATGAACTTATTCATGATTTTTTTTTAATGTAATGAGGAAGGTGATTGTAATAACCTTTTGCATAATAATGTATCAAAGACATAATTTAATGAATATCAAAATGTTAAAATTATTTCTATTTTTTTTCAATATAACTTTCGTTTTAAGTTTTTTGAGAATCACTTTGGTATTTATCTGCTTGCACATTCTGTTGCATTTTGATGCCTGGGTTCTTTTGGTTTCTACCCAAACCCAAGTGAGATTGTCGTTTTAGCTAATAATGCAGGAATAGAATAGAATATTTGCCTTTTTAAAAAATCCCAAAAACACTTCAGTTTTGTGTTAAACATTTTACTTGGAGATAGTGTAAAACATGGATTTATCTGTAAAAATGTGAAATTGTTCAGGATCATCAGAGAAAAAAAAATTCTTGGTTGAAAATACTACAGCCAAAATAAACTATTTGTAAAAATGCAAATAACTTAACCACTTCAATGGCCGTTTAGATAGGGAAACAGTGTTATTACCCCCGATTTAACTCGGGTCAGCTACTGTGGTTAAATAATGAATGTTTACATACTGGGAAGTACTATACAGATTTTCGTGTTTTGGGAAGGACAGGATAGAATGCTGAGTCATCAATTTCAGTAACATCCTGCCTTTTGTTCTATGACTAATTTATAAATGTCCAGAACACCCTGAAATAATGAACAATTTCATCAATTTTCAAAAACTAAAAAAACTTTAAATCCTAATTTCAGGAAAAAATTTAATATAACAAGGAATGATCTTCTAAGAACTGTTCAAGAAAAATCTTTAAAATATGTCATCACACATATTAAAAACAAGCATTTTTTTAAATAATTTAAAAAAATTCAGACAAAAATAAAAATTTTAATTCAGGAACTCTGAAATTATTTATTCTGTACATATTTTACACAAGATACGACAGGTTTTAAACAATATGTCATCTAAATGCTGCTAAATTTGTCATCAACTTCCTGACTTTATTTATGTTACATGATTCTGGATTTTTCTTTGCTTTTGAACTTTTTTCAGTATTGATGTCCAAAAAAGCTCTGAAAATAAAGAAAAAAAATATTAATAGTATCACATCTTTTAAAAAATAACATTACTGTAAATACATCAAGCCATAATCAAATGAACAACTAATCTCGTAATTATCAAATTATAACAGATAGCAGATATTAAACTCCTCAATAACACGTGCATAGAATGTCTACAAAATAATATTCATGAAGAAAAACTTTTTGTGCTTTATAAACCCTTTACTGTTTTTCTTATCTTTAAAGCCAGAACAAAATGGATTAATTAGCATATATGACAGAACTCAATAGCCCACTAGTGTCAATGAGTGGTAAGAAATTTCATTTGAGCTCATTCATTACTGAATACATGTTATCTAACAGGTTATAAGTAACATTTGTTGTAGGCAACTACACTGCATCATGAATTTAAAATTTTTGATTTGATTACCAAGATCTGCAAAGTATGTGAAGAAAATAGTGTTAACACTAGATCAAAAGTGCCAAAAGTTCTTTTAACTGATCGACAAATTTTGCATTTTTTTTTTAACTGATTGAAAAATTTTGCATTTTTTTTCTGCAACTGATCAACAAATTTTGCATTTTTTTTTTTGCAACTGGCTAAAGGATTTCATGATTTTTTCCCACAATCAACTGACAAATTTCGTGATTTTCTCTCACGATAAATCAACAATTTTTGTATTTTTTCCATGCGACTGATTTAAGAATTTCGTGATTTTTCCTTGCATTCAATTGACGAATTTCGCAACATTTTTTAGATTTTCTCCTCAATTAACTAGCAATTTTTCCGATATTTTGTCGTACCAATCGAGGAATTTTGGAATTTTTTTCGCCACAATCATGCCTTTTTACCCTCAACTAATTGGCAAATTTTGAGATATTTTCCATCAACTGATAGACAAATTGTGGCTTTTTCTTGTGACTGATTAGCAAAAATTGCAGTTTATTTTCCACGAATGGTCAATGAATTTCACATTTTTTCCCGCAACTGGCAGAAGAATTTAAGGGTAGTTTAAAGGATCAAAAGAAAGGAAAATTTAAAAAATCTGGTCATAAAAAAAAAAAAAGAAAAATTAAAGTTTTTGATTTGTTGGAATTTTCCAAAGTTTTTAGTTTTGTCTTAGTATCTTAAACACTACTAGTAAATCTGCAGATCAGGAGCCTCAACGTCAGCTCAAGTCACTGTTTTTTAATCTCACTTTTCATATTATTTAGCATCTTACAATACACAATTTAATTTTTTTCTATTGCATACATATTTATAGGCATATACAATTCTTTGGAGGTTTCAGAAATTAGAAATGTTAAATTAAACACGATTTATGCAATGATATTCTGAAATTCTTATGAACTTCTTATTCATGCAACATTTTAGATTAAAAAAAAACTTGTATTAAAATAAATCCTTCATTTATGTCAATAGAATACAAAAATAATTTATTTTGCTAATAAATTATTGGAACAAAATAGTGCGAGTTACTTCAATTTTATTATTTTTATCTTCTTTGAAATATCGTTGCTAGGCAACTGATAAATTAAAGAGCAAAGTAAAAAGAAATGCATTTTAAAATTTGTAAAAAACATGAAAATAAGTTTTATATTTCCGGAACAGATGCAACAAAATTTCCAATCATTTAAACAATTAATATCTCAATTCTAATAAATATATCGGCAATTTTTCAAAATTATTGGATATATTTAAATCCTCCATATCGAAAATCAACATCCATAATTTTACGCTGAAATCCATTATTCAAATATGCGATTTCCACAGGGCTAGCACTAGGATTTTTCAAAATTTTAGGGAGGAATTTTAGGAATTTTTCCCCAAATTTTAGGAAAATTTTAGGGGCATTTGCGATATTTTTAACATTACAAGTATGTAATAACAGTATTTTTGTGCTAATCAGGCACATGTGGTACACTGCCAAAGAATATTCCCATCATTCCAATGAATTCAGCCCTTGTTCCATGTGCTTGTGTTGTTTGTTGCGAATGTGTGCATTTAAATTTGCACAATAACCGGCTTCATATTACAAACCGTTTTGACAGCTTATGCTTACTGCAATTGTATTAATTAGAATTTTGAATTCCTGGATCATTGAGCCTAACCAGAATGAATGCTCTCCTTCTCTCTCTTTTGGATGTTCTCGGTGAACCTAGAGAACAAGAGGCAGGAAGTAGGGGTGATTATGAGAAAAAAAAAATTTTCTGAAGCTCACAGAAAAACTTCTGAAAGGTTTTTTTTTTTCAGACTTTTTTCCGTGATATTTTGACGAAACATGCATTTTTTTTAGATTCTTTCACGAAATTCGCCTTATTTGCACGATTTATTGACAAAATCCCACGTTTTTTCGTGATCTTTTGATGGAATTCGCTTTTTTTTTTCCCGCGATCTTTTGACGGAATTCGCTTTTTTTCCGTGATTCTTAGACGAAATTATCTTTTTTCCTTGATTTTTGGATGAAATTTGAGGGGTTTTTCACGATTTTTTAAATCTAAATTCATGTGTATTCTGAGATTTTTTTTAAGAAATTCTAGTTTTTTTCCCTGAGATGTTTTTAAAAAATTTGCGATCCTATGAAGAAATTCGTGTTTGTCACAATCCTTAGAGTTTTTTTTTTCAGGATTGTTTATCGAAATTAGCTTTCCCCCCCCCCCCCCCCCCCACAATATCCTTGGATGAAATTAAGTTTCTTTCCCGATTCTTTGTTGAAATTTGCTTTTATCCGTGATCTTTTGACGAATTTTGCGTTTTTTACATGATTTTTTGACAAAATTTTCGTTGTTTTAGCAATCTTTTGATGAAATTTGCGTTGTTTTAGCAATCTTTTGACGAAATTTGCATCATTTTAGCAATCTTTTGACGAAATACGCATCTTTATCGGTGACCATTTGTCAAAATTCATGATATTTTTTGGTGAAATTTTGGCGATCTCGAATTTTTAGGAACAAGAAGAAAATTTTAGGAGAATTTTAGGGGGAATGCTAGCCCTGTTTCCATTTCAGTTATAAATGAAATTTGAAAATCGTCTGCAGTCCCATAGGAAAGCATTATGACCTAAAAAAAATGTTCTATATTTTTCGAATGAATGAACCAAATGTAACTAAAAACTATACAGCTAATTCCGGGTACCTCACCAACATACCTACCAAAAATCAACCTAATCGGATCATTTTTACGGCAGTTATCGCGGAACAGACAGACAAACAAACAGACGGAAACCAAAAACTTTTCGGGTCTCAATAGTAAGCCTTCACTGACGTTTCGGCAATTATGCCAAATATAAAGTATCTAGAGCTGTAAAGTAATATAGGACAAAATTAGCACTCGCCATTTGGAGAGTAATACTGAAAATTTGGCGACTGACTTTATTACCACCACTGGCCAAACTTAATAGCCACACTCACCAACTGTGATGATTGAATGGAAACAGTTTTTTTTTCCACTGTCGCTTGTCGAATATCGAAACCATTTGGCGAATTTCACGATTTTTCCCCTGAAACCATTTGACGAATTGAGATTCTTTTTTCTCGAAGCCATTCGACGATATTCGCAACCCCCCCCCCCCAGACCATTTGATGAATTTTACGAGTTTTCTGCTATTAATTGTTGAATATTAATTGTGATTTATAGACTATCGATTAACGAATTTCATGATTTTTTCCATGAGCATTCAACAAATTGTACACTTTCTTTCCACTGACGTTCGATGAAATGCACACTTTATTTATCTATTTGTAAATTTGTTATTGGCCAGTGCTTATGAAATCTGGCAAGTTAAAAAAATCCATGTACTGGCCAATGGCCAATGAGTAAAAAAGTTAATTTTTACCTATATAAAGTAATACTTCAGATCGATAGCACGTTTCTTGGAAGCACTTATGATATCCCCCATTCCCCATAAATTAGTGCTTGCCTAGGAACCTGAAACTTCTAAAAGAATCACGAGACTTGGTTACATTTTCCACATGTGATGTTTTTGATGGGTTCTGGATTACAAGACAGAATTAAAGTATCATCACCCTTGGTAGATTTCGTACCATCTTCATGTTCACTGAATCTTGTTGGAGCTAATGCTTTATTCTGAACATAGATAATTTTTCTTGGCATCTACTCACAGATGGCAAATTTCACAGGAACTCTTGGAATCTTGTGGTGGTGGTGATACATTAAGTATTAAATCTTTATGTGGTACCAGATCGTCTGCAAAAGTAGATGCCACAAAAACATTGCACAATGGTTATCTGTTAATTTATGAATGTTTGTATAATATCAATTTAAATAAGGAAACTGCAGCAAATTGGCCTAAGACTAGAAGTTCATACTGAAAGATTTTGAATTTTGAAACTGCATCCTACTAACCGTCATTTGGCACACCGTCTTGCAATATATTAAGACAAACAAAACACTTCAAAGCAGTTCAATTGAAATTTCTTTTTTAGTGCCCCTATATTACTCTCTGATTCAAGTTATTAATACAGTTAGAGGACACTTGAATGAGTATGAAATAGAAAGTCGGTCAAAAAACTACAATTTTCTCCAAAAAATGAAAATGCAAAAAACGAGGTTGCAGAAGAAAATCTAGAATTTTGTCAGACTATTGGAGAACAAATCGCAATTTTCATTAAGAAGTCGCGGAATAAAATCACAAATTTAGTCAATTGGTCAAAAAATAAATAAAAAAATCAAGCATTTTGTCAAACAATTGTAAAATTCATTGAACTACCACATAAAAAAATCAATTTTCGTCAATTGGTCCCCCACAAAAAAATATTGAGAATTTTGTCAAATTGTAGAAAAAAACATGAATTACACAACCGAAAGATGACTGCTAATTACATCAATCGGTTGCGGATGAAATCGTGAATTCTGTTATTCGGTCGTGTAAAAGAATCGAGAATTTCACGGCTTAATTGTAGAAAATCGTTAACCCAACCGTACTAGTTGACAGGTACTCATATTGTTTAACTCAACTATGAAAATGCAATATATTTATTACACATGAATAACGACGAGTGAAAAATAATAAAATAAAATAAAAGGGAACATGACATAGTTATGTAGAACACAGGTATAAATGTACAGCAGTATTAATGAGTAGATGCGAGTGACTGTGTGAAAGCTAAGACCAGGAGCTCTCCAACGATATGTCACAAGAGGTGGGAAAAGTGAAAATTTAACAAAAAGTACAAGTTAGAGGAGAAAAATTGGGAGGGGGCCCAGTGACAGAACGATCTTCAAGTGTCTGCAACGCTAATAAATGTTTTCAAAAATAGTCTGCAATACGCAATATATCATATAAATCTATTCTTGCTGCTGTTGTAGTGCTAATTAATTAAGGCATCAGCTTTTATCAGCCTTTCTGAGTAAAAAAAATTCTGAAATTCACAGCATATATTTTGAAAGATTACAGCAGAGAGGGGAGGGGAGAAAATCCCCCCTCAGCAATAATTTTTTTTGTTGCAGGTCGGATTAATTCGGTTTTTGATTCCAGTCGATTTCAGGCTGAGTGTAGATTCTTGCAAATTGGATCCGGGTTAACCTGATTTTTCAAAAGTTAGTTCAGTATATTGTTTCAGACTAAAAACTATGCCTATATTAATAAGCATAGAACTTTGTGTGTCTGCTGTTTCCTAAAGGAATGCTGCATCTTTTCCAGGACTATTTCACAAAATTCACGTTTTTTTTTCGTGAACCTTTGACGAAATTAGCGTTTCTTTTATCCCTCGAGATCATTTGGCGAAATTCACGTTTTTTTTTTTTTTTTTTTTTTTTTTTCCCCGTGGCCTTTTGACGAAATTCGCATTTTTTCTACGATCCTTTGACGAAATTGGCAGTTTTTCTGCGGCCATTTGACGAAATTTGCATTTTCTCTGTGGCCCTTTGATGAAATTCGCATTTTTTCTACGATCCTTCAACGAAACTAATGTTTTTTTTACATTTTAAACGAAAATAAAGTTTTTCCGCGGCCCTTTGACAAAATTTGCATCATTTTTATCACAATCTGTCAGCAAAATCAGCCATTTTCCCAGATCCTTTGATGAATTTCGCGTTTTTTCTTTGGCCTTTGGACAAAATTCACGCTTTTTCCGTGATCCTTTGACGAAATTTGCCGTTTTCTCGAGATCCTTCGACGAAATTTGCTGTTTTTTTGCGATCTGACGACAAAATTGACCGTTTTTTTTGTGATCCTTCGACGAAATTAACAGTTTTTTCCACGGTCCTTTGACTAAGTTGGTGTTTTCTCTGTAGCCCTTCGGCAAAATTCTCATTTTTCCGCAATTCTTCAACAAAACTCGTGTGTTTTTTACGGTGTTTTGTGTTTTTTTTTTTTCGCGATCTGTCAACAAAATTAGCCATTTTTCACGATTTTTAAATGAATTTCACGTTTTTTGTGCGATTCTTCGACGAAATTTGTCGTGTTTTTTTTTTGCAATCATTCGGCGAAGTTTGCCGTTTTTTCGTGTAATGTACGCGCTATAGCTAGTCCGCGCCATCGCTATATGTTTTTAGTCTGCAGGTGCCCTAAAAAGTCTGCGACGCCCGTCGCGTACATTCTGCCAGGAGGGGAGAGGGGAAGGCGAAGTAGGAGAAAGATAAGCAGACAATGGCCTAAAGATCGACACCTAAATTGGAATGATCCTACAAACAGGAAAATTTGCCAAAGACTGAACAAAAATAAATCAACTGGGAATTCAAGCGCTCGAATACACCATCTGATGGAGAAAAGACATAACTTCTCGCTTCAGGAAAATCCTATGCAACCTCATTGTATTACATGCATTTTTAATTTGCTCATAATCATTATTTTTTTGCACAATTTTAGATTTTATGTGATATTTGTGTTTTGTGTTTATATGACAAGGTAAAAATTATCCAAATTTGAATATCTAACACTTTCAAACGCATTTATAATAAATAATGGTTTCAATGGCACTTTAGAATTAGTTAAAAGATCAGGGCCTCTATAGGCCATTTTAAGTCCCAACTGCGTGTCCAGAGACAACAGGACTAAATTCAGAAATTTATTTAACAACAAAATTTGAATATTAATTAAATCTTAAATCATGTACAGTCAGAAGATAAAGTTGGGCAAGATACGGTTTAAAAAAATATGTAGATAAGCTAAGCAATCATGATAGCGGGGAATATCAGAAAAACAATATTTCTTATTTTGATTTTGCCAGACAAAAGTACATATGAAAGAAAATCTGAATTTGTGAGAATATTTTGCACTATAAAAATAAAAACACACTTCAAACATTTGTTTATATTTATATATATATTATATATATTTAAATCACAGTCTATGTAAAATTATCAGATTCAAACTGTTACGAATAAAATTGCTATTCGAATATATTTAATAGTTTGCTGTGTTAAACAGATCATTCTGAAATGTTATTAAAAGATAACAATAATATGTATGTTTTGGTCTTAATCTTTAAAAAAAATATCAACATTTCACGATGGGGACTGGGAATACCAGAAATTGATTACTTTTAAATCACATGGCGACTTAAACACCGAAAGTTAGTGGCCACAGCAAAAAATTTAGTCGCCATGTGGCGACTGGCGGCCGTGAATCTGCACCTATAATCAACACGTGTACAAAACTTAATAAAAACTTAAAAACAATGATACTAAATTAATCCTCATTAATTTTTTTATTTTTTTTTATGTTTTACATAGTTTTCAATAAGTTAAAAGTATTAAAAATATATGCAAAGAACATGGAATTTTTCAAAATTTAGAAAATGGTATAAAACAGAAACTAAAACAGCATATGCTAAAATGTGAATAACTCATTAAGTATAGGGCCGTACCAAGTACTCGGCATACTCGGCCAATTTGCCGAGTACTCGGTACTCGGATAAATTTTGGGCCGAGTACCGAGTACAATACCGAGTAGTTGTAAGAATTTCATTTTTAAGCATTATTATCGTTTTTGAAGCCAGAGGAATTTATAATTGACCTGCAAAAGTTATTTGAATATAAAAATATATAATATATGCAATTATTCATAAAAACTATTTACTTAGTACAATAGAAATATGTTTACAAAATACAGAAAAGTTAAGAAAAACAAAAGCAATTCAAAATTTAGTTTTAATAGAGTTCACTTTTTAATGTCCCTTTCATTATACCACAACCAAAATGATTGGAACTTTCATTTGAGCTTTTCAATGTTACTCAGAATGGCAATAACAGTTTCATTACACTTTCCAGTAATTGCTACTGAACTGTAGTTAAATTTTTTAATCTTACTTTCAGTAGCATAAAGGCAAAGAGGCTGCTTTAATTCATGCAATATTTTCAACATATTATACTTTGAGTTTCATCTTATGGTTAATTACTGTAATGATTAATATTTTTGGATTCAGACAAATGTGACTGAACTTTTTTAAAATTTGAACATGCAGCTACAAAGTGGTTAAAATGTCCATCAATGTTTTTAGCTATAAACTAACATGTCTGAAAGCATGAAGGGTAGATAAACCAGATTTTATTATAAGTTGCACATTGTGAATAGTGCAAGCCACACTTTTAACATCAGCTTTTTGCATTATTCAATGACAATTTGTATTATTCAAAATTACAGTAAAAAATAACCATTTTTGACAGACGGATTTCAGGTATCAAAGTGAGTTAGATAAATTGAAGAATTGGTTTTAATTTCATATTGGCTAATTTTACTTTTATTTATTAATTTTTTTTCTATCTTTTAAAAATAATGGTACTGTTTTAAATTTTTTGAATTTTCAAAAATAGTCTTTAATAGGTGCATAATTAAATTTCAAATTTAATTAGTTAATTTGATATTTTTTGTAAAATTAAATGTATGACTACATGCGCAAGAAGTATGTTTATATATATCTACACACACAGACATGTTGTTTTTAAGTTCACTTCATGTGCGCATCAATAGTTCTTTCTTACACACAACTACTCGGTACTCGGCAACTCGGTACTCGGCCAAAGTATGCATATGCCAGCATATGCTAAAATGTGAATAACTCATTAAGTAATTGACATAATTACATAAAAAAGGTCTTAAATTGTTCATTAAAGTACAAGCTATCTATATTAAGGCATAAATGCACAAAAAATTGTAGATTTCTACATGGGAGGGGCCGGTTCAGTTGACAAAAGTCTTAATTTGTTTGAGATATGAGAATCTAAAGTAGCGGATGGTTTTTGAGTCATAACTCAATGAGATGTATGCAAGGGTCGATGCAGGTTTTTTTTTCCTTGGGGCCATTTTGTGAAAAATAAAGGTTATTTTTGTGAAATTTATTATATTTTTGTGAAAAATAACATTTTGTAACGAAAGTTGAAATCTAGTTACTCAAATTCGAGCCAAGCATTTAATAACAAAAACTTTTTAAAATCCTTTTGCTGAAGTTTTTCTCTCTGGTGAAGTTGTTTGTTTACAAATTACACATTTTAAAACATCACAAAATAATAATTAAATAATAAATAGTAAGTTTTTATGGAATAAAATTTTGTGAAAAGGCCTATTTTAGTAAAAAGAATTTTGTGAAGGGACCCATTTTATCAAATTGATTTTCGTGAAGGGGCCCATTTTATCAGATTGATTTTTGTGAAGGGACCCATTTTATTAAATTGATTTTTGTGAAGGGGCCCTAAATAGTCCCCAAATTTTGTCTGTATCAACCCCTGGTATGAGTACTCAAATTAAACAAAATTTAGTAAGGAAGAGATAGACATGTAGAACAGGTTTCCAGCTTACCCCAATCCGGAGATATTAGTCTTCAATTGATGTTCAGCGATGCTACGATGTTCATGGAAAGAGTGGTTCCACCTAAAATGATACGATATATCTATATATATACCAGGAAATATTTATTTGAATAATGTCAATTAAAGGTTAAATTTCAATATTTGCATTAGTATGCAGTGGCCGGTAGAGACTATGTTTAGTATCCACTTCTGTTAAGTTAACGGCCACATATTACCGGGGCTTGTAGATTTAAATAGTTTTATATTTATATATAAGTTCGAAAAAATTCATTTTAAATTATTATATTTCTTGTTTTCTAATATTTGGTATTGATTAAAAAAAAAATATTAGCTTAACAAGAAATTATTTACAACTTTTTTTTACTCACAATTAAAGTATCAAACATTAAATATTTATCTCAAAAGGGCCTAACATTGCTGTACATAGCAATGATTTATAGTAAAGCTATTAATACTGAACAAAAATAATTTTTAGAGTTTCTGAAGGATAAATGAAGCACAGATGTTACATTAAGTAAATTTTCATTTTTCTGCATTTATGTATTTTGTCATTTGGTATTTTTTTGAGTATTTTAAAAAAGAGTGCTTAAAAAATGCACAGACATAACAATATTGTAAAATAAAGTTTCACATATGACTTAGATGAAAATTAATCCTTTTTTTACTTACTGTAACAAGAAATTTTATTGTTTAGAATTTTTTTTACTCAAAATTACAGTATCAAACATTGAATATATTTACCTCAAAAGTATCTAAGTTTATTGACATTGCAAATATTATTTATAGTAAAGGTATAATACTGAACAAAAATCATTCTTAAGAGTTTCTGTATGATGAATGAAGTGCGGTGTTACATTAAATGACATTTTAATTTTTCTGCAGTAGTGAATTTTGTGGGAAGAGTTCTGTATCCTGTGCTGCTTGCAGGGGTCTGTTCAGACTTTTTTCACAGGGTCCTGTTTTTGTGAAATTGTGAACAGAACAGCTTTTTATATTTGTGAAAAATCTAACCATAATTTTGTGAATTTGAAATGGTCGTTATACTCAGGTTCTTGTTTATGCATTTTTAAGAAGATATATGGATATAAAATACATATATTTTCTTTATATATGTAAAAGTGACAGGTCAGATTTTACTTTTAAATGATAATTTTGTGAAATGTTTGGTTTAAAGATGGACAAATTTCATGAAAAACCTATTTTTAAGACAAATTTTGAGAAAGGTCCTGTTTTAGGGAAAATAATTTTGTAAAGGGTCCTTTTTTTAAATGAAAATTTTTTTGAAGAGTCCTTTAAAGGACCCAATTTTTTTCTAAACAAATCCCTGGCTTGGCAAAAAAAATTACGCCAAAATGTCGTTTTGGCGACATGAAAAAATTTTCAAAGATTGCAGAAAAACATCATTTTTAAATCTGTATGTTATTTATAAATCAATGATTTTGCAACATTTTTAAAAGTAGAAAATGATGCAAAAACATGGATTTATAAATAACAAAGATTTAAAAATGAAGTTTTTCTGCCATCTTGAAAAATTTATCACGATCCAATTATGCAAATTTTAGCAACATTCTAAATAAACTAACGATTTAAAAGCTAAAGAAATGTGATTTTTTAGATGAATTTTTGTTATTGTAACAAATGTTTTTTATTGTCCAAAATGTTTTTAAAACATTTTGGACAATAAAAAAGAGAAAAAAAACTTACCAGAAATCCTTTGTCAATCTTGATTACACTAAATTCAAAACAATGTTAACTTATCTCGCTCACAACTACCCAAAAAAAAAAAAAAAAAAAAAAGTAAAAGTAAAAGGATAAATATAATAAATGCCAATAAATGAGACGGTGATTCAGAAAAAAGGGAAATTGCATACAAAAAATATATAAATAATTACACATAAAAAAAAAATTAATATTTACAAAAAAAAAAAAAATAATTAAAAATAATTTAATGTTTACCAAAAGGGAATCCCAGTCAGGGTCTGAAACATCGTCAATGTAAGGCACTTCACCTTCTAACTGAAGAGAATTTAAATTTTGAGGGACTTTTGGTAATGCCCCCTCAATGTTTTCAGACTTTGCCGTTGGTCTTTGAAAATCCAAAAGCTTTAGCCCCTCATTTCCGTACCCTGGGTAGACTTGAATAATGTCATTTATGAGGACTTCCATTTTCTGGCCCATCGTTTCTAAATGATCTAGCTTGAGTCAGCAATAAAAATGAAGAGCCATATATTGTGACAACATTTTATCGTTCCTGCGACATTTTAGAGAATTTTTAAACCAACGATTTTCATTTTCTAGATCATTAATGGTGTTCGCTTTATTGGTTTTTGACACGAATTCACCTTTACTATGATTCGTAACTTCGTGTATTTTCTGACTGGAGAATAATTTTTCTACATCATGGTATTGTTTGGCCGAATCTCAAACAATACCCACTAATTTTAATAAGTTAGATACTAAAATCAGGACGTCTAACCGTCCTTCAGCTGCATCATTTCACAGGGATTTATAGCTTTATCTGGATAAAAATCTATTAAATTGGGTACGTACAGTTTTGCCATTAATAAATCATTAACAGTATCAGTGGATAAATGGTTATGTGTATCATCTATATATTTAAAACAGAAAGCGCATTTTGTCAAAATTTCCCACAAATATCGTCTCTTTACGCATGCGTCAACTTTTTTTGAAGGATTCTCCCCTCAAAAATGATAAGACTGATTGATTAACCTGTTTAGCCTAGGGGATGGAAAAGGGTTGATTGAAAACGGATGGAAATATATTTTTGCTCTGAGGTTAAAAGCTAAAGCTTTTTTTTTTTTTTTTTTTTAAGAACTCATGTTTTCACTACTAAATATGCATATTTTTCACAAAATTTTAAAGAGAGCTTGGAGATGGTTGTATTTATAACGGATTGAAATGTCAAACAGTTCGGAAGATGAGGACTATTTTTTATTGCTATGTTAAAGGAGCCGACGAGAAAACAAACAAACAAAAAAGCGAGAAGAAAGCATCTTTTATACAACTGGACAACAATATTTGGTACTTTTCGGTTAGCCGGGCGCCAGTGAAATTTATATATCTATGTATACATATATATACATATATATGAAACAAATTAAAAAAAAAAAAAAAAAAAAAAACTTTTTTTTCGTCGTTGACTTCATTAAGACTATAATTCTGTGTAAATCCCATTATTCTAAATTATTTTCTCGCTCCAGTATTCGATTGTCAAAATTACATCTAGCGAAATATATAGTTTATTCCAAATTCATTCTCTTAAAAAATGGCACTGATAGAATGTTCTATTAAATTTACGCACTTTTATTTTCTTTAAATAAAAAGCATCCTAGAATCTAATAATTCAAAAAATACCCATTTCCCAGCTAAAAATATTTTACTTTTAAGAAATAACAACCTATGAATTTCTTTTCTTTATTTTTTATTTCCCTACGATTCCTGACAAAATATTACTTTTCAAATTCTGAAAGATTTTAATCTCAATGTAAAAATTATTTTGGCATATTGCCATACTTGATAAAAACATATGTACTCCTTTTCTCTCTGCTTTTATTTATTCGAAGGAAGTAGAAGGCACGAGATTGTTCTAGAACATTTTTTGGCGCGCTTTTGCCAGCTTCGGTAAGTTCACTTCGATATTAATTCGCCGAAGAAGTTAAGCCGTGAGCGTTGATTGGCCTAGAGGCTTTTTAGATAGAATGTATTCTGGCGCGCTCGGGAAATGATATACGGATTTTTCCCGCGTTTAGAGCAGAATGTTCCGGGATTTCGGTGGTGGATGCAACTAGTGATGTACTTCCTAAATCTTCGAAGGTTCTCCTTGGCCGCCGATTGATTTTTAAAGAATACCTGCCTGTACTAACTAAGATGTCTTCTTATATTTAAATTTAAATCATCAAGTTTCGCCACGACCCTAAATTTAGCAGTGCATGGAGTGAGTTTTCAATAGAGTAAAGCTTAATCAATTAATCTTTAAATTTTTCGAATAAAGTGTGAACTGGAACGAACTGCCTCTTCTCTGTAGCTTATACGTACACAATGAAGTAAGTCTCGGTGCTCGACTGAAAATCTCCTCGGAGAAACCTCCCTTGCCTTGAATAGGAGTCTACAAAAGTATGGTGACTCCAGTTAAATCGTCACATATTGAATTTTTTTAGTCGACAGGATGTTGACAGTATTCTTACATTAGACGAACATGATTTTGAGACATTTTTTGGAGTCTAGCGAATATGCTACAAGTTGTGCTTTTGTTCAAACATTTTGCCGGTGCGTGCAGACAGCAACTGTCGCGACGGATGGAACGATGTTTTGGTATGATGCCCCAAAGCAGAATACTTTGCAATGTTCTGCAACGAACTTCAGTTGATAAAAAATGTTCTGCGGGAAAAAAAATAAAGACACAGGGATATTTTCTTATATATGAAGAAGTGCAATTGCATATTTTATAGAAATGTAAAAACCATTTTGTAAAATGCTGACATACACACACGAAAGAAACTAATGGCGAAATTTGCGATTTTACCTGATCGAATAATGAATTTCGTGGTTTCTTCCGACAATCGATTGACGATTTTTGCAATATTGCAGATTTTTCCGTATGTCAACTTGCGAATTTCGTGTTTTTTCATGGACCCAATTGTCGAATTTCGTAATATTTTTTTCCTGCAACTGATTGAAGATTTTCGAGATACTTTCAACAATTCACTGTCGAATTTTGGGTTTTTTAGCTTCAACCGATAGGCGAATTTTGCAATATTTTTCTTGGACCAATTGGCGAAATTCATAGTTTTTTTCATGCAACTGATGCACGAATTTCTTGATTTTTACCGACGACCGATTGGCAAATATTCCAGGCAATTTTTTACTGTTTTTCTTGCGAGTGATTGGATCGATGAATTTCCAATTTTTCCCATTTTTTTTATTTCGTTGAAATGTTCGTAGACAATTCGACGAGCAGTCGCGAAAAAACAAAAATCGCGAATTTTTCAGTGTTTTTTACCTGCGACCGATGGGCGAAAACCGTGGATGTTTTTCCGTGACTGTTCTTCAAATTTTGCATGTTTTTGCACAACAGGCTGAAGAATTTCATGATTTGTTCTCCATGATTGACTATCGTACTGCAATCTTTTTAAATGAACAATAAATAAAGGATTTTGATATTTTTTCCCCAGCCATCGAGTGACGAATTTCACAATTTTCCTTCGATTGAATGGATATTTTTCCTGAAAATGATAATTTGAAATGTTCTGCAGGGAAGGCCATTGTTCTGCGACGTACGTCGCACTTTTAAGCATATTCTGCTTTGGGGGTATGATGTAATCAAGATTGAAATATGTGTGTATAGCGGATTTGAAGTGTGTATCATCGAATTAAATGGAAATTTGAAAAGACTTATTTTATGAGTTGCGGCAAGTAAATAAAAAAAAAAAAAAAAAAAGAAGACGTGGCAGTGTAAGTTATTTTTTCATGATTGATATTTTATTTTGTGACTTTATGATATTTGAATATTTTTATGTGTTTTTTTTTTATTTTATTGTTTATGATTATTTAAAATTCTATTGTTATTTAAATGATACTTAGATCGGGGCTTTGTATAGATAATAGAGTACCTTCTTATATTTATATTGGTAAAAGTAATAAGAATATGGATGAAATTAAGATGATTGCATTTGACCCTGATTCGGGAATGGGGATTCAGCAGTGGCTAGAATATTTCAACCAAATTTGTAGAAGAGAAAATAAGAATGAGGAATGGAAATTTAATCATATATCTCAATATCTTAAAGGTGAAGCTCTTAAAGTGTATGTTAATGATTGCTTAAACTGTGATAATTATGAACAAATTGTAAATATTTTAATAGAGAGATTCATTGACTTAAAATGTCCAAAATTTTCTGAATTTACTACACTTAAACTTGATAAATTGAGTGATTTAGAAGCATATTTTAGAAAAAAAGTAGAGATAGGTAGGCAGTTAAAATTATGTGAAACTATTCTGTTACAAGGATTGACGGATGGATTACGACCAGAATATCAAAATTCCATCAATGTCAATCATCCTGAAAATACCACTGACTGGTATAGAGTTGTGAAACAATTTGTTGAAGTTTCTCCATCGCTCAGTACTCGACAACCAATCAATCAACCATATCGTCAGCCAAATTTTTCTGCTCCCCGTTTCCCAATGCAATCTTTTCGGCAAAATTATCAGCCTTTCCGACCACCTAGGCAAGAATATGCTCCTCGGAATTGGCTGCCAGCACGACAATTTAATCAGAGATCTCCTAATTATAGGAATCCTGTACAAAACAATCATTTTCAAAACCTTTATCCAAGCAGACCATGCAGAATTTGCACCAATAAGGGGGTCAGAAATGCTTACCATTGGGAAAGAGAGTGTGTTTTTATAAGTAATACTACTCCCTCTGATACTCAAAATGCTTCTACTTTTAATGGTAATCCTGGTAATGAATGACAACTAATAGTGTATGGGTACACCCCTAGTTATAATTTACCTTGTATTGTGGATAGTGGTTCAACAATTGCCATTTTACCATTGAAATTTGTAAGAAAACTTAATGCTAAAATTGAAAAAATTCCTACTACTATTATTGGTCAGGCAAAAGGGTTTATGGAAATTAATCAGAAGTGCAGAGTGCTCATCAGGGTTGGGAAAATTAGTAAATGGATAGATTTTCTAGTATGTAATATAGATCTAAATTATGCAATATTGGGGTTAAGAGAATGTTCAAAATTTGATTTAACAATTAATTGTAAACATTGTATTGTCAAACAAGGGAAAAGAGTTGTAAATAGAGGTGTAGCCATACAAAATGAGAAAGCTTTGCATTTTCATATTGTTGATGTTAATAAAGTACAAGTGAATAATGAAAGTATAAAATGTGAAAATGACAGTAGTAATTTTGAAAATAAGTATGATCATTATAACAAGTTTAATTTTTATCAAGTAAATAACAATTTTGAAAGTAATGAAGAGCATAATGATTTGGATTTTTATCATGATGAACAACTAAATTTTGAGAACTGTAGTAATAGTATAATTATGCAGTCAAATAAGGAAAATAATGACTATGAAGTGCAACCAGATTATAGAAGACTCATGACTCCTCAAATTTCTCGCGAAGTTAATATTTCTAATTGTGAACTAATGGGGGAGATAAATTTGATTCAAAATGGGGATTTAAGGGAATTAATTCAAAATTACATGGATATTTTTGCTAAACATAAATATGATGTGGGTAGAATTAATATTGAACCACAACGCGTTTATCTTAAATCTGACCTACCAATATCTTTGAGGCCTTATAGAACTTCACCAGCTGAGGAAAAAGAAATTCAAAATCAAATTCAAGGATTGTTAGAAGCAGGATTAATTAAAGAGAGCAATAGTCCTTATTCGGCTCCTGTCACTTTGGCTATGAAAAGAGAGGAAGGCAAAAAGACTAGGTTATGTATTGATTATCGAAAATTAAATGCAATAGTAAAAAATGATGCCGAACCATTACCTCGTATCGATGGGATCTTGGATAAATTGAGTGGTGCTCAGTATTTTTCAACTTTGGACTTAGCCTCCGGCTACTGGCACATACCCATACATCCCGCAGATACTGAGAAATTAGCTTTTGCTACTAGCTCTGGGTTATTCGAATGGTTAGTCCTCCCATTCGGGATAAAAACGGGACCCCCGATTTTCAATAGAACTATTAGAAGAATCCTAAATAAATACAAAATAGATTTTGCTTGCCACTATTTCGATGATATTATAATTTTCTCCTCCTCTCTAAAAGAACATCTTGATCATTTAAATCAAATATTTAAAATTTGTCAATTAGAAAACATTAAACTCAAATTATCCAAATGTAAATTAGCTCAGACTAAGATTAACTTTTTAGGATATGAAATTTATGATGGAATTATAACTCCTGCAAATGCAAATATTGAAACTATAAAGAAATTAAAACCCCCGACAAATATTAAACAATTGCAAAGTTTCCTAGGATCAATAAATGTTTATCATAAATTTATAGATAAATATGCTCAAATTCGACAACCTCTTAATAAATTACTTAGAAAAGATACAATATGGAATTGGACTCCAGAATGTCAAGATTCTTTCAATAAATTGAAAGATGCTTTAATCCAAAAACCTATTCTTAAAATTTATGATGCAAAATTACCACTTCATATGTTTGTTGACGCCTCACAGATGGCAGTAGGTGCAGTGCTTAAACAACCAGATAAAGAGGGGTTTCTGCATCCAATTGCTTACCATTCAAGGAATTTGAAGAGTTATGAACAGAATTACTTCATTACAGAGTTAGAGTGTTTAGCAATTATTGACACTCTTGATAAATTTTATCATTACTTTCATGGAGTCAGATTTACCATCCATACTGACCATGCATCTCTAGTTTGGTTAAAAAATGTTAAGAATCCTAGAGGAAGATTATTTAGGTGGTCTTTAAAATTAAGCATGTTTGAGTATGAAATTAAGTATGAAAAGGGGTCAACAAATGTCGAAGCTGACATGTTGTCCAGAAACCCTGTAACTTTTTTCAACCAACATATTAATTTATTGTTAGATAAAGATGAAATAATAGAGATGCAGAATAAGGAAAATGTAAATGATAGGAAATATCGATCAGAGAATGGAATAATCATACTTAAAAAACATGGATTTCGAAAAGTGGTAGTACCAATGGCTTTAAGAAAAAAATTATTACATATTGCACATGAGAATTATGGACATCTAGGTATACAAAAAATGCAAAATTTAATTTCTAGAAACTATTATTGGCCTAATATGACAATAGATATAACCCAATATGTAAAACATTGTGACACTTGTCAAAAAAATAAAAAACCCAAAACAAAAAGATTTGGCTTACTACAAGCCCTACCAGCCACAGATCAACCTTTTGAGTGCCTCTCTATTGATACTGTGGGTGGATTTAATTATTATAACTCGACAAAGAAATTTTTACACATAATAATAGATCATGCCACAAGATATGTCTGGGCTTTTCCATCAAAAAATGTTACATCAGCCACATATATTAATTGCTTAAAACAAATTTTCAATAGTCAGGTTCCCCAAATAATACTCAGTGATCGGCACAAGGCATTCCGGTCACCTCAATTCAAAAAATTCCTCAAGACACATAACATTAAACAAAGATTTACCTCTTCACATCATCCACAAACGAATGGGAAGGTTGAAAGGGTTAACCAGACAATAGTCACTAGATTAAAATGTAAAGTAAACTCAATCTCATCTAAAATTCCATGGACTCGATTATTAGAGCATGTCATTCAAGAATACAATAATACTCCTCATTCCATAACTAATTTCCCACCAGCATATCTATTTTATGGCAAATTACCTTATAACTCTCCTTTAAATCAAAATTATTATCCACCTGTTCAAGAAGCACTAAAAATTGCTAAAAAACGTACTAAAGAATTTCATTTCAAAAATAAAAGGTTATATGATAGAAAATTTGTCGAGTGTCCTTTAAAAGTAAATGATTTTGTAATTTATGAAGAATTCAAATATCCCAATACTAGGAAATTAGAACCCACTTTTTCAGGTCCATACAAAATTATAAACAAACTTTCAGAAGTGACTTATGAAATAGACAGATTTAATTATGAAACTAAAGCCAACTCAGTAATTGTACATGTGTCTAAATTGCGACAATATTATTTTCCAGATGACTTCAAATTATTTCATGAAGATACACAAAAACCAGCACAAACAACTTCACATACAGGTTCACAAAATCAAACTAAAGTAAAAACAATAGATTAAACTCAAATTCTTTTAAATATCGCTTATTACCATAATTTCAACATTATCAGGTATGTTCTTGGGTCGACACAGGAATATTACTTGTTTTTGAAAGTTTTTGAGGTTAGGTAGACACCTTATGCAGGCATAAGATGTGTATTATGATTTTAGGAATTTTCAAATTGATGTTGAAAAATGAAATTAAAATTTTTATATAATTACAGTTTTTAGTAAATATAAGTTATATTATTTAATGGATTCACAGAAGCTATATTTATTTTGTTTAATACAATAAAGGTCTTGAATTATTCTTGAATGCTGATATTCTGTATTAGTCAGAGTTGATATTGTGATGTTGTAGTAAAATGTTAAGAGAGATTAGTTGAAATTTAAGGATTACAATAGTATAAATAATAGTTTTATATTCCAATTCTCTGTCACCTATCTATCTAACAATTATTATTATTATTATTTTTGCTTATTACTTAAAAAGTGTAAAAAGAAGTAGAGGATTCTACACTTAAATTTTGGTAATTAGCTATATCCGATTATGTCATAGATTTTTTAGTAGTCAAAAGAAGAGTATCAGAAAGGGATATTATTGTTCACAATTGTTGGTTGAGTGAATCCTATCTAAATATTTGGGCATCTAAATTATTTAGTATTGGAAAATAATGTAGAGTTAAATTTTTTTTTATATAGATTTCGGCTAGCAAAAAATTATTTCCTTATCCTTTCAAGTAAGGAAACAAACATATTTTGCTATGTATTTTTTTTTTTTCCTCAACCAAGAATTTTATATTGAATGTAATATTTACTGTGATATATTATATTGTTAGAGTAGTTATTGAAGTCTGTTGATATTATTTATTTTGAAAAGATTTATTAATGTTATTATTTATTAAGAGAAAATATTAGAAAAAATGTTGAGAGAGATTTAGAGTTAATATTAGAGTTATTAGAGTATTAGAGTTTTATTTACAAATTGAGTAAACTGCTTACAATGAAATGTAGTTATAAAATATATGATGAATTAAAATTTTTGTACCAAGGTTGTGATATTTCAAAGTAGTATGTATACCATGTTGTGCAATATGGACATTTATTAATTCAAAAATTTTACTGATTGCGACAAAAAGGATAGCTATCGAATGAAATGAATTAGCTCTGGTCTTCAGTGTGACCACAAAAAGAGTGGCACCACAGATTAGAGTGGGGGTAATCCCAAAACCACAATGGAGAAAGACTGAAATTTAGTCAGAACTGTTTTGAGACTGTTGTTGACTGCTGTTGTTGTTCAAACAGTGACTGTTTAAGACTATTGAAACTTCAGTATTCAGTTATTCAGTATTAGTATGATTAAGTTTTTCAATAGTATTCTAAAGAATACAGTTTTTTCAATTGGTAATATTCTTCAGTTTTCAATGTAACTAATTTCCAACTTTATTATTTATTATATTATTTATTATATTGATTTATTATTTATTATTATTATATTATGTTGGTAATATTATTTATTATGTTAGTTATTTCTTAGTTTATCTTGATGTATCCCATTTATTTACACTTGCAAAAGTAAGTGTTGCTGTAAACTTATGTATTTGAGGTTATGCTTTACTCTAAAAATATTTTATTTTCCATTCTTCCAAAATTTAAGACAATTACTTTGTTTGTGATTCTTGATGATTTAAAATTTTTAGAATTTTATATTTTAGGAAAATTCTCTATTTTTTTTTCTTATCTGAACTGCTGTTAGGGAACTGCTATTCAGATAAGCTTGTTTTTTTTTGGGGGGGGGGGATATTGAAACAAATTAAAAAAAAAAAAAAAAAAAAATTTTTTTTCGTCGTTGACTTCATTAAGACTATAATTCTGTGTAAATCCCATTATTCTAAATTATTTTCTCGCTCCAGTATTCGATTGTCAAAATTACATCTAGCGAAATATATAGTTTATTCCAAATTCATTCTCTTAAAAAATGGCACTGATAGAATGTTCTATTAAATTTACGCACTTTTATTTTCTTTAAATAAAAAGCATCCTAGAATCTAATAATTCAAAAAATACCCATTTCCCAGCTAAAAATATTTTACTTTTAAGAAATAACAACCTATGAATTTCTTTTCTTTATTTTTTATTTCCCTACGATTCCTGACAAAATATTACTTTTCAAATTCTGAAAGATTTTAATCTCAATGTAAAAATTATTTTGGCATATTGCCATACTTGATAAAAACATATGTACTCCTTTTCTCTCTGCTTTTATTTATTCGAAGGAAGTAGAAGGCACGAGATTGTTCTAGAACATTTTTTGGCGCGCTTTTGCCAGCTTCGGTAAGTTCACTTCGATATTAATTCGCCGAAGAAGTTAAGCCGTGAGCGTTGATTGGCCTAGAGGCTTTTTAGATAGAATGTATTCTGGCGCGCTCGGGAAATGATATACGGATTTTTCCCGCGTTTAGAGCAGAATGTTCCGGGATTTCGGTGGTGGATGCAACTAGTGATGTACTTCCTAAATCTTCGAAGGTTCTCCTTGGCCGCCGATTGATTTTTAAAGAATACCTGCCTGTACTAACTAAGATGTCTTCTTATATTTAAATTTAAATCATCAAGTTTCGCCACGACCCTAAATTTAGCAGTGCATGGAGTGAGTTTTCAATAGAGTAAAGCTTAATCAATTAATCTTTAAATTTTTCGAATAAAGTGTGAACTGGAACGAACTGCCTCTTCTCTGTAGCTTATACGTACACAATGAAGTAAGTCTCGGTGCTCGACTGAAAATCTCCTCGGAGAAACCTCCCTTGCCTTGAATAGGAGTCTACAAAAGTATGGTGACTCCAGTTAAATCGTCACATATATATACATACACACATTTATATATGCATGTATATATATATACATATATATACACATACATATATGTGTGTATGTATACATATATATGTATATATAGATATATACATTTCACTGGCGCCCGGCTAACCGAAAAGTACCCAATATTTTTTCCCGAAATTTGTACACGGGCTGTAAAATGGTTTTATTTATCACCCATAAAGATTTTAAAGAGTTAGGATAAAAATAACTTTATTTTAAAACTATGGAACGATATTGCGTAAAAAAAAAATCAAGAAAATGAGTGCTTTTATCACTAAATATCAATACTTTTTCGCGAATTTTTCTTCTTAAAATATAATTTCATACAAAATCGGGTTAAAGATGTAAAATAATAAAAACTTGATTTTTTTAAATTTATTTATTTATTATTATTATTATTTATTTATTTATTATCACAGGCCCGGGCAACGCCGGGCGGGGGTCAGCTAGTTTTTTATTAAATTAAACTGACTAAATCCCTTTTCACATTCAGCGGTGCTAAATGGCAGGTTCACTATAAAGTTTAGAAGTTTGCATAAATTAATAAATTCATTTGGATTTGTACACTCTGCTAAAATTCACTGTCTAACTGTCTCACATTAGAGTTTATGTTTGGTGCGAGACCAAATTTTCAAAAGCGGGTGATTAGCAAAAACTAAGTGTTAATAAAGCTAGGCGTCAAATTTCACATCCAGGAATAATTTTGTAGTCGCCAAATGCTATAATGTAGTTAGGTTACATTTGACGACTAACGACTGCAAATTTCGAACACTGTCTACCCTACATAAACTTTGATATTAAAATTCATTTTTAAATTAATAAGGTTAGATAACCAGTTAAATAAATACCTGAATAAATCCGGTAGTGGTACAGCCAGGCCAGGCATGCTTCCTCATGGCGTCTTCCTCGTGCGAGCGAGCGAGCTATGATAAACAAACATGGCGCGACGCGTTCGTTGCCATTTTCCAAAATCAAAATACTGAGATGAGATGGCTGTAATCCACTGTTCAATTACGGTTTGCGGTAGCGAATAACGGTGATTTACTAAAATTGCCCGTGATCTGCCGTAAAAGACTGTAACAACCTGTATTTCTTTCTCTCTTGGCCGTAAATGACTGTTGGACCAGGGATAATCCTGTAAAAATGATCAGTTACGGTCAATGACAGAATTTTACAGCCAATAACTGATTTTTAACGGGTAAGGGCAATATTTACAGTAATACGGTAAAGTACAGTAAATTATACAGTAAAGCACCGTAAAGCAACGGCTATTTTTAACGGTGTATGAGGGTGTCGTATGAAGGAGGTAAAGAGCAGAGCAATAATGCTGAAATATGATTTGCTTTAATTTCTTCGCCTATGGCTGATAACTTATCAATAATTTCTAATATCTTTGTTATATGAGTTATCATGTTGCCTCCTTCTGATAATTTCGTTCCGTAAAGTCTCCTGAGGAGAAAGAGTTTGCTAGACAGATTTGATCTCTCATGGATGTTTTTAAGCGTGTTCCATGTGTCCCGTGCATTCTGTAAATGCTTAATATGGATGATTTGATTATCCTCAATACTTAAATTAATCAAGGCTCTTGCCTTTCTATCTTTCTTCGACCATTCCGGGGTTATTGGATTAGGTGGGTCGTCTGTGACAACTTCAAAGAGCTCTTCTCTTATCAAGAGCATCTCCACCTTGAATTTCCAGTTTGCATAGTTACTGGAATTTAATTTTTCAATTATACTTCCTTCTTTGAAGGTTGCCATTTTTCTAATTTAGAATATATCTAAAATTAATTAATTTCTTTTAAGTATTCGAGGATTCTAGGACACTATTTTTATTTTTATTTTTTATATACTTTAGAATTTTTCACGTCTCAGAATCTTTGTTAGTGTTATTTTCTCGGTAGTCAGTAATTTTGCGCTTTCTAAAGCAATATAAATTATAATTCAACTTTCGGAACAAAAGATAGGTAAGATATTTGCTTACCTCTATTTTCCAGCAATCGTCCTCACTATACCGCTAGGCCATGATCACCAGAATTTGTATTAATCCTTTATGGTTAGCATACACTCACTATATAATCCTTGGTATTCCATGAGACTGATTAAGTAATGTTAAAAATATTATTAATTAATAAAACATATTCATAATACTGTTAAATTATTTAATTTACATAGCTTACATTTAATAGTTACATAAAATTTAGTTTTAAACATTATTTCAATTTAAGTTTAAGGGAAAACGACATAATGTCCGTTTCCATCGCGAATTAAAAAGAATCTCTTAAAGTTCTATAAAACAGAGATGCAACAGTCTTAGTCCTTATATAGTGACATCATTTTTAAGTTTTTTCATTGGATGGTAATGACGTAAAGTCAATTTACGTCACTAATACGTATTTTGGTCTTTCACTTCCTTGTTCAGAGCACGTGCTGTAAAAACCTCTTCATCTTGCATTAGGCACTTTCATTTCCTGTTTGAAATTCTAGATAATTACTTTTTATCGGGATGAGTTTTTAAATGATGTAAATAAACTGTCATAGAAATTAATTCCGGATATTAATCTTTTGATATATTACCAACAAAATTGAAGTTATTTTTTCCTAATAAAATTATATAAAACTTTTTACAAACAAAATAACAACGTATGAATCTAGAAATTAAATTCTTAATAGTAGTATGAGAATTCAACTTAAATAAAATAAGATTATGTATTATGCAAAATAAAATAAATGAAAATAAATGAAAAATGTATACGGCTATACAGTCAAACCTCGTTAACACGAACACTCAAGGGCAAACTTTTTTTGTTCATGTTAAAAATAGTTCGCGTTATCCGACATGTTATACATTACATACAACTGGACGGGGCAATCAGAAACAGTTCGTGCTAAAAGTAATTCGCGTTAAGCGTGTTCGTGTTAACGAGGTTTGACTGCATATATAATATTTTGTATAATCAAATTCCGGTAATAGCACATACCTTATCATTAAAAATGATATAATAATGATAGAAAAAAATATTGTAAATAACTTTAATTATTTAGTAAACGTTTAGCTAATTTATAGATTAAAATATATTGATATATAAGATATCAACAGTAAGAACTAACAACTAATGGATTTTCCTATACCATTAACTATACCATCGTTACCATAAAATACGCCAAATATTGTCCACTAAAAACTAATAACCAGCAACTTAGCCTTCTTATATGTGTGTGTAATGTTTTTTTTAAAAATAAATAGTTAAATAAAGTAAGAATTAAAATTAACCAATACAACCTCGCAACCCCCTCATTATCATTCAAAAGAATGTAGCTATATTTGACTAAACTTACCTTAAGTCCACCAGACAACACCACCCCACCTCCATAATAATTCTACATAATGTACCTTCCTAACACTAATCTTTCATTTTAGAGCATTATCCCCCACCTTTTTTTTTATTTTAGATAATTAAATAAGGTAAGTATATAAACTAACCCACACTACACTACCTACATAATCATTCATAAGAATGCAGCCGTACTTAACTTACTACTTAACTTACCTTAAGTTCACCAGACAACACCACCCCACCTCCATAATCATTCAAATGAATGTAGCTTCCTAAGACTGCTTGTGAGTGTGGAGAAAAAAAATGAAAATTATGAAACAAACTAATAGTTTAATATTGATTTAATGACATGTGAAGGATATACCCGTAATGAATAGCATGTTGATATACTGATTTTAAAATTTGAAATTTAAATTTATTTGAACAAAGATGCTTTATTCTGTGAGCAAAATTTAGTAAGATATTTCCATAAACAGATTTATGTAAACATGATTTATAGTTAGTGAATAAATTTACTTTGAACGGAAAGTCATTGCGTTTATTATAAATATCAATGTCCAGATTTTTATTATCAGTAAATATCAACCTAAGATCAAGGAAGTTAATTACACTATTTTGTATATCATTTTCGCTGAAATTTAAATTATTCTGATACTTATGGGTAACTGATAATGGGATTGACATTTGGTATAAATAACTATAATATCATCAATATACCTGAAGTAATAACAATCATTAAGGGTAATATTTCGTTCGCAATAATATAAAGATCTGGAAGAATACTAAAAGCTTTACCGCCTTGTGGCAAACCTGTACATTCTTTATATAATGTATCATTAAAGTTTATGTAATTATGATATATATATATATATATATATATATATATATATATGAAGATTAAATCGTATTTTTATTTTTAGCCCTTTGCAAAGGTAGAAATTTATTTCATTTAAAAAAGTCCTTCCGGCCTGTACCGGGAGGAAAAGGTAGCTTTCCTATATCTTCGTTTTAAAATTTTAGCTAATGTTACACGAAAACAGCAAGTTAAAATGCAAAGAAACGTTTACAAAAGATTTGTTAATACTGAATTTGAATAAGAAATTCGCCAAATTATTGAGCAATAGCCAAATTGGCTTCATTTATGAAGACTTATTTTGGTCGCTAAATTTGGCGATATTTCGCCAAATGTCGCCAATTTTGTCGCCAATGTTGCCAATTTTGTCGCCAATGTTGCCAATTTTGTCGCCAATGTCGCCAATTTTGGCGCTAACGGATATGAATATATAGTTTTATGCGTATGATTGGGAAAATTATTACAACAATGAAAGAAAATAATTTGCAAGTAATGGCGTTAATGTGTTGTTTTGTTTCAAAATATCAGCCACCCTAGAATTTCAAACTGCTCTATCTCAGCCATTTTTTAAGATAGAGGTAAACCAAAAAATGATCTGGAATCCTTGTATCAAGGCCTAACACGTAATTAAAAAATAAATTTGAATTTTTAATTTTTTTGTATATTTATTTTAGTTTTAAATTTTTAAATGGCCGCCATCTTGAAACAAAATGGCGGACCAAGCTGGCGAACGAACTCGGTCGAGACATTGGTGAGCTTAATACACACAATTAGTTTCATCAAAATCGATTTATAAATACGAGCGTTATCGTATGACATAGGTCAGATATATATATATATATATATATATATGGATATATCTATATATATAAATCAACATTTGAGCGGAGGGTGGTTTTGGGGTCTGGGGGTCATGATCGGTGAAAATATATCGAAATTTTCCGGAACTGCTTTCCTCCGAACGGCTGCAATAGGTGGTAGCTTTATACTTTTTAGTATTGAAAGCTACCTAATATCTGTTTTCTGATAGAAATTAGAAATTAATCTTTTACAATTCTGTTAAATTAATTTTATAGTAAATATATCTTGTTACATTCATCGATATGACAAAGCATATCAATCATATACTGGTACTTTCAGTGGTAAGTACCAATAAGGTATTAATATTTAATTTTATCACACTGAAAGTTCCAAGCCATAACAACCAATAATAAATACTAGTGTATCCTGATGATACTATCTTCTTCGTAACTCCCCACTGTGCAAAATCTTTATTAACCTGTTTTAAAAAAGAAATTTAAAATAAAAATGACATATGTTAGGTAGGAAAGAAAAAATATTTTTTTTTTTTCATTTCTTTTTCTTTCCTTCTTTTAACATTTAATTAAACTATTACAGCATATTTTGTTATTATTTTTTTTATAATAGACTAATTTGTAAGTTGCCGAAACGTCAATATATATTATCAAGCTGGCTTAGCTATTTATTATTATTATTATTATTATTATTATTATTATTATTATTATTATTATTACTATTCAAAATACGATTTCTAAAAGAGTCAGGTATGTTTTTTGACGAAAGATTACAAACCATAAACTATTACATTTTTATTTATTATTATTATTATCATTATTTCTCTAACCTAAAATGTATCATTTTTCTTGTTGAATCCGTTTACAAAATGTTAAAACTCAATAGTCTTCATAAAATAGTCACCAACACTTTAAGGATGCCGAAACCTATTTTTATTATCATTCTTATTTACACCTGGCTGAAAATAACATCAAATGCAGATAGTCACGTTCACACTAAGTTTGTCATAAAATGTCATAATAGTTATAAAAATGATTTTATGATAAATTATCTTTATATAAAGGGGTAATTTAACTAGATGTCGATTAAATTTTTAATCGAAAATTCTTTATTTAAAATAACTTTGAAAATGGGGTTGAGGTTAAGTCTAGATAACACGAGCCTGTATTTTTGCTTTCCAATTCTAGCGGTAACTTAATTGGGAAACAACATGTGCAGGATTGGTAGCACTGCTTTTTTGTTTCCCCTGAAAGGAAAAAGAAAAAGATGCATTTAAGCTCTGTTTTGAAAAATATTATTTATGATTTGTCACCTTTACATACTCAAAATATTTACAATAAAATAATAATAATAATAATAATAATAATAATGTTGTTACATTTTATGTATTTATCCTGTCAATGTGACATAGTTTGTTTCAGTTAGTAATGGATTCTTCTAAAATATTTAACCTTGAATTTCAATAATGTTTTATTTATTTGTATAAATATGAGTTCCAATAAAGTATTTAAGATTATGAATAGATTGTTACATTGTAGAAGTGATATAAAATAAAATAACAACAAAAGTAATTTGACTGGAAGGTAAATTATTTTTCAGGTAATATAAAGATACATTTAATTTAATTTGTTATACAACGCACAAATAAAAACTTATCGTTATTATTATTATTATTATTATTATTATTATTATTCATGAAATGAACTGAAATGTAAATGAAGTTAAATCAAACTTACATTTCATTAAATAAATTATTTTTGTCTAAGTTTTTTTTTTTTTTTTTTTTTTTTTTTTTTTTTTTTTTAAGTACTTTATTACTTTAATTAAATTTAATGGGGGAAAAAAAGGAAAGTCTTACCGTTACTATTTCTTAATTTTCTTTAAATAAGCTACATAGTCAATTAAAATCAATGAATGCAAAAATGATAATATCTCCGATGTGTTTCTCTTAGTTTTAGAAAAAGTGTAAGCACACTTATTTCTAAAGAGACACAACTAAAAAATAAAACAAAAATGTGATTTTTGGCATTAATATGAGTGAATCGCAAACATAATTCCCTATCTATCATTAAAAGCACGTCTTAAATATCTTTAATAATTGTCGAATTATAATTTTATCATTTTTCGCTTATGAAGTTATACAGCCCTACTGCTTACAAATCCTTATATAGATAATTGGGTGTAATGTAGCTCATATAAAAGTAAATAAGCTGCTTTTGACTCTAGATATAAATATTTCGTACTACGTATTTTCCCTATCCATTTTAAAATATGGCGGTTTGTTTTAATGCTTGCAAGCATTTTTCGACTTCATTTTTCGAGTTGTGTCACTTTAACAATAAGTGTAAGTGGTGAGCTTTGCTCATAAAAAGTTCAGTTTTACACTGTTCATTCCTTTATTTATTTGTTAACTCGCGGCTAATATAATTTTTGCTTCTCTTTTTTTGGTATAAAGTTTGAGTAATAGATGTATAACAACAGAGGTTTTCTTTAAGTCATGACATTATGTGCATGGATATATATATATATATATATATATTTATATATAATTATAATATCTATGAATTTCAAAAACATATCAAGTTCTAATATAATTCTACTAAAATCTACAAAGAGATAATTAATGATAATGTGTAATCGGAATACCACATAGCTAATAATTAACTTGTGCAATCATAAAATTACCATAGCATGTGCTTCAATGGTAATTAGCCAAATTTACTCATACCTGAAGAACATTTAAAAAGAAAGAGAGAGAAAGGGGAAAAAAAATTATAAATTGGAGTTGCTATTAAGTAAACACAAATGGATTAATAAATTAATTATGAACATTATTCAGTGGAAAACTGGACCGCAAGAGAACCAATCAAGAATTGGATATGAAAAAACATATGTGGATGTACTCGTCAGCCTGGCTGCACCCACATGTGTTTTAAAAATAATTCAGTATTTCATAATTCTACCGGCATGATGCTAAGAACAGTAGAATCAGCCAAGTATACTGAATTATTACCAGACAACAATTGGAAAAATTTAAAATTGGATATATGTAAACTGTAAATAAAAAACCATTAAGAAATATATAATATATCACTTACAACGATTATCCTAAAATCTTTATAAATCACCACACAAAATTACCACCAGATATCATTTTTGAAATAATATTCGAAATTAGAACCCTTATATTGTAGAAAAAATGTTTTACTCACAAGAATGATCCAGAAACCTCAAAATATAGCAACTTCTGCATAATGATCAATTCCACATGGCACGTATCAAACATGTTGACATTCGAGTCGAGTTGAGAGAAATGATTTGAAAGACAAGTTGAGAGCTCATTTTTTTTTTTTTTTAAACACAACTCCATCAATGACACCCCAACACAAAATAATTCAAAAACACACAAAACTATTCTGTTGATAATACTCTTATAACAAAATTATATCCGTGAATATATAATTACTACATCTAATTTTAATTCCTGAAAGTAAAATTAATATACAAGCAATAGCTCCCTCTATAGTTAAATTTAAAATAATATCTATAATATCATCAACTAACTAAAACATAAAGTGTCGCCATCTGTTGGTATTATAATTATTCATAATTAATATTTAGTTACATATCCATATTATTATTAACATAATCACTTCATTAGATTTAATCATATATATAAATTTTAAAAAACATTACTTCCTTGTAGTTTTTACATTAAATTCGAATAAAACCCTACAATATGAATAAATATACACAGAATTTATTCATCCTGCACAGCATTTCATATATTCTTAACAAGAGTATATTTTGTAAAAGAGATATTATTTTAAAACAAAGTGCTATGCTTATATATATATATATATATATATATATATATATATATATATATATATATATATATATATATATATATATATATATATATATAAACTTATTGCAAAAATTAACCATTGAAACAGAAGTAACTGACCAAATGCAATGAAATTTATATATATATATATTCGGAATGATAGCTTCTAAAAACACTAGGAAATCTTCAAGTATTTTGTTTGTTTTCCGCTCCTTAGTTTTTAGAGCCCAAGGCGGCCAACCTGCTTCTACTCTTTTCCTAAAATCATCGAAGAATGGGCTCTTTCAGACTAAATAATAATAATAATAATAATAATAATAAGGATAATAATAATAATAATAATAATGTTAAGGATAATAATAATAATAATAATAATAATAATAGGGATAAGGATAATAATAATAATAATAATAATAATAATAATAATAATAATAATAAGGATAAGGATAATAATAATAATAATAATAATAATAATAATAATAATAATAATAAAGATGATGATAATAATATTAAATAATAATCAAAATTATTTCTCTCATTCCACTATTAGACGCTGATGCACATTCATATACCACACACTCGCACATACTTATTTTTATTTTCTTTCTTTTTGCCATCTACTCTGATGTCTGACCCTTCCCTCTTTCAAGATTTATTGCTTGGTTTATTTCACGCATACAGAGGAAAACTTCATTTAAACTTAAAAATCTGACAATTGTACAAAACTGAATAATTTCATTAGCTAATAGCTGACGCTATTATCTAGAACAGGGGTTCTCAAACTATGGTACGCGTACCAGTACTGGTACGTGAAGCTCTGGCTACTGGTACGCAGAAATCTAATACTGGTACGTGAAATAAAATACAAAATGCAGCATATTATTATGGAATCAAAAACGGCTTGTCTTTATTTACTTGGAAGTTTAAAAAAAAAAAATTCGAATGCTATTTAGGATCTGTAAACGCTTTTTCTATTTTTTTGTTACGAGAAATGTTTGGTATAGCAGACTTGCGGAAATTCGCACGCACCGCTTATGATAGAATCAGTTTTTCAGAATTAAAAACACAATTTATATGCATAAAAATTGAATTTTTTAATAAAGACCTAATTTTAAAATTAATATATGAATGAAGTATTTTTAATTAGCGGAAGAACTGTTTTTAAACAGGCTTTATAAATTGAATTATCTGAATGCTTGGAAGTAGGAGGAGCTGTTGTGAGTAGGTGGAGTTAAAACAAAATAACATTCCAAGTGTAATTTATAACCCTTTGTTCTCTTTGTACTAGAAGAGCTTCTAGGAGGTGTTGAAATGAAAGTCTCATTTCAAACATAATTCCTAAATTAATTCATTGTGTTCATTGAAATATTTTTCTTCTCTTGCACAAAAAGTGTTATAGTTTCCCCCTATTTCATGGAAATCAGTTTTTAAGAGAATAAGGTTACTTAAAATGGTCAAGAGAGTAATGTTATTTAACACGTTGACGGACACTTGCGGCTATAGCCGTCAAAGCGAAGTTCACTATGTAGCATGACGGCAATAGCCGTCCAAAACGAAACGGTCGTTTTTAGACACTACGGCTATAGCAGCACAAATGTGCATTTACCGGCGTACAAGTAGAAGCCCAGTGTCATGTTTTGGCAACAATTTTTTAGGTTGAAGTTCGTTTTCCACTTGTTATACGAGTTGCAGCTTCAGTATGTACGTGCAGGGTGGCTAGTGGTCAGGAAAAATACAGTAAAAAAAATGATAATTACCAGTATATTCTTATAGAAATATTCAAATTAATTATTTGATCGAATAATCAACATAAATTTTTCTATAAGAATATACTGGTGTTTATCACTATTTTTAACTGTATTTTTCCCTGAGCACTAGCCACCCTGACGTGGTTGTGACGGAAGTAGAGCAACCTAATTAAAGGTGCTGAATTAATCAAAATTAAGTTTATTTAAGCAGAAAGAGTAAAACTATACTCGGATTTGAGATAGAATTAACATATGTTTTGAGGTGGTATATTCATAAATGTGTGAAGAAACTTGCAAGTGCTTGCATACTGAGCGACATTATTGTCACATTTAAAGGTATCCAGATTATTAATACGGTTGTATTGAGCCTATGTTAAATGCGCTAACTAAGCTTTGGATAAGAAATTCGTTTCTCATTTGAGACACCCTGCCACTGTATCTCACGAGAGAGGAAAGAAGTGAACTTATTCAGCTCTCCTCTCATGTGATGGATTACTGGAGTCCACATTCAAAAGAATGAATGTAACATAATTTTCGCTGACGAGAATATCAGAATACCGTCTAATATCGTCAAAGTCTGTTTGTGTTTAGCACAACATACCTCTGTGAATGTGCTTTTCCCCCCTTTGTTATATGAAAAACAAATACAGGAATAAACTAAACATCGAATCTGACTTATGACTAAAACTTCCTAATATTGAGCCAGACATGAGGAAGTTGTGCTTGATAAAACACGCCCACTCTTTTCACTAGTCTTCTATAACAGTATATGAATCAGTGTGCACCAATATGTACTTAAGTATTAAAGTTTTTTTACTATACCAAAATACTATATTTTGATAATTGTGCATTATTAAAAATTAAATTATTTTGATAAATGCATTATTAAAATTTAATGGTGATACTACTTTTTACTTGAATGTTATTATAAAGCAGTCAATTTAGTAATGTAATAATTTATTTTAAATACAGTAAAACCTGCTATGACGGAAACACAAAACCCGGAGAGATATTTCGTTTTAGACAAGTTTTTCTATATTAACTTTACGTTTGTTACCTGGTGGTACGCGGAAGTATGAACTTCGATTTTGCGGTACGTCGGTCTGAAAGTTTGAGAACCCCTGATCTAGAATATAACTTTCTCCGATATCTGTCAAAACTCATTTATGAGTGCAGATTATTTGTTAAATGCTTATTCAAACAGATGCTTTTGGGCTCAACAAAATGGATAAAATGTAATCGCTGACTATAAGTTAATCTTAATTTTGTCCTGAAATTTGTTTCATTAAAGAAGCTGATTACATTAAAAATCAGAAATAACACTGTTTTCTCGTTTGTTCTTAATAAACTGATTCATAAGAAAATGATTTGATAAACCATCGATTCATATAAATGAGGGTTACTTTATACAAGAAGCCCCCAAAAGGCTGAAATTCGCTTTAATTTTTCACGTATTGGAGAGGCGTACGCAATGTAAAATTGCAAAAGTGTTCAAAATAAGGTTGGAATTAGTGAAATTCCTGCCATTAATTTCCGAAAAGTTGCACTTTAATTTTTTTTTAATATAGTATCTGGGTTCTATAAGTTATATTTAGAAATGTTTTCTTCATTGTAAAGTGAAGCAGTAAAAACTCCACTTACAACCAAAATTCATCAAGTTATCATACTTTGAATTTTATGAAATTTTGGAGCTTTTTTTTTTTTTTTTTTTTTAGTGCCTGAAAGTTTCGGAATTTCATAAAATTCACAATATCATAACTCGGTGAGTACTGTCAGAGTTGTAATTGTCAAAGCATGGAGAAATTTTTTCTAAGTATGAGTTATAGGGGACCGTATAAAAAATTAAAAAGTGTAACTTTTTAAAAATTAATTGATTGGACTATTTCATCACCATAATCTTAATTCCTATCCTATTTTAAACATTTTTTCAATTTGCATTGTCCAGGTATCTCCAACATGTAAAAATTTAAAGTACCTTTCAATCTTTTAGTATACTTCAGAAAATTTGCGGGGGGGGGGGGGGGAATTTTGGATTTTAAATTTTAAATTGAGTTTAGATTTGATTTAATTTTAAAAAATGATGCTAATGAAATGTTACAAAATTTCATTTAGAATAATTAAATAACTGTAATAATTAGTGCGTTGCTAGACATTTTTAATTTACACGTTAAAACCTATGAAAACGGAACTTGTTTAACAGACTCTTGCTTTTAACGGAAAGCTTATTTCATGGTCCTGGTCAAAATAATACAGTAGAGTTATAACAGACAGTGTACCAGTAAAGATGTAAACCTGTCTAAAACGGAATTTAGATTCCGGCAGATGGTTTTGCTCTAGCTATTTTTAACCTTTATTAACTGTAATCACTGCCACTTTCTGATAAGTTTTGCTTATGGAAATTTTTTCTTCCTTTAAATAAATATAATATATGTCTACGATAATGATCAATTAATATATTAGGATTTCGGGGTAGCAATAAACCTATTGTTGAATAGCGTCAAAAAAATATTAATATAAACTCGATCCTCAATGGCAAAATTTATGACGTTTACATAAAATAACGTGAATGTTATCTAACCACTTCTTGCTTTCATCAGGCTATCCGATTCTCTTTTGCATTATCACTGAGCGCCGGCTTGAACCATTCTCTTCTTTTTGTGGCTACACCCCACCACTGACTTTCACACAATGAAGCAAACGTGGGTGTTATTTAGCAGAGAAAAATTGTGTTCTTATCGCAACGGCCCATACGGAGAGGGTGGTCCAGAACAGAAAAAGGGCTATCATCACGTGATCCCCAGGCCACGCGACTCTTTTTTATTGAGTGTCCCTACGGTTCATTAGTCGCTATTTCTGCTGTCCAAAGTGATATCCCAAACCGCCACTGGCCCCCACCCCCTTGTCATTGTTCCGCCACTTGGGCGAGACGCTGCTTACAGCGATTGGAAGAGGAAGAGAAAAGATCTGCCAATGGGAGAACGAGCGTAGATCCCGCCCACCCCTCTGAAACCACTCTTTACTCCGTTTCATTCTTCAGGCAGTCATTGGTATTTAGCAGCTAGTTTTCACGGGCGGGCGAGGTGAAAGTTTGTGAAAACTCCATAAAAATTGGCGCTAAAACAACGCGCGCGCGCCCCCCTCCTTTTTTTTTAATCAGTTTTTAAGCTAATATGGTAATTATTCCTAGTGTTATGATTCGTGACAAGAGAATGATGTACTTATAAGTTTTAACTGTTTATTTTGGTGGTCCCAATACTTGCAACCACCAACCAACTGATAAACAAACCTTGACATTGTACTGTCATCATGCTAGAATTTAATACACCGGCAACGACAGCAGCCAGTTCCATGCTCTCAATGCTCAATATAAATATGGAGGCATCCAGACAGAACTTTTTGCTTGGAAGTCCTCCCTTGGCAGCTCTACATTCTATGGCAGATATGAAGCCTAATGGGATGGCTTCACCTTATCCTAGTAGTCAGACTTTAAAACCATCGCCGACATGTTCCTCCGGTACACCACATGGCATCAACGATATTCTGGGAAGACCTGTCGCCACATCAGCCCCTTCAATAAGCACGACTTTAGGTGCTTTGCCAAGATTGGGCCTGGGAATGAGTGCGGCAGGCATGTACTTTGGGGGACCTAAATTAGGACTAGGGGACTTGCCAGGTAGGCCACATATCTACTGGCCGAATGTTTTGCAAAGTCAAGCTCTCTGGAGGGATAGATTCGCATCAGCCGCAGGTGAGTCAAATTATGTTCATATCCTTTTCTAACCCACTTGATAAATGTATGCTGTGACCCAAAATAATTCTTTCAGTAAATAATTATTTTGTTCATATTCGCTTACTTAAAAATTTGCCCTTTTCATCGTACTATTGTGTAAGATTTGAATCAGAATATTTAATATAATTTAATTTGGTGCTATTTCTCATACTACATTAATTGCACAGGTTTTTTTTTAAGATCACTATAAAAAATGTGCGACATAAACAACATCCATGAAAAATAACAAAAATAATACATTTGGAAAATAAATATTACGTCATTATTCATGGAAAATTAAAATTAAGGATATCTGTCAATCAAATATTTATCTCTGATTTAGTACATGTCAAATAATGATAAATAATAAACCTTTTAAAAACTCGTAGATCGGTTTATGCAGTTTCTGCCATTTCACAAATTTATATAGCTTATACAATTTCATAAATATATTCTACTTAATTTTAATTTCCACAAAACTTCCTTTGTTTTTATTATTCAATATGATTTTATAAAAGCGAAAGCGTACATTTATTTCCTTATACACATATCTTCGTAATGTGCGTTTAGCTGTATTTATAAGTTATTTGATACTAAGTCTGAATAAGAATTTTATATATAAAGAAACTAAACATTATTTAAATTAGTCATATGTTACCATAGGTTTTCATTTTTAAGAAACTATATTATATATATAAGAAAACAGCATATTGCAGCTCTAACATGTTTATTGTAGTTTTGCTTTTTGCATTATAAAATAAAATTAATCATAAGCTAGTGTTGTAAGCAATTTTTTCTGCAAAATCTATCTATTTGTATATTTTTGTGTTAATCACTATTTATAGGACCTCTAATAATCGTTTAAAACGTGAAAGTAAAACATGAAAATAAACCGAAACCACATAAAATTTTGACATTCCCGTATATTAAAAACACCAGAATTACATTCCTTATGCATAACTGAATGTTCTCAATGATACATTCAAATTCTTTCAGAAAGTGTACGAAAATAAATTTTTAAACCAATGGTCTAATTATAACATATTTTAATGAAACAGTTATTTACGCGTTTAATTTCGAAAGTTATTTTAAGATTATTGTGTTATTTAAATACTGTCATGTTTATGAAAATCAGCTAAAAATTAAAAATATAACATCGATTAATTGCAACATTTTGATATATTTCCAATTGTTGATGATGTCTGTAAAGCATTAAAAGAAAAACGTTTATTTATTCGATTGCCTAATTATCAACAATCCCTAGAAGTATACATAAGCTGTTTTAAAAAAACAGAAACGATTCAGTTGCAATTATTAAATCATAAACTTACCAAGTTATGTGCTTCTTAATATTGAAATTATACATTATAATAATTTTTTTTTTACGAAATTAATAAAACGAAAAGTAATATGATGTACTTTGGAGGGGGGGGGGGGCGCAGCAAAGAGCAGATACAGTCGATTTCGGTTAAAACGAGCACGGGAAGACTACAACATTTTCTCCTTATAAAAGAGTTCTCTCCATAAACAAATTTAATCTTTCGGCTTATTAAAAATATGTAAATAAGTAGCTGTTCCGTTAAATAATTAAAAATTACTGATTGATTACTCTCACAAGGATAATTTTACATTTCCGAATTAGCAGGATGAAGTTAATACTAAGCTCCAAGTTTATTTTAATTCTTTCTTTAAATTCAGAATTTATACATTAGATTATTAATTATCAATTATATTATTTTGAATTTATTTACCACTTATTTATTAATTTAAATACGTTAAAAAACAATAAAGTTCTTTCTTTTTTTTCTTCCACATTCACATTAAGTATTTTTCTGCTAATTTATTCAGTAAACTCAGAAAGAGAAAAACATCATTTGTTTTGTTGAATGAAAACTAAGTCATTCAAGAGAAATAAAAAAAATTATAATCACTTTGAGCTATTTCACCCATTTTCATTAAAACTTGTAGTAAACATGTAAATAAACAAAATATGCTTGTGAAAAGTGAGAAAAATCGGAAAAGTTTTTGAGGTCCCACATTTTTTGCTCGTTATATCCGAGTATTTCTCGTTACAGCCGAGTTTATCAACATTGTATTTTTATATTAAACCGACTTATTTGTTTATTTTTGCTTGTAAAAACTGGATTCCTGTTACATCCAATTTCGTTATTTAGACAAATCCAACTTTAATAATAGTAAACAATATATATTTTTTCTTTTAAGTGGGCATTTCATAACATCATTTCTGAAAAATAATTATGAAAATTATAAACAAGGTTTTTTTTTTTCTTTCAATCTCAAAAGTAATTTAGTATAATATTTGTATTTTATATTGAAATTCGAATTTTAAAGCTTTATTATCAAAAAGAAGAAGAAAAAAAGCTTTAAATTTTTCACTAAAGTTGTAAATAATAAACTTTATTACAATGTCATATATATATTAATTCTAGAGTAGCATTAAGAGTTACAGTGTCACCTTCTTTCTTTATTTAACTCCAAAAATTAGTTTTTAAGCACTTTTTTTTTTAATGAGCATGTTATCGTTTATTAATTTATTTTATTCAATATATATGAGAGTTATTAATATATTAATTAATACCATATCCATATCTTTTCTTATTGTATCTAAACTTTTCAAACGCTTGCAAAAAACTATATGAGAATCTTTATCATTTCCTTACATTAAATTACGATTATTCTCTCGCATGAAAGAAAAAATAATGCACACATCACGAAAAGTAGAAAGATTCAGTAGAAAGAAGTCTAAAATTCTCCTCAGAACTGGAAAAAGTCTGTTTTAATACACAAATATTATAAATTTTTTTTTTTCAGTATCGGTGATTAATCACATTTTAAAAGTTGATTCAAATAAAAATTACGAATATGTCACTAATATAATATTTATTCACGAACTAAGTTTTTTTCTGTTTCGTCTAAAATTTCGATACTAATTCGATACTAATTAAAATTCGAAAAAATAGATATTTAAAAAAATATATATATATATATATATATTAAATCTCTATTTTTTTTTCATCAGAAAATTTTAAAGGTCATTTCAAAAAATTAATTCAAATATATACCGTAATAGAGCTACCAATTATTAGACCAAAAGAAAAACTGTTAGTGTTTGCGTTTATATTATTTTCAGATCTCTCGAAATAAAAAGAATTGCAAAAAATGTGTATGTTCATCAAACAAAAGTAAGCACCCATTTTAATTTGCACATTCATGCACACATATGTAAAGGGTTCGGGTGTAAAACATGCGGTAACTGAATTTTTTAAATATTTTTTTATAAAATTATTTAACTGCTACTCTGACAACCTTTTAAAAGTACAAGCTTTTTTGTTACTCAATACATACCATAATAATCAAAAATAAATTTTAGACATGAATTTTAATATTGAAGACTCGTTGCACTTAAATCCAATAAAATAAAATCTATCAGACAAAAAAAAAAAAAAAAAAAAAAAAAAAAAAAAAAAAAAAATTGAAAGTCCAGTGCTAACAAATCAACTGTTACAATAGTTTTGTTTTTAGTTTGCTTCTGAAAACCTGAAAACCTCGAATCTTGTATTTTGTTAGTTATCTTGTTTTGCACACGAACTCTTATATTATATACAAAACGATCACAAATACTAAAAAAAAAAAAAAACGAAAGTGAAAATTATTTGACTTTAAAAAATTTTTTTAGGATGTGTTTTTACGCTGTTAATTTTTTTAATGGTTTAAATTACTCAAAATAATTTTTGTCTCGTAGGTTTTTTTTTTTTTTTTCTCCTTTTTTCTTCTTCTTCTTCTTTTTTTTTTTTTTTTTTTTTAATGAATGAATAAATGAATGAGCATTATAATATTTTCAAGAAAATTCGTTAAGAAAATTCGTTAAGAAATTTTGTAAAATCAAACGTTAAAAACAGTTTTTAAAGTTTTAAAATTAATATTTTAAAAGCAAAAAAATTCCGTTATTTAATATTATTAATTTTTCTTCTTTTTTTTTTTTTTTCTTGCATAATTTTAAATTTACAGATGAACTTTTCGAATATTTGTCTAACAGTACCAAATTAATACAGTATACCAAGGTAATATAAGAATTGTTTTAATTTTTTTATATTACCTTGCTAGGCACACATTTATTTTAATAGCTTTATTATATTTAATTCATTAGTTTTCTCCTGAAAATATTCAACTAACACTTGTTTGCAAGAAACTATAAAATTTTAAATAAAAATAAGCTATATATTTTTCAAGTTAAATAATTCTTGTTAAGTTTGAAACTGGGATATTTTTTTTTAAATTTTTGGTTTGGTTTAATGGTGACTGGTGAATAAATAGAGCGAATAGAAAAAATGGCCTCCATTAGTGGACCGAGAAGAATAGCAAAACTTGTAGTGTACAAATCACAGTTTATTTGCACCACCCACTTTATGGAGCAATTTTTAGTCAGACAAAGTAATTCATTTAATAAATATAGTTACTATATTCGGATGAAAATAAAAATATGGCAGGAGTAATCGGGTTTTAACACCTGATTTCCCCTCCCCCTCCATGTTTCAAACCCAGAATTACAGTTTTACTGATTGAACATTCATTCATAAAGGTATATAGGTGCCGAATATTCAAACTTTAAATCGATCACACGTACACTTCTTTGTAAAATTCAAGTTATAAATCTTTGTTAATATTCTAAATGGACAGACTAGAGTAGCAAAAGTCGTAATGCACAAATCACACTTTATTTGCACCGCCCACTTTATTGAAACAATTTTTAGTCGCACAAAGTAATTCATTTAATTAATATAGTTACTATATTCGGGTGAAAATATATAAATATGGCAGGAATGATTGGGTTTAAGTTTAACACCAGATTCCCCCCCCCCCCACACCCCCTCCCATGTTTCTGAAACAGAATTGCAGTTTTACTGATTGAACATACACAATAATATACTGATTGAACATGAATAATAAGTCTTTTACCATAAAAGATTTTCAACATGTTTTGAATCTAGAATGTGTTTTTTAGAGTGTTGTGAAAAATTCCCGGATATTTTATACACATTTAACTATTATTGAGGCCATTAAAATGTTCTTAAATAATTTTTAATTATTTCTACTGTTTGTTTAAGTGGATTTGGTACCTTTTGAACATTTCTTTTAGTTCAGTGTTTTATAACATCTTTTTGACACATATTATTAAGTGGTATCATGAAGGAAAATGATTTAATCAAGAAAAAATTGAATTATCGTAGTAAAATTTGAAAAAAAAATATTTTTAAAATTTTTAAATTACGAAAAATTTAAATCTTATCTTTTCTTACAAAATTTAACTTTTTGAAACATTTTTTTTTTTAATGCTTTTCTTAAAAGTGTGTTTTGGCAAGGATCAGATATCCAAAAAGTTGAAGATTAGTTGAAGAAAAAATAAATAAAATGCTTATGACACATTTTAAAATACAGTAAAAATGACTTTACTTAATGTTTTTATTTTTAAAAACAAATTATTTGTATTAGTGAAAATCCTATCCCTAATTTTATGAAGTACACCTTAAGGATCGTCAAAGAAATAAAAAAAAGAGTGAAAAGTCAATTGAAAAGTATAATGTTAGTTTATGAATTTTCTTCAACACGGATGTATTGAAAAACACAAACTGAGACAAAGGAATTTAAAGATTGTAAACTCTGATGCATTTAAAGTGAAATGGATGCAGTAAAAAGCTCTTTCCACATATTTATATTCTTTGGATCTTTATGTAACTTCACCAGAATACTAGGGATGTTTAAATACGTTTTAAGGGAAAAAGAAAAGAAAAGAAAGAAAAAATGAAAGGTGAAAGGAAAATTGATATTTTCTTTATTTTTTACTTTATTTGCAAATCTATACCACAGAAGAGCTGCATTTGAAATTATGCTTTTAAGCAGGCGATATTTAAACTGGCATTACATTTTTAATGACATAACATATTGTTAGTATCAATTATATGTAACATAATGTGATATCAATTTGGCATCCCTCACTCGCCCTGAAAATCAGACCCTATATATGAGCAAAATATCCCCCTCCCCCCCCCCCCCCCACCCTCTTCCTCTTCACCAACTTTTCGCACTGTAGATGTTTCAGATATTTTTAAACGAATTCACAATCACCCTCATATATAGGAAAATAATCTTGCTTAACGTTTAACTTTTATGTAACGTTTAAAGGCGGCAATTTAATGTACTCTCAATAAGTTACTGCTTATAGAGATAATCTAAAAATTTTAAATCTATTTTCAGTTTTTAATTTAAATTATATTTTCAAAATAAATTGCCACTAATCTGGGGATCAATATCATTTTTAATGATAGCGAATTAACGTAAATTTTTGCTTGGTTTTAAAGTTTCATCGAAAGTTAATTAAAAATGAAGAGATTGTGTAATGTAAAGTATTTTAAAACTCCAATAAAGTTCTTCTCTCTAATAGAAAAAGAGCTTTAACTTCATAAAGTTTATACTTTTTTTTTTTCGTTTATAATCTCCGTATTTCGCAGCTAATAAATATTAGAAAATTTTCACATCTTTTTAAGGGTAAGCTTTGTAGATATTTCAAAATCTCGCTTGTTTTGCATACGAAATTAATGAGGAATTTTTAAATCAGCTTTTTAATTCATCGGATAAACATCAATTTTATCAGTCATCTTCTTTCAATTTAATCTGTAACAGCGCTGGAAAGTAAATTTTTGAATGGATTGTATATTGGCATATGTTTTTATTATTTAAGAAAAAAAAAAATCATTTCTTATGCATATGTGTATATTTTTATTTCATCGAGAATGTAAAAAAAAAAATTGTAAAGATCTTACGGATTGTTCGATGATAATATAACGTTTTATTTAGGTAACTAAAGAAAACATGTTTTGATTAGAAACTCCATATTTGTGTAACGTTTATGTGTCTGTGTTTCTTCTACCGATATATTCTAATTAAATGTTCCTTATTACAGTTATTGTAGGTAATCGAAAAATAAAAACATATTTACGCTCTTTATAGTACCACTTACTACGAAAAGGAATTTAGCGCGTGCTACTGATTTTTATATAATGGAGAAATTTTATATTGCATTAAACGTATTTATGCTTTGAAGCCGATTATTTTAAAGAAAGGTTCTAACTTACAAAGCATTTACCCTCGAATAGTATTATTAGGCTTTTATAATGTATTGGGGATAAATAATCAATAAAATTAAAAATATTACTCGTGTCAGATTGCAATATGGTTATTGTTTTTATTCATGATTATTATTATCATTATTATTATTATTATTATTATTATTATTATTATTATTATTATTATTATAGTATACCTTTAAAAGCAGAGTGTAAAAAGGATATATATTTTTTTAATATTACATCTATGTAGTAACTAAATGTATTATATTCATCATATATTTCTATGTATCATGCACCATACTCTTTCATGTTTAATTTTTAATAAACTACAAAAAAAAGTGTCTATACTACATGTATTTATCTGAAAATTAATTCACTTAGTAGTACAAAAAAAAGATTCAGTATAAAACTACAGTAATAAAATTGTCTAAACGCGTAATGATTTCCTCCCTTTTTAATTATAGTTTAATATTTTATTGTATTTTATTTAGCAATTATATATATATATATATATAACATGCTGAATGTATTTCCTATTTTATTAGGTTATTAGACCCTGACATTCTATGAATCAATTGCATAGATTTGCAATTTATGCATAGATTTAAAGAAAAAAAATCTTTTGAAAATATACATAAAAAATTTCCGTACTATTATTATTATTATTATTATTATTATTATTATTATTATTATTTTAATATCACAAATAATTCCAAAAATAGTTTTATTTATCAAATAGTGGATTTACCAATGAATTTCATTCAATTATTTTGTGGAAATATTTGCATGCAGTTATACAATGCTGTAACCAATATATGTTGCAGTAAATCCTAATTATTATTTTTTTTTTACTTAATTTAAACATTTTTCGTCAATTCCTTTTAATTTTTCTTTAAGAATGAAATTAAAAAAATTGCTTTGTTTTATTTTTATTTGTCACTAAAGTATGTTCTCTCATTGGTTAAACAGAAGTATTATAATTAATTTTTAATACCTTAATTTTAATTTTTAAATTGATGCTAGTCAGGGAATTGGCAGAACTAAAGACAAAACAAATTTAATTATTTTACACAAATCATATTTTAAGGAGAAGGGTTCATTATAGATATTATTTTAATAGAACAATTTATGTGTATTTCCAATGTAAAAAATAAAATAAAATAAAATAAATAAATAAATATTTTAAATCCTTTAAACTTTATTATTAAATAAGAAAAAATTATGAGCAGAAAATACTTTTGAATGATGTATTACTAATTATTTTATTAATTATTGCAGAGATAGGTTTTTATTGAGAAGCATATATACTCGATTTTGCGTTTGCTTTTAATGAGATCTAGTGTCATGCGGGTTTTTTTTTCTATGGGCCATTTTATAAAAGTGAAAGCAATTTTTGTAAAATTTATTACATTTTTGTGAAAAATAATATTTTGTAATGATGAAATCCAGTTACTCAAATTCGAACCAAGCATTTATTATAATAATAACTTTAAGTCTTTCTCCTAAAGTTTTCCTTTCTGGGTGATCTTGTATTGTTTGCAAATTGCACACTTTAAAAGCTAAAAATTTAATAATAGCAATTAATGAAGAGTATGTTTCTAAGAAATTTAATTTTGTGAAAGGGTCTATTTTGTTTCATGATGGAATTCATTTACTCAAATTCAAACCAAGCATTTATTAATAATAACTTTAAGTCCTGCTAAAGTTTTCCTTTCTGGTGAACTTGTTTTGTTTGCAAATTGCACACTTTAAAACATAAAAATTTGATAATAGTAATTAATGAAGTGTATTTTTCTATGAAATTTAATTTTGTGAAGGGTGTCTTTGTTATTAAAAAGAATTTTGTGAATGGACTTGTTTTATTAAATGGAATTTTGTGAAAGGAGTTATTTTATTAATGGATTTTTGTGAAGTAGCCTTAAATAGGCTCCAAATTTTGCATGGACCGACCCCTCGAGACAACATTTACAAACCAAGCCGCAATTTTCAATTTGTGTCGAAAATTCAAATGATAGAAAAGTTTATTTTTTTTCCCAAAATCAACATCAAAAAATATAAAACCCTTCACTTTAAAGGAAAAAATATTTTCGTCCCCACCTGTGTAATTTATGGTGAATTGATTTAAAGGAGATAATAATTATTGATGATTATAACCTGAATTACTTTAATTATAATTTAAGCACCGTACCGAAGTATTATTTTCACAACTGATTTAGCCTGAATCCATTTACAAATCATTGTAAATATATAGCAGGAAAATTTAATTCGGATTTTATGTAGCAATAAAATGAGCTACACAGAGTAAATATTCACTTTATGCTGACAAATCATTGATACGATTTTTTACAACTTCATCTTTGTTTTTAGTTATGAATCGTAGTAACACATAATTTCTTATTTAATAAAATAGATATTAAGTAGAATATGTATCAAATAATTAGTATATTATTGATCAACAATATTTGCATACTCATTAAATGAACTTTACGGCATTTGTTTAAAAAAAAAAAATTTACATTTGAGAAAAGAACCAAATTCTTCGTGAACTATAAAGTATTTGACGAGGCTTACAGAAATAAACAATCGGTCACGGATAACAGTAATAATATATTTTTAAAAAAAGAGAAAGAAAGAAAGAAAATCAAGAACAATAAAGAGTTTACAATAATAAAATGATTATGATAATAAGAGAAAATAAAATGATAATTAAAAATATAAAGGGGGAAAAAACAAAGAATCAATGAAATTACGTAAATGTAGATGTGTGTAAAACGAGTACATGACAATTGAGATGCTAAGCGATTAAAAATAAGAAGATTTCTTATTTTTAAAATAACTTTTTCATCTTTAAAACATTTTTCCAGGCATGAAAATGACGAGTCTTTACAGGTTCAAACATAATCGATAATGCATGCTTTAAATGAAATTAGTAGTCATTGACGCCTAATGTTTTGTTTAAAAAAATATCCAAAGCGGCTATTTGTTTGATTTATCCATTAGACTGTTCTACAATCCAAACTCATTGCTTTATGGTTACGTTCATGAAATTGCATACACTCATAAGTGCATAAATTTTGCAGTTGTTATTATTCAGATACCTAGAAATTGAATAATGTTTTCATTTTCTTTTGAAAGCAAAAGTCGATTTTAGGCATGCGATAATTCAGGAAAGTCTGTTATCCGGGATCAATTATTTATAGTTTAATATGTGTCATTTGTGATGAAATGCTATTCTATTCTTAGACACTTAAATGGTAATGACATCAAATTCCATGTATTTTTGGGGGAAGAAGATGAGTTCAAGGGCGCCCATATGGGGGGGCAAGGGGGGGCTTGAGCCCCCCCTAGATTTTGGTTTTGTCAAATTTTTTTAATATAAATCAGTTGCAAGATATGAAAATGTATCTTGTATGAACAAAGCATAATAAAATATGCCTCGACAACATCAGAATGCACCGGAAGAAATTTCCGTTTTAGACTGGTTTCCGTCTTAGCAGGTATAATTGTTGGGAATTCATTTTGTCACAACCATATTTTTTTTCTTTTAAAGCTGGATTCTGTTTTAGACAGGTTCTGTTTTCATAAGTTTTTAATTAGTCCTTTCCAATAGTCTGCTTCTAACAAAGAGAAAAACCACAAGATAGGAAACAAATTCCGTTTTAGACGATTTTTATCTTAGCTGGTGTTACTGTGTAGTTTTTTCCTACAAGACGGTAACACTTTTTCTGCATAAGGAAGGATTTTGTTATAGACAGGATCTATTTTCACAGGTAAAACTGATTTTGCATGAACAAAACGCGGAGAAATTAGAGAGAGATTTAATAATAAGATGTGAACGGTACAGTGCAATTTTTAATTGAAAAATTCTTTTTCCCGAATCTAATAAATATTAGAATCCTGAATGTGTCAGATTGTACGCAGCCCGAACTCGAAAATTCTATCTTAAGTCTACAGAACAAGACAAAATAATTTTCGTCGAATTCTTGTAAATCACACTTTCCTGGTCTATGTGAAACAATGTGGTCAGAAAAGTATAAGTCCACACTATATTTTTCTAATTGTTTTGCCACTGTTAAAGAAAATCTCTGTAATCTTTCTCCAGACAATAGTACGAACCAAGAAACACGCTCACAAGCCATTCATTTAGATGCTGCAACGTCATATGTAAAGTTTATTGTACATCTCAAAATAATTTCTCGATATTTTTTCTATCTGGAGCCAGTTGTAAACATATTACAATCTGTAGATTAAGATTTGCATTCGGTTTATCAGAACATAAAGATGGAACTTCTTGAGATTTTTCTTATGCACAGAATGGTATCAGAAGTAGAAATTTCAGAAATTTTCATGGAGCTAATGGAGAATTGTTATTGTAAGAAATCGAAATCAAAATGTTTAGAACGTCTACCGTTAGAATCTTATCGCTCGAACCTTCCTATGGCCACTCCTCTTGAATATTACAGAGCAGCATTTCTAAATCCATATTTAGACTCTTTAATTATATCCCTTGAGTCAAGATTTTTGAATCGAAATGAAACGTCATTCAAAGCAATTTTACTTCATCCCAATATGATGAAAAATATGAAAAAAAAATGTTTTTGTCAAAGAAATCAAGGAGCTATCTCATTTTTATAATATTGAGAATTTGGAGTCAAAAGCAAGAACATGGCTTGATTTGTGGAAAAGCAAAGACTGTGGTGAGAATACAAGAGAACTAGTCGGATGTGCCAATCCCAAAACTTTCTTCTATCTCAGTCATGTTAATACTTCAAAATTCGCTATCACATGGCCAATAAAATCAATATTTTTCGTCATTCTGTTGCACGTCAGTTGCTTGCGAATCGTCGGATTACAGGGATGCGAACAACCGGTGTATACTAAACTACGAAAAGTCTTTCTGGCCTGAACCGACAGGAACAAATAGCCTCCCTATTCCTTGGTTTTACGATTTTAGCTAATTTTACTGGAAAACACGAAGGTAAAATGCGTGGAACCTAAATAAAGAAGATTCAATCCCAGTTTTCGTCAACATTGAATTTCAAAGAGGATATCGCCAAATTAGTCCTCTACAGCCAAGTTGGCTTCATTTATGGCAACTTATTTTGGTCGCCAAATTTGGCAATATTCCGCCAACTGTCGCCAAGTTTGGCAAGAATTTGACGTTGGCGAATATAAATAAATAGTGATAAGCATGTAATAGGATTAATGGTTACAACAATGAAAGAAAATTTGCCGAAACCATGTTAACTAAAACTCATAAATTAAACCCGCTTATGGATGAATTCTGCTGTCTTGTTTGAAAATGTCAGCCACCCTAAAATTTCAAACCGCTATATCTCAGCTATTTTTTAAAATAGGGGCAAAACAAATATTGCTCCGGATCAAGGCCGAACATTTAACGAAAAAAAGTTTTAGGATTTCTAATTTTTTTGAATTTGCACATCTTTTTGAATTTGAAATCTTTAAATGGCTATCACAGCGCCCCCTTTCGTCGAAATATCCCCAAATTCTAATAGAACCTGCTTGCCATAGCCAAAAACATAGAAAAAAAATTGGTTCAATTTGAAGTATAACTTTATACACTCTTCGATGATACAACAGTGAAAATGGAACAAAAATATCGATCACAACACCCCCCTTCGTCGAAATATCCCCAAATTCTGATAGAACCTGCTTGCCATAGCCAAAAACCTAGAAAAAAATGTGGTTCAATTTTAAGCATAACTTCATACACTCTTCGATGATACAACAGTGAAAATGGAACAAAAATATCGATCACAGCGCCCCCTTTCGTCGAAATATCCCCAAATTCTGATAGAACCTGCTTGCCATAGCCAAAAACCTAGAAAAAAATGTGGTTCAATTTGAAGCATAACTTCATACACTTTTAGATGGTACAATGAAGACACACAGACGGACGGACGGACGGACGGACGGACAGACAGACAGACATTTTGTAAAAACATGTTTTTCGAAATCGCTGACCCCTAAAACGTGTAAATCCGTCAAAAACCGGAAGTCGAAAAAAAATTTCGATTACAATACTTTCTTCTATTATAGATAGAAGAAAGTAAATGTACTGCAAAATCTGTTTTTTTTTTTTAATTTTTTTAATAGTGGTGCAAATAGGATAGAAAAATAGTCTCCCATGGCAGCCCTGTATATGTCATCTGTTTACAGACTATGTTTACTGTGGGAGGGATAAAACAGATTTTATGCACCTTCTCAATGGACTATATTATTTCTTTTCAAAATGGACTTTGTCTACTATGGTTGTGAGCCCCTTATTCAGTACCCTCAGGTCAGTGGTGAAGGAGATTATGTTCCGAATTGTCTGAAAATTTAAGGCATTTGGTTCCGAAAATTCGAACATAAAAAATGTCACGGAAGAATATCACAAATTTTGACAAATGATCATAGAAAACACCAATTTCGTCAATCGTTCGCAGAAAAAAATCGCTAATTTCGTCAAAGGATCACGGGAAAAAGACGAATTTCTTCAAAAGATCGCGATAAAAACGCAAATTTTGTCAAGGAATCGTGCAGAAAACGTAAATAAGAATCGTGGAAAAAATGAATATTTTGTCAAAGAATCGTGAAAAAACACAAATTTCCTCAAAGGATCGCGAAAAAAACGCAAATTTCTTCAAAGAATCGAGGGAAAAAACTCAAATTTCTTCAAAAAATCGCGAAAAAAACGAAATTTCGTCAAAGAATCGTGGGCAAAACGCAAAATTTCTAAAGGAATCGCAGAAAAACGCAAATTCGTTTAAGGATCACGAGAAAAATGCAAATTTCGTCCAATAGCGGAAAAAACGCAAATTTCGTGAAAGAATCGCAGAAGAAACACAAATTCCGTTAAAGATTCGTTGAGAAAAACGCAAATTTCGTCAAAAGATTGCGGAAAAAGAAACTCAAATTTTGTCTAAGAATCGCGGAATAAAACGAAATTTCGTCAAAGAATCGCGAAAAAAAAACGCAAATTTAGTCCAATATTTGTGGAAAAAATGAAAATTTAGTCAAATATTTGTGGGAAAAACGCAAATTTCGCCAATGTATCGTAAAAAAATGCAAATTTCGTCAAAAGATCGCGGGAAAAAACTCAAATTTTGCCAAAAGATAGTAAAAAAACGCAAAGTACCTTAAATATTTACTAAAATGTATGATAGCTTTGGTGGAAGTTGAGATTTTTCTCAGCCCCCCCCCCTAAATTTAATCATATGGGCGCCCTTGGATGAGTTCGTGAATGTGTTAAAAAATTCCTCGCTGTTTTCAGGGGAGAATAATAATATAATTTTCAGAGTTAGTTATTTAGAAGAATTACTAATTTAATGCTCAACGAGACTTTTATGCTCATTAATTACGTATTTGTTTAACGATTTATTATCATTCTTATTTCTTTTCCATGCTCGATTTTTTTTTTCAAACATAGTTGATGATTCTTTACTTTAAATGGGATACATATAAGTATTACCTAAATTGCATTAATTATAACTTAAGCATTATCTCAAGATAAATTTTCATAACTAATTTAACCTAAATCAATGCTGCTTCCAAGTCATTGCTGTGATATTATTAGAAGTAGCAGGGAAATTTAACTCAGATTTTATGCACAATAAAGTGGGCTATGTAGCTTAAAACTTCCCTTTATGCAAGATTAATATAACCTAATCTTTCTTTTTAATTAGTCATTGCTTGAACCCAATCTTGACCATTTCTGGTTCTAATAAAAACCCCCGTACCTCTAGCGTCCAGCCTATAATCGATTCAGCAAATTCCTCCCCCCCCCCCACACACACACACTTTTTGTATGTATATAAAATTAGCTATATACAGCGTAAACATTCTCTCCATCATGCTGATATATTCCTGATATACTTTATTACAAATCCATCTTTCTATTTAAATGTTGAAACACCCAATTTCTCATTTAACCCTTAGCATTCCTTTGTCGAGTGTGACTAAATATCGATTTTTATCAAAAAAAAAAAACCTAATGTTGAGTACCACTATTTCGTAAATATCTTCTTTTTATTTCATGGTAAATTTTTGTCTAAATAAAGCGATTTATATTCAAGAATAATGTCAGAACAGGTATGAAAACGTATGAGCTAACAAAATTCGAGTTGCAAAGGGTTAATAAAATAGTCATTAAATAAATTATTAATTAAATAATTAGTAATATATATTGCTCAACAATATTTTTATGCTAATTACTTATGAGTTACCGCGCTTGTTTAACGATTTGCATTATTATTTTTTGCTCTTTAAAACCTCTTCAAGACTGGAAAAGATTCGTTTTATGAAGTATTGCTTTAAATGAGATAACATATATTTTAACCTAATTACTTTAATTACAATTTAAGCGCCACAACTGATTTAATCTGAATCCATTTCCAAGTCATTGCAGCGATATTAGAAATATATAGCAGGGAAATTTAACTCTGATTTTATGGCGCAATAAAATGAGCTATAAAGCTTAAAAATTCACTTTATGCGAGATTAATATAACCCCATCTTTCTTTTTAATTAGTCATTTCTTGAACAAGAACTCGCCCTAATAAAGACCTTCAGTGCCTCAAGCCCCCAGCCTAATCGATTCTCCTCTTTTCCTCCTTGCTTCCAAAGTGTGCGGCTCTTTTCCGTTCAGGAATCGGAGGACATTTTATTGGTGTCTCTGTGTGTTTTTCCACCCATATCAATGGCATCGTAGATTGAATGGTAGAGTGTTTTTCCCACGCCATATCAAACCATTTCCTTTCCACCTCGATCGTTGTCTCTCTGTGTTTGTTCTCACCCTCCTGCCCTTTTACAAATAACTCCCGTGTCAAGTGAATGGGGGTTGATTACAGTTTTCCTTCTATAGGCTCATTTTGAGAAAGGAGCTGATTCATAATTGGATTAATTTTTAATCCAAAATTTTTAATGGCTATTTCCCTTTATTTTTGTTTGCAGTTTTTTATTCATTTTAATATCCATCTCTTTTGGCTGTGTTTTGTAAATCCGAATTTATCTATATATAACAATATAAATCCTTTTTTCTTTTATTTTACAAAAAGTTCCCATGTCAAGCGTATGGGGGTTGATTACCATTTCTCTTCTAAGCTCATTTTGAGAAAAGAGCTGATTCATAAATGGTTTGATTTTTAGACCAAAATTTTTAATAGCTATATTCCTTTGTGGCTATTTCCATTATTTTCCAATGGCCCTGCATTTTTTTTAGCAGTTTTATATTCATTTTGATATCCATCTTTTTTGACTGTGTTTTGTAAATACAAATTTATATATATAACAATAAAAATTAATTTTTCTTTCATTTTAGAAATAGTCCCCATGTCAAGCGAATGGGGGTTAATTACCATTTGCCTTCTAGGATCATTTTGAGGAAGGACCTGATTCACGATTGGATTAATTTTTAAGCAAAAATTTTTAATGGCTATTTCTCTACATTTTTGTTGGCGATTTTACGTTCATTTTAATATTCATCTTTTTTTGTGTGTGTTTTGTAAATGTAAATTTATTTATATAAAATTATTAATAATTTTTCATTTCACTTTACAAATAGCTCTCATGCCAAGCAATAGAGATTGATTACCATTTTCCTTCTACGCTCATTTTGAGATAAGAGCTGATTCAAAACTGGATTAATTTTTAATCCAAAAATTTTAATGGCTATTTCCCTATATGTTTATTAGAAGTTTTGTATTCATTTTAATATCCAACTCTTTTTACTGTGTTTTGTAAATTCATATTTATCTAATTCATAACTGGATAAAAATTTTAGTCGAATGTTTCAATATCTAATCACTTTATTGTTTAGTAGGTTTTAGCATATAATGTATGGAATTTAAAATTTATCAAATTTACTTGTGTTTTGTAAATGCATTTTTACCAAAGTAACCATATAAATAAATTTGTCTTTTCTTTTACAAATAGCTCCCGTGTCAAACGAATGAAATTAAATACCATCTTGTTTATGGGTTCATTTTGAGAAGAGAGCTGATTCATAATTGGATTAAATTTTAAGTCAGATTTTTTTATGCATAGTAAAGCGTGGGAATAAAGCATGGGGACATTTTTCATTTTTATTGTCTTACTCATAAAGTATTCAATCTAAAAATACAAATTTTAGCTACTATGATAGATATTCAACTACCAAAACGTTAAGGGCAATGTCACTGGGGGTTGGAAGGGACAGTATGAAGACAAATAAGGCACACAATTCACAATAAACCCTTCATTATAGCTCATGTTTTTATTTAAAAAAAAACAGTATTTAAACATTTTAATATTAATTTCCAAACAACACTAAATAGTGTTACAGAATGATATTTTGCATATATTTAATAATTTTCAGAATTGCATAAGATTTTCAAATTTAATATCCTTGAATGTTATTCTTCCATCACTTTGACTGTATAATTTATGTAAGTTTAGTTTACATTCGGACTCAGCTATTTACCAATATCGTTTTTTAATTCAAACTCAAACTGCTGATAACGTGGAGTTTCTGGAGTTGTACCTACCATTCATGGGTTGCGTAGTTTTTAATAAAGATTTCCAAATTAGCGACAAAAATCTCCACAATTTATGGGTAATAAATTAGTTGTGTATTTTGCCTCCTTTGGAAATATTATTGGACTTTACAGTGTTTCCATGGAATTTACATCACTTAACAATATAATAAAAAAAAGGCATTTTCTTCCTCTGGTAACTTAATAAGTGTAAATTTATTTTCCTTGATGTTTGTAATGGAAATATTTTCCTCATACTTATCAATCTGAAGTGATATTTTATCGAAATTTCATCAGTCTCATATTCTTTGTATCTGAAATCTTCTCCATCATCTGCAATAATCTGCCTTTTCTTGTTTGGTACTGCATCCTATTTAGTAGTTTTTTTTTTTTTTTTTTTAGCAAAATGTAAAGGGTTCTGAAATGTAAACAACCTCAATGGCTCTTTTTATGGACTATGTATTAGTAATTTTCACACTCCATTCTTTATAATGGTTTAAAATATATATAAAGGCTTATCAAACTTCATTTCTAAGTTTAATATGTTATTGTGTGAAATAAAAAGTCTGTTTCCATACTATTAAATTATTATATTCATTACACATTTATTCAATTGAATAATTTAATTTTATTTAAAGTTCTTCATTATATGAATATTACTAATTATGCCATTCATCCCCTCAAATTTTGTCTCATTTATCCCCAGCACACGTGGTTAAACAAATATAGGACTAAATATCATGTATGATTATAATATAAAAATATGATAAATAATATTCTTTAACTGGTAAAACTCTGTTTTAACATGTATACTTTGTAACGTATAATTAATGTTAAAGAACTTAGAAAAATTTACTTTGGACCAGTCAAAACATAAGTCCTCTTCGAATTCAGAACCAGGAAAAAAAAAAAATCAAACAACAAATTTAAAGTTATGAATTGGAAGTAGTAATACTTATTTGCAAATATATATATATATATATATATATATATATTTACGCATTTTAATTAGTGAGTAACGTGCAAGGTCTCATTCATCACCTGTCCCATTCAACCACACTCTCCCCATATCCACTATTTTATTTTTTACATGTGCTTTCTTTTAACATTTCTGTATGTATGTGGCCGTCAAATCTTGGGACTCATTTTTCACCTTACTTCCTGTTGACGTACAGCTTTGAAATTTGGAATATATATGTATTCCATGGGACAATACATGAAATGGACATTGTTTCTTAAAAAATCGATCCCTATGGGGGATCAACGTCGGCCCTAAACTGGCATTTTCCCCGTATAAATAATGTTACGATTGTTTAATTGAAAAAATAGCTCCATTGTTACAACATTCATCCATTTTCACCAGATTGTTGGCCTTATCATTATGACGTCAGCATTGAGTAACGCACACATTTGGGCTTTCTAATATTAGTTGACTTTTTTGTGAATTGTAATAAAGGTACGTTTAAAAAAAAAAAATACATTTAATTATTTAGTTTAATATACTTGATTTTTATATAGCTTATTTATTTGAAAACCATCAGATACATATAGTGTAATCCTAATAAACATTCATTAAAACACAAAACGGCTTATAAATGCATTTTTAAAATAATAATTATTCCATCTGGAAAACGGATTTGTGATTGGATTAATTTTTAAGTCCAATTTTTTTTTAATGGCTAATCCGCTTCATTTTGTAGAATTTAGTACTTGATTTTCATAGCAATTTGTTGCATCATAGGTACATAAATTATAGTCATAATAATCTTTTTTTTTTTTTTTTTTAAGTTTAATAAATGTATTTTTAAAATAACCCGGGGGTTTAACCCGAGCTCCCCGGGTTACAGCCGAGTGTAAAGAGCATAGATAAAATCCATAATTTTTATTGAAAACTAATATATATATTTATTTTATTTTTTTTTTCGTTTAATTTACGTATACTTTTAGATTGCCTAAAAACTTCACAAAAAAGCATTTTTCATAAGAAAAATATTAATTGTGTATTCAAATAAAGTTCAGAAATTTATTAAAACGGTACTTTTGTATTAACCGCACATGCCAGGAGTCAATAAGCCTAAGAAATCGTCAAAGATTTCGCTACTTACAGCAGCATTTTTGATTTCGATTATTTAAGGGTTTAAACGCATACATATCTCTTAAACTTTTGTTTTATTTATATTATTTTATTTTTTCAATGATGAAGTTTTAGTTTTCTCATGAAATATTAGCCGAAAATAAATGCTAAACTATTCATTATTGTTTTAAGTGCAAACGGGTTAATCTTTCGTAATTGGGCTGCACACGATATAGAAAGATATTTAAACAAAAATCATGCTCGAAAATTATTTTGAAAACCATAAAACATCAGTAAATTAAGATTCAGTTTTCACACAAATTGCATTTCAAAGAACATCTTTTTTTCTTATTAGTCGGTGTAAAAATTTAAACTGTACGACATTCAGAAGTTAAAAAAATTGCAGTAAAAGCGAAATTGATTGTTCGGGTCGTTGCCACCGTCAATATGATGTCAGCGTTACTCACGGGCATGCTTTTTCTTTATAATATAGATATGGAATTTATCCGGGAAGTTGATTCATAATTGAACTGAATTTTAATCCAATTTTTTAATGGCTAATCCGCTTTATTTTTTAGCATTTTTATGTGGATTTTAATGTTTGCTTTATTTAATCAAGTTTTGTAATGGCAAATTTATTTATATTCTAATTTCAATAAATTACTAAGCAAACAAAATATCATAAAACTTCTGAACCGTGATTAGTTATTAATCACGATTAATTAAGAAACAAAATAGTTTATAAATACTTTTTATTTTCCTTTTAGGCTTATTTTGAGACAGAAGCTGATTTATAATTGGATTAATTTTTAATCAATTTCTTCAATGATTAATCCGCTTCGTTTTTTATTAGTTTAATGTGGTCTTATTTAAACGTGTTTTGTAAATACGAATTTATTTACGTAACATTATTTATAATTTTAATAACTTTAATAAAATTCCTGAATCGCGGTTAGATTGTAGTCATTATTAAAAAATATATACAAGCATATTTTAGAAATAACATTAATATTATGAGATAAGCTGATTCATGATTGAATTAATTTTTAAGACAAGATTTTCAACAAGTAATGTCTATTTCATTTTGTAGCATTTTCATACTAAACCTTCATACCCATTTTATGAACCACCATTACTACATAAATTATTGTCATAATAATCATAATTAAAAGACAAACTAATAACAAACTAATAAAAACTGTACTTAAAAATAAAAAATAAAAAAAAATTGAGAAAAGGGTTGATTGATAATTAGATTAAATTTTAAACCAACTTTATATAATTGACTAAGCTTCATTTATAGTAACTATAAAAATAGCTTCATTTATAGCTTCATAGCTTTTATAGCTTCATTTATAGTTTGAAAATATAATTCTTATTTAATTATTGCTGTTTTTAAACCATGTTTCTCCTACTGTCGTTAATTCATAAGACTTTATAAAAATATAACAATGTGGTACATATGTAAGTCAATATTAAGTATAGAAATTGCACAAATATTTGAGAAATTCTCAATAATTTGTACAAATTTGTAGAATATTACAACAATTATTTTATAAAATGCTGAATAATGACGAACAGTTATGCTGTTATAACCGAGGAACATATGATGGGCTTAGAGTGCATGACAGTAGAAAACCAAATATATTCCAATATAATCAATATTTATTTTTTATAAAAATAATGCATTTTTATTTAATGCATAAAAACAATCTATTCTAATTTAACATACGTGTTTATTATAATGCACTGTTATATTACTATGTTCGTTACTTTATCATAAACTAGCAAGCATCAAAATTGACAGTTATTGGCAAAAGGATATAGGATTTCAGACAATAGCTGAAACAAAGATTTATTCCAATGTTTCCGTTTATATTTTAATTTCAAAGATATCGTGTTTCACTAACATAAGGTTAAAAAAGATCGTACGATCATAAAACATAAATTCATACAGTCCCAAACTAGATAAAAAATATCTGATTAATAAAAATCATTTTAATTTCTATTTAATCTATAAAAAAATATTCTATTTTAATTTAACATACGTATTTATTATAATGTTATTACTCATTATTTTTCATATACTAACACACATCAAAGTTGACACTCTTAGCTGTTATATTGTAATATTCATTACTGTGTAATGGGTACCGAATAATGCATCCAATTTGACACTGTTATAAAAAATATACGATGCCAGATAACTGGAAAAATTAGATATATATTCCAATATTTTACAACTAAATTTATAAAAACGATGCGTATCTATTTAAAGTACAAAAATACTCATTCCAATTTAATGTACGTATTTGTTACAATGTATTATTATAATGTTACGCTCATTACTTTATCATATTCTACCATACATCAAAGTTGACACTATTATAAAAATGATACGATGCCAGACAACAGCAAAAAAAAACAAGGATCTATTCCAATATTTCGGGCTTATATTTCAATTTTAAACATATCTCGTGTTTCACTAAAATACATTCAAAGGTCCCAGGGGATATTCCCCGCCGAATACCCAAACTTGAAATTCATACGTTTTTTGCATCAGGCCACATACCATTAGCGCATTTTACCACAGGAAAAACTTTTTCTCCCCCGACCAACTTTGCTTTTGCCGGATACGCGGCCGGACTTCTTAAATACCGGACGAAAGGATCCCTCCGGGAGATCCCTTCTTTCAATGATTCCCCGCACGTCCCAGCATCTTCGCCCCTCCTGCGATAAAAACCGTGTTTGACGGCATTTAAAGTGGCAGCCAACATGAAAGTCCGAATGCATTTGAGGATATTTTATTCCGATGTCTGTTGTTGTTTTGGAAAGAGAGGAATGTTAAAAGTATTATTCTGGAGGGAGCTCACAGATGAGCATTCAAAGAGAGAGTAATACTTAGTTGGAGATGGCCTTGATGTGTTCTGGAAGACATAGCAATGAGGCAGGATTTTTGTTTTATGTTTCTTTATAGCCCACGTTATTATTAGTTAATCTTTGAAATCGAAAACCTTTTCGACAATAATGGAAATTTCGGTATCTTCAGGAGCTTTGTATGAGGGAAAATAGCGGTAGAATTTACAACGTTCGGAAAATGTCTTTTTAGTTTTGTGTGTTTTGTGAAAGATGTTATAGATTTTCTAAGCAGTTACGTCCCATAAAATTTTGACAGGACATTTATTGTTCTTGCCGAAGTGAATTGTAATTGTTCAGAGAATGATAATAATGGTTATTGAAGGTATTTTTAGACGCAGTTTTGAAGAAGCTGTGAATTTTCCCTCCCTTATAGCATCTGTTTTATAAACGCATTTTCGATATATATATATTTTTTTTTTACATATTTACAAGGATCGAGAGACATTTTGAGAATAAAAGCACAATCGAGACACAATGTTCTTCCAACGTGTACACTCTTTGTATGCAAGTATAATTCCTTATCTGATTGAATTGGTACTGCCAATAGTGAGTGTAAAGTTGGATCAAGATTGGTCGGCTGTTGTGAACATTACTGTTTCTTACAATACAATATTTAAATTACTACACATATCTTCTAGATCACAGAGGACAAAATTTTTCATGCGACTACAGCGATTATTTAATGTACATTACCCCGCTTTGGTCCGAATTACCCCGACAGGAAAAACTGAAACAACAGAAAAATATTTAAATTCAATCTTCAATTTTATAAAAGTATACCATCCCAGACGACAAACTTTCAAATAAAATTAATTAATTTTATTAATTAAAATTATATATTTGTTGCAATGCCCCATTTGTCCATTTAGTTGATATCAATAAGTGAATTAAGTACCAATTTACTAAAATAATCTTATCGCAATATTATTTTTTATAATTATCTAGTTTTACTCTGTAATTGCACACAGACAGTGTTACGCATTAAAAACAGTGCTTTTAAAACATCTTTATACTGCTACTTATTCTTGAGCAGTTTTATTGCATTTTGTATAATTTTTGAACACGCTGGAATTTCTCCAATTTTTTAATACAATTAATGTATGTTTAAGTTTCTGAAAGATTAATTTTGATGTAAATTTTATACATGCATAACAAAAAAGTTCAAGAAATGAAATTTTTAATAATATTATTTATTCAAATCTATCATTTATTCAAATTTATTATATAAGTGGTGCAGTTTCAGATCGTAAAAATAATCCAGTTTAACAAAGTATAACAAACAGAAAATTAAATACAATAAGATAAGAACTCGAAGTTCACACAGTTCTGATTAACTAATATATTAATTTTTTTTATCTTTTCTCTTTTTTCTTTTTTCATTTTTCTTTTATCTTTTCTCACTTTTTTTTATTTGAGAGGGGGAGGGGGGTCAATGAATTTTAATATATGCACCTTTTGTTGCACAAGTAACATCTAGCCGATATTTGATTTTAGGCCACATACATTCCAAAATGGCTTTCGTAAGACATGCTATGCAGAAGTTATGCGTGTTTTCTGTTATTTAACATTTTGTACTTTCATAAATAAACTTTGCAAAATCTCCGAATTCAAGAAGTGTTACATTGAGGATAATGGCATCAGAATTTGATGGCGCTGCATAGCGTGTTGCCACATAATTTTCGGATGCAAAAATTTATTTTATTTTATTTTATTTATTTATTTATTTATTTTATGTATGTATGAAATTATATATATAGAGAGAGAGAGAATAAATACTCTGCGTTAAATAAAATATGTACAAATTTAAATTTATTCTTACAGAAACATTAATAATAATAATAATAAAATAATAATAATAATAATAATAATACAGTCGAACCTCGTTAACGCGAACACTCACGGGGATTTTTTTTCTGTTCGTGTTAAAAGTAGTTCGTGTTATCAGGGGTGATTATGAGTTCATGAAAAAAAACCTGAAATTTTAGCGAGAAAACGTTTCCGTATGGGGAGTTATATATCATTTTATTACAGAGAGGTCAAATTATGAAAATATGAATTTTAATTGTGTTTAGCAATCATATGAAATTGAAATTGATATTTGTCTTATTTTATGAATTTAACTATCAGAAAAACCGGAATTTCGGTACTGAAAATGAAAAAAAATACCTGAATTCAGATATATAACCTAAACACAATCACCCTGTGTTATCCATACTTAAAAAAAAATTATATATTCCATGTAACAAGAATAAATATGCATACATACCTTCCACGTCTGCTGTGTTGGTTTTGTTTCCTAAGATCGATACGTCAAGAATATAGACCTACACTTGGGATACCCCTCGGTGGAAGTCTTTTGAAGAGGAATTGGACGGTATTAAAGTTATATCCGAAAAAACTGAAGAAGAAAATACCAAAGCTCCGGACAGCCAACTCAACTTATTTTAGCGGATTGGACCCTAAGTCATCACCACCACAGCGATCACTCAGCTTAATTAACGTAAACAGCTTTGTGTAAGCAACTTTAATTAGCATTACGTAAGCCGCTCAGCCACTGGTGCAAGACCAGTGTGTTGCAATTGATTAAAAAAACAATCGATTTTTTAAACAATATATTTAAATAATTATTTACATACGCCGGATTACATTTACAGTGTTGGAGCACATTTATAAAACTCTGTAATTGTAGACTGTTTGCGTTTTTTATTAGAGCAATTTCTCCAAAAGTCGCCGAGTCTTTCTACAGTTTCTAAACTAGTTCCAGAATCTGCTTCTTGCATCACAAAACGACGCACTGTTTGTAATGCAGTGAAAGCTTCCATCAGGCTGACAGGATTTTCCATGGAAGTGTCATTGACCTCTTCGTCTGTATCGGAAAAATAATGATTATTACTATCGGCATCTGGTAAACGTTTCATCATGTCATTCACGCTATGAACGATTTCGTCATCTGTTGTGACGTCACATGTCATGACGTTGTCATCCATTGAGACATATGCGTTAAAGGTAACTCTATCAGGAAGTACTCCACAATCTCGTGCTGCGTTTAACAAGTCAAATTCTATTTCTTCTTTCGTATCTTCTGCAATATCCTCTTTACAAAATCCTGCCTTTTTAAAACAGTTTATGATTGTTTTAGTGGTTACTTCTCGCCATGCTGTTCGAAGCAACATCAAAGCATCTAACAAATTAATTTTGAATTCCATTTTTTCGTCAAAACAGTGAATTGTATTACGAATTAATTCTGTACGATAAAAGGATTTCATGCTGCGTATGATCCCTTGATCACAAGGTTGTAACCTCGATGTAGTACCTGGAGGGAGAAACTCAAGTTGAATAGATTTTAATCCAGAAATTAGGGGGTGTGCACTACAATTATCTAAAAGCAGACATATCTTTCTATTTTGTTGCTGGAACTTTCGGTCCAATTCTTTTACCCATTTGGTGAAAATTTCTGACGTCATCCACGCCTTTTTCGTGGACTCGTATTTCACCGGTAATGTTTTTAATGACTTGAAGCACCTTGGATGTGATGACTTTCCTATGACTAACAGAGGCAACTTGTCACTCCCATCCATATTACAAGCTACTAAAACCGTCAGCCTTTCCTTGCTGTATTTTCCACCAGAACATTTCTGATCTTTTAAGGATAAGGTGCGGGTAGGAAGTGCTTTCCAGTAAATCGCAGTCTCATCAGCATTGTATATGTTAGGTAATGCATAGTTTTTCAAAATTGTAGGCAATTTGTTTCGCAGAAAATCGTCTACAGTTTCGACGTTTACACTGCCTTCTTCGCCACAAACCTTTTTGCAAATTATGCCATGCCGATCCTTAAATCTTTGCAGCCATCCAGACGAGCACTGAAAGTCGCTCACATGAAGAGCATCAGCAAAAAAGCGAGCTTTTTCTTGCAATATTGCTCCGGTGATAGGAACATTTTGTGCTCTGATTTCTCTTATCCACCTCATAAGTGCTATTTCAACTTCTTCACTCTTAGCAATCCTCATTCGTTTACGAGATGGTTCGAACTCATTAACAGCACAAGCACATTCAATTTTTTCCCGATTTTTCAAAATTGTCGATAATGTGCTTTTTGGAATTCCAAATTTTCGAGCAATTTCAGATTTTTTCAATCTACCATCGTCTACGTTGTTTAAAATTTTAATTTTCGTTTCTAAACTCAACGATTTCTGCACTTTTTTTCCCATGTTTTTACTTGAATTTAAACTTATGTAAACAAAAATGAAACACACGTACAAACTGTCTTTAATGCTAGACTAGACGAAGGATAGGCAATTGGCAACCTTTCCTTAATGCTAACATGAGTGATGGTGGGTAGATGCAGCGCGCCAAATCGGCTTTTCCCGCCAAAATCTACTTTAAATTTCCGGATTCCTGTCGAAACTTTATTGCGACAGCGGTCATTGACAGCATTATTTTTTGTCTGGATTGCCTTTTTAAATTTAAAGTTATTTTACGAACTAATTTATTTTATTTTATTTTGTTCGTTTGGAACACGTTATGTAGTTTTGTTTTGTTTTAAAAAAACATAAAATTTGAACAACCTTTCCAACATAAAAAAACCTAGAAGATTAAACAATCCATCTTTCTTTCTTATTTTTGTGAGGGTGGGGGGGGGGAGGGGTTGTTTCAAAATAAACTGCTACAAGTCATGAAGTCAAATAAAAAATTTATTTAATATAAATTAAATTTGTTACTGCAATTTTATCTCTCGGTTGTGTGTGATTTGATACAAATAAACTTCTAGTTATAACAGTGTGACAGCTTTTCTCCCTTAAGTCTGTTCTGAAATGACCTGCTCAACAACGCCAAACTTTCTGACTCATTTTTAGACGCAAAGGAGTAAAATTGGCAAGCTTGACTATTGAAGGTATTTGGAATTGTATTGAGTTTTCCATTTTTTGATAAATAAATTACTTATCGAGTTATAAGTGATTCGTGTGTCATATGACAACACCTTTTTCTCCTTTCTCGCGCTGCCGCTGCCGGAATTAGCTTCAAGGCTTTGACAGTATTTTCTGCCTTTACCAAAAATGTAAAACGTGTTTCGATGACATAGTTTCTGAATAAGAACACCTGCCAATTTCCTGCGTTTCCGAACAAAACGGAATAAAAAAAAGGCGTCAGAAAGTAGCTCCATTGGATTTGAGAACAGCCTCGATTTTACTCTAGCTTCTTTCTATATTTACGTTTATTTTATTGTGAGAATGAAATCAGAAAATTGCCAAGGAAGCGATTACCGCCAAAAAGGGCGATGAGTCTTTCTGACTTAGCTGAGTAAAGGTGACCAGATCAGACCCTGGAATTTCCTTCACAGCATTTCACAAACTTTTTTCACTCTTCAGTGCAATTCTTACAATAGAATTTAATCTTTTGAGTGAGTAGAAGGAGGAATCGCCTGACAACTTTACAATTGCTGGTCTGCAGCTATCAAAACAAAAGACATTCCTCTTCTTTCAAAAATTTGGAATTCGAAAAACATAGATCTCAGTTCAATTGCACCGAAAACTTGGGAAAACTTGCTTTGTTCGTACTATAAGTAGGAAATATTTCAACGGCCGATCCTTTTCAGTTCGTGATAAACAGTATTTCGCGTTAAGCGTGTTCGTGTTAAAAGGACTAAAATCACAGTAAATGCCTATACAACTTGACGGGACAACTGGAAACAGTTCGTGTTAAAAGTAATTCGCGTTAAGCGTGTTCGTGTTAATGAGGTTCGACTGTAATAAATAACCCTTCAAAGGGTTAGTAGAATTAATATTTAATTTCTTCTTTTAAAATGTTTTCCGTTCCGTAACGCATGCTAATTGCATCATTTATGTATATGTGAATCAACATTTTGCAGCTTTGATTAATAAACTTAGGCAAATCATCTTCCTCTTAATAAATAAAAAAAAAATCATGTGTCAAGCATAGATTATGAAACACTCTCCAACACATTCATAATACTCAAACGAAATTTCACCGCCCAATATTGTGAAGTTCAAATCTCTGAGCTTCAAATTCTAATCTTATTACTTACTTTTTATAATAAATTTTAAAATGTGTCGTAACTTTTAAAAATATCCTTTAATATACCTAAAGAGAAATTAAAAAAAAAAAAAAAAATCAAATGCAAATTTAACTTTCCATTTTGAAAAGTATACGATCTCAATCCACAAACGTTCCAATTCATAATGTAATTAAAATTACTTAACCGTTACATTATTCACTTCTCTACAGGAGCTAACTAAGGAAAACGCAAAATATAACTGAAAATTTCCTTTCAGCAATTTCCCTCAACAAATGGACATGTACTCGAAATCTTTTGTGAAGCCCTGTATATATGATCTATAAAATTTATACACACCAAGTAATATGCAAAAATTTAGTTATAACTTAAAAACGCATACCGCAACTGAAAGCGCACTTCCAGCAATTTTCACTCATATACTGTAACCGCATTATTTTGTGCGGTGTATTCCCTGTAAAGGCACAACATATTCTACAATAAGTATCTTATAGTGCACCTCAGTGATGTATATCAATATTTCAATATGTTTAGAACAGTGCAACATCATTAAAATGCACTGCAAATGATTTTTCCTTATCGACTATATGTATAACAGAATTATTTTGAGTGTCCTTGTAAAGGAACTATAAATGCTATGCTTCATTTTCAATAGAGAAATTCAATACCATACATCAATTACATGGCAATCCGAGTATTTACGCGAGTTAGAGTACGGACAGACGGCCAACCAAACCGAAGTCATAAACACTTTTCCATTATGTTGGAAAGTTTTCAAAATTAAGAAGCACAAAATTTGGATACCTCGGAAGTCATTGGATTGAACCATCTTGTATAATGCACCAGTTTAAAAATTCATATTAAAAAAAAGTAAATAAAATAAATAAAAAATTGATAATAACACCCCAATGGGGCAGTGCTTCGTCTGGTTGTCATATAATTTTAGGATACGAATGGGAAATTTGGAATGAACATGGCATAAAATTGAATGCAAGTTAGATGTTGCGTGCATAATGTATAATGGAAGGTGTATAAAATTAAATTTATGGACAGGAAAAAAAGAAATGAAATCGTTAATACATTAATTAATAAATTTGAAGTTTCACGTTATTTTCATGTATGCTTATTTTTTATATTAATTTCTGAAATATGTTAAGTTTTTTAAACACTCTCTGTGATATACTTCAAACAGAAAAATTCTCATTCACATCCAATTCCGGAAAAAAAAATCAACACAATCGACAAATATTCAACATATCAATTAAAATTATTTAATCGTTGCAGTATACATTTCGCTACGGGAGCTACATCAGTAAGTAAATTAAGTACAAATTCAATAAAATAATCCTCGTTACAAGATTATATTTTTTTATAATCGTTCAGTTTTATTCTGTAATCGCATTACATTTGACAATGCTAAATATCATGCCATTAAAAACAGTGCTTTTAAAACATCTTTATATTGCTACTTATTCGTGAACATTTACTGCATTCACCATCATTTTCGAACACGCTGGAATGTCTCCAAATCTTTAATAGAATTAATTTTTTTTTTCTTCTGCATAGATCCTTTTTAATTTTGGCAGTATGTTTATGTGTTTAAGATTCTGAAAGATTAATTTTGATGCAAATTTGATGCATGTACAACAATAAAGTTTCATAAAAATTTTAATATATTATCTATTGCTCAAATTTATTAAGTGGTATAATTTCAAATCGTAAAAATACAGACCGTTTAAGTTAGTAGGGAATTTTAAATTAAATAATACAAAAAAAAAAAAAGAAAAAAGAAAAAGAAAAGAATGCATATAATATTTTTTAATGAAAATATAATTAAATGTCTTATTTGATAACGATGGTTTTGTTTACGGCATAATTTCGCTATTCTCAATATACAGGGTTTCCTCAAAAGAAATATGCAAGTTTATTTTTTTTCGCATTTTATAAAGCCAAGCACATAATATAGTGGAACCTTATTTCTGGGTTTTTCAAAGGAAACATCTGTAAAAAAGAGTATGACAGAAAATTCACTCCAATACACAATTATAAGCAAGAAATTATATACTCACAATGCAAATAAACTGGGAAATACAAAATTTACATTTAGCAAGTTATGTGATTTTGATGCAATTATAGTAGAATGTTTTTTTTTTTTTTTTTTTTAATATAAAAAAAAAAAAAAAAAATGGCGACATACGGGTAATAAAATTTCATTGGTCGAAAGGATTCTGTAAAAAAATTTGGAGAACTTGCCATTATTGCCAAACTAATGTTTGTTCACCTGTCTAACTCGTCTAAAGAAATTCGTCCAGACGAGTATCGTCAAATTTGTACACTGCAAATAAAAAGGTGTTGATTTTACAGTATAATACTGGCATCCCAGCTGTTAGTATTATACCGTAAAATTAACAGTAATAAACAGTAAAATAAGCAGTATTACACTGCCGCGCCGTATTACTGCTTTTTTTTTACTGTTTCTTACTGTTAATTTTACGGTATAATACTGGCAGCTGGGGTGCCAGTATTATACTGTAAAATCAACACACTTTTTTTTTTTCTTCTTTTTTTTTTAGTGTAGTGCGGAATGCTATATGGTTATGATTATGACAAAAACTTTTAATCTGAGCATGTGTCTTGTAACGTATTTTGAGATTCGATGCTCAAAACTCGTGTTCTATCCCAGCCCATTAATTTAAATTTTAAACAAATGCGGAAAATATTATATGAGAAGGATCAATATTATTAAAATCTTTCAATATTTTTTATAATAACTTTATAAAATGTGAAGTATAAGTCATATGAATATTCTTTACATTACATTTTTTTAAAAAGAGAATGTAAATTAAAAATCATCAAAAAATGGAATTATTTTGTTATTATCTTTAGAGAAATTTCGTTAAAAATTACAATAATAATAATAATAATAATAATAATAATAATATTTCGGAAACTAATTCAAATTTTAAAATTCTGAGAGCTTATATGACATCCTCGGATCCATCCGAATAACTGGTTTTAATTTCATTGCACTGCGTTTCATATTCTAGGAAGAGTAAGAGTGAAATATAAACAGACAATCAGATTTTAATATAATAGATTCTAATAAGATGATGGTGTGTATGGATGCCTCTAAATTTTTACAGGCGTAATATTTACTTTTTTCTTGATATCCCTTTTTGACTATTATGGCAGCTATGTACGTAATTAAGCTTCTGAAAATTAATTTTGATGCAAATTTAGCGCATGTAAAACAATAAAGTTACACAAATGAAATGTTTAATAATATTATCTATTGTTTAAATTTATTAAGTGTTACTATTTCAAATCGTAAAAATATAGCCCAGTTTAAGTTAGCAAAAAAATATATAATTTAATACTACAAAAAAATAATTATACTTTTTTTAAAATGAAATTATAATTAAATTAGTTATTCCTTTTAGGTTAAAGAAAATTTATTGTAATTCCCAACATACAGGATGTATTCAAAAAGAAATACGAGTTATAGTGTCTCTCCAAAAAGAAAAAAGGAACAGTAACTATAATTCACGTATAATTCCAAACACATACTGCAGTGAAGCACATTTTATCTACCAAATTTAACTTTAAAAAAAAAACCTCCTCTAAAAAATAGATAATTAAATACTCGACTCAATACATTAAAATACATAATGGCAAGTCAATTATAGTAATAATGAAAAACCCAACAATACATTTTATGATTTTTTTTTAATGAAATTTAATCTTTAATGAATTTTAAATAGTTTAAATAAGAAAACCAGAACAGACTTTTGACAAAATTAGTAAATATATAATTTTCTACTGTATTTTCAAAATAAATAAATATGTAAAAGAAAGAAAGAAAGAAATGTCATTTAACATCTCTCTATAGATTAAATGCATTTTTTGAAAACTCACCATTAAATATTAACTGTATTTGTTATATAGCATGAAAGGTGAATTCTTTAGGGAAAAGGATTTTAGAAAAAAAAAAGATAGAGGATTTTAATTAGAAAGAATTTATTATCCTATAAAAATATTAACATGAACGGAAAAACATGCATCAGGCATAGATTTTAAAACACTTTCCATCAATAACAGACTTTTATTAAGAAATTTCATTTTTTTATTACAATGAAATGAAATGTCTAAATAAATAATTTAAATAAAATGCACTGCAAACGATTTTCCCCCTAGACCATAATGTAACGGAATTATTTGGGTATCTCTGTAAACGAACTATAAATGCTACACACTCCATTTTCAATGGCAAACATACTGTAGCGAACCGCATTAACATATATTAATTTCATAGCAATCCGAGTATATTTACGAGATTTAGCGCAGAGACAGACAGACAAACCGAAAGCATAAATAATTTGTAAGTACACTGTAAAGTCTTAAAAATGAAATTTTGAACCCAAAATTCTTGCGTGATAAAACTTATAAATGAAATTTAAAATTTATTTTGGGGTGCAAATGAAACATTTTGCTTTTAAAATACATAAGAATGAATTAAAATATAAATTCAAAAGAGTATAAATGAAAAAAAAAATGTATAAATGAAAAACATACATTGTAAAAAAATAATAATAATAATCTCTCAAATTGACAGAAAAAACTGTCAGTTTTGGCTCCAGTGGAAAACCGTTTAATTTACAGAAAATATCTGTATATTTTCAGTAAAGCAGTTTTTTCCTGTAAAAATTACAAAATCAACATTTTTTTTACAGGAAAAAAGCTGTTTTTTCTGCAAAAAATACAATATTTTTCTGTCAAAATTACAGATTTTTTTTTTTTTACAGTGTATACGTGTGTGCGGAAGTGTGCTTGTACCTAAATTTATATAGAAAACATTCCTTCAAAGCATTTGAAAGTTATTCGTTCTAAAATACTTCTATTAAGTGGGGAAACCAAATTACTTTCATTTAAAAAAATAAATAAATAAACAAATATTTTCCAACTGAATCTCTTCTGTACGAGAAAATCGTGGCTATATAGCGCATTAATTCCGATCAAGTAAATGACTAAAACATCCATAAAGTCTCATTTTGACGAACATTAAAGAGCCTTCATTAAAAATTAGGGAGGAAATTGATCCCATAATGTTCCATCTGTTCTCAAATGTAACTGCAATAGAATGACAAGAGAGCTCGTCACAGACAGGGATTGGGGAAGGTCATTGTGTGGCAAATAATGGGAACAGGAATGTGTCGAGACCCACTTCATTTACAAATTATCATGCAAATGGGAACCGTTTCAATCCTTGATCCCCTTGTGATGGCCTCAACGATATACAGATAGCGGACCTAATGGAAACAGATGTGTTTCATACCTTGTTATTTTATAATGCTTTGCTATAAATGGCACTACAAGATATCGTTTTTTTTTTATGATGGATATGAATACATGGGTCGAAACGGACAATTTTTTAATATTCTAAAAAGAAAAAGAAAAAAAAGTTATTTTGTATTTTTCAATTCAAATAAACTGAAAAGGAAGTTATTCACAAATAAAATGCAATTATTTGCTATATCGTATTTTTTAGGTGAAATTATTTTATATATTTTTTTTTCTTTATAAATTAAACACAACGATATTTATTTGATAAAATTTTGTTTAAAAAAAAAAAGTTATTTTGTATTTTTCAGTTAAAATAAACTAAAAATGAAGTTATTCATAAATAAAATGTAATAATTTGCTGCATCGTATTTGTTAGGCGAAATTATTTTATAATTTTTTTCTTAATAAATTGAACACAATATTATTTATTTAATCAAGCTTGGTTTTAAAAAAGTTACTTTATATTTTCAATTAAAATAAATCGAAATGAAAGCTATTCATAAATAAAATGTAATAATTTGATGTACCGTATTTATCAGGTGAAATTATTTTATAAATTTTGTTTTCATAAAATAAACACAACATTATTTATTTAACCAAGTTCAGTTTTTATTATTATTATTATTATTTTGTATGTTTCAATTAAAATAAACTGAAAAGGAAATTATTCATAAATAAAATGTAATAATTTGCTGCATCGTATTTGTTAGGCGAAATTATTTTATAAATTTTGTCTTCATACATTAAACACAATATTATTTATTTAATCAAGTTTGGTTTTTAAAAAGTTATTTTATATTTTTCAATTAAAATAAACTAAAAAGGAAGCTATTCATAAATAAAACGCAATAATTTCTTACATCGTATTTGTTAAGTGAGATTATTTTATAAATTTGTCTTTCTAAATTGAACGCAGTATTATTTATTTAATCATAAGTTATTTGGTAGTTTATAATTCAAATAAAGTAAAACGGAAGTTATTTATAAATAAAATGCAAAAATTTGCTGCATCGTATTTGTTCGGTAAAATTGTTTTATAAATTTGTGTTCATAAATTGAACACAACATTATTTACTTAATCACAAGTTTAGTATTTTTTTTTTATTTTTTTATTTAAGATTATTTTGTAGTTTTTAATTCATATGAAGTGAAACGGAAGTTATTCATAAAAAAATGCAATATTTTGCTGCATCGTATTTGTTAGGTGAAATTATTTTATAAATTTGTGTTGTCTTCATAAACACAATATTATTTATTTAATCAAGTTTGGCTTAAAAAAAAAATCATTTGATATTTTTCAATTAAAATAAACTGAAAAGGGAGCTATTCATAAATAAAATACAACGATTTATTATATCGTATTTATTAGGTATTTTATAAATTTTGTCTTTATAAATTGAACCCAACATTATTTATTTAATAAAGTTTAGTGAAGAAACTTGAGGGTTTTCAAATATAGTAAACTGAAATGGAAGCGTTAGTTTGTATGCATCTTAAGGATTATTATTTTTTTATGAAGATTATTAGTAATTGGAATTTTGATCAAAAAGAAATTTTTTAACAGTCAAACAAAAGTTTATATCTAACAAAAGTTCAGATTAACTTAAAAATAATTATCCACATTCGAAACTCAAGAAATTTTTACTAGTGCTGTCATTTGTCACAAAGTACATTATTATAGGTACATAATAGTTTATTTTATGAAGGACATGTATATTTAAAACAAAACTTTTCGCCTGTCGTGCAAATGCTAAAGTAACATAAAAGTCTTTTCAATTTACCACATTTAAAAGTAAAATTCGCATTATGACATGCAATAATTTTTCATATTGAATTTCTTATAGCAGATGAAATTGTAAACTGGATGGTGTGTATTTGTTTTTTAATGTTCTGTTTTTTTAACCACTTTATGCCAGATGATGTTATCAATATTCGAACTCATTTGAAAATATCCAAAAAGCATAACTGTGACCGTAATATTTGCTTTGTATGCAATAGTATGTATGCGTGTCTGTATAAAAATCCCAGATGCACAAATTATTTTTGCACATGTATATTGTAAATTAGCATTTCAACGATTATAAATTTTAGTTTAGTAATATTTACTGTGGTAAAATATTTGTTTAAAAATAAAATATAAATTAGTAATTTGACGAAATTTGCAATAATTTTAACTAATTATTCTACAAATAAGTATTTTACCAAACCTTGATTTTCTGGCTTCTTTTCCATGACACTTTTGTTTTAGAAAAAAAAAAAATGAAAAAAATCATCCTTACTAATTAAAGATATATAGTTTAATTAATCCCTATTAAGCCGAATATTATGAATAAGATTTAACGAATTTGAACGACGTTTTGGTAAGAGAAGAACGTCATTTGTGTTATGCAAACGAGCGTTTAATATGAAATAGATGATCGTGTTTTAATCTTGATGTTAACACGTGATATTTTTAGTAACATGTTATAATAATGAGAGATTTTTCAATCAGATAAATAGCTTTTAATTTACTTAATGAATGTTACATAACCTTATTTCTGTTAAAGATCTTAACATTGTTTAATAGTTATACAAGAGTTAAATCATACGTCATTTAGCAAATTTTAATGTTTTAACATTTTTTAAATCAATTTTATTTTTATATATTTAGTTATTTAGATAAAAAAAAAAAACAAAAAAAAAAACAAATTTTGAATGCAAGTTTGTTAAAAATATTACAAATTAAATTACAAGTAATAATGTCGTATATTAAATTTTATGTAGAAAGTTTTAAAATATATGCTATTTCTTTTAATCAGTAATAAACTGCTTTTTTTTCCAGTAAAAGAGGCTTATCTTAAATTAGTACAACTATTACGAATATTTGCCAAATTATTTATTTATTTATTTATTATTGCTGAATATTCAATTTTTTATTAGAATTGGGGAAAGGTTACGAAATATATTGAAAAGAAAATTTGTTGAAAAAAAAAATCTTCTGAAAAACTAAGAAAAAGTTTACTTCTTTTATCCGAAAAATGTTTCATACAATATTCAAAAACTATACCCAATTCCTTTAAAAAATTGTATTTACAAAATTTTAACACAAAATCAAATCTTTTGTCAAACATTTTTTCAACTAACAGATTTTTTTTTTGTTACAGAAAAACAAATGAAATATAATTGCTGATAAAATGTCAAACTTTAGTTTTTTACATCATAATAATTTAAAATATTCCATTGTTTCTTGTTGAATTATTTTATAAAACATTTTCGAGTAATTATTTCGTTTGCTGAATCAAATAAAAACAAGAAAGAAAAATTATATGCCAAGCATGGGTTATGAAACACTTTCCAACACATTCAAAATACTGGAACAAAACTTCGCTTGTTAATAAGGTGAAAGATGATATCTAAGTAAACGATTTGGAAAACACACACTGCATTTGAAAAACCAATTTCAGAAATTACTATCTATAGCCTTAAAAATAGCCGAATTCTTTTGTGCAACTCTGTAAGTGGTCTATAGAATTTATATACACTACACACCAAGTAATATGCAAAAAGTTAGTTAAATTTAAAACTACAATTAAAGACGCACTTATTGCATTTCAATTAAAGACCAGTATTTATGGCTCACAGACGGTATTGTAACTGAATTCTTTGGCATGCCCCTGTAAATCAACGATAAATGCATGCATACCATATTCTGAAAATAGTAACCTGTAGTGCACTTCAGTGATATATCAATTTCATATGTTTGAAACAGTGTAATATCCTTAAAATATATTGCAAACGACCCCCCCCCCTTTATACCATAAAGTATAACAGAATCCTTTTGAGTGTCCCTGTAAACGAACTATAAATGCTATAGTTTCTTCGTTATCAATACCGAACATGCCATATAAACCCATATAACACACATCATTTACATGACAATTCAAGAACATTTACGCGAGTTTAAGCATGGACAGACAGACAAACCAATTTCATAAACATTTTTTAGCTATGTTAGAAAGTGTTTAAAAAATGCCTTTAACAGGGACAAAACATTCATTAATTAAAACTCAGTAATACTTAACAAACTTATTTTGCTCGGATTTCAAACTGCAGATTTAATCAATATTTTTAAGTACTTAATTAAAACAACAGAATATATTGCATAAGAAAATCATATTCCTACATTTTATGTAAGCCTTTGTTCTACATTTCATGTAAGCATTTGTTCATAAATTCATGACTAATTTTATTAGACAGGCTTTTATGATAATAGGTATTCTTCATCTTCGTACCCAAGTGACATCTCTAAAAGCAAACTAATATTGGTAATGTTAGAGGACCAATATTATGCCAATATGACATTCATCGAAAATACTTGCAATGAAAAACCAGTATTAATTAAATATTGGCTTTACATGGTATATATTTGGAACGAAATAGAGAAACATTTCTTGTGAATATTAGTGTAATATGGTCGAAATGTAAACAATATTAAGGCAACATGCCAGTATTGTTAAACATTGTAAACCAATAAAAACAACAATGGCTCCATATTGTTTTGCTACCATACACATAAAACATATCACCGCCCCTCTCGATATTTAAAAATTTGCCAACGAATACAAATAAGGTGGGGGAGGGGGGAGGGTATAAAAGATAGTTATTTCATGTTACTTTTTGGTAAATCACTAAAAGAATCTCTTTTGTAAAAAAGCAAAATCTTAGATCCATTATGAAAAAGTCTTAACATGTATCCATTGTTTAAAAAAAAAAAAAAAAAAAAAAAAAAAAAAAACTCACTTTCAGAAAAAAATAAAACTTAAAAAGGGTTTATGCAAAATGTATTCCCATCATAAAAATAAAATAGAAAATATTTGCTTTATTTCAAGAGGTTTTTTTTAAACATCATGACTTTTCAGGTCATTGCGATTCACCGAAGCCTATATCCATTTTAAACGATGTCATGATCCACTTTTTTTTCCCCTGTCTATATCTTCTACTGATGGTCTAAGTGCAATGCCATTCATGTGACATAAAAAATGGAATTTATTTTTTACGAATTTGATTGTATGTATATACGTAACATACATATTTAAACGCAGGCATACATTATGTTATATACGAATATGATGATATAAATAAATGCTTTCATATGTGCATTCGTGTATATATGTATTTATGTATATCTTCTAAATTCAAATTGAGTTTTTATATTATTATAAGTATTAAAATATAGAAATAAATTAAATTGTCATAATACCTTCACATGTCTTAGTAACCTGAACACTGAACTTTAAATCATCATGTGCTGATATTACTGTTAACTATGTATTACAATGCACACACGAGAACTTTATATTACGCATACATACACATATATAATTCAATGTTTATAAGAATTTTTAAATATTAGACAATATCAAAATAAGTCATTCCAATGTTTTATTTATTTTATATTATTTATTTATTTGTTCTGTGACCTTACTGCACAGGGACGTTTCAAGTAGTGTGTATGAATCTCATATAGGATGTTCTAGACTTAAAATTCTGCAAGTCAAATTTACACATTATCATTGTAATATAAATAAGAGTCAATTTTGAAAGTCATAATTTATACCTTTTGTTTGAATGTAGGAAAAAAATTAAAGTATTGCTTATTAAAAGTGTAATGTAAGTTAATGTAGTATATATAATAAAGGAAATGTAAAGGTTATAAATGTTATTTATAAGTATACATGTGTAAGCTATTATTTATATAAGCATACATATGCAAGGTATTATTTATAAGTATACATATGTAAGGTATTATTTATAAGTAATTATATACTCGATGATTTTTTTTAAACTAATTTTACAATTTATTTTTATAAAAATCTTTCTTCATTTACTCAAAATTATAATTAAAATAAATAATAAAAAAAATTACAATATAAATTACAAAATTGCACAAAATTATACAATTATAGACATAATTTTAAAAGAGTTGAAAACTGCACGAGAACACGATATTTTTAATTAAATGAACTATTTCATTTAGGAAACTAAACTATGCGCTACCAATTTTTACGAGTCAAAATCGACACACTTTTTGAGAAAGCTCTCATTTACCACGAAAAATGAATTTCAAGCATGAGCTCTGGATTTAATTTGTTGTCTGGTCTATTGAGTTACATGCTACAAATAAATGAAGGAATGTAACGCAAATAAAATTTAATTTCCGCCTTTTAAAATCTTAAATTTAATAGATTTTATTTATTTCTTGAATTGTAACTTGTAATAATTACATGAACAACGCTTGAACATTCTAATTCGATGCAACAATCTCGTAGTACTTTTCACAAATAATTAAAACTTTTATAACTGTTATGGAACTACTTCACTTTTTGTCAAATCAAAATTATATTTTAATCTTCCTGAGAACTTCTAAGAAGCCCTGTGAAAAAACTCTAATTTAAAATACACTACATGCATGGCCAAATGTCACAGGAATTTTTCGGTTTTAGACGTTTTATCGAATATCTACAGAAATACTTGACTAATTCTTCTGTAACTCTAGTAATATAAAGAACATGTTTGACCTCATATATCTCAGTGAAGGTTTGGTTACGAGGACAAACATTGGGACCAACAACAAAATGAATGAAAATAATAATAATTGCGATCGCCTGTAAAATAAAATGCTCGGAATGATCTGTAGCTGTAGCAAATGAGTATGTAGGTTTTGTACAACATTATTCGTGTAAAAATAGCTAGCATATTCCTGGAGATATAAAGGTTTATTCATAAAATCAAAGAAATTTTTACATATTTTTTTGTTTATATAGCATGCAGGGTTTTCAACTACATTTAAAGCCACTTAAAATTTAACAAAGTAAAATAGAAACAACATTTAGACATTTAGACAACAATTAGAATATGAATACATTAACTAATTTTGATGAAATATGAGCATTTGTATGAAATAATATTTAATGGCATGGGCGAAGAATAAAAAAACTTTTTTGCATAATTTAGTAATAGTTAACTATATAAGACTTATTTTATAAAAAGGCAAGTCGAATATTGGGAAAATTCAGAAAGATATCGGCTATATGGTGATCTAAAATATCAGTTGCTTTCTAAAAGTAGCTGGATGATAAAGGATTTTCCACAAATTGCCCTTTTTGACTTTATACTTTTTTTATTGTCATTTTTTATTGATGTTTTAGTTCTTCTTGAAAAACCCTTAAAACGAACCCATTCCAACAAAAGAAAGAATTATCAAAATCGCGAAGTATCCGTATGTTAAATAGGCACTACTTTGTTAGAAATCAATTAATAAAAAATGACAATTTGTGGAAATTTCTGGTATGGATTCGGAATTTCTTGATAAAAAAGAAATTCCTGAAATATCTTAATTCTTGAAATGTCTTGAATGCACGCGTGTATGTGTTAATAATGCAAATGGGTTAATTTCATTCATTTGCTCACAGTCTTAAAATGTCGAAAGTAGTATCCAATAATAAAGTGTTAAAAAAGATGAGAATGAATATCAATTACGGATGTCAAAATAAAATGATAGGTTGTATACGGGATGATTCTTCAACTCTGTTTTAGATTTGCCTGAACTAAATAATTTGAATGAACTTCCATTTCCTTTCCTGTCCAATACATGAATCCCGATGCCACAAGGTGAACAAACCTCATGAACAAACAGTATTTAGATTAATAAACAAACAGTCCAGGTGTGAAAATCGGTTAAATTCAATCACAGTGTAAGCAAACCCCATGATCAAACCATTTTAAAACATGAACAAACTCTATAAACAACGATGTTAGGATTAATTAACAAACAGTTGGTCTAGGAAAAAGTCACTCGATTTCATTCATTTGGTCACAATTTTCAAATTTCGAAAGTAGTATACAATATTAGAGTGTTATAAACGATGAGATGGATGTCAATTACGGATGTCAAAATAAAATGATAGGTTGTATACGGGATGATTCTCCAACTCTGTTTTAGATATGCCTGAACTAAATAATTTGAAAGAACTTCTATTTCCTTTCCTGTCCAATACATGCATGTCCATGCCACAAGGTAAACAAACCCCCAGCTACACCAACACAAGAGTTATTTATCCGAGCCGAGAAAAACCATTCCCTGCAATCGAGTGACAAATTGCGACGGGCAGTGCCGAAGAGAGACGTAGAACAACAACAGAGATGTGGAAAGAGTGAGTTATGGACATCTAAACGGGGGCCGGGGTTGTTGCTTTTGAAGACACCGACCGGTAATCCCTGACTTAGTTGCCGGCTCACAGCTGCAGAATGATGCGGATGAAGAGAATGTGATAGTGAAAGTAAGCAGGAGCAGGGAGATTCCGGAATGATTTCGTGGCGGTTTCAGTGGATTGCTCTCAATCTGGAATCGTTAAGGAAATCATAGATGCCCGAATGCTGTTAATAAGATAGATATATATCTTCTTTGCCCTCCAGATGGCGATTAAACAATCTCTTTGCAGAAGGTATGTTACCCTTGCTGAGATAGCTACTCTCTCTGTTATTGCTCACCTGATGATGAGAACTGCTAATGAATTGCTCTTGAAACCATAGTCATAAAGTATGTTACTAATCACCATCTGGAGGAAAAAGAAGCTGTACATCTATCTAATTGTTGTCGCCAGTTATTTTATTCGCTGTTAATAGGGTTGCAGAAAATTTGGCTAGTTAAAATTTCTGAAAAGTCAATATTTCTGATTGCTTAATCATGGTTCAGAATTGGGAATAATATAAATTCGAGATACATCATATTTAAAACCATATTACGATATTGAAATCCTCATATTATTATCATCATTATTTTATTTATTACACCCTAATATATCGACAAATAAATAAGAAAATTACAAAAAGTACTAATAATGTTAGAAGTATGGCGAAAATATTTTCTGCAAATTGAAGCTGTAGAATAAAATAAAGGTATCGTAGAGACAATGGACATCTTTTAATATCTTTAACAAATAAATAAGTACATTCAAAGAAAAATTAATAATATTAGAAATATAAAGAAAATCTTTTCTGTAAATAGAAACTGCCGAATAAAGTGTAGAAGATTTCGAAACTGATTTCATACTGGTGATAATGGATTTCACCCATTGTTAAAAAATGTTATGGAAACCATTGGAAATCTAAAGTTATATTTACTGATATAACTGGAAAGAGATTTGCAGCTCAAATATATATTTGATTACTTAATCTTCGTCAAAAATTATAAATAAATAAATTTAATAATGCTGCGATACACAAGATTTTATTTATTTATTTATTTCATTACACAAGCCTGTAATGAATTAATAAAAAAAAGTGAATTGTGTTTCTTACATATTTTTCTTTATGCTGATTTTGAAAAAAGTACTTAAAAAGCACCATCACGTACACTGTTTTTATTTTCATAATTATACGAAAATATAATAATATAACCACGAACAAAAATATACAATAACCTCTTCCAAATTACTCACGACTCCGAAAAGTGTTTTTTATCTGTAACCTCAGAAACAAACATATTTTCAAGATTTAAAGAATAATTCATAAGAATAAAGTTTATTTCACTGCCACTGAGTTTCGGAAACGTTTTCGAGTAGTTTTTATAATATATTAATCAGTTTTCTCTAATTAGAATAGCGCGGTTTTTAAGATTACAATCAATTCTCAATGAAACATTTTCAGCTGTGTAACTGAATTTATACATGCAAGAGTAACAAAATAATATTCATTTAAATTTTAATCTTAATGCTTTTAATTTATCATTTTGTCTATAAAACATGTTTGTTGAACATGAAAATGTTTAGCAAACCACAGTTTAAATTAATGTAGCCCACAGAAAAATTCACTGTCACCAAATTTTTAAGAATTGTGAAAAAATTTATTATTTTATATTTTTGAACCTCTATTATTTCTGTCATAATGAAAACAGGGTAGTTTAAAGAGTTTATAATATTCACCCCTTACTCCTAACTATAAATACTCTTTTCAGTACACTTAATTGGTAATATTAAAGGTTAATAAATACAGCAACAGTATCGTAAGAGAAATTACAGCGTGATATAGAAATGCTTCCTTCGCTTAAATTTGCAATATTTCCAGCAATCTCTTTATCCTTAACCATGATTAAGTAATTAGAAATATATCTGAGCTCTTTTACAAATCTCTTTCGTAATTACGACCCCACACTAACAAGTAAATATTTGGCCCTTATGAGCTTAGTCGTGTACCAGCCGCATTAAAGTACGAAAATAATCGATTTCTCGTTGGCTGAGTCTTTCGAGTTTCCATCATTTTTGATAGCGGAGTTATAACATTTTCCATCGAATACTTATAGTGTAGCTTGAATTAATTAAAACACAAGCATAAACTAAAATCGTTCTATATTTTAAAAGTAATTTAATGATAATACAAATATATATATATATATATATATATATCAATTAATGAAACATTACCGAAACACCAACATATATATATATATATATATATATATATATATATATATATATATATATATATATATATATATCAGTACTTCTGCATTATCTGGGCCAAAAGATAGATCGCCAAAAATGGTTGTCAATTGCCAATCTTGTTTATCGTTGCCAATCATGTTCAAAATCGTAATTTATCATTTAACATTGTTAAAAATGGTAAATAATATAAAAAAAATAAATATGTAAACAAAATATAATAAATATACAACAATAAATAAATAACAAAAAACTATAAAATAATAATATTAAAATGAACTATAAATTATAATAAAAATAAACTATAAATTATAATAAAAATAAACTATAAACTATAATAAATAAATAAACTATATAGTTGCCAAAAAATAAAATAATAAGGGTTACTATAATTAGTATAATTGGCATCATGCTTGGCGCAGTTGTATCTGACCTGGCGGATAATACGTAAGTACCAAAATATCACTTGGCGAGTGAAACATTCAAAACTGCTAGTACATCATTACTCTTTGAAAAAGTTTGTTTTAATTAGGTAGGCTTTTCTTCGATTGTTCCAGCCTTTTTAAGATGCTTTCATTCGGAACATATTCTTATATTTCATATATATATACACGGTAAAAAAGATGTTTCTTAATCTAGAAAAATATAATATAACCACAAACGGAAACATGCAAAATCCTCTTCCGAGTTACCCACGATTCCGAAAACCATTCTTTATCTTTAGAAACCACAGAAATCAATATATTTTCAACATTTAAAGAAATATTTATATAAAAACAAAGTTTCTTTTGCTGTTTTTCAGAAAAGTTTTCGAGAAGTTTTTATATAATCAGTTTTCTGAATTGGTATATAGAATATTCGGATATTATCAGTTCTCAAGTAACCATGTTCATGCTTAAACATATTTTACATACAAACATGATAAATTAACAGCATTAAAATTAATATATTTTTGTTATTATCGCATGTATAAATTCTATTTACGCTGCTGAAAATGTTTAATTGAAAGTTGATAGCATCATCCAAAAAAACCGACATTTCGATTTCAGAAAACAATTAATACACTATAAAATCTACTCGGAAACGTTTCCGAAAATCAATGGCAGCAAAAGAAACTTTGATTTTATAAATAATTCTTTAAATCTCGAAAATATATTGGTTTCTGAGCTTCCTAATGATAAAGAACGTTTTTCGGAATCCTGGGTAACTCGTAAGAGGTTATTTTATATTTTTGTAGATTAAGAAAAAATTATACCTTTTTACTGCAGCATATATATTATAATAATAATAATTATTATTATTATTTAATTGAAATTCGTTATATTTTAAAAGCCATTTCGCCCGAATAGTGCTTTAAGAAATATATTCATATTTACGCATTAAAAGATTTAAACTCCTAAATGTATATTTATTATTTATGAAGAAAATATTGGATAAATTTGTTTTTATTTTAATATGTAATGCACTGTCATTTAAAAAAACTCCTACGATGAATTTTTGAATTACAAAAAACATATAAATATATAAGATATGTTTATGCACAATATTCGATAATAATTCTCTCATATAGTAAAATATGTAGGGGAGACGGGGGATGAATGGGACAAGGGATGGATGGGACTCTCTCAATATTTCAGGCAATAAACATTTCTTTTTAGTTGCTTCCTATCCTCATAGATTTCACTACCATAGTGTGCTTCAGAACCAAAAGCAAGACCACATGGCTGTTTTCATTTTCCCTCAAATTTGCATTCCTGAAATCTCTGCTCAAAAGTAATTTTTTTTACATTTGAAGTTACTTAAATATCTTATGCAATATAAACAATTAAAGTATGTTGTAGTTTTTTATTTAAAGGCTCAATATTGGTAACTAAAATGAATGAGTATATTAACCATTGTGACAGAATAATTTCTGAGACAAAATGGCTGACAATTGAATGTATGCATCATGAGGATGATTGGGACATTTCAAATGGGGATGAATGGGACTGTCTCATTCATCCCTAGTTGATGCTGAAAAACATATTTATTAACTAAATAATGTTTATACAGGTTGATAAATTAATAATTTATGGTAATTATTCTTTTAACATTTGATCCTCATTGTAGCCATCGTCTTCAGCCATTGAATGCTTCCGTTTTATGGGCCTTTTAAGACAAAGTTGAGATGAGTCCAAGATGATTGGTTGAAAAATAATCCTGGAGATCATATTACAATTTATAATCTCTCAGCTTTTGCCTAGGAGGCATTTTTGTCAGCTTTTAGTCCTTGATATTAAATACAGGGAGGAAAATATTTGTGTCCCATTCATCCCTGCTGTGGGGATGATAAGGACAGAGAGGAAGTTTTTTTTAAATTTCATAATATATATCTCTATAATAATAAGCTTTAATAGATGTTGTGCATAAAATGTAGTCAAACACTTAATGTATGAAATGTGATATATAATATTAATAATAACTTAAAAAATATATTTAAAATAAATATTTTTGTTAAAATGTCCCATTCATTCCCCATCTCCCCTATGACAATAAAGTACATCCATGTCTATTAAAAATTAATTTTGATTTAAGCATTCTTGTAAGAGTAAGTAAGCGAAAGAAAACAAAACACAGCTGAATAAAATCTGAAATTTTTCTTATACAAAAATCGATAAAATGGCGTGTATATAGCTGAAAAACACTAAACATTACAATATTTGAAATAAGTATTCAAAGTGGAAAATTTGTTTAATGCAAATAATATGCTAGATTTGAGCATGGCAGAGGAATCGATTTAAGAAGTCAGGTACCTTTGAAATTGAGAAATCGCACGTAATTCTGACCCTAAATATGGATTGCAATAACTCCACATCTGATTAACTTTTGGATATGAAATTTCAAACCAACATTAAAAGACATTATATACTAACGGTTAATCTTCTTAAAAATAGTCTATTGATGAAGATGCATATAAACATTTTTAATTTAATTTGAAAGTTAATGTTTTTTAAATAAATGAATTCTCCTTAAATGCCTTACGCGCAGGATTTCTCATAATTGAATTGCCCACAGTGAGCCATTTTTTTTTATTATTATTATTGAGTATTAGAGATATATGTGTTTAAAATAACATACACTGGAACAAATATATGGATCTTGAGAAAAAAAATAATGCAAAAAAAATCTCAAAGGGCCCCCCTTATCCTCCCCCCTATTCGACGGTGTAAAAATTGGAGTTGTACGATGGTTATAAGGTAATACATTTGCGAAAAATTCAAAATAGATGTGTCAAATCGTTGCCACCATCGATATGACGTCAGCGTTACCCAATGGAGATGTTTTTGTTTTATAATATAGATTACTTCTCAAACTAAAACTTCTGCAATACAAAAGGAACTCAAGCATTAATGTAAACGACGCACTTCCCAAATGTAATAAAACTCAGCAACAAGAAACATGTATCAAACAGCTAAAACGAAAATTTTTATATAGTGCTCATCTTCAAATACAATCAGATAATGTTAAACTGTAACTACAATTGCCAATGGCCCAAAGCCAAATGAACCTTAAAAACAGTAAACGTGTATAAGATGGATAGCATATGTTGTCGTGTTGGCCGCACACTACTAAATCTTTCCCTAAGAAAAGCCTCTCACAATGATTATCTACAAATTTATCTTACAAATGCTTCACCATTTGCCAAGCTCTTTTTTTTTCTGCCTCCTTGCTTACACAAAGTTTATCTAAAAAGAAATGATGTGAGCTTTCCTTGTTCCGCGAAGAAAATAAAGAAAACATTGACTTTTTTTAGATGTGCCAGATAGAATATTGGTTATATATTAAAGAAATTTTTATGATGTGGTTCCAGGAATATTAGACATCTATTAGTAAAATGCCAAAAAAAATCTTTTATATAAGAAGAGAAATATATTGAGAAATTGTATCTTTTAGTTATTTCAGAAACATCTACTCTAAATCGATATTATAAAGCAAAATCATGTCCGTGAGTAACTGACGTCACATTCACGGTGGAAACACCTGCCAATAAATTTCGCTTTTACTGCAAATTTTTAAGTTCTAAATATAGCACACTTCCGATCTTTAAACCGTCAGATAGGGGGGGGAGGTTGAGGAATGTCCTTCAAACGAAATTTGTTTTAAAACTGTATTTCAATTTACTGATTCTTTATTGTTTTAAACTAATTTTTAAGGATTTTTTTTTTTTTTTTTTTTTTTTTTTTTTTTTTTTGCTTTTGCGTGCAGCCCGTTTACGAAAGATTAATCCTTTAAAACTTAAAGCAACATAAATACAGTATTTGTTTCCGGATACTATTGCATACCGAAATTTTAATTTAATCAATAAATAACTAAAACAATATAATAATATAAATAAAAGACAAGTTTAACATACACGCAATCGAAATACGCGCTTAAACCACTTAAATTATCAGAATTAAAAAAAAAACTGCCGTAAGTAGCGAAATCGTTTGCGATTAACCCTTGGCAGGCGGTTAATACGAAAGTATCGCTTTTAATAATTTTCAAAAATTACTTGATTACATTATTGATATTTTTCATATAAAATTGCATTTTGGTGTTGTTAAAGGGTAATCTAAAAATATATATTAAATATAAAAAATCTAATGGAGTTTTTGATAAGAAAATTGATTTTTACCTTCGGTCTGTAACCTGAGAAGCCCGGGTTGGATACCCAAATGTTAAAAAATAACTTTATTTTGCCTTAGTTTTAATTGATTTTTTAATTTAAAAATATAATTATATATGTGATTATGTTAAATTATGTGTGCACGCCCTAATATCAGCTTTGACGTATACACTTAGATACATATACTGCCATGAATAATAATATAAGTCGTTGGAAACGGTCTAAATATACTTAGGTAAAAATGTAACACTAATTTTATTTTTGTTAAAGGCTGAAATAAATCTTCTCTTCTTTTTGCATTTTTTATTCTGTTCGACTTTAAAATATGCATTTAATTTTTCAAAATTCAAAATTTCAATAAATATTCTTTCAAAAATATTTTACTTCAAATTTTTGAAAGCTAATTTTATTTTCTAAATTGTAATATTTTCGTGGATAAGAATTAAAAAATTTCAATCTACATAGCTATAGTTCTTACTTACACTACTATTTATCTGAATCATAAACTTAATGTATATTTTATAATGAAAAAAAAAATCTCATTAAAAGAAAGGAGCACTTTTGAGAAACAATTATTATATATCTTCAGCTTCTCTTGAGAATCCATTATACTTCGTGTAGATAAACAACTCAGCCGGAAAATATCGTCTTTACTAACTGTAAAACTACTTTTTCAGCGATAAACCAACGACTGCTGAGATGTTAGCTTTTCATAAAAGTATTGCAGTAGTTTCTTTTCTATATTTTATTAAATTAAATGTTTGCAAGATGACAAATTACAATTAGATACACGAATTTCCTTAAACAAACCAATTTACGGTGTTTTGCATTTTTATTACATTGTTGACCAATGGTGGATGTGTGCGAAGTCGATAACATTGTTTTTGCTTTAAAGTATTTTAATGAAATTTGTAATAAAGACCTTGAAGTCTTTTTTTTATTCTATCAATTCATCGGAGAAATAATTCTTATTAAAAAAAAAAAGAGAAAAAAGTGGTCAAGCGTCTTTAAGAAAAATGCGAAACTAATATATATATATATAGATATAGATAGAGATATATATAGATCAGCTTTGTAAAATTGTATCATTAATTATTTCAGAAACATGTGCCCTCTCTATATAAAAATAAGCTTTCTAATGCCTTAATTAATTTTAATCGATTTTATTTTTTTTTTAAGTAGACATGTTTTAGAAATATAATTATTTTTATGTGATTATGCAAAATTATATGTGCACGCGCTAATATAAGCTGTGTCATAGATACTTAATGTAATGAAATAAAGATAATATAAAGTCACTAAAAACTGCTTAAATATACTTAGATAAAAGGTAATGCTAATTTTATTTTTCTTAGAGGTTGAAATAAATCATCGCTTATTTTTTTGCATTTGTTCTGTTTGATTTTAAAATACGAATATATTATTTCGATATTCAAATTTTCAATAAATATTTTTTCAAAAACACTTTACTTTAAAATTTGTAAAGCTTTTTTTATTTTCTAAATAGTAATATTTTCGCGGATAAAAATTCAGAAACGTTAACCTACATGTAGGTTAACGCATAGCTATAGTCCTTACTTACATCTCTTTTCAATTAAAGAGAGAAAAAAATCAAAAATCATCGTGTAATGCACTTACACACTCCTGATTTTAATTTGGAAAACACTATTATTTATCTAAATCATAAACTTTAAAGTATATTTTATAATGAAAAAACTCATTAAAAGACAAAAGAGCATTTTAGAGAAATACAAAAACAATTATATATTGCATGCTTCTCTTGTGAAACCATTACTTAGTATATGCATAAATAGCTCAGCCGGGAAATATTCCCTTACTAACTGTAAAACTACTTTTACAGCAATAACACAGCGACGGCTGAGATGTTAGCTTTTCATATAAGTATTGCAATAGCTTTTCTTTATTTTATGAAAGCAAAAAGACTACAAACTGACAAACTACAATTAGATACACGAGTTTCTTTAAACAAACTAATTTACTGGGTTTGTATCATCTTATTACATTGTTGATACCTCATGAGATATATATATATATATATATATATATATATATATATATATATATATATATATATATATATATATATATATATATATATTATTTATTTATTTTTTTTTTTTTTTTTTTTTTTTTTCCCCGAATGGCGGATGAGTGCGAAGTAGAAAACATCGTTTTTGCGTGAAAATATTTTAATGAAATTTGTAAAAAAGATCTTGAAATCTTTTTTAATTTTATCAATTCATCGGAGACAAATACCTTCTCATTAACAAAAACAGAAAGAAAAAGTGGTTTATACGTCTTTTATTCCTTGCTTGACCGAACGTTAGCTATAAAATGTTTATAACAAAGAGAAAGTCAAATAATTTCTCTATCTCAAATATAAGTTCGATTCTATTTAAACTTTTATATGTCAATGATTTTAACTGGGAACTTTGAATTGAAAAACAATTAAAAGTTAGATTTCATTCACATTGACGCAAGGAAAAAAATAAATAAAAAACTAGCTGTTTTATATATAATATGTATATTTAAAAGCCTTTTTTTTTTTTTTTTTTTTTTTTTTTTTTTTTCCCCAGATAGATATATAGTAATTGCGTTTTAGTCATAAAAAGGAAAATATAAGAGAAAATCATAAAAATGTCCGTTTTTAAAATATTAAAGATATTTTTATTATTTGGATCCAGGAATATTACCCATCTTTTAGGAAAATACAAAAGAAAAAAATATTTTATTTTTAACAGCTTTGTAAAATTGTATATTTTAGTTATTTCTGAAACATGTGCTCTAAATATATATATTAAAACTTTCTTCTGCTTTAATTTTAATTTATTTTCTTTAACTGTAACTATAATTAAGTTTATGTGAATATGTTAAATTATGTTTTCACGCGTCAGTTGTGATGTAGACACTTAGTGTAATAATATAAAGATAATATAAGTCACTAAAAACTGTCTCAAAGAGCTTGGATAAAAGTTAAAGCTAATTTGTTAAAAAATATAAATAATTATTCTTTTTGGGGGAGGGGGGGGGGCATTTTTGCATTTTCCTGTTCGACTTTAAAATACGAATTTCATTTTTCAATATTATAATACGTTCAATATATACGTTCAATAACTATTCTTTCAAAAATACTTTACTTCAAATTTTTGAAAGCTAATTCTATTTATTGACTGTAATATTTTCGTTCATAACAAATATGCAATATTAATATTTTAATTCCATAGCTTAATTAATAGCTTAATTCCATAGCTTAATTAATAGCTTAAATACATTTGCTATAGTTCTTACTTACATGGCTTCAATTAAAGAAGAAAAAATTCACATTTTATCGTGATATTCCTGATCTTAATTTAGAAAACACTACTATTTATCTTATTTATAAACTTTAAAATACATTTTAAAATAAATGAAAAAAAAAGAGAGAGAAAGAAAAAAAAAGAAAATCTCATTAAAAGAAAAAAGAGCATTTTCGAGAAACGGTACAATTATTATTAAACAGCTCAACCAGGGAATATTCTCTTACTAACTTAAAACTACTTTTACAGCAATAAAACAACGACGGCTGAGATGTTAGCTTTTCATAGGAGTATTGCAATAGTAGATTCTCTTTATTCTATATGAAAGCTAAAAGACTGCAAGATGACAAATTACCATTAGATGCACGAATTTCCTTAAACAAACCAATTTACTATATTTTGCATCTTATTACATTGCTCACATCTCAGGAGATATGTAAAATTTTTTCGACTCTTTGTTAGAATGGCGGATGTCTGCAAAGCAGAAAACACTGTTTATGCTTGGAAATATTTTAATGAAAATAATGAATTGTGATAAAGTTTTTGAAGCCCGTTTTGTTTATATAGATTCATCGGAGACAAATACCTTCTCATTAACAACAACATAAAAAGATGGGTGACAAGTTTTTTATTACTTGCTTGATCGTACGTTAGCTGTAAAATGATTATACACTGCGCAAAAAATAAAAATAAATAAATAAATAAATAAAAATAAATAAATAAATAAATAAATAAAAATAAATAAATAAATAAATAAATAAATAAAAATAAATAAATAAATAAAAATAAATAAATAAATAAATAAAAATAAATAAATAAAAATAAATAAATAAATAAATGTTTATTTTACTGTATAATACTGATACCCAAGCTGCCAGTATTATACCGAAACGTTAACAGTAATAAGAAGTAAAATAAGCAGTAATACGCTACCGCGCATGCACAGCAGTGTATTACTGCTTATTTTACTGTTTATTGCTGTTATTTTTACGGTACAATGCTGGCAGCTGAGGTGTCATTATTATACAGTAAAATAAACATTATTTATTTATTTATTTATTTATTTATTTATTGCAGTGTACAAGAAGAAAAACCAATATTTTTTTCTGCCTAAAATGTGAGGTCGATTTTATTTAACCTTCTTATGAAAGGTTAAATGAGATTAATGATTTTAACAGAGAACTTTGAATTGTAAAACAATTTTTAAAATATTTTTTTTAAGAAGCTCTTTTCTTTTGTTAAGATAAATTGATGCGAATGACTCTTTAGTCATAAAAGAGAAAATATAGAGAAAATCGTAAAAACGGCCGTTTTTAAAATATTAAAGATATTTTTAGGATTTGGATCCAGGAATATTAGCCATATTTTAGGAAAATGAAAAATATATATATATAGAACAGCTTTGTAAAATTGTATCTTTTAGTTATTTCTGAAACATGTGCTCTAAATATATATTTAAAACTTTCTTTTCTTTAATTTTAATTTATTTTCTTTAATTTTAATTTATTTTCTTTAAATATAATTATATTTATGTGATTATGTTAAATTATGTTTTCATGTACTAATATAAGTTGTGACGTAGGCACTTAGTGTAATGACATAACAATAATATAAGTCACTAAAAACTGTCTAAATAAACTTAGCTAAAAGGTATTGCTTAATTGGATAAAAATAAAAATATTTTTATTTTTATTTTTATTTTTATTTTATTTTATTTTATTTTATTTTTTACTTTAAAATACGAATTTAAATTTCTTATTTCAAACGTTCAATAAATATTCTTTCAGAAGCACTTTGCTTCAAGTTTTTGAAAGTTAATTTTATTTTTTAGATATTTTATTGTATAAGAATTAAGCAATATTAATCTACATAGTTATAGTTTTTTCTTACATGTCTTAAATTAAAGAAGAAGAAATTCACATTTTATAGTGTATAAACTTAGATATTCCTGATTTTAATTTGGCATTCACTACTATTTATCTGAATTATAAATTTCAAAAATATATTTAAAATAAAAAAAAAGGAAGAAATCTCATTAAAGAAAAAAAAGCATTTTCGAGAAACGGTACAATTATTATGTATCGCAAGCTTCTCTTGAGAATGCATTACTTCGCATTAGATAAACAGCTCAGTCGGGGGATATTCCCTTACTAACTGTAAAACTACTTTTACAGCAATAAAACAACGACGGCTGAGATGTTAGCTTTTCATAAGAGTATTGCAATAGTAGATTATCTTTATTCTATATGAAAGCTAAAAGACTGAACGATGACAAATTACAGTTAGATGTATGAATTCCCTTAAACAAAGCAATTTACTGTGTTTTGCATCATCCTTATTACATTGCTGACATCTCAAGATATATATATATATATATATATATAATTATAATATCTATGAATTTCAAAAACATATCAAGTTCTAATATCATTCTACTAAAATCTACAAAGAGATAATTAATGATATTGTGTAATCAGAATACCACATAGCTAATAATTAACTTGTGCAATCATAAAATTACCATAGCATGTGCTTCAATGGTAATTAGCCAAATTTACTCATACCTGAAGAACATTTAAAAAGAAAGAGAGAGAAAGGGGAAAAAAAATTTATAAATTGGAGTTGCTATTAAGTAAACACAAATGGATTAATAAATTAATTATGAACATTATTCAGTGGAAAAACTGTACCACAAGAGAACCAATCAATAATTGGATATGAAAAAACATATGTGGATGTACTCGTCAGCTTGGCTGCACCCACATGTGTTTTAAAAATAATTCAGTATTTCATAATTCTACTGGCATGATGCTAAGAACAGTAGAATCAGCCAAGTATACTGAATTATTACCAGACAACAATTGGAAAAAATTAAAATTGGAGATATGTAAAATGTAAATAAAAAACCATTAAGAAATATATAATATATATCTCAAGATATATATATATATATATATATATATATATAAACTTATTGCAAAAATTAACCATTGAAACAGAAATAACTGTATATTTTCGACTCTTTGTTCGAATGATGGATATGTGCGAAGCAGAAAACGTTGTTTTTTACTTGATAATATTTCAATGAAAATTAGGATAAAGTTCTTGAAGCTTTTTTTGTTTACATCAATTCACCGCAAGACCAATACCTTCTCAATAATAAAAAGAGAGAATGAAAAAAGTGGTGGTCTTTTCTTCGTTGTTTGACCGTGCATTAGCTGTAAAATGTTTAAGGTAAAGCTAGGAGAGTCTGTTCACAATTCAAAATAATAACAATAAAAAATCTAAATATTATTTTTTTGCTAAACTATCCATGAGTAATTTTTACTTCATTTGTTTTTTATGCATTTCCATTGCTATTTTGTTGTTATGTTGCAATTTAATAGAACAATTGTAATAAAACGAAGAAAGTTGTTTTGCGCAATCTGTCCTTACAGGGTTGGTGTGATTGCGCACATGGGTAGGAGAGATTGTTACTAATAATAACTACAATTAAATTGTTAACAATAATAATTACACTTAAATGACATTATTGTAAGGTTTTTGTGAACAAATATTATTGTATTAGGAGTGAATATTTCCACCTAATGATTAAAGAATCAGAAAAAGGAAATAATTTTAAAACGATTAAAAATTTTTAATTAAAAGAAAAAAAAATAAAGAATTAGAAAAAGCAAGTCTAGATAAGGTTACAAAATAACATTAAGTTACTTGATAACACGTTTAACTTAAAATAAGTCCATTTTCATTTTTCATGTTTTTATGCAAATTTACCAATAAGCTGCGTAATCTCTCCTAGCATGGAAACTAATGGGAACAATGCGCCATATCGCCTAAGTAGAAGATGCGCAAACTCTCCAATTTTGGTAGGAGAGATTGCGCGGCCTTTTATTTAAACATGGCCGCTACTAAAACGAACCGTTGATGCTCACATTGTTAGTTTAGATCAGTGAGCTTATGAGAAATTGTTTAAGTTTCAAATATTTTGTACTACTGACATTGTATAGAAATTCTTGTGAATAGCTATGAAAATTCAAGCACTTACTTTGGGAAAACAAAACAAAATAGCAATGCTTTATCTTAGACGCTCAAAACAATCAACCTGCACTTTCAAGTAGACACTCCACTACTGCTGTTGTACAACTACCTGGAGTCGCTGCGCGCTTACTTTACTCCTTCCCCTCGAACCTCTATGTGCGCAATCTCTCCGACCGCGCCATCTCTCCTGGCTTTACCTTATAGAAAAAAAATATCAATAATTTTTTTTTGCCTGAAATGTATTTTGGATTTCATTTAACCTTTTTCAGGTAAATGATTTTAACCGAGATTGTGAACTGAAAAACAATTAAAAATTAGATTTCATTCATACTGACGTAAGAAAAAAAACTAGCAGTTTTACTTTAAAAAAAGGCTCTTTTTTAGATAGGAATTACGTTATAAGTCATATGAGGAAAACGTACAGAAAATTATAAATACGGTTCTTTTTGGTATATTAGTTGTGAACAAAATAAAAATTCTTATAAAATTTTAAAATGATCCAATACTTCTAAAAATGGGTAGACTACATAAAAATATTAACATTATTAAAGGAACATGAAATATAATAATACTAATACGAAATGCAAAGTAATTCGTTAAACTTTCGTTTTCCATGCGGAAAGCAAATCACATAAGCAAAAATAAATGATAAATAGCATCTATATAAAAAATAAAAATAAATAAATAAATAGAATGTTTAAATAGAATGTGTAAATAGAATGTTTAAATTGAGGCAAAACAATCACCAATATTGCATACATTGAGTTATATTAGAAATTGGCAGAAGTAATTTGATGAAAAGGTCATTTGATTACTTCCGCCCATTTGGTGTAAAATAACACAAGAGTGCAAGAATTAAAAAAATTGGAATATATTTTTATCGGATATTTTTTTAATCCAATATTTTAAAGCAAAATATCTAGATATTCAGATTCTGATCTTTCATATCCTTTAAATCTAATTATCGGAATATTGAAAATCTTAATATGATCAACAACACATTAAATCAAGATTAAAAGTTCCGTAAACTAAATAACATTCAAAGTAAAGCAAGCTATTTTTTTTTTTTTTTTTTAATCTTTTCTTCTTCTCTTCTTTATTTCCTCCATTCTTTTTATTTTTTTAATTGCCTGCCCTTTCAATGAAAATATTTTACGAGCTCATTTAGTAAAAGAAGCCTTTTCAAAATCAATAATTTTATTATTTTATAAACGATATAAGAGAGCTTTTAAGGAAGGAAAAATCATTATAATGAGAAGTGACTCGAAGCTGCTTAGGAAAAATCACAGGCAGTGAAAATTTAAAACTTTATATTTTGATTATCGAAATGTGCTTTACTTATAAATCATCGGAAGCTTACTGGAGGAAAAAATATCACTATAATTAAGATGATTGAAATTTCATTTATGCTTAAGGATCATGAGCCAGCAAGAGAAAGCATTTTAATAATTCAATGGAACGTAAGTTCGCGTTTAATTCAATCGTTTGTGATTATAAATTATAGAAAGGAAGTAATTTAATTTGGTACCTATTCTTTAATCATACGCATTATAAGGATTTTATCCGAATCTTGTTAATTGTTTTTGAGAAATGGTTGAAAGAAGTAGAATTAATGTAAAATTATTGTTGAGGAAAAGAGAAGAACAAGTTTATCGATAGAACAATTTATCCGTTTATATTTTGTTACAGTAATGCATTAGTTTAAACGTCATCATAATGATATGATGCATTTTTCAGAAATAATTCACATTTTGTTTTCTTTGAAACGAGAAAAATGAAAATACAACCAGCCTTTTTGAATTTAACAGTAGTATTTAATAGTAAGTTTAAATTGAGTCAAAAATTATTTAGACCCGATTCATGGAATCTTTTACAAACCGAATTCGGATACAAGTGAAACGTTTTCTCCGTATATTTTATCTTTTAATGCTTTAATTTAAAGGTATCAATTATCAAAATGCAGAAATTTGTTTTCAATATATATTATATATTTATGATTTTTTTTTATAGGATTTATGTTCCCAATTGGGACATGAAAATTTAAAGAATTACAACGAGTGGATTTCTTATTAATATTATTATATTTTATGTTTTTTAAAAAATCTTTTAAGTATTCTACTGATTTTTTAAGCACTTAGATCGTTTTTCCAATGGCGAATTTTTAACTAGTGCACAACTAATGACAATAAAATGCCGTTTAAACGATTTTCTGTTTCTTTCTGTATTAATGACTGAAACGCCATCGCTATCTAAAAGAAATTAAGCACCGATTTGTACAACATCTATTTTTTTTTCCAAGTCAATATGGATGAAATTATTTAAACAATTTTTCAGTTAGATGTTTTCAATTAAAAACACCATAAAATAAAATCGAACGTACATTGCAGGAAGAAAAATTTGGGAAGAAAAATATTATCAGTCTTTCTTCTTATGTGAAAACATGTAATCGTTAACACATACTTAATTACAGCATGCCTTTCAGCGTGCCTTTCTTGAGAAAGGTAACGAATTTCCTAAGATTTCTTCTACGGTGATTTATTATTATTATTATTATCATTATTTCATTATTATTAGTGATTATGTGTTATGTGCAGCTGCGTAGTTTAGAGGGGGACTGTGAGCTGTTCTATTTTGAATTTCTCATCGTTGTTTTTAAACGACTTCTGTTTGCGGCCGTTATGCATGCATGAATGTATATATATGTACATGTCCGCAATATTGTCAAAACCACAGAATGAATTTTTAATGAAACTTTTAACAATAAAGTTCAACACTGGGAAATGTTTTAAGCAATAAATAACCATCATTTCGTGTATAGTTTTTTTTTTTTTTTTTTTTTTTTTTTTTTGTTTTTACAGGGACAGGTCAAAATTTTTAATTGCTTATCTAATGTTAAATGTGAGTGATGCTGATGTCACATAGAATGCTTAATATAAATAAGAAAGTGTCGACATACGAGCAATAAAATTTGATTGGTCAAGAGGATATTGGACAAAAAATTGGAAAGCCTGCTATTATCGCTAAGCTAATGTTTGTTCACTTGTCTCATTCGTCTAATCGAACTTGTCCGGGCAAGTATTGCCAAATTCTGGAATATGGGTTCCATAGTTTGGACAAAAACTTCTAATCTGAATTCCGTACAACAAAATCCCTTTGCATATGCTGTCAACCTCATATTTATCAAGACAATCTACTGGCAACAACATAATTCGAATTGAATGTGGATTTAGAAATATGGATAAAGGATTGTCAAAAAACTCTCTGTTGTGACAAACCACATTCGCTAAAATATGCCAACTTGGCGCGCAATAAGTAAATAAGAAAAAATGGGCAATGTTAATAACATGCTTATTTTTTCACAATTAAAAACAATTAGTGGATTAAGAAAAAGCCACGCGAGAACGCTTTTATATTTTGTTTAAAAATTATTTGTTATTACATATTATAATAATTCTTGTCTGCATAAATCCGTCTATTTAAATTCTGCCTTAATTTTACTTTTCTGAACCGTCGTATATAAATAAGTTTTCATTCAAAAATGGTGAACGACGGAGAGACGAAAAAAATAAAAATAATAATCAATAAAAAATGAATAATTACATCATATCTTTAAATAAATGCATGCGTGTATATTTAAATTTGATTTAAATAAATAAAATATAACTGAGCAATTTTTTTTTTTGCTCTTTACTTTTTAACTTTACCTTTCGAAAAGTTAAGGATTAGTTCGAATTGAAAGAAAATCACCATTGTTTTATGAGACATTATGCTGTGCAATCTTTAAATCCTTAAGATAATATTTTATTTATGACTTTAAATGCGTAATCAAGATTTTATTGTTTGATATGAATATATGGCTTTCATTTTCCTCTTAAAAAACATGAGCAACGGAAAATCAATTCTTATTTGCCATCTAAATCGCGTTTTAATCATTTAATGATTCCTTTGATGCATTTTTGTAAAAAAAAAAAAAAAACAATGCTATGTATAATGATTTTAAAATATCTCTTTATTTAAAGGATTTAAAACATATTCTTATTTTCTCAATGTTTCAAGATTATATTTAAGCTTTTTTTTTTCTTCTTTGTTCGTGCTGTTTAGTTTTTCCATGTTGTTTTCTACTAGTGAAATTGGCAATTTTATTTACTGTCATTTTCTACAAGAATTATTTATAATTTTGAAATCATTGCAAGGTTTTATTTATTTATTTTTAAGAATTTATTGTAATATTGAACAATTTCTTATTATGAATAACTCGATATAAGTGCAGGGATTCAATTTGAAAAGAACCTCTGAAATTGGCTTCTCTTAAAATAGTCATAAGACCATCATAAATATTTGCATTTGAGCTAATTGATAAATTTCGGATTTTTTAATTGTGTTACATTTTGAGTTATTACTCTGAAATTTTTAAATATTTTTTTTTTCCAATTTCGAGATAACCTCTAAGAATATTTTTGAATTTATATTATAAAGCAAACACATGTCCGTAAGTTATGCTGGCATCATAATGACGGTGACAACACTTGACCAATAAATCTCGCTTTTATTGTATTTTTTTTTTTTAACAATTTTTTTAACAATTTCAATTTTTACACTGATGTCGAATAGGGAAAAAAAAGTTTTGTCAAATGTAATTTGTTTGAAAATGGTATCTCAATTTAATAAAATTTTATGGTAAGAAAAAAAAAATCAAACATGATTTTTTAAAAGAATTATCTCTATGCATGCAGTCCGATTACGGAAGATTAACCCGCTTGCACTTCTCAGGTCAGCATTTCTTTTTCGGCTAATATTCCATATATTTCCATAAAGAAATTAAAACTTTATGACTAAATAAATAAAAGACTAAAATAGTATAAATAACACACAAACTTAACAGACATGTAATGGAACTACCACTAATCTTAAACTACTAGAATTATCAGAAACAAAAAAGCTGCTATAAGTAGCGACTTTTGGCGATTTCTTCGCCTATTAACACCTGGCATGCAGTTGATACGATAATATTATTTGAATACATAATTGGTATTTTTCGTTGAAAAATGTGTTTTGGTCTTGTTAGTTGCCAATTAAATATATATACACATATATAATAGATGTAAAAAAAAAAAAAGATATTAAAATTTTCATTTAAAAAAATATCTATAAATTCACTTATGTTCTGTAACACGGGAAGTCCGCTGATGGATCCCCTAATATCATCAAAAATAGACATTATTTCTAATCGATTTGTATCTTCATTATTATTATTATTATTATTATTATTATTATTATTATTGTTATTTGTGACAGAATTAAAGGGGGTGTTTACTTTTTTTCTTTTATTTTACCCCCAGGACCTATGTTTTCTAGATTAGATTCGGAGAATGTTTATGGGCATCTCTTATCCTTTTATGGACATCTGTTATCCTGTATTTCCTTCAAAAAATATATATATATTTCTAACTAATAATAATAATAATAATAATAGTAATAGTAATAGTAATAGTAATAGTAATAATAATAATAATAATAATAATAATAATAATAATAATAATTAATAACGAACCAATAAATATTGCTCTCTTAACAATATGTAGATTCGTTAAAGAATCGGCCACATACATCTTTCGCCCCTTATTTTGGTTTCTGGTTTGTCATTACTAAGAGGACGTAAGTTATCTATTTTTAATCATAGGTCAATATTATTATCAAAACAGATATTTATTTGTGAATATACCCATGCTTTATTTGTTTAACATTCATTTATTTCTTTTATCTTAAATCAATGTAGTTAAGTGCACTTTTATCAACACAATGTGCAAATCATTTTTATCGTAGAGCTATGTTTAAACAGAAAGGTAATAACCTCTGCTACCGAAACCACTAGAAGTGATTTTGGTCATCCGGCCAGACCCTAAAATCTATGGAAAAAAAGATGAAAGGAGTCGGACCACCTGAACAAACAGGGCACACGTGCATTTGCCATTCCAACCCTCTGCGTAACGTTGGGTGAAAAAGGCGAACATAGCAGACAGTGGGGTAAAGTTCATAGTGTTCGTTCATAATGCCAAAGAAACATGCCACAGCACTATATCAAAGATAGTGAATGGGCTTTAAAAGCACTGAAGCGTTTGTTCATTGTGGTTTTAAATACAACTGACTGGGCAGTAAAAGTTTAGAAGTTCATTTTTTGACTTCTTGTCAAATTATACGGTGTAAAATCGCGAAAAACTTTGACCTTGCCTCCTCGTTCTTTTAAAATTACTTTTGTATATGCCGTTTTAATATAGATCTGATCAGAATTATAGCATTTATAGATCTGAAATTAATTTGTCGGTTATTTTCTAATTGTCGTTATTAAACCGTGCTAGTAATTTTCTTTAAAAATCTAAATACATGAGTTTAGCTTTAGATTACCTCCTATGAAAAATCACACTAATAACTGTGATTTATGCAAAAATTAAACCTGTGACCTTATTGTCCTTACACCCTGTTTTGATAAGAGTATTTTAAGAGTATTTAGAGTATTTACTTAACTTTGTATGTGTCAAATGAATGACCCAAAATAAATCCCATTTATGAATGCATTTCAAAAGTTCTCAACATGCACTCCGTCTGTACATGAAAATTTCAAGCCCAATTCCGGGTTGACTGGTTCAAAAACTAAGCTAAAAAATTTAAATAACCTAATCTGAACTTAGTATTAATAGAAAAGGCAAAATAAATTTAAATCGTTTGATACATTTCGTTTGAAATAATATAGTAATGAATGAAAATCACACAAATTGCCAATCTATACAGAATGTGCCAAAAAGACTGAAATGCGTTGGAGCCTGTTGGAGATACGTAAACAATATAGACTGAAATAACTTTCAAAATAAGGCAAGAATTAAGATTATGTTGATGAAATAGTCCTGCCATTAATTTTGAAAAAGTTACACTTTCTAAAATTTTTATACAGTCCCTGAGTGCTATAAATTGTATTTAGAAATGTTTTCTCCATGTTCTGTATACAGCAAAAATTCCATTATTGTAAAAAAAAACATCACCTAGTTATGATACTATGAATTTTATGAAATTTCGGAGCTTTCAGACACTAAAAAAATCGTCTTCCGTTTTAGTGCCGGAAAGTGCTGAAATTTCATAAAATTCAAAGTATAGTAGCATAATTCGGTGAGTTTTGATCGTAGAAAAATGGAATGTTTGTCTTTGTAATTTTTAGAGCACGGAGAAAAAAAAATTTCTATATATAACTCACAAGACCCATGAACCGCAATTAAACTTTAACAAGAACGAAAAATCATGTATCAGGAATGGATTAAAAAACATTTTCCAAAACTAACAGTTATTGCGAAATTGAATTTTTTCATACAATAAAATCGATCATAGTCCAGCCTGTAACCGAATTATTTTGTTTCCCCCTATAAATGAAGAGAAACGCTACGCACTTCTTAATCTATAGAAAACGTGTTGTAGTAGTATATCTCAGTGATCCTTTTTAATTTCATTATGTTTGAAGTATCAAACATGAACGATAAATCCTATACGCACTCTATAATCTATAGAAAATAAGCTGTGTTGAACCTTACTGATCCTTTTAAATTGCATTATGTTTCAAGTGTCATAACATATTCAAAATGCATCGCAAACGATTTTTTGCCATAAATCATAATGTAATATAATTCTTTTGTTAGGTCTGTGTAAACGAACTATACAATGAGCGGCAGCGTATTACTGCTTATTTTACTATTTATTACTGTTAATTTTATGGTATAATACTGGCAGCTGAGATGCCAGTATTCTACTGTAAAATCAACACTTTTTTTTGCAGTGTAAGTGGTACTTATTCTACAATCTTAAGAGAGCATGTTGTAGTCCAACACAGTGAGGCATGTCAATTTTATTATGTTTGAAGTATATTGTAACATCATTAAAATGCATCGGAAACGGTTTTTCCCCATGGACCATAATTTAACGGAATTATATTGCGCGTTCCTGTAAATGCTACTCACTTCATTTTCAGTACAGAACGTTTTATAGTAAACACCAATAACAGGTAAAAATTTCATGGTAATCCGAATATATTTACGAAAGCATGGTCAGGGATAGATAGTATACAGACAAACTGAATTCATAAATATTATTCAACTAACGTTGGAAAGGGTTAAAAAGTGTAACCTTCTGAAAATTAATTTCAAGGCTATTTCATGACTATAATCTTAATTCTTGCCTTATTTTGAACACTTTTGCAATTTACATTCCTTATCTCCACCTGGTAAGAAATTAAAGCGCGTTTCAATATTTTGGGAACACTCTGTAGTTTAAAATCTTCCATTCTAAATTCAACATTTAAAGCTCTTCGTGCTGTTACATATATGTTCTCGTCTCACACATCAAGTAAATTAAACCGTCTACCTTCACGACTTTGTTGAAAGAAGGAATGAATCTGATTTTTCCCTTCCTGGTTCATGCTTAAATTCTAAAGCAACATAATGGTTGCACTTGCAAACGCGGTTTAATATGATTGATGGAGGCTTCGTTTTAGTAAGAGATTGTTGCACATACTTCACCCTTACTCCTACATCTATCATCTTCCGTATTCATTTTCTTTAGCCCTAACTAAATATTCTGCTTTTGGAAACAGTTTAGATAAACGAAAATCTTATCAAATTAAATCTAGCAACCGAGAATAAATTTCTTTTAAAAAGTATAATATAATAAGTATAAAGACATTATTAAGGTATCCCAGTATGTTTGACGCACTTTTTCTTTAATAACGCAAAACTGACTATAATACAGACTGTTTCAAATAAATTAATATATAAAAAGACAATTTCATTTGTTAAATAAATTAATTTGATGCATTTTTTTTAACTTTTACAATGATGCAATGTTAAATATACTTACAAGAAATATCCACATGGGGAAAAAAAAATAATAACGATAGGTTTTTTTTTTTTTTTTTTCATAAATATTATAATTTGAGTTGCTAAAAATGTAATGAACCTATGAATGAATCTATGCCATAAAATAAAAACTTCCCATGCATTTATCAGTTATTTTTTATTTTGTGTGTGTGTGATTTTCTACATATTTTTTATGTGTTAATTTATAAAAATAACTGTAAAAATTCAGAAAATACTCAGATAGATAAACAGATAGTTCATTACCACTCACAGTATCACATAAATTGCAGGTGACCAGTTTTATATACATATAACTGTATTTTTTGGAAATAATGCGTTTTTCCTAACTGATTGTTCATAAAAATCAAGTTTTTCAGAAAACACATTGTTTTTTCTTCTTAAAATTTTATTGGAAATATTCGACTCAAGTTCTTAAAAATCTCCAGACTTATTTTTTTATTTTATTTAGGACACTTAATTAAACATTTCCGGTTATTTAAATATACTGCCGGTTTGAAAACTAAAACAAAAATACCCATGATGATATGACCTATCATCTTCGATGTATTCGTGATTGCAAGCGCAGTGGCCACGAACGTGGCTTAAAATTGACTGAAGAGCAGGACGTTTAGTTTCATGAAGAGCTTTGCCAGATTATTTGGCCTAACTCCCGCATCTATCATCCGCTGTACTTGTTTTGGCTTGCTCAAGCTGGACATTCTATGCGACTCTTCCAACGAGATATTTAAAATTTAAAATTATCATTATTGTCAACAATGATGCTCAATATTATAATAGAATTTTTTTTTTCCAGTTAGTAATTGTTCCAAAATTTTAATCATGTTACCTGCAAAGGATGAAACGTAGTTCAGTGGCTTCAACGTGTTTCAGTGGATAAATCAATTTCAGACACTTCTAGTTAAATCCGTTTTCAAAAGACTTCCTGAGTGTATATAAACGAATTCTATTAACTGCTAAAGGCAACTCTAACCAAAAGACATGGGCGCAATTCCGCTACATTTTAAACTCTTCTAGCCTAACTCCATCTTAGTTAGTAAAATTTGCAACTTTTTATGTAAACTAGAACACGTTTCTCGTTGACAACAGTAAATAAAGTTATCTGCCTTCAATCCTGATAGGAAAAAAACAAAGGAAAGAAATCGTCGCTTTTACTTTCTGTCCACAATAAAAATTTAAGGCAAGTGCAATGAGATCGAACATGACTTAACGTTGATGGATATAAATTTCGCTTCGAAGAGAGATCCTTTTGCTATATTCTTTAGCCTAACTCCCGCGCATCTATCATCCTCTGTTACTTGTTTTCTCTCGCTCAAACTGAACAGTCTATGCAACTCTTCTAAAAAGATATTTAAAAATTAAAAATTATCATTATTATCAAAACAATATGCTCGATATTACTTTAGATTTTGTTTCTTCTCCCCCAGTCAGTAATTGTTTCAAAAATTTTATTAGGCTGTCTGCAAAGAATGAAACGTATTTCAATGGTTCTTTATGAAAAGAGAAATTGAACTCTTAAAGGATAATATAAGATAAATCGATGACAGTACATTTTAGACACTTCTATCCAAATCCGCCTTTAAAAGACTTTCTGAGTATGTATATATGTCACAAATTAGGGTTTATAGTAGAACTTTGAACATCAAAATAACTTGAAAGGAAAAAATTAAAATAATTTGACTCGGGGACCTCTTTGTTTACCGAACTTCTTTATCAATCCAGAGAGATGACACAAGCATAGTCCGTGTGAGTTCGGAGGAGGCCCCAGGAGCCGTAAATATTCCTTGATTCCGAGACCTACATGCTCATAAGGTTTGTAAACAAGCTTAAAACTACAAATTCTGAACTTTTTCGCGTGAGTTCTGGCATTTTGATAAGAGTAAGGGGGCGAAGGTGTCACATTGGGACACCTTACTTAAACCCTTACCACCTAACTTAATTGGTTAATTATCTTTTAATTGATATCTGGGCTTTGTGATGAAACAAGGCTTGACAGAGACCTTGGATACGTGGATACCACTAACCACAGATAAAGTAAAGTTCGCTAAGCTTGCACTTTGGATAGAATTTAATATCTGAAAGTAATATTTGTTAAGCTAGGAAAACAGCTTAAAAGGGGCAGCTTCAAAATTAGCCATTAAAAGTTAAAATGTATAGAATTGGAAATTAATTTAAATTTTAGATTTAAAATTGGATTTTAATATTTTTAATACCTTTCATATATATGTATATGAATTCTATCAAACTATAAGGATAACACTAAACCTTCCGAAGACACGGCGATTTCGCTACATTAAAGCTTACTTAGCCTAACTTCCTCTTAGTAAAATTTGCAAGTTTTTATTCATAAACAAACTAGATACTTTTCTCGTTGACTACGGTAAATTAAAGCTATCTTCTTTCAAGACTGATAGAAAAAAAAAGAAAACAAAGAAAGAAATCGTCACTTTTGACTTCTGTCTATGATGAAATTTTAAGGCAAAAAAATGGGCGTAGACGAAGCTGAACATTGATTAATAGAGGCCTTACGTTCATAGACCTTCTAGTATCTTTGCTCTGAGGTTACGTTTTATGAAGAGATCATTGCTACATTATTTAGCCTAACTCCGCCATCTATTTGTTGCATTTGTTTTCGCTGAATATTCAAACTGAATTTAAGCTGAATATTCAAATTGAATATTCTATAAAAGCTTAGACAACGAGGGAGATTTAAAAATTGAAAATTAGCATTATTGTCGACAATAGTTCAATATACTTTTAGAAAAATTCCAATCAGTAATTTAATTTCTTCAGAATTATTATAATGTTCGCGCAGAATGGAATATGCTTTTAGTTACTGTCTCTGAATTCGTATAAAGAATAACATAAGATAAACGAATTCAAAGCACTTCTGAGACTTTTAGCTATACTTATTTTTAATTCTTGATTTTCATTTTTTTTTCAGGTTCGAAATCAGGTAGCTCTATTTACTGCTGGCAACGATAAAAGTGTATTACTTGTTCCTAATATAGACACAACGTACAAGTCCATCTGTTGAATTTGTTCTAGAACTGTTTAAAATGTAACAAAATCAGTATCTTCTTAAAAGGATTATACCTATATATATTTGTATATAGAAACAAATTCTATTAACTGCTAAGGACACCATTAACCGTTTGTGAACGTACCGATTTCACTACACTGTAAACACTTTGTAAAAATTCATCTTTGATATAGGATCAAATCCTATCAAAATTCATCTTTGATAGGATTTGTAAGTTGTATATATATAAACGATCAATATGCTTTCCAAGATAACAACAGTAAATAAAGCCTTCAAACTCTAAAATTAAAAAAAAATCGGCGCTTTCGCTTTCTGCCCATGAGCAAATTTTAAGGTAAAACGTAATGGGTGCGAACGTGGCTTAGCATTGATTGATGGACGTTGAAGAGATTATTTTGCTAGATTCTCTATAACACAGCTCCCGCATCTATCATTCCCAATATTTGTTTTCGATCACTTAAACTGAATATTCTCTGTAAGTTAGATAACGAGATATTTAAAAACTGAAAATTAGCATTGTTACTCACAATATGCTCCTTATTATTTCTGTACTGATTTTTTCCCCAATCTTTAACTGCTTCAGAATTTTCATTACAATATTCGCATATAGTGAAATTATTTCAATTGCTGTTCGTGAAAAAAGTACTGAATTCTTCAAAGATTAGCTCATATGGCACATCGCGGTTTCAGAGCATTTCTGACTCTTCGAGCTATATTCATCTTCGAAAGACTATATAGAATCAAATTCTATTAACTACTTAGGAATAACACAAACCTTCTATACGGACAAATGACTTCGCCACTTTTTAATCACTTCTTAGAATAAATTCATCTTCTAGAGGATTTGTAAGTTATGTATATATAAGCAAACAAGACGCTTACCAAGATAACAGCAGTAAATAAAGCCTTCAAGTTCAAAAATAAAAAGAAATCGACGCTTTTGCTTTCTGTTCATGATCAAATTTTAAGGCAATGGGCGCGTCTATCATTCCCTAATATTTGTTTTCGCTCGCTCAAACGGAATATTCTATGAAAGTTAGACGAGATAGTATTTAAAAATGGAAAATTAGCATTAATCAATATAAGCTCAATATTATTCTACGCGAATATTTTCCAATCGGTATAACTGCTTCAGACTTTTAATTACATTATTCGTACATATAATGAAAGCGTTTGTATTGTCGTTCGTGAATACAATACTGAATTCTTAAAATATAGCATATATAGAATTAAATTATATTAAAGGCTAAGAATAACACAAACCTTCTACGTGCATACATACGATTTCGCTACAATTTAAGCACTTCTAATAAATTCATTTTCGATAGGATTTGTATGCTGTGTACATATAAACAAACAAGACGCTTACCAAGATAACAGCAGTAAATAAAGTCTTCAAGTTCTAAAATAAAAATAAATCAATCCTTTCGCTTTCTGTCCATGAACAAATTTTAATGCTAAAAAAATGTGAGCGAACGGGGCTTAACATTGATTGACAGACGTTGAGTTTCAGGAAGAGATTGTTTTGCTAGATTGTTTAGCATATAGCTCCCGCACCACATTTCCTATATTTGTTTTCGCTCGCTCAAACTGAATATTCTATGAAAGTCAGACGAGATATTTAAAAATTTAAAAATAGCATTATTACTGACAATATTCAAGTATAACAATATTCAAGTATGACAATATTCAAGTTATATAAGCTCAATATTATTCTGCGCGAACGTTTTCCAGTCGGTAACTGCTTCAGAATTTTTATTATTCTGACAAATGAAAGCGTTTGTAATTGTCGTTCGTGAATAAAATACTGACTCTTAAAATATAGCATATATAGAAATAAATTATATTAAGGGCTAAGGATAATACAAACCTTCTAGGACATACGATTTCACTACATTTTAAGTATTTCTTTAGAATAAATTCATCTTCGGTAGGATTTGTAAGTTGTGTATATATAAATAAACAAACAAGACATCTTCCTCGTTGACAGCAGTAAATAAAGCGATTCTGCCTTGAAGTCTGGAAAGAAAAAAAATGAAATCGGCGTTTTGGCTTCCTGTCCATGATCAAATTTTAAAGCAAACGCAATGGACGCGGACGTGGCTTAACATTGATTGATGGACGTTTTGTTTCAAGAAGAGATCGTTTCGTTAGATTCTTTAGCCTAAAACCCGCATCTATCATCCGCTGTATTTGTTTTCGCTCGCTCAAACTGAATAATCTATGAGACTCAAACAACTAGAGATTTAAAAATTGGAAATTAGCATTATTATTCGCCAATTCTTTAAATTGTATGTATTTTAAAACTATACTTTTATCGCACATCTTCTCTCATCTTATTTGATTCTGAATAAATTTTCCGCTGCAATCATTAAATAGTTTTTGCCCATCTATGTTTAAGAAACTTTCCACACTGTATAACTTAATAGTGTTAAAGATATCAAAAATCAATTTTTATTTTAAATGAAAGATATTTTAGTTCTGATCATTTTGATCATCTTGTTCCCCCCCCCCCCTTTTCTTTCTCTCTTTCTCTCTCTCTCTAAATTTTAAAATCTTATGCGAAGAATATAAATTAAGGTACTGCTTGTAAGGGTACTTCATAACAACTGAATGAAATGACGCAAAATGTTCACAACTGATATACTTATAAATGAAATGTGATAATTGTCTGTAAAACGAACTAAAATCTTCAAACTATTTTAGAAAATACTCAAGTTATGCCCGAAAATGTTTTAAAAAAATTCTAGTAAATAGTCGATTTTTTTTCAAATTTATTTTAAATGTTTAATATTAAACATTTAGTTATGTGAAAAAAAGGTTCAATCTATAAAAAATTGTAATATTTATGAATTCTCAAAATTTCAAGACATTTCACTGTAAAAAAGGATAAACATTTCTTAATCTAGGAAAATATAAATATAACTACGGACGAAAATAATATAATACAATCTCTTCCGATTATATCCACGATTCCAAACAACATTCTTTAGCTTTAGAAACCTCAGAAACCAATATATTTTCGAGATTTAAAGAGGCATATACAAAAACAAAGTTTCTTTTGCTACCTCTGATCTTCGGAAACTTTTCCGAATAGTTTTTATAGTGTATTAATTAGTTATCTCAACCCGGAATATAGTTTTTTTGGATGCAGTCCATTCCCAAGTAAACATTTTCATGTTCAACAAACATGCTTTTCAGACAAACGTGCGATACATGAGCAGTATTGACATTAACATTAAAATTTAAATTATTTTGTTACTTTTGCATGTATAAATTGAGTTACGCAGCTGAACATTTTTTTCCTAGAATGGATATAGCTTCCTGAAAACTGATATTCCAATTTGAGAAAATTAATTAATGCACTATGAAAAAAGCTCGGAAATGCTTCCGAGATTCAATGGCAAGGGAAGAAAAAAAAAGATGTTTTTATAAATGCTTTTTTTAAATCTCGAAAATATATTTATTTCTGAACTTTCTAAAAATAAAGAACGCTTTTTGGAATCGTGGGTAACCTGTAAGGGGTTATTGTACAGTTCGTTCGTGGTAATATTTTATTTTCCTAGATTAATAAATATTTGTATTTTTCTACAATATGTAAAGAAATAGTGTGCACAACACCAAAAGTATTATTCCGAGTTAAAAGCATCATCTAAAACACACAGAAATGCCACAAACATAAATTTTCTAAAAAAAATGTTCAATGCTGAAACTGCTTTTATTTAATAGAAAAATTATAAAATCGGTTTAAAGATGAATTTCCCTTTTAATTCATGTTCCATATTATAAAACGCAATATGCTTCTCTTTTATACATTTGTCCAAAAATTAATGTTTATTTTTAACACTTTATAGAGCACCATTTATACATCTTTCATTTATGCGTTTTTAAAATTCGTGTGTTATAAAAATAGAATATTCCGCTTATATGATGACACATTCGTTCCACACACCGCTTTATGGAAATTTATACTTTTTTCTCACAACAAATTTTATTACAAATTTCATACTCGAGTAAGAAATTTCCTGTTTGCTTACTTATTTATTGTATCTCTTATCTTTAATTTAATCTTCAGAAACGTGTAAATATAGAAGAAGGATGAGAATAAATAATTTTTGAAGTATCTCATTATAGATGAATTGTTAGAAGTAATGATGATTACCAATTTGCTTATTTAAGCTAATTTAAATTTCATTAAAATATCTTAATTATATATATAAATTTCTTATGTTTCAATGGTTAAACTTTAAATTAAGTTTATATATATATATATATTCAAATTCTTTAACTTGTGGTATCGTGATTGATCAGTGAAACAGAAACCAATTACGATTTACTTATTATTGTCCATGATAACGTGTTTCGCAAAAATGTTTCCATTTTCTTTTTGTAATATTTTCATATTCTGCTCGTGGATTTTTCTCAGTATACTTTAATATATTTTCCCTTTTTCTCAATTTGTGAATTTTACATTATTGGATATACATTTTTATATTGTATTAATTATTGGTTCATTTATATATAAGCCAATTTTCCTGTGATTTAATTGTTGTTATTAGCAAAACGTTTTATTATATATAGATACTATTTCAAGAATTTTAATATGTTATTGATATAAACCACAACAATCCATGTTTTGATCATTCTGATATTATGCCATAATTGCTTTACAAGAGACAAATAAAAAACTAAATATTTTATCATTTGCAATGCTTATTGTTTAAGTATTTCGTATAGCATTTAATATGATAAATTATCGCGATTCTGATACTACGACTATTGTTGTCATCTTATAAAAGAGAGTCTTGACTGGGAAGATCATCAACGCACAGCCAAACTACTGAACCTAGAAACATTATTGGATATAAATTTTTATATTGTATTATAATTATTGGTTTATTTATATATTGCCAATTTTCCTGTAATTTAATTGTTGTCATTGGCAAAACGTTTTATTATATTAATAGACATATATTTCAAGAATTTTAATATGTTATTGATATAAACCACAACAATCCATGTTTGATCATTCTGATATGTCATAATTGCTTTAAAAAGGACGAATAAAAAACTAAATATTTTATCATTTGCAATGCTTATTGTTTAAGTATAGCATTTAATATGAGAAAGTATCATGATTATGATACTACGACTTATTGTTGTCATGTTATTATAACCTAACCGTAAAAGATAACTCCATAAAAATGGAGATGAAAGTTTCAAATTTGAATCTTGTATAAGGATAGTTTTTTTAAAAAGTGGGAGATTGTAACTGATCTTGTATATATTTTTTTAATCAATGACTTGTTCCATGCATATTGAGAACCAAAATCTAAATCTCTTCTTCTTCAGATGTTGAATGCCTGATACTTTTTTTTTCTTATTTTAGCTGCTTATACACATTCAATAATTTTATCGTGAAATTTTCCTACTAAAACTTTATAAAAATTCAAAACAAAGCCTTTTTTGTTCAAATTTATGTAGATATTTTCTCAATAAAAAGTCGCGTATTTCACGAAAACATGTAACTTTCAGAAACAATTTCCTATCTTATTTATCTGCTGTAAACGTGCTTCATTCATTATAACATTGTCCTCCATAAACAGGACGAAAAAGAAATTTTGCCAATTAATTTTTACATAACCAAGCGCTTAATTCTCATTATTTTGAACTTCCTTCGGCTTAATTACATTATGTCACTCTTTCTGTGATGCCTCAAGCCATTTTCAGGATCCCCCTCCTCCCTCTCTTCACCCATTCTTCATAAAATGAAAGCATGAACTTTCGTCAACAAGTTCAAACTAAAGAAAAGAAAAAAAATATTCGAAGGGTATTTTTTTTTTCACTCTCTTGCAAAATTTATCGCAAAGTCAACTTCAAATACGTTTTTATACACTGCAAAAAAAGTGTTGATTTTACAGTATAATACTGGCATCTCAGATGGCAGATGGGATGCCAGTATTATACTGTAAAATCAACACTGTCTGCCGATAGCTTAATTTTTTTTATTTTGAAACAAATTTTTGAATACTATTTGTTTTAAATTTAGAAATTAACTAAATTTTTAATAATAAATTAATTAACAAGAAAATCAACTTTCTGGTCAGTTTAAAGATACCCAACTTCTTAGAAAAAAGTTGAGGGAGTAATTGTAGTCGTTTTTGTAGTTTTCTATTCTTTTCCTTTTTAAAACAATAATTCTCTTGAGATCTTGCTCCGATAACTTTAACCTCGAAAACTTACAGTTCAAAACTCTTCCCATATAGAGTCTAGGCTTCGTTTTCTTTTTTAATTTAATTTTTTACATACATTTTTATAATTTTATGATTCATATTACCTACTAAAATTGTATGATGGATTCAAAACAAAAACATATTTCGATCATACACGTTACATTTTTACGATAAAAATTCTCACACTATTCGGAAAAATGTTATTTCTATCTTCTCCATTTGTTGTAAACATCCTTCTGTGTTTGTTGTAAACGAACTCTTGAAAGACCAGGTGGGGGGGGGGGGGGGAGATATTCGACGATTTATTTTTACACACCAAGTGCTTAATTTTTATTATTTTCATCTTTCTTCAGTTTAATTACATTATGTCACTCTTTATGTAATAAGCCCCAATCTTATCCTACCACTTATAGCACCCGTCTCCCCCCCCCCCACCTCACATTTTACCTATTTTCTATAAAATGAAAGCATGAACTTCGTCAACAAGTTCAAAACCAAGAAGGAAATAAAAAATTCGAAGGATATATTCTTTTCCATTTTATTGCAAAGTTTAGTTATTTATCGCCAAGTCAATCCCCTTATAGATACGTTTTTATAGGAATTAAATATTAGACGGGTGCTTTAAGACGCAATGAAATTTTTTTTAATTAACATTCAATATAGTGATAGCTAAACATTTTTCGTTCTAAAGCAAAATTTTAATACGGTTTTGTTTAAAAGTTATACAAATTAACTAAATTTTAATATGAATGAATAAAAACGTTTTAAATTTTTCATTCATTTTAAAATTAATTGCATTCTTAAAAAAGGAGGAAAAAAAGATGGAGTGGGTAACTGTAGTCTTCTTTCGTTTCCTTTTCTGTTTTTTAAATAGTTGTTTTAAAAATATAAATAGTTATTAATATAGTTATAGTAAAAGCTATAGTAAAAATAAATATAAATAGTTATTTTAAAAACTTGCTTAGAGAATTCTAACCTCAAAAATTTAGTATTCAAAAGCCGCCTTCTATTGTGACTATAGGCTTCGTTTTCTGCTGCATTTTATATATTTAGATATTTTTTAATTTTATCGTTCGTACTAGCTACGACAATCTTTCGTTTCCTTTTCTGTTTTTTAAATAGTTGTTTTAAAAATATAAATAGTTATAATATAGTTATAGTAAAAATAAATATAAATAGTTATTTTAAAAACTTGCTTAGCGAATTCTAACCTCAAAAATTTAGTATTTAAAAGCCTTCTTCTATTGTGACTATAGGCTTCTTTTTCTGCTGCATTTTATATGTTTAGATATTTTCTAATTTTATCGTTCGTACTAGCTACGACAATCTTATGATTAACACAAAATAAAATTCTATTTCAATCACACATATAAATTTTTAGAAAGAAAAAGTCACGCGTTTCACGTAAACATGTTACTCCAGAAACAATTTTCTATCTTCTCTATTTGCTGTAAACGTGTTTCATTGCTTAATATTACCCTCTAAAAGACAGGGCGAAAAAGAATACTCGCCAATTAATTTTTACACACTAAGCGCTTAATTCTCATTATTTTGGAACTTCCCTCGGTTTAATTACATTATGTCACTCTTTCTGTAATAAGCCTCAATCTTATCCTACCACTTTTAGAATTCCCCCCTCCCCCTCCCCCTCCCCCTCCCCCCTTTTCACCCATTCTTTACAAAATGAAAGTATGAACTTCGTCAACAAGTTCAAAATCAAGAAGGAAGAAAAAAAAAATCTTCGAAGGATATTCTTTTCCACTCTATTGCAAAGTTTAGTCTTTTATCGCAAAGTCAACCTCTTTATAGATACGCTTTTATAGGAATTAAATATTAGACGGGTGCTTTAAGACGCAATGAAAAATTTATCTTCCTAATTAGCAGTCCGCTTGCATATATCAGACGTGGAGAAGATGAAGTAGCGCATTTTATCCGCAATCCGCGCTCTCTTTCCGGAGACAATTTGTCTTCCGGGATAAAACGGGGCGGATAAAATTGCACGTGTGCCTCCTTTAATATCCTTCTCCTTTCTTTAATAATCATGTTTTCGCTGATAGCTATGACTTTGCTGATAGCAGAATCTTTTCTTTATTCTTTTCGAAGAGTCAGAATAATTGGATTCCCCGAAACCAGCGCCATCTGTTAGTGATAAAGAAAGGAAATTTGTAAAGTACTTATTCTTAAATTCAAGTTTGAAATGTAATAGCCTGGGCGTACGCAATATTTTCGTTAGGGGTGAAAGGGGGGGGGGGGGCAGTGGTACCTAGTTGGAACATTCTCGTAGCATAGGCACCGATAAGAATAGGGAAGGGCCATTGAAACATTATTGTGATCCTGCATTCTGGATAATGAAATTTAATTAACTAAATTTTCTATACATATCTCTAATTGTTTAAGACTAATAATAATAAAAAAATTTCCAAGTGATTTTAGAATAATTAACCATTAAGGAAACTAAGAATTTGTTGCCCACCCCTTCCCCCTCCGTGGAACGCAATTTAAAAATCTGTTTTACTTTCGTATGTTTCAAATTTTTCTGAAACGGGGATTCGAGGACAGAAAAAAGGATAAACTGTCTCAATTCTTCATTTAAAAAAAAAAAAAAAAAAAAAAAAAAAAAAAATTGATAGAACTTTATTTTTTTTAAATATTTAATCTTTCTTAATAGATAGATTTTTTGTATTGCGTTTTAGGTTAATTGGCTTGCAAGAAGAGTTCTGACCAAAAAAGTCTTAGTTTACCTTATTTCAGTATTTAAAAAATAAAAAATAAAATAAATAAATAATTAATTAAAAACGAACCGGGCACATCTCTTTAAAAATCTTACCCCTCCCTAAATTTCTTTTTGTCGGCACCCCTGTTTCTTAATATTTTAAGTTAGTTTTAGTTACTTCTTTAATAACCATGACTTCGCTGATAGCTGTGATGACTTTTCTCATAGCAGACTTTCTTTATCTATTTCAAAGAGTGAATAATTGGATCCCCGAAACCAGCGCCATCTATTAGTGATAAAGAAAGAAAGGCAATTTATAGAAATTCAGTTTAAAGTACTTGTTCTTCGATTCAAGTTTAAAATGCGATAGCGTAACCTTCTTGCTTGCAAATTTTAATTTGGATTAAAGAGTTACAGATATTAATCCTTAGGTTATAAAAATGTTTAAAGAAATTGCTGTATACAAAATTATGGACATGCATCTGATCTAAACTCTCCAGTAAAATTAAAGGTTTTTTTTCCCCCTTTAATTTTGAAATAAATTCCATCTATAATTAATTTTTTTATATTATTTATTTATTTATTTATTTATTGTATTTTGAAAATAATTAGATTATCAAAGAAATTATCATATCATCATCATATTATCTTGATAATAAAACAAAAATCATGCTTAGGGTTGCTGTGAAAATAAAATACTTTTTTTTAAATAAATGTTTTATGAATGTATCATTTATAAATTACACAGACAAAACTTATTGTTTTTCAGTAATTAAGAACTCCTGCTAAGACTTGAAAATTTTCTGTCTGTGAAATTTTATACAGAAGGTAACTATAAGTCACGCATACAGGAAAAAAAAAAAAGTAATGATGTTTTTCTAAAACTAAAATATGACAAGTTACTAACAAATTTTACTTACGCCTGTAATTTTTTCCAGAAGAAAAGAAGAAGGAAATTCATATATAATATACTTACAATTCTTAACATCTCGAAATAAATCTCTAAGCAGTTTGTTTAGCTTTTTATCAATATCAGATTTTACTTTAAACCATATTTTGTTAAATATTTAAACATTTACTTTTATTTCAAACTCTAAAATTTTCATTAGAACACCCTTCATTTACTTCTTTTCTTTTAATTAATCATATTTTATCTTTATTTACCGTATATTTAAAATCCCATTATCGTATTTTAAAGAACATTTTATCTAGAAATTAATAAATTGTTACACTATCGTGAAGTTTTGCTATGAAAAAAAAAAATTACAAAAGGAAATTTCAACAGAAGACCTAAATCAATAGCAGGCAGATAACATAAGCAAACTAATATCGCAAAAAAAAAAAAATGCAACTCTGTCACTGGCGCAATGAAGAAAAGAATTTAGGACTAAAAACCTCTTACTTAAAAACTGATAAGAGAGCATACAAAACCCTTTATGTTAAAAAATGATTACATGATGTATTAAAAAAAATGTAAAGCAAAGCAAAAAGATTTTAGCATATTGATGTTTCCAGGCTTCATAATAGGAATCCCTTCAAAGCAAAATGAATGAATGAGAATGACGGAGCAATGATAAGCAGCAAATCATGTGCGTTTCTGTTACCGCTGTTTCTTACTCTGTTTATTTTGCTCTGAAGATTGAAAAGGGGGTTCCTCTTATGAAGCCCTAATACAGTTGAATGCCAGTTTTATTTTGCTACCTATGCTTTTCATTATGTCGGTTTTTACACGTTACGTATGTTTAATAATACTACCTTAATAATACTGCCGTTATACAAGGAAATTGTTCATTTTATGAGTAATAATTATTCAACTCCACCCCCTCCCCCCTTCCTCCATAGTTGATAAACTTGGCTGAGCCACTGAAATAACTCAAAATGTTTTTAATATGTTTCATGTAACGTTTGAATCAATAATAGACTACATCGGTTTTCAACTGTTTCAAGTGAAACAATATTTAAGCTGAAAAACACATATTTTGACTTTACTTCCATAAGTTGTCAATACGGTGACAACAACCCAGTTTCTCCAAAAATGTCAGATGGCCCACTCTGGCTCGAAAACGTCATTTATTATCACATTATCACTACTTTTTTTTTTTTTTTTTTAATTGTGCATACAAAATTATTTTTAACAAGTATTTTAAAGTAATTTTTTATTTCTTTCTTTTTTTCTAGCAATTCAGAATTCAGTAGATAAAGACGGCAAAAAGAAGCATACGCGGCCTACGTTCTCCGGTCATCAGATCTACGTTCTCGAAAAGACATTCGAACAGACCAAATACCTAGCGGGTCCCGAGAGGGCGAAGCTTGCCTATGCTTTGGGGATGTCAGAGAGTCAAGTCAAGGTAAATATTATAGAGAAATTTGTATTTTCACTTGTTTTTTGCATTTGTGTACTCAAATTTGTATTTTCCTCAAGACAGTTCAACTTAATATATAGTTATAATGAGAAAAAAATAATCTTAGGTCCATTTCTATCATTAGGCGACCGCCATTCTAGACGGCCCCCTAGAAGGACGAAATTTTGAAGAAAACAAAAAAGCGAAAACAAATAACATTTTAAAATCAAATAGAGATGACCGTAACAGGAAGAGGGTGACATTCTCATTTCTAGCGTAGGGCGTCAAAACAACTAGAAACATCTCCGAAGGGATCAAAACAATACTCTTTGTTACCAAGTTTTCCCAATAAACAAATTGCATAAATATGCTATCAGGGAAATAGAAAAGTTCATAAAAGTTAAGTTATAAAGCCTCTAACATGCTTTAAAAAGTAACCTGCATGCTACAATAATATACCACCCAGCAAGAAAGTGCAACAAATCATACTGCTGACAACAAAAATTCAACTAAACTCGTTTGCTTGGCTTAATGCAAAGAATAGATTTAAAAAAGACAAGTGTTTATTCATGTCATCTGTTTTGTAAAAGTAAGCTATTATAGAGTATATATAACCCTTCAAATCTATAAAGTTATTTCATTTAATGGTATTATGGTGAGTAAAAAAGAAAAAAAAATGCTCCTTTACTTACAAAATAGTAATTTTATTTTCCTTTGCGACGTGTTCATTCAATATTTGTATATTAAAACGTGCATTATTTAAATTTAAAAATTTATTATATTTCTCCAAAGAATAATCTAATAAACATTTATGAAACGTAAAACTAAATTACAATTTTTAAAATACTTTATACTCCACTAAAATCCTTTCACGAAACTATCAAGTTAAATAGATATTTTACATTCTAATAAAAATCCATTTTGAAAATCAAACAGAAGCAGCTATGAATTCCATATGAAGCTTTAACATTAAAGATTTCTGAATAAAAACACGACCAGCGCTCTTGCTACGTTAACTTTATCCCGTGTACCAGACGTAAATTGTACAAATTTAACTGAAACAATAAAGTTGATGTATATGCAGATTGCTTTTCCCATAAATGGAGAAGGCTTTTGTTTCCTGTTTAGGAGAAATAATCTAATACAAATGTCCCGGAGTGGAACTTTGCGAAATTGCAATCCTAGATTCGAGTCGAACTGCTTTCATTCAGAACGTATGTTTATGTTCATATGGAAATGCAGCTATGGAAGGATAGAGAAGAAAAGAGGGGAAAAAGGAAGATTTTGGCTTCTATTTTAAAATTGTCTTTTAACATATATTTTCTCCCGTGTTTTCAAGGAAATATATTTGAAGAAAATGATGTAAGAATTCATTTCATACATTACATTTGTAGATCTTATTCAGTATGTTTTCATAATGTTATTCAATAAAAAGCAATAAACCTGATTGATAATAATGAAAGGTTATAATAATGTAACACAAATGTTTCGAAGTGAAACTTTGCGAAATTGCAATCTTATATTCAAATCGAATTGCTTTTATTCAGAAAGTATGTTTACTTTGATATGGAAATGCAGCTTTGAAAGGATAGAAAAAATGAGAAAAACAGTTGTTTCTGTTTTAAAATTGTCTCTTTACATATATTTTCTCCTGTGTTTTCAAGGAAATATATTTGAAGAAATGATGTACGAATTCATTTCAGTACATTACATTTGTAAATCTTATTCAGTATGTTTTCATATGTTATTCAATAACAAACAATAAACCTGATTGATAATAATGAAAGGTTGTAATAATGTAACACAAATCTTTCGAAGTGAAACTTTGCAATTGCAATCACAATTGCAATTGCAATTTGCGATTGCGAAATTGCAATCTTATATTCAAATCGAATTGCTTTCATTCAGAAAGTATGTTTATTTTAATATGGAAATGCAGCTTTGAAAGGATAGGAAAAATAAGAAAAACAGTTGCTTCTGTTTTAAAACTGTATCTTTGCATTTTCTCATGTGTTATAAGGGAATATGTTAGATTTATTTATAGAGAATGATGTACGAATTCATTTCATGTATATTTGTAGGTTTTATTCAATATGCTTTCATATATTATTCAATAGCAAGCAACAAAGCTGATGGTAATAATAAAATAATATATTAATCTAATATTACAAATGTCCCGGAGTAAACGTATGTCTTATGTTCATACGAGGAAATGCAGCTTTGGAATGGTAGATAAGAGAAGAAGAAAATGGGGAAGATTTGCTTCTGTTTTAAAACTGTCTCTTTACATTATATTTTCTCCTATGTTTTAAACTAATGTGTTACTATAATTTAAAAAGAATGATGTATGAATTCATTTAATATACATATTTGTAGGTTTAATTCAATATTGTTTCCAGATATTATTCAAGCAACAAAACTGATGGTAATAATAAAATAACCTAATATCTAAATACAAATGTCCCAGAGCGTAATAACTTTGCAAAATTACAGTTCTAGATTCAAGTCAAACTGCTTCATTCAGAACGTATGTGTATGTTCTTATATATATATATATATGTGTGTACGAGTAAATGCAGCTTTGGAAGGGTGGAAAAGAGAAGAAAAAAAATAAGGAATATTTGCTTCTATTTTAAAATTGTCTATTTACATACATTTTTTCCTGTGTTTTAAACAAATATATTATATTCATTTAAGGTACATGCCTACGTTGAAATGAGAACTTTAACCAAAATTATAGATTTTTATTATTATTATTATTATTATTATTATTTCATTTGAAAGTAAAACTTTTTATGATTCTAAAACTACTTTGTTTTTGTTACTACCGTTTTTAGAACACAAGTTATAGTCAATTTAATAAACTGGACGTAATAATTCAGAAAACCGGATGTTCTCTTTAAAGGGACAAAAAAAACTTAAACATAAAACTTAGTTTTATTACTTAATTAGTATTTTTATACTAATAAAACGAATTAATTTCAATTGTTATATTATTCAGTTTTGTATGTGGTATTAATTTGTATTTATAGTAAAAATATACTAATTTAACGTTTAAATGTACATTTTTCTCAAAATTGATTTTTACATAACATTAACTCATTTAAAAAAGTATAACTAAAAATATTATTATAATTCTTCCATAAAACTTTGTGAGTTTTGTCTGTATATTGTTGTCTAGTGCATCTACTAAAAAGAATTTTAATAGCATGAATATTTTCAAAATTATGGAATAAAAACATGGTAAAACTCTTGAAAATCTTATAATTGACTCTTCGATCATCTCTAAAATTTTTATTTACTAAAATATCATTTAACTTGTAGTAAGTGCACTAGATAAAAGTTTATAGCTTGCGTTAGTAATATTTTTTTTCTAATAAGTTTATTTGTTTTTATGTAGCATTTTTCAAGTGTATGTGAAATTTTTTCAAATTTCAATACATATTTAAAATTTTTGTATATTCATAGGGATATATATATAATTTTAAAGGCAAATTATTAATTTTTATTGAAACTAAATCAAAAAATGTAAATACAGTGTATCTTTGCAAAGTTAAAAGGAAAAAAAAAAAAGGTGGTTTGAACGTAGGCACATACCTTAAAGAGAACGATGCACGAATTCATTGCATGTAAATATATCTATAGGTTAATTAAATATGTTTTCAAATATTAATTAATAGAAATCGACAAAACTGTTGGTAATAATAAAATAATCTAATATCTAATACAAATGTCCTAGAGTGTAACTTTGCCAAATTACAATCCTGGATTCAAGTCAAACTGTTTTGTATATTTATAACAGAATGTATATTTATGTTCTTATATATAAATGCAATTTTGGAAGGGTGGAAAAGAAAAGAAAACAAATAGAGAAGATTTGTAAATTTTTTAAGACTGTTCTCCAATCTTCTTTCTCCAATCTTCTTTCTAATTCTCTTTCGGTCTACTTTCTGACACATTATTTAATTCAATTTTATTCGCAAATGCATGAAATTGATAAGGTGCTCTTATTCAGAAACTTTATAATGAACAATTTTTCCATTTTTTTTAATTTATTTTATTATTATTATTATTATTATTATTATTATTATTATTTTGGTAAAAGCAGAATATTTTTCAGAAAATGCTGTCAAAGTTGGCGTTTGGAATCAAATTTCTGGGCGCGACAGCATGGGAAAGGAAAAAAAAATCCGCCCTAAGATAACAATCGCTTTTAACTCAAAATGCAATTCAGTTATCAAAAAAATTATAAATTTTTCGCTTCCAAATCACTTTAATAATCATGCTTGCCAGTATCATGTTTATACGTTTAAAAAAAATAGCCAGAAAATGTGTCGGAAAGCTTAGCGTTGTTGAGGGAGGGAAAATATTTTTTTGAGAACCGCCTTATTTTCTCTTGTATTTTTGAAAGTATGTTATACTTATTTAAAGGGAATGATGTGGGAATTTATTTAAGTTTCATTCAATATGTTTTCATATATCCAATTTCACAAAACAAAGCTGGCGGTAACAATAAAAGAAGGTAAAAGCAACTTGTTTTGACAGGTTTGCTCCAACCTTCAAGTTATTCAAAGTAATCAAAATGAATTAAATGAATAGTATATGAATGAAATGAATAATGAAATATGAATATTTACATCGGATAGGGTGAAACCCCCAATGACTGACACTTTCTTTCTTGTTCAAATCACTATTGCAAAAATTTAAATCTATTTTATACTTACCTTTTGCTTTTGAAAGGAGAGTAGAGATATATATATTTTGAAAAATTATACATTTTATTATTAAAAGTTAATTTTATGTATAAATATAGTTAAGAACTCAGTAACTGACATCATCGCTATTTTGGAACACCAATAACTGACACAAAGTGAACTGGTGACTGACACTTTATTTTAAAAGATTAAAATGCTTTACAAAAACTTTATTCTTTATTATAGAAACAAAATACATTAATATTTATTATAAAAAGTAGGATTTAGTAAGCTGTACTGCATTATTAGTAATGCAGAGTATATAGAAAGAGTATAGTAAGAGTATACAGGATTAATATTTAGTACTGCATTATTAATATTGCAGATATCCAGTAACTGACATTTATGAACCAGTAACTGACATCTGGTGTCAGACACAGGTAAAACAACTTAAATTTTAATGGTGTCTACTACAAGATACATTTAATTTATTATTTTGCATTTTTAAATATTTCAAATAACAGATTTCAACTTTCTTTAATATAACCAATAACTAACACCTCTGTCAGAGACTGGTAAAATGAAATTCTATGAACCAATAACTGGCACCCCTCGCATTAAGTTAAATTAAATAACTATAAGCCCTAAATCAGGGCCCTAATATACTAATATGTATCTTTAAACTAATTTCTATAAGTATAACTTTAAGGAAAATGTTTAGAATGGTTGCATTACAAAATAGATTAGAAAAATACTTCCTTAATTTTAGAAATAAGACGTTTGCTTCAAAATGGCACTTTTTGTATTCTCAAAAGTTTCTTCTGCATTGAACATGTTCTTGGCCCTCTAGTGGTGAATAAATTGACTCCAAAATAAAAATAAGTGTCTCATTTACCACTAAGATGACATTACTTTGCAGAATTTTACAACATTGAATTAGATTTTTGCTCAAGTGTCAGTTACTGGTTAGGTGTCAATAACTGGAGGTTTCACCCTACTTAAACCGTTTTAATACAACATAACATTTGTGTATTCATCTTATCCGATACTTTTCAATTATTCTTCGCGAATCGTTATAAAAGAGCTCCTTATTCTTAAATATTATGTTTCTCTAAATATGTAAGGTAAAAATAACTGTGATTAAAAGTTACTTAAATGATTAGAGCAATCTTCCAACTAAGTTACGTTTAATATAAATTATAGGCTACAACATTTAACAATATTTGCAGCAAAAGAAAGTATATTTATAGGGGGACTAAGGAGTTGGAACATAGAGCTAGTTTTCAGGCTGCCTGCCTCTGTCAAAAGTACAGTTCTCTTTGCCCGAAAAAAAAAACTCTGTTTCTCCACAGGTCAATATTTTTTAATTAGTATAGGCATATGGTTTTTCCATTATTTCCTCACATTGGTATTTCTATCTGGAAACAGCATTTACGTCATACTTCAGCTGTCTTTTTGTTATGGTGTAGAGCAATCAGGTTAGGAGCAATAGCCTTGTTTACGAGTTGTTGTTAAGCAATATATGCTTTACGCCGAAGAGAACCAGCACATCACATAAACTAATATAAAGAAAAATACAAATTATCTTTATAGTACAAACTGGGCACCTTGTAAGTCTCAAGTTTTCAAAAGGAATGCACTTCAATCCTCAGCATGGTGACTGTTAAGCAAGTTTTACTGCTATTTCTTGGAGTTAACTTTTATAAGAGAGTAGAGGCATATAGGTACAGAGCACAATCTCAGATTGAATGTTTTGTATAAACTTATAACAATTCAAATTACAGAATTTGACGGTACTCGCTTGGATGAGTTAGCTTAGACTAAAGTAACGCTATTTTTTCTCAATCTTTTCTTCTTCTTTTTTTATTTCGCGTTTTACTCAAAAGAGACGGCTTGTTTAAAAAAAACCTTGGTTTAATGCATGCTAAATTTATTCTGTATGATCATATTATTATTTTTTTTCTATGTCCTGTATTCATCGCATATTTACATTATTCTTTCTTTCTGTTCCAGGTATGGTTCCAGAACAGACGAACCAAGTGGAGGAAGAAACATGCAGCCGAAATGGCGACTGCTAAGAAAAAACACGACTCGGTAGCCGAACAACTACGAAACGACGACTGTTCAGACCACGACGATCTCGACTGCCGCGATGGCAAACGGCTAAAAAGAGAGGGCAGCAGCAGTGAACTGTCGCATCACCACAGTCACCACCATAGGCAAGATGAATCCTCGGATAGTATGCCGTCTACTTAGTTCTTTCCAGCAGCCGAGTGAATCTAGTAGGCCATGGTTCCAGAGGATTCGATGCGGTGAAATAGGTCTGACACTTGATTTTGGCAACATTTACACTTTGAAAGAGAAATAACACTGTGATTTTTTTTCTTATATTTTTATTTCCTTCGGTATTATCACCACTGTAATAAATTGCAGAAGTAGAGCAGAAACATTTACAAAGGTGGTTAACCTCGTAGTTATACCCATGATTTCTAGAAACTTTTCCATCGTCTTCAGAAACAACTTAGAAATCTCAGGAAACAGATTTCCAATGTTTACGGAAACGTTTCTAAAATATAAAGGCCTTATTGCTGCCTGTAAATTTCGGAAAAGAACCTTTTTGTTATTTTCGGAAACTTATTGCCTTCTGAAAGTTCTGATTGGTTCTTTTTTTAAGATTTCTAAAAATAAGTGAGAAGTTTTCAAAATCTTAGGTAATTACGAAATTACCCAAAACTTTCGTAAATGGTTCTTCGATATCAGAAAAGTTAAGGCAATATTTTTAGAGTGACTTTAGAACTACTAACTTTTCTTTAAAATGAAATAAATATGAAACAAATGCTTTTGTGATTACCATGAAAGCTTAAAGCTTAAAAAGCAATATAAAAAAAATAACATCGGCGATTTCAGGGCGCTTCTTCTTTAGTTTGAGTGATAAATAGCGGCAATACAAGCTGTTGACTAAGTGAGGTCACATGGCCTCGCAATTATTAAATTCATTTTCAGAATTTAAATCAAGCTATCCATCCGTATACGCAGCTTGATTATTAATAAGTACTATCACGACAGATAAATTTTACAAATTCTAGGTTATTCATAATTGAATTAGCAATAATTTCAAAGTGTAATGGTGCTCTCAGAAACAAAAATAAAATCAAGTGTCATGCGTCGACCTAAAGTGCAATAGCGAAAGAAATTTGTAAATAGTGACTTTTCTCTCAAACAAATGAGAAACCAATACTTGTGATTTATTGTAAGATGAGAGATGTCGTTCTTTGCCAAAGAAACATACTGGAACAGTTGTTTTTCTTCTCATCTCGAATTTTGCGTGATAATCGTGTGAAAATTCGATCATGGAACTCCTCACAAAGAGAAACTCTTTGTCCTGCTGAAGCACAATGTATAAATCATGGACTAAAAGATAACAAAAATCATTCTCGGTGAAATATATACGTAATTGTGTTCCTGAAAATTGTGATTTAAGGCGAAAAGATAAAAAGCATTTATATTTGAATATTTATAATTTAAGTCATAATTTATTTATTATTTGATATTTAAAAAAAAAAATTGTTGATTTTACGGTATAATACTGCATCCCAGCTGCATTATACCGTAAGAAAAAAACGAAAGTACTGGTGGTAAATTAAACGATTCAGTAAAAACTTCTTGAAATTTCAGAAAAAAAAAATACAGGATACATTTGGAGATAGAAGCTTTCGTGGTAGATTTGTTCGGTACAAGGTGTCTCAAAAATGACACCCAAACTTTAAAATTCATTAATCCTTTAAGTATAAAATAATAATAATAATAATAATAATAATAAATGACATGGTTATAAAGTATCATAAATTTTGTAAACAGTAATTTAAAAAATAGTTCGAATTTTCGTCAATAGATAGCGCTGTTTGCGTCAGCTTTTAAGAATGCGTAAACTCATGTTTAAAGCTGTATCAAATATCACTCACTTTTTGCACTCTATTCCGTTTAGCTTTATAGTATCTGGAAAGACGAAAAAAGGCTTGAGTTTTGAAGATAGTTTGAGCATAGTTAAGACAATACAGCGTCACCTATTGTCGAAAATTTGAATTATTTATTTAATTATCACAAACAAAATTTTTGAATTACATTATAACTATGTCACTTATTTCATCTTCATGTTTATTGTACTTAATGAACTATTAAACTATAAAGTTTGTATGTTCTTTTTGAAACACACTGTACCTTGAAGGTGTGTGCAGGCTCTTCGTACCCCCTTGACACAAAAACTATAAATTAATTGCTCGCAACTAGTAGTTGTTTTGTTTCGTTTTGTGTTTTTTCTTGAATTTTGAAGAAGTTTTTACTGATTCATTTTTTAATGTATTTAAATGTAAATGTGAATTGTTTATACCTTAATTCGTTTGTGTTTTACATTCTTGATATAATTACCATGTGCTGTTTGAAAGAGTTTTATTTCTGTTAATTAAAAATTTAGCGTATTATGTGATATATATAATTTTTGTTTATAATTATGTAATTTTTACAAGATTTAAACACAAACACTTTTCACTAAACAGATTATACGAAAACATAATTGTTATAAACATGCAGATTTCTCTAAAATGTTTGATTCATTAAAATAGATAATTTTATTTAAAACTGAAAATACTATATGAATTTCTTTATCAATGTTGTAATCTTGTTTCTTAATGCATATAATGTAATTTCTTCAATTTATATTTTTCAAAAAATGATTTAATTGTAGTCGAATATAGTTTATTATAATATATTACCTAAGAGTGTTTATAATAACTATAATTAAAAACTATCCATGGGCGTACGCAGCGAGATGCAGAAGAAAGCCTCCCCTCCCCTAAATATTCGAAAAAGTAAAAATTTTGACCACCTTTGGAAAATTTGGCCAATTTTCAACATTTGTTCCCTTTCCCCCTTGTCCTTCCGAACTTTATACTAAAACTCCTGCATACGCCCGTGAAAGTATCATGTCAAAAACTTTTATTTCTATTAATTAAAATTTAATCGTCGTAAAATCAACTTTTTTTCCTTTTGCAATGTACTATCAGATATACTTTATTTTTCAAATTTTATAAATTTACTCGAATTTTTCCACTGAAAACTTTTATTAAAACAGAAAAAAAAATCATAAAGTTTCTGTTTCGGAATATATGAATTTAAAATAATTTTCCTTTAACAGAAATATTAAATAAATTACTTTTAGAAAACTGTAAAATATATATATATATATATATATATATATATAAGAGATTTTTTCTAAAAGATTTTTCAAAAATTCCATGTCGTTTGCAATTACGTCAAAATCTAGAATAAAAAGGCGAATTTTGTTCCACTTTTATTTATGTTGATGCATTATACTTATGCACTTACACACCCTAAGGTAAAGTATACATAGTGTGTCCTTTAGACCAAAATGTTTGGATTTCCTTGCCTTAGAAGGAAGTAAAATGGAAATAATAATAATAATAATAATAATAATAATGCAAAAAAGATGCACAGCTACGGCAACTCTGATACCCAACAACATCTCAATCAATGTGAGATAGTATTTCATTCTGAGTTATTTGGTCGACCTAACTAATAATTCCTCTATACGCGCGTACCATAGTCTAATATTGCACTTTGTACCATTAGCCATAGCATGCACTTAAACTCCTTCTTCCTCTATGCAGTATTTAAAAAAAAATCTCCTTTTATTTTTTAAATTAGAATATTTGCACAATAATCATGATTACGAAAAATATGAGCATACTCTAAAAAAAAAAAAAAAAAAAAAATGAATTCAGTTGATTGGCAGTCTAATTTCGTATTTTTTACGGAAATTATTTTTCCCAATGAAAAGTTATTTCGTGAATGAATCAAAAAACTTTGCAAACATAGATTTGAGAATATCTCTGACAGATACTGATCAATTTTCATTCCCTCTAAAGCTGCATGAATTATTTTTATTGTTTACTCTGAAAGAAAAAATTCCGTAAAAAATACGGAAATTGTACTGGCGAAATAAGGAAATTCTTTTTGGAGTGTAAAAATATAAAAAAAAATTACAAATCCTTAGCGAAAATGGCAAATTAACGAAACTTTTAGCACTATTATCAACCCTGTTTACTTTTAAATCCATATCTCCACACTGCAAAAAAAAAGTGTTGATTTTACAGTATAATACTGGCACCCCCGCTGCCAGTATTATACCGTAAAATTAACAGTAATAAACAGTAAAATAAGCAGTAATATAATTATTTTATTTTTAATAATATAATAATTTTACGGTATAATACTGTCAGCTGGGATGCTAGTATTATACTGTAAAATCAACACTTTTTTTTTTTTTTTTTTTTTTGCAGTGCACTTTTTTACTCATTCACGAAATCATTTCAGCAAAGAAAACAATTTCCGTGAAAATACGGAAGTTGTACTGGCAATCAAAAACAGTTTTCTTTTTTAAACAGTTCATTTAAAACCATAAGCAAAAATTCATAAAACACATGCTTTAAATGTTCTAAGCCTTTCAATAAGGCTCCCTCTAGATATTTTTTTCAGTTGATTTTGCAATAAAAAATAGTTTTCATAAGAATAGTTTGTGTAAAAAAGTCAAATCGAGTATTGATCCGCAGGAGAAAAAATGCTTTAACTTGTAACAAAGTCAATATACAGTGTGCCCAAAATTGAACGACCCTATATTAAAGTTGTTTAGTGAGTTGTTCAGAAAGTTGTGAAATTTTATGGAAGACATAATGAAGGGATGAGAATTTGTTTGAACGAAAAAAATATTTCAAAATTTCGCCATCAGAGGGCGTTTTAATTAATTACACATTTAGCATACATTTACGATAGTTTACAAGTTTTATTATAACAAAACATGTTCCACGTGACGGCCATAATTTTCAGATACCATCTGGAATCGTAAAGATATCATGTTCCACAGTTGACCGCAGTGTGTTCTGGGAAATGCTAAGAACATGTCTTGAAATGCTGTCTTTAAGATCAAGCAAAGTTATTGGATTATCACGACTTACCAGATGTTTCAAATGCCCCCAAAGTCAAAAGTCACATTGATTTAAAAACCTCTGGCGGCAAAATTTTGAACTTTGTTTTTTCGCTTAAACAAATTTCCATCCTTTCATTATGTCTTCCACAAAATTTCACAGCTTTCTGAACAATAGTTTCGTCTGTAGGCAATTTTAAAAAGTTTTAAAACACTTCATTACATCCTGAAAATTAAAATATTTAAAACACTTTTTTAAACTTTCAGAATGAATCATAACCATGAATATATATTTAATTCTCGAATCGGATTTCCTTATTTTCTGATAAAAATATGAAATTATTTGTAAGCCTTATATGCATAAAAATTTTAGATATTTGCAAAAAATAGAACTTTTTTTTCTTTTGTTTAAAGTAAAGTAAAGTAAAGCAAGTTTAAAGTAAAGCAATCTTCGGTAAATACTATAAAATTTCATGTTTTAGGGGATCCAGTCCGGACTTCCCAGGGTAGAACATAGCTGAAAACTATTTTTTTTTCTTTGTAAACTTTAATAGATTTTTTTTTTTTTTTTTTTTTTTACATTTACTGTATATTTAGATTGGCTAACTTACACCACGAAAAAAATCTTTTTACATAAAAAATATCAATAATGCATTCAAATAAAGTTTTGAAATTTATTAAAAGTGATACTTTCGTATTAGCCGCATACCATGAGTCAACAGTCGAATAAATCGCCACAGATTTCACCACTAACAGCAGTCTTTTTTATTCTGATAAGTTCAGTGGTTTAAGTGCGTAGTTCGATTACATATTTGTTAAATTTGTGTTGTATTTATATTATTTTATTTATTTATTGATGAAATCTTTCGTAATCGAGCTGCACGTAATATTAGATAGATTTTTTTTTTTTTAAATCCTGCTTGAAAATTATTTTTAAAACCATAAAATATCAGTAAAATGAGATAAAGTTTTCAAACAAATTGCATTTGAAAGAACATTTTTCTCTCTATTCGACGGTTTAAAATTGAAATTGTGTGATGTTTAGAAATTAAAAAAAAATTGCAGTAGAAGCGAAATTTATTGTTCAGGTGTTGCCACCGTCAATATGACGTCAGAATTACTCACAAGCATGTTTTTCCTTTATAATATTTTTCGAGGTCATTTTTTTTTTTTTTTTTTTTTTTTTTAATGGCTCTTATTGCGCTGTGCCAAAAAGCTTGAATAACGTCGTCCTAAAATTTTATGCATAGGGGAATGAAAATAATTTCGTAATTTTGTTCTAAGTATTAATAAAAACGGCTTATAAAGCAGATTAAAATGAAGATTTGACTCCATAAATGTGCACAAATTTCTGTACTTAGAATGTATCACATCACTCAAGGAGGTTTAATGAAAACATATGCATAAAAATGTTTTTATCAAAATTACACTGCAATATTATTACAAATGAATATTATTATATATAATTGTGTAATGTACTTTTTACCCTTTTCATCAAATAATTATATAAACTCAAGGTCGAATAACAATCGTTATTAAATCATGATTTTCAGGTCAATTTACTTTGTAGTAAAATGCCTGATAAAAATTTAAATATAGAATTATTATTGATTTTATACGTTTCATTGTAAAAAACTATTCATGTAGCGAATACGGAATAAAATTCATTGACATTTAGAAATATGTATATACTTTCATCAATCCAAAGAATTTTTATTGTTTTTCCTGGAAAGATTTTTATTTATTTTTTGCATTCAATAGGGCTACTTGTTGAAATTTAATGATGTTTTATTTGTTTAAATATTTAAATTGTTCTTCGTGATGAAAATAAAAAAATCTTTGTACATATTATTTTAGCATGGAAGATCTGTACTGTAAAGAACATTCCTCATACTCTGATGTAAGAACACATGATTTGGAGTAATGTTACTAAAATAAGACAATTGGTATAAATAAATCATATTTGATTATATTTACTCTATGTGTATCATTTACTGAATGCTGGTCACATAATCTGAAAACTTTAATTTGACTTTGCACTGTTAATAATTTGCAGCAAAAAGTCCAGCCATTCGACCGTTTTTATAGAAAACAGTTTACATAACCGTAATTTAATACTATTCTCACCACAATATATGAGCAATAATATATGTGGTCAGAACAGAGTTTAATTACGGATGAAACTTTCGCCTAACGGTTGAAACTTTTCTACGATGAAAACCATTTTCTATAAAAACGGTCGAATGACTGGACAGTTTGCTCCAAATTTTTAACAGTGTGGGGTGATTTTAGTTTGCCTTATAATTAATTACAAAGAAGAAACATACTTCTTTTATTTGCTAAAAGGCGTAAAATAAAAACATTATAAACAGTAAAATAAGTTTTATTCTATCGTACATGTTTCGGCTAACATATCAACACTTAAAAAAAAAAAAAAAAAAAAATCCCTGACAGCTTGGCCTGCAGGCACAGGTAGATTTCGAAGACGCAGACCGTGGGACGCCTGTTTATAGGAAATTGCAGAAGAAATTACCTTTTTACCATGATGCGGCAGTTGGAACCTCCCACTTCGAAATCTATGTGTGTCAAATAGGCTAAGGTAGCAGATTTTTTTTTTTTTTTTTTTTTTGTAAGGGTTGGTCCTATAAAAACTTGTCAATATAAAAGTTGTAGATAATATTAAGAGGATTTATAATAAATTTAAGAGGATTTGATATCTTGTGAATTGACAAAGTTATGAATTTTTTTCTTCTGAAACCCCTATCTCCCCCCCCCCCCTCCCCCTTGAGGTCATTTTTAATTATATCAAAAATCTCTCCTGCATAAATTTTCGGTCCTTTTCCTAGAAGTAATAATAACTTTAAACGGATTCGATACGTATCATAACTAAGAAGTTATGGGGTTTTTTCTGTTTTCACAAAAAGCCCCCCCCCCCTGGTTTGATTTTGCCCATTAACGAACTTGTTCGAGATTTTATGCCCCTTGATTTTATGCTTCTTGAGTTTGGAACAGATTTGTGCAGAATTTTTCAAGTTATCGTGTCTTATAAAAAAGTGGCATAGATAGATAGGTAGATAGATAAAGTTTTGACCTGGGGGTGATTTTATGCTTCTTGATTTTGGAACAGATTTGTGCAGAATTTTTCAAGTTATCGTGTCTTATAAAAAAGTGGCATAGATAGATAGGTAGATAGATAAAGTTTTGACCTGGGGGTGGTTTTGGGTTCTGGAAGTCATGATTGGTGTAGATCTGCAAAAATTTTCCAGAAATTCCAACATAGGGGAGAATGTAATAGGTAGTATTTCTTACGAAATCTACCTAAAATGTTGATTCTACGGCATAAAATTAGCACCCCAGAATATATAAGTTAAAAACCTTTTTTTTTAAATTGAAAACTCTAACAGAATTTTATATTTAATATATATTTTTAATTACCCACAACAACACTAAAAAGCAGTGTTATATATGAAAATTATCAATTATTATGCATTCAAATAAAGTTTTGAAATTTATTAAAAGCAATACTTTCGTATTAGCCGCACGCCAGGAGTTAATAGCCGACGAAATCTCCACAAAGATTAAGATTTCGCTGTAACTTACAGCAGTCTTTTTAATTCTGATCATTTCAGCCGTTTAAGCGGTTTTAGCATAGTTCGATTATACACGTCTGTTAAATTTGTGTTTAATTTTTATTAGTTTATTTATTTATTAGTGAAGTTTTAATTTGTTATAGAATATTAGCCAGAAACAAATGCTGAACATTTTATATTGTTTTAAGTAAGAACGGGTTAATATTTTGTAATCGGGCTTCACGCGATAAAGAAATTTTTTTTTTTTTTTTATTATGCTTGAAAATTATTTTAAAAACAAAAACAAAAAAAATAAATTAATAAACAGAAAATTAAGATACAGTTTTCAAACAAATTGCATTTGAAATTACATTTTCCTCCCATTCGATGGTGTAAAAATTGAAGTTGTGTGAAGTTTAGAAGTTAATAAGTTGCAGTAAACAATTTATTGGCCAAGGTGTTAACACCGTCAATATAACGACAGCGTTACTTACAGGCATGTTTTTGCTTTATAATATATAGATAGATATAACAGTCTATACATTTTTTAAAACGTACCATAAGACTGTCGCATTAATCCACTCATATTAATATGGAAAGTAATATATTAACCTGATAAATGTTTATTATCATGAAATAAAATTTAAAAATAAATAAATAAATAAGACAGTTAGTATGAAATTAATAATATCTAATCGTACCATTGTTTACACAAAGAACTGCTCTACACTTTGATATTTCAATAAATGTTGTAAGACAATTCACATTGTTAATCCATTTATGTCTCACATTATAAATTAAGAAAAATTCCCTCTCCATTTATTTTTCTTTTTTTATATACAGTGAAATCTGTCTAAGGCGGAATCGCTTGGGACTGAAATAAAATTCCGCTTTAGACAGATTTCCGTCTTAGACAGAAAACTTTATAGAGATCCCGTTCACAGAGTATTAAACATATCTTTGGCTAAAAATTAAAACTAATGTATCTTTTATTCTTTTTTTTATTATTATTATTATTAAATAAACATGAAATCTTTGTATCTATTTTTATATATTTATAGTAATATTAATTTACACTACAAATTGATAGTACACAAACACACTGGTATAAATCAAAATTACAGGTTTTAGTGAAAAAAAAAAGTTATATTTACCTAAATAAATGCCTCAAAATTCTATTATCTTAAACTTATTTAGAAAAAAAAAAATCGAATATTGTTGTTTGTTTATTTTTTTTCTTAATCGCTTCTTTTCCGGTAGCGCATTGTATTCAGTTAACATTGGTATCATTTCATAACTGTTTCGCTCTATGTAAAAATTTTGTAAAAGCTTTAGATATATGTCATTATGAAAAGATTAGGTTTCTTTCCATTTATATTTACCAACAGAATTTTCTTCCGTCTTAAACAGTAACTTTGCTATCTGGGACTCCAAAATGAAAGTCCGGTTCCGCGTTACACAGGTTGTTTCCGTCTTAGACAGATTTTTCGGAAATCTCTATGTTTAAAAATATGGGACTCTGAAATGTTTCCGCCTTAGACAGATTTCCGCCTTAGACAGATTTCGTCTTAGACAGATTTCACTGTATGTAGATACGTTAGAAAATGTATATAATAATTATACGAATTTATAAAGATCATTGATTAATTTTTTTTAATTAAATCACTAATAGTTATTGTCGTTATTGTAAAATATTTGCAACAATATTTAGATTAATTCTGACATATTTTTTAAGAAATTTTAAATGCTTTTAAAATATTAAAAGTAAACTTATTGTTGTTTAATCTTAAAATGAGATATTTTTTTGAGTGTAGAATTCTCCATCAGGGAAAAATAGATACCTTATTATTAGTTACTCATACCATATATTGCCTTATTATTAGTTGCTTCTTGAAACAAAAATTTCTAACAGAATTTAATGTAACATTGCGTCATACTCTGCACTTATTCTTATATATCATATAATTCATTTTAAATATATGACTAATTCATCCCATTTTTATTAATAAATGATTATTTATAAAAAAGTTAAATCATGTAAGTCTTACCTCACAGGTGGAATATAACCGCATGTATATGTTTCTTACAAAAAAATGAAAAAGTTTAAACTTTCTTTGAGAAAGAAACACAATATATTTTATTTTACAGAATTATTAACTAAGGAACTAAATTAATAATATTTCAATTATAAGTCTAATGATTTAATATTTAAAGACAGAAGGTATAGGCGCCAACTACGGCAGGGAGGGGGGGGGGGCAAAGGGGCACGTACTCTCTCTGAAATTTTGCAAAAAGGATGTTGCCGGTCCAGAAAATATAAAATAAATAGTGGGAGGTCTTGACCCTTTTCATCTCTTCCTATAAATTCTGCGTCCTCCATGATCAACTGTGGCCCCTATGTAACTTTTATAAATGAAGTTTTTATGTGTAACTTTTACAAATACCTTTGCTTGCTAATTGCAATATTTGTATGTACACTGCTCAAAACAATTAAAGGATATTTGAAGTTTTATATAAAATAAAGATATAAACGGAATTTTTTTTTGCCGAAAATAGAAGAAGAGAATCACAAATGCAAATTTTTCTGGTTTTCAAACTGTGGAGTATGCAAATTTTGAGTTCGACGTCAAAAACGTCGCTTCAGCGGCAGCGAATGAAATTTGACTTTCAACTGGATAAAAGAGAATGAAGACAAGGATTATCGGCATTCAGTGATTGCTTTGTTTCGATGAGTACGATGTCTCAGCGAAGTCATTTGACAGATTCAGAAGCTTTGAGAATTGTTGGTAGGTTAGAAGGACCCCAAACTCAAGCCGAAGTAGCGCAAGCCATTGGAGTGTCACAAAGTGTCATTTCCAGGATCTGGAACCGTTTTTTGGAGAGTGGATGTGCAGGCCGAAGACCAGGGCAAGGTCGTAGACGGGCAACAACGCCCAATGAAGGTCGGTATTTAGCGTTAACAGCTCGGAGACACCGAAACATGAACGCTACTCTTCTCCAACAACACCTTCGCTCGGCTACAGGCACCACGATTTCAACTCAGACTGTCCGAAACCGGCTCCATGCTGTAGGTCTGTATGCTCGCCGACCGATGGTATGTGTTAGATTAACATCAAGGCATCGTCGTGACCGCAGGAGTGGGCAACCAAGCATGTCAACTGGAGGAGAAATGAATGGAGCAATATTCTGTTTTCTAACGAGTCCCGTTTTTCTGTGCATCCGGATAATAGGCGTATTTTCATCTGGAGGGACCGTGGCAGTAGGAATAATCCTGCGTTCGTGCACGAAAGTGTCAGATTTGGCGGTGGAGGAGTGTTGGTGTATGGTGGCATCTCCATTGACGGGCGCACTGACCTCTACATCATTCTAGATGGAGCTCTGACTGGTCGCCGATATAGGGATGAGATCCTCAGACCTATTGTAGTCCCTTACGCTGCAGCAATCGGAGATAACTTCATTTTAATGGACGATAACTGCAGGCCACATCGTGCAAACCTGGTGGAGGATTTCCTTTTCGAGGAAGGAATCGTTCGAATGGAATGGCCAGCGTGTTCTCCAGACATGAATCCAATCGAGCACGTTTGGGACGCTCTAGGAAGACGAGTTTCTGGCCGCCAACAACCCCCACAAACTCTCCAAGAACTGGAAAGAGCTCTTCTGGAAGAGTGGGGCAGAATACCCCAACTCGTCATTAATAGCCTCATTGAGTCCATGCCTCAAAGGTGTTCAACGTTGCTGGCCGCCCGTGGAAACCATACCCCCTACTGAAAATGATTTTCTTTGAAGAAAACACCTTTTCTTATTCTTTTTTTCCTCATATGCACAAATTGTGTTTTTTTCCTTTTGTACACAAATGCGCAATAAAATGCATTTTTTTCTGCCAAACATGTGTAATTTATTCTCATATAACCTACTATGTCTGTCGACCATGTATCAATCAGCTAAAAAGTTTCCCAGATACAAAATCCACCTAAAACTGCAATATCCTTTAATTGTTTTGAGCAGTGTATTTTCATAAAAATAGCATGTATATTTGAAGATTTAAAATTTTCTATCAAGAATTCCAGTGTTTATAACATGCAGGTTATACTAAAAAAAAAAAAAAAAAAAAAAAAAAAAAAAAGTTTAAGAAATGTTACAGGAAACGACAAATTACAAGAGAACTGTCGTACCGAAATATGTATATAACAAATTCATCGAACATTTTATGATGTATAAGTAGGTTAAAAAGTAGGTGCTTCTGTAGAAGGGTGATTATCTTCATTACAGTTTGTAAAATTGCAGAAAAGAAGTTCACATGTTTATCACAGCGTTATAAAAATAATAATCACTCTTGTCCGTGTATTTTTGATTGCCTTTTCTTCAAATATTGTTCACGGGATTTTCAATTATTTAATTCCAATACTTTTTTTAAATCCCACATACGATATCCGGTTTTACCCCAAAAGAATGTGGATCGTAAAACAAACCGTAAAAAAGCCTTTTAAATGCTAGCAACTGTTTCATTGTGGAAAATAAATCCCTATTAAATATGATATACATAATAATATAAAAAGTTTCAGTAATTTCAAATGTGTTTATATTTAAGAATTTTGAAAACTGGAGAAAAAAAATTAAAACAAAAAAATATATAAAATAAACTTTTAAACATTGAAACTACATAAATACTAATGTGGAGATATAGTAATGGCTGCTTCACTTTCTGATCTAAAGCTAAGTATTTCAATCATTATCCGCTAGAGGGCTGCTTAAATTGAGTCAAAACTGAGACCTGGTTTTATACGACTATACGGGTTTCCCCTATTTTCCTCTATACATGTTTCATAAGAGATCTATTCATAAATGGTCGTGAAAATATGCATTTTTAAAAATACGAAGTGGAACCCGTTGAAATTGACGAAAGAAAATGTTTAAAAGGGAACTGTTAGATTAAATTTATAATAAACCTACAAAAATAATCACAATAAAAAATCGATCTTACATTGGCTAGTTTAACTCTTAAAACAAATATTATTTTAAACCAAAGTTACAAAAACGCTATTTCTATTAACTTCAACATTTCAAATTATTAAATAGTAAATAACCTTTGTTATGGTATAAGTAATCAGTAACATGTAACAATTAATTATGATGAAACTATCAATTGAGGCTCTTATCTTTGGTATTACGGAATGAAACATCAGCAAAAATTATGTGAAAAGTAATTAAAAAAGTGAACTTTTTTTACAGTCATAAACCTTTTTTCAATGAAATCTAAGCATAACGTCCTTTTCACCGTCGCAAAATTTACATGCGTACTTCTCATATTCATATTCACCATTTTAAAAATATTGTAGCATGCAAATGGTTATTAATAAATATATTTTTTAACTTGGAATCATTTTGTAATTTTTTAAACCTCAATAAAGATGACCGTAATGAACATCTATGCTCTACAGACATGGTTCCTAGTCTGAACAGTCCTTATCGGGCAGTAAAAGTTTGCAAGCTGCAACTTTGTGTGCGAGCATTCACACTCTTGACTCAAGGTTCTAATCTCAGAATCGGTGATAAAAAAGTTTAGAAATTTATGTCTCTTAGAGGCATTCGTGGTAAAATATTCAGTTTTATCAAAGAAAATGCTCTTTTCATTTTAAATATGACGTCATTTTCACTCACTGCAGCATTTCGACTCCCTCTATGAGATTAACGTCGCAAACTCAGTATCGGTAGAAGGGAAAAATATTGAAATTTATCAGCTTTATGAGTGAAAATGCGTGTTGAAAATAAAACGGAATTTTATTTCTATTTTAACCTAATTTGAAAAAAATAAAAAATAATAAATCTTTCAGCTTAATTCTGTTCTGACTTTATTCTGTGCAGTATACTAAAAATAAAATAAAATAAAATAACATAAAAATAATTTACATTTATCTACATAAAAATTATTACTTTTTTATTTTTAAAAACTTGTATCTTTCTTTAGAAATGAAACTAAACAATTTAACACATACAGCTTACATGTTTTTATTAGGATAAGTTCACCACTGAGTTAAAAAAAATAATTATTAAAATTTAGTTCATAAAATTCAATTTCCATTCTTTGGTGTAAGTATTAAACGGTACCTAATTTTTATTTAAAAAATCTCAAATTCTTCAAATTTGAATAAAAAGAATAACATAAAATTGAACAGTCAAACCTCGTTAACACGAACACCCTTAACGTGAATTACTTAATTACTTCTAGCACGTACTGTTTCCGATAGCCCCATCCAGTTGTTATGTAATGTATTCAAGTTCGGATAACACGAACTATACCTTTAACATGAACAAAAAAGTTTCCCCTTAGAGTGTTCGCGCATTAACGAGGTTCGACTACTAAGTTTCATAGTTTTATATCGGATCTCTATTTTAAATTTATATAGTTTATCAATATATTAGTTTAAAAAAAAATATTCTTTGAGTTAAAAATAAATTAAAAGCTATTTGATAAAATTGAGCTTACATCTTGAATTATTTGGCATAAGTATTAAATTGTACCTAAGTTTTGAACAAAATTACCAATTTCTTCAAATTCGGATAAAATATTACATAAAATTTTATTTATTTTCGGGATTTTCTATTGGATCTCAATTGTAAATTTATTACTTTAAAAAAAAATTGGTTTGTGTTAAAGAGACATAAAAAATCATTTTATAAAATTGAGCTTGCATTTTGGCATAACGTATTAAATTGTTTGCCTAAGTTTTGTTCCAAATTACCGATTTGTTCAAATTTGAATAAAATCTAAATGAAATTGTATTTATTTTCATGATTTTATATTGGAAACAGAGTAAAAATTATATATTTTTTAATAAATTCACTAGCTCGTGCTTTCTAACATACGTAAAAAATGGCGAATTTTACATAATCGAGTTTGGTGCTCATGCCAAATGTGCGTATTGTAATGGAAATTTTTGGAAAAATCATGAATTGCAGTCACGAAATTAGGAATGATTTCGATATAAACATTGAATGCTTGTAAATGAGTGTTCAACAAAAACTATTTTTACTCTTATATTTATTGTAATTGTTTTTATTCGGAACAAAACGTATTAATGGTTCTGAGCCCATTATGGGTAATATATAGGCATCTAGATGATTGATATACAGCTAAAATTTTACTTATTTAAAAAAATAATAATAAAAAAGCTCGATCGTACAAATAGAAAGACAAACATATATAAATAATTCTATATGAAATTGTGTTAAAACAGATTTATTTGTTAATTTAAATATAAACAGCATTAAACAAAAAAGAGACATAAGTTAATATACAGAAAAAAAAGTAAATAAAAATTACAAATTAATTTAAATGTTTCTAATTATATTAATAAATATCATGTTAAAAAGTAATTAAATATAATTAAATTAACAATTAAGCATGGAATAAACTATTTTTTAAACATCTGAATACATAATCTATGCATATATTTGGCAAATAAATAAATAAAAATAGACACATATTAAAACCAAAAATAATAAAATATATTAATTTATAATTCAAAATTTATAATTCATTATTTGAAAATAATAATAATAATAATAATAATAATAATAATAATAATAATAAAATTACGTTTTCTTTTAGCTTAATCTTGTTTTGACTTTATTCTGTGCAATATACTAAAAAAATAAATAAATAAATAAATAACATAAAATAAAAAAATATTTATATTTATCTATATATACAAAAAATTATTATTTATTTCTTTTTAAAAACTTATACCTCTCTTTAAAAATGAAACTAAACAATACACATATACAACTTACATGTTTTTATTAGAATTACACCGAGTTAAAAAATAAATTAAAATTTAGTTCATAAAATTTAGCTTCCATTCTTTGGTCTAAGTATTAAACTGTACCTATTTTTTATTAAAAATATCAAATTCTTCAAATTTGAATAAAAAGAATAACATAAAATCATATATTCTAATACGAGCAAATCTTGTGTGTGTGTGTGTGCGTGTGGTTATGCAAATTTTAACGGCTCTAACGATTTTGTATCCTACGGTTTTTGGGCGCGAGAAGACTATTGATCTGGGTCACATGTTCGAGAACTATCGATTAGTGGATCATTTTTGGGTCAACGCGGGTCAAGTTAATTTATCTAAAAAATGGCTGTAAGGATTTTGATTAAATTTTGTATCCTACGAGTTTCGGGCACGAGAAAATCATTGAGCTAGGTCACATGTTCGAGAAAATTCGAATAGCGGGCCATTTTGGGGTCACTGTGGATCAAGCTAATTCTATTTAAAAAACGGCTCAGACTATTTTTACTAAATTTTGTATTTTATGGTTTTCGGGCACGAGAAGACTGTTGGGCTTGGTCACATGTTCGAGAAAATTCGATTAGTGGGTCATTTTGGTCATGGGTCATTATGGGTCAAGCTATTTTTATTTTAAAAAGGCTCAGAGGATTTTAACTAAATTTAGTATCTTACAGTTTTAGGGAACGAGAAAATGATTGGGTTAGGTCACATGCTCGAGGAAATTCGATTAGTGGGTCATTTTGGTCATGGGTCATTATGGGTCAAGCTATTTTTATCTTAAAAAGTGTTGGTGACATTGGCGAGATTTGGCGGGAAAATTGACTTTTAATATTTACCAATGTCAAAACGCTTGGCGCCAAATGAAAAAAAATATCGCCAAATTTGACGGGTTTGGCGACATTTAGCGAAAAAATTGGCTTTCAGAATCTGAAGGAATTTTCTAGAAATTCCAAATAGGAGCCGAGATACATGATTCAACCAATCACAGTCCATAGAATGTTCTCGAAAACATAATTGAACCAATCAGGGTACATAGAACTTTCTCGACACATGCTGGGCGCTAAATGAAAGAATTTCGCCAAACTTGGCGACATTTGGCTAAAAAGTTGGCTTTCAGAATCTGTAGGAATTTTCTAGAAATTCCCAATTGGAGCCAAGATACACGATTCAACCAATCGGAGTCAGTAGAACGTTCTCGAAAACGCAATTCAACCAATCAGGGTACATCTGATAGGGAAAATTGACTTTTAAGATTACCAATGCCAAAACACTTGCTTGGCGCCAAATGGAAAAATATCGCTCAAAGCTAATTTTGACCGAGCTTAGCTCGGTCCTCCCTGCTCGTTGTACTTATTTTCATAGTTTTACATCGGATCTCTATTTTAAATTTATACTAGATGGTACCCGTCAAAACTTGACGGAAAAAATTACAATAACAATATTAGTAAAATAAGCTTCTTTATTACATAAGCTTATGAAACAATCTTTCAAATGTTTTATTTAAAAAAAAATTCCCCTAGTGAATTACGTTATTATTTCCGATGCAAACTCCAAACAAACAATCCGTAAACAAAATGGAAATCAGTTTGACATTACCGCCCTATTCCTCACGGCAAGAAAGAAAATTTTCTGAACCTATGAAGTATCATACAAATAGCATATCCCTACGTTCATCTCATATTCAGTCAATAAAAGAACATGTTAAATAAGGCACACATCCCCCCCTTGTGATAATGCAACCGAATGAGCTCCTATGCGCATGTGCATTGCATCTCCCCAAACGCACCGTCGAAATTCGACGTTAAAAAAAGTTTTAAAATGTTTTGATCAAAATTTTTAAAGTGTCTTCTTTAATCATTGTTCGTTTCAAATCCATATCTTCTGAAACGCATCCATTGTTTTAAGCTAATCAATTTTTATGTAAAGATGAAGAATTTTTTTTTACAATAATAAATCAATCTGCAGATAAAGGAGATTTTTAATGTTTTCAAGTGTAATTTATTTGTATGGTTTCTTCATTCCTTTACATAATCAGGATGATAATTCCTTTTCCATAATTAAGAGAAATAATGTAAATAAATAAATATCCAAGATTATTTTTGATTCTGTTTTCATTAATATATTGTAAATTTTATTGTTAAAAGTTACAGATAAATGATACTTTAGTAAATGGGGCTTTTCTTAATTATTTTTTTTATTATTATTATTTTTCTTTTTTTGAGATTTAATGGCAACATTCTTCCGTTTGTTTATTGGGCGCTACAGTTTGGCGAATTATTTGAGGTACTTTTTGGTTAGCAGGGCGCCAATGATATTGGTTGGCTTTTGTGATAATGATTCTGCAAGTAATTTTCCATTGGAGTTTATTATTATGTATATATATATATATATATTACTGGCGCCGGCTAACCGAAAAGTACCCATATAGTCCATAAAGCATATAGTTTTTTTTTCTTAATGGGACGACGGGATAATGCACGGAATTTCGACGGGATAATGAATATTTTTGATGGTACCAGAATATTTTTCTGTATTCTATAGTTTATATTAAGAAATACATATTTTTATGATTTGCTGAATCACTTATTTGTTTACTTTTTCATGCATTATATTATTGAAGGTTGTTAGTTCTCTTATTATAGGTTGTTAGTTCTCGTTTAAATATACCCTACTTATATAAAAATAGCTTGTGTTCTCTGTGGTGTTTCGCATAAACGTTGTAAAATTCAGGTTATTAGATTTTATTCAACTTTGCTGTCATAACAGCTGATGAAGCAGCCATTTTCGGCGATTTTTTTGTTACCCGTAAAATGTTTGTTTTTGGTATAGCCCGAACTAAGAAAAAAATGAGTACTTTTCCATTATACGGACACCATTGTCGCCAAGCATATATTTACATGTATGGCATGGTGTCGGTATAATGGAAAAGAACCAAAATTTGCGATCGATCAAATAATTGAATTTCGTTAAACATTAAATTTTCTGGTACTTTTCTATTATCCGGTCGACCACTTTTCATAAAAAAAAACTATCGCCAAACTGTAAAATTAAACGCCGAAAATGAAGTGCGATTTACTTGATGTCAGAAGCATTATACGTGTTTGTTACGTCATCAAGTGGTTTTTAATTCGAGATTTGCGTCTATTTTCTTTATGTTTTACTGATTTATTAGTTATTTCATTAATTAAAATAACAATTGTGTCCATAAATTCATGTATTTTATTTATTTATTTATTTTGATATTTCAATGGCAACGTTCTCCCGTTTATTTGGCGTTACAGTTTGGCGATAGTTTTTTTTTTTATGAAAAGTGGTCGACGGGATAATAGAGAAGTACCAATTTTCTTATTTTTAATCTGAGAAAGAAGCAATAATCATGGATTTAATTAATTTTGCAGTATGCGGTGCAACCAAAATAATTTTGATTAAATCAGTACATATATCGCAGACGCACATGGGTTATTTTTTGGCGCCTAAATGACGATTTTTGCTTTGTATGGAAACCTGGTCTTTTATAATAAATTTGAATATGTGTGTAAATAAATAAAATAAAATAGGTACTTTTATGTTAGCTGGGCGTCAAGGATAACTCTCCAAATCTTGTTTCAATTGGAATCATTTAAATTGCAGCATTTTACGTGAGATTTGTTATTCATATTGATATGTTTACGTTTAGATATTTTATTATGATTATATTCTAGCTAATTAAGTTTTTTTTTTTTTTTTAAAGAATTTATACTACAATGTTAAAATATTACCTAGTTGATATTAGCTAATGTCAAAAGATTCGTGAACCACAGAGTTCAGGGAATAAACTCTATGCCCTCAAAAGTGGGAGTTGCCGACTTATGACGTCATAAGCAGAAGTAAATGTTTAATTGAAAATTACAGCTAATTAATTAAATTTTCGAACAAACGAATGTACGATAACAAATCTGTGTCCAAATATCTTTCATTTAAAAAAAGAATGGTGTAATTTGATGCAGTAGTTTGTTCTGACGGATTGTCGAAAGAAATCGCTTAGCGTTTTAAATATATAGATAGTTTATCAATATATTAGATTTAAAAAATAAGCTTTGAGTTAAAAAGAAATTAAAATCTAGATAAAATTGAACTTACATCTTCAATTATTTGGCAAGTATTAAATTGTACCTAAGGTTTGTTCAAAATTACCAATTTCTTCTACATAAAATTTTATTTATTTTCAGGACTTTCTATTGGATCTCAGTTGTAAATTTATTACTTTAAAAAAATTGGTTTGTTAAAGAGACAGTTAAAGAGACATAAAAATTCATTTTATAAAATTGAGATTGAATTATTTGGCATACGTATTAAATTGTACTTAAAATTTGTTCAAAATTACCGATTTCTTCAAATTTGGATAAAATCTAAATAAAATTGTATTTATTTTCATGATTTTAAATTGGAAACAGAGTAAAAATTATATATTTTTTAATAAATTCACTAGCTCGCGCTTTCTGACATACGTAAAAAATTGAAAATTTTACGTAATCGAGTTTAGTGCTCATGCCAAATGTACGTATTGTAATGGGATTTTTTATTTTATTTTTATTTTTTTTTTGGGGGGGGGGGGGATCATGAACTGAGTCACGAAATTAGACATGATTTCAATATAAACATTGAATGCTTGTAAAAGAGTGTCCAACAAAAACTATTTTTACTTTTATATTCATTGTATTTTTTTTTATTCGGAACGAAACGTATTAATGGTTCTGAGCCCATTATGGGTAATATATAGGCACCTAGGTGACAGATATACAGCTAAAATTTTACTTATTTTTTAAAAAATAATAAAAAAGCTCGATCGTACAAATAGAAAGACAAACAGATATAAATAATGCTATGAAATTGTGTTAAAACACATTTATTTGTTAATTTAAATATCAACAGCATTAAACAAACAAGAACGAAAAATCATGCGTCAAGCATAGATTATGTAACACTTTCCAACTCTTCTAGAATAATTTTACAAATCATTATCGTTTAATAAGATGAAAAGTAATATCTAAGTAAACAATTTGGAAAACGCATAACGTATTTAAAAACTCAATTTCAGAAATTATTAACAATATTCGGTAAATATCCGAATTCTTTTGTGCAGCCCTGTATATGATCTATAGAATTGTATATATGCTACATAGAACGCTAAATTTTAGTTCAGATAAGAAACGCGTAGCATAGTTTAAAATTTCCCTTTTGGAATGTCTTTCAATAAACGTAAATGTACTCCAGAACTTTTGTGCTGTCCTGTATATGATTCATAGAATTTATACACACCAAGTAATAGAAAAAAAAATGAGTTCAATTTAAAAACGCGTTAAGCAACTGAAAAAGCACTTCCAGCAAGTGTGTCCCTGTAAATTAACGATAAATTCTATACTCTAAATATTCTAATAGTAAGCCTCTTTTAATGCACATTAGTCCCATAATATAAATTTCGATTTGTTTGACGCATTTAAACATTCTTAAAATAAACCGCAAATGATTTTTCTTCATAGACCGTAATGCAACGGAATTCTTTTGAGTGTCCCTGTAAAACAAATTTAAGTATGCTATACACACCATATTCTATAGTAAGCCTCTTGTAGTGCACCTCAGTGATATATATATATCAATTTCAATATGTTTGAAATTGTATAACATCATTATCATAAACCGCAAATGATTTTTCCCCATAGACCGTAATGTAACGGAATTCTTTTGAGTGTCCCTGTAAAAAAAAACTATAAGTGCTACACACTTCATATTCAATACCGAACATGCCATAACCTCAATAACATATATCAATCTCATGACTATACACATATATATTTATTTACGCAAGTTAGAGCACGGACAGACAGACGGTAGACAGACAAACAGACAAACCGAATTCATAAACACTTTTCAACTATGTTGGAAAGTGTTAAAAAGAGACATAAGTTAATATACAGAAAAAAAAGTAAATAAAAATTACAAATTAATTTAAATGTTTCTATAGTTATATTAATAAATATGTTAAAAAGTAATTAAATATAATTAAATTAACAATTAAGCATGGAATAAAAAAATTTTTAAACATCTGAATACATAATCTATGCATATATTTGGTAAATAAATAAATAAAAATAGACACATATTAAAACCAAACGTAATAAAATATAATAATTTATAATTCAAAATTTTAAAAGTAGACAAAATTTTATTTATATTTTAACTTAATTTGAAAAAAAAAAAGTTACTTTTTCTTTTAGCTGAATCATGTTCTGACTTTCTTTATTCTGTGCATACTTAAAATAAATAAATAAATAAAAAATAAATTAAATTTATTTATATATATTTAAATTTTTAAATGTTTAGTTTAAAAAGCCTGCATTTTCCTTTAGAAATGAAACTAAACAATTAAACACATACAGCTTACATGTTTTCATTATGGTCCGATCATCACTGAGTGAGTTAAAAAATAACTTTTATATAATGATTTTATGAAATAAATTTTAAAGAAATTAGGACGAATGGATCCATTAGGAAACTGTTGCCTGAAGTTGCTTTCATTTTTTGTTTAACAATTACTTGTTTAGAATATAATTCTTCCTTAAAACGGATTGATTGCGAAATCGGTTCTATCTTCTGTTTTCATATCTTAAATTTCTTTTTGGACAAAGCGAAAGAAATGAATCTATGTATGACAATATCTTTTATTGGCAATTAAGTTAATGAATGATGAAGGATTTCAGTTCGACTATTAAATCGACAACTAGACATGATAACTCTGTGAAATGAATTATTATTTTTTTGGTGCTTCTTTACACCATAGTTAATTATTGGTGTTTCCTTATACCAATTTACAAGTGTTTTTCCCTTACTCCATTTTTGATGGCAATTTAGTTGCCACCATTTTTGGTGTAATACACAAATATTTTTTACAGTGTAATCCCCTTATAGGCAAAATTACACAACAAGTTTCGCTTAGTTATGAATTATTACAGACGCATTCTTTGAAAAGTTTCCCGGACAGAAGAACAATCTTCTATCACCTATATAAAAACCCTTTATAAAAATTGAAACACACCTCTTCATCTAGTAAATTTGATTCCCAAACTGTGCATAACAAAACCATTTCACTCTCTTCTCGTTTCTGCCAACATTACCAATTTCTTCATATTTAAAGAGCATATTATTTTTATTATGAAAAACATTTATTTTCATAACTTTATATTAAATATTAAAAATAAATTAATTCGATTTGTCATTGTATTACTTTTTTATCTGAACGTATAGAATCTCCTTTAGTGACAAAATTACCCAACAAGTTTCGCTTAGTTATGACTTATTATAAACGCATTCTTTGAGAAATTTACCGACACAAGAATAATCTTCTATCACCTATAAAAACTCTTTATAAAATTTTCACCTCCTCTGCTAGTAAATATCTACTTTTTGATTCCCAAACTATGCATAACAAAACCAATTCTCCCCTTCTCCTTTTTTTTTCTGCCAGCGTCCAAGCACCTGTGGGCCACTTCTCGCAGCTGCACTAATATACCCCGCTCTCCTTTTTTGAAGTCCTCTTGCCTTTCTGACTTCAAAGGGGACACAAAAACTGCCTTGAATCCGAAGTCAGATTCCTTGACTGTTGACATGGAGCGCGACAAAAGGTTGAGGAACTGTCCAAGAATGGTCTCAAGTGTCCATATGTGTGGACATTTTCAATAGTCGGCATTTATTTTCCCCCCCTTGCGTATGCTATTATTATTCGATCTAAATGCTATAAACCCTGAATGGAATATTTCTCCTCTCTATGATCTTGAATGGGTCCCTTATGAAGCGGAATTCGTTTTGCAAAATGTATTAGCAGATTGATAAGAACGACAATACGAATTCCGCATATTTATTCTCACATTCCCATGTATCGGTATAAATTTCGATATACATACTTGTGCATTGAAATGCGACATACAAGAGCTGTATTTAGATTATTACAAAATTGTGAACTGTTTTGGAAGGAATAAAAATATTTCCTCCCCCTCCCTTCCCCTTTAATCGGTTATATTTATTCGAAATATAAAATCATCACTTTCCTTATTTTTTACTTCTAATTTCGGAATTTTTTTTTCTTAAATTATTTAAAATATTACAAGAAAAATATTAAGGATGGAAAAAAAAAATCGTCGACAAAGCCCCCATCCTTGAATTGAAAGTCCCAGTGTTAAAAGTACCGCTCTTGAAAAAATACATTTTTCGAATTAGGAATGAATACAATCCCTCCCCGCCTCCATCCCACACACAATTCCTCACACTGAAATAAAAAATATTTGGTTTAATAAAAAAAATTCATTGATGAAATATCTTCTTGGTGCATCAGTGCATGTCAGTAATCGTATTCACATTCGAAATCATAAGAGTTAAATGGCTTGAGTTTTACTTGCAGTAATACGAATATGAAAGGCATGAAACTGCGTGTTGAAAATTTCAAATGTAAAATGAGTTCAAAATTAAAAATGCGACTAGCTGACTTTGAGTCCCCTGATCTGTAGATTTATTTGATAGAAATGTAATAATCAAATATTTCTAGCGCTTTTTTAAGTACGGAACTTTTTGATTTGTTGGCCTATTTTTTGAATTTTTTCAAAGATGAATTGTTAGCATCCGAGAGATAAAATAATAATTATTGGAGTAGTTCACGTGACTTATAATCACTTGAATTTGGGGGGGGGGGGGGGCTTGAGTCCCACGAGTTCTTCCCTTTTATATGCCCTGTGTCCGTGCCATATTTATATTATAATAAGATTGTAAAATAATCAGGAAAGGTAAAATAAATAAATAAATAAATAAATCAGTTTTTTATTTTTTTTTTTTTCAAATGATATGACCTATAAATTTATTTAGAATAAAAGACCACAACTTTGCTTATTTCTTATTTACTGTTTTTTCTTGAATAATTTATTAAAAGTATTAAAAGAAAAAAAAAACCTTATAGGGAGGAAAAAAACATTCACAGTGGTATGCAATTTAAAAATTTAAGGAAGGTCTCAAGTAGTCAGGTTTAGAATAAATTGAAAGATTGGAATTACCAATCTTCAATCTATAATAATAAAGACAGGTGTTTGTATGTTTGTCTGCAGTTTTCTGAAAAGACAACTGCAGGGCTGCCACTGGCGACTATTTTTATATTCTATTAGCACCACTATTTAAAAAAACAAAACAAAAAAACAATGGCACTCCGGGAGTGCCGACAGAAGTGAAAACTTGAACAATTACGTGTGTATTTTTTGAATCGTCAGGAAATGTTTTATTGTGCAGGAAATACTTTTAAATGAAGTGTTTTTTTTTTATTCATTACTAGCGGCCCGTCCCGGCTTTGCACGGGTAGACAATGTAATTTTTTTATTACATTAGTTTTCCTGAATTTCGCGCTCCTACCTAAAACTGTTGCTGAGATATGGCGAAATGACCTAAAACTTTCGAATCCCCCTTTAACCACCTTCGAGGGGGGGGGGGGATTTCTAAATTCACTGAAATACGTGTTTAATCATTTGTTTAGCAGATTTCCTGAATTTCGCGCACCTACATAAAACAGCTGTTGAAATATGGCGAAATGTCCTAAAATTTTCGAAACCACCCCCTTTAAAACCCTTCGGGGGGGATTTCTAAAATCACTGAAATGCGTGTTTATCCATTTTTTAGTAGATGTGTTTTCCTGAATTTCACGGCTCTACCTAAATCCGCTGCTGAGATATGGCGAAATGACCCGAAACTTTTAAATACCCCTTTAGCCATCTTCTGGGGGGAGTTTCCAAACTCGCCGAAATACGTGTTTAACCAATTTTTTAGTAGATTTGTTTTAATTAATTTCGCCCTCCTACATAAAAGCTGAGATATGGCGAAATGACCTAAAAAATTCGACCCCCCCCCCCCTCCCCATTTAACCACCTTCTGGGGGGAATTTCCAAAATTGCTGAAATATGTGTTTTATTCATTTTTTAGTAGATTTATTTTCCTGATTTTCGCGCTCCTATCTAAAACTGCTGCAGAGATATGACGAAATGATCTAAAACATTCGACCCCCTTTTAACCCCCTTTGGGAGGAAATTTCTAAATTCGCTGATTTTTCCTTAATTTCGTGCTCCTATAAAACTGCTGCTGAGATATGGCGAAATGACCTAAAACATTTGACCACCCCCTTTAACCACCTTCAGGGGAGAATTTCTAAAATCGTTGAAATACGTGTTTAATCATTTTTTTAGAAGATTTAATTTCCTGATTTTCGCGCTCCTTCCTATAACTAGAGCTCCTATAATACAGGCTGAATCATACCGCCATTTAATGACCCAGCGGACCAAAAACCAAGCTAAAACCGGTTAGCTTACCGTACTAGTGGACGGCGAGTGACAGTAACGAGGACGGCGAACACCTGCTCAGGCGGTTTCCTAATGCTGAGCTAGGTCACAATATGGCGGTTATTTTGGGCAACAGAATGGATATGCGTCAGCTCCCTTTATCGCGCTCCTTCCTATAACTGCTGCTGAGATATGGCGAAATGACGTAAAACATTCGACCACCACCCTTTAACACCCTCCGGGAAGGGAAATTCTAAAATCCCCAAAATACATGTTTAATCATGTTTTAGTAGATTTGTTTTCCTGATTTTTGTGCTCCTAACTAAAATTGCTGCTATGAGATACGGCAAAATGACCTAAAACATTCCCCCCCTTTAACCCCCTCCGGGAGGGAATTTTAAAAATTGCTGAAATACATGTTTAATAATTTTTTAGTAGATCTGTTTTCCTGATTTTTGCGCTCCTACCTATAACTGCTGCTGAGATATGACGAAATGACCTAAAACATTCGACCACCCCCCTCTTTAACTCCTCGGGTGGTGAATTTCTAAAATCGTTGAAATAAATGTTTAATCATTTTTTTAGTTGATTTATTTTCCTGATTTTCGCGCTCGTAGCTATAACTGCTGCTGAGATATGGCGAAATGACCTAAAATATTCGACCACCCCCCCTTTAACCCCCTTCTGGGGAGAATTTCTAAAATCGCTGAAATAGGTGTTTAATCATTTTTTTAGTAGATTTGTTTTCTGGAATTTCAAGCTCCTACCTATAACTGCTGCTGAGATATGGCAAAATGACCTAAAACATTCGACCACCCCCCTTTAACTCCCTTCTGGGGGGAATTTCTAAAATCGCTGAAATAGGTGTTTAATCATTTTTTAAGTAGATTTGTTTTCTGGAATTTCAAGCTCCTACCTATAACTGCTGCTGAGATATGGCGAAATGACCTAAAACATTCGACCACCCCCATTTAACCCTCTTCTGGAGGGAATTTCTAAAATCGCTGAAATAGGTGTTTAATCATTTTTTAGTAGATTTGTTTTCTGGAATTTCAAGCTCCTACCTATAACTGCTGCTGAGATATGGCAAAATTACCTAAAACATTCGAACCCCCTTTAACACCCTTCGGGGGGGGGGGGGATTTTCAAAAATCCCTTCTTATTGCTTGCCTAGGCCATAACAGCAATCTACAGTCCAAATTGCGTGACCCTGACTTTAGTAGTTTCGGCTGGGCGTTGATGAGTCACTCAGTCAGTCAGTCAGTCACCGTTTCCTCTTTATATAATAGTATAGATTATATACTACTATAAAAATTATATTACAATTTTCATTTAATGCACTATTGTATATGAAAAATAATGCATATTATTTTACATACAAAAATTGCAATCTATTATGCTTAAAACGTAAATTTACAAATACATAAAATATGAAATTTAATTAATTGGTATTCTTTGAAATGAATACCAATGAAACTTATGAATTTTCATCCACAATTTTAACAACTCTCAATACATTCATCATTTCTTCCATGAGATGTAGTTTCATATCTTTTGTAATAACATTTATCTGCAAAATAGGATTCCCGCTTCCTATCACTCCAAAAATTATGACTTCTTTGCTGCCTGTCTTGTTTACGGTATTCGTGAACATTATGCTTTTTTTCTATCTTCATTACTGCGCGTATTGTTTGCGGTATCTATAATTTCTATCAACAAACTTTTCTTTTCTGTAAAATGATTTCACTTCATTTCCGTATCAGTAACCACGTTTCTTAAAACTTTCATGAAATATTTCCTTATTTTATTTTTTACTTTTTATATTACTTCCGTCTATTTCTTTTCACGTGCTAGTTAAATTATAATATTTTCCGTGTTTTGTTATTTCATTTCCATCTTTTGATTTGGTCTCGCGATTTGAGTCACTTTTATCTGTTTTCACCGCGCGCGCGCTAAATTTATCTTGAAATTATTTTCTGAATTAATTTTTATTCATAATACCAATCATTTCGTTTTCTGCACGTGAACTATTTCCTTTTGATACTTTCGCTCCATTGTATGAATTGGCAACATAATTTAATTTGGTGTCGGTAACAGTAACGGTGACGGGTCGCGAATTCAATGTTTTTTTTTTCCATCTCAAAAATGCCCATCGCGCCTAAAGAAGTTTTCACTTCAAAAAAAAAAAAAAAAAAAAATGTGATATGTGCTCTTGCACATATTCGGAAGCCCCTTAACCGACATCAACTGTTCGGCAATTGTTGTGATGTGATGAACAAAATTGTGCAAAATGTGTGTGAACAAATTTTGTTTTGAGCAAGTGGTGCGAGATAGAATTAAAAAATATTCGCCAGTGGCAGCCCTGCAACTGCGCACTTAGCTACACGATTGGACAAGAAGGTATATACCTATAGTACGAGTTGTAATTTTCCAACTGGACGAAAAATGTCCGGGCCAGAATTCGAACCTGGGATCTCTAGGCTGAAGCCGCCACGCTCTACCAACTGTACGCTCTACCAACACCGCTCTACCAACACCGCTCTACCAACTCTTGGTAGAGCGTGGCGGCTTCAGCCTAGAGATCCCAGTTTCGAATTCTGGCCCGAACAATTTTCGTCCAGTTGGAAAATTACAACTCGTATGATTTCTGTACCAATTTGAATAATTGTGTTAAAATTAATCTAGTATATACCTATAGGTCTGAAATTATGCATCTCGAAGGCAGTTTTTCGATTTTTTGATTAGATTTTTTTAATTTACTTTTATGTTATTTTTAGCGCTGTTTTGCGTTCCGCAGCAATCTTTCCATACATTAGCAAGAGGAATCCCTGTTTCAATTTTTTAGCAGTAATTCCATTGAAATTATAAAATATGACAGATTTTATTATCATAGATTAGAATTAACGATAGGTGACATCTAATGTGGCCAGTTATACCAGGAAACAAAAATCAGAACGCAAACAATAAATGTTGATCTACAAACCCCCATCCTGGACTCCAAGAATATATAGCCCCCTCCCCACAATCGCAGAAAAGAAAAAAAAAAGATTTAATTTTCCTCTTTTCTACCGTTTTCGAATGTTTAATTTACCAATTTACATTAACGATTTTGAATTTGAAACAAATAAAGATTTACTTTAAATTTTACACTTTTGTTTGTTTGTACTTGTCTGAAGAATGCAATTTTTCTACAGTGTATTTATCCATAGAAAAGCGGAATTTGATTTCTTCCTATGATTCCTTGAAAGACTGATTTTTTACAGAGCAAATGAGGGAAGTGTCCTGGTCCCCAGTTGAAGGGGTAGGAGAAGGGGGGGGGGGCACAAATTAACGGAATTAAGTCAATAAAATTTAAATTATAATGTACAATTTTTTTAATTGAATTTGGAATATAAAAAATTTCTTTACATGATAAATCCCTGATGTTATGTAACTTGTGACTCATCCACATATTCATGTGCTGTATACAGTTAGTAATTTAAGAAATTTTTCTCTGTATAAAATATAAATAAAAGTTGGAAGTTATTTGGAACACTTTCGATTAATGCGTGCCTCTACTGACATTTAGTCCACGTTTATTTTTACCAATATCAAAATCTTCAATTTTGCGTTGATAAGTTAAATTTAAATATATTGTATTTAATGATCTGAGAATAGAGGCTACGCATTTTCAAATGTACGAGAGTTTGAGTGCAGTTAAGTCACTTGAGGCATATTTTTTAATACCTCGTTTGACACTACTTAGTTTGACAAAAAAAAAAAAAAAAAAAAAAAAAAATTACCATGAAATGATACAATTACTAATAATAGTCAAAATATTAATTTTTTTTTTCAAATTTTAAGTTATAGTGAATGAATGGCTGAAAATAGATAGGTTTAGGAGCAGCCCATCATATTTGCCCTCCATTTTTATACATTGCAAGTACGGGGTCCCACTGAATGTTTTTGCTTTATCCCCCACACCCATCCCCTCCTTCAATTCTGTAACTCGGTCCCCCGCAGGTTTGTAACTAGTCGACAAAATCAAAGATGGCCTTGAAATGTTTTGCTGGAGGTAATTCACCCTCTAAAAAATTTTCCCTCTAATACTTTAATGATACATAAATGTTGACAGAAGTAAAGTTTCCTCTGTCATAAAACTGTTGATTTCAGAGTTTAAAAATTTTAAATGTAATATAGATGATATTAATATTGAAATATTACGAAATCTATAAGGGGCACAAGAAGTTGTCAAAGGCGGAGGGCGGGGCCTCAGCCTACCCTGCATCCGTCTGGTTACGGCCTGAGACCCTGCCGCATTCAAATAATCCCAGCTTATTATTATTTTTTAAGCTGAATATGTAGAAATCTGTATTTTTTCAAATATCGGGCCATTTAAGAAAAGTGTCGGAACGACGACCGGTACGTTAAAGGCTCTGCATTAGCGAGATTTCAAATTCCCCTCGCTAATGTTAAACGTATGGCCGTGTGATGCATTCGTATTTTTAAAATATCTCCTCAGTAAATTAATATTTTTAATTTTTTTTTCTATGTGTACGCTTCTTGAAGGATGTCTCCTTATTTTTTAGTTGTCAAAATATTTCTAAAATGTATAATTAATTTTATGTGAAGTGTTAAAATCTTACTTGCAGGTCGTCAGTTTTTAACACAATTTTTTTAAACTAAGCATAGATTTTAGAAATATTTTGAGAACTAAGGAAACTAGTCGTTGGGGGCCATCGTAATACTTACCCATCATGGATATGCATAATGTAAAATATTAAAATAAAAATGTGTAAACTACTTATAAAAGGCATTGCAATTCAAATAAAATCATGGCTTGATGAAGTCATAAACTTTAAAGGCTCGATTACTGAATTGCTTGAAAGAGGTTTTTCCTTATAACTCCAAAAATAATAATCCTATTAACTAGAAGTTTATTGCATCTGATTAAGCGTCAAATTTCCAATTAAAATATATCTTTAAAGTGAAATTTTTATGAAATACAGGGTCATGAAAAATCGAAGAGTGTGGAAAATAGGATTCCAAATATCTCCGCAACTCATTATCCGATCGACTTCATGCTTTATGCAAAATTTGTTTTTTTATTGTCTTTTACATTTATTTCTTAAAATAAACAATTTCGAAAATTTTTATATACCTTTTATCAAAACGAATATTTCGAGAGTCCGAAAAAAATAGTTCCGGTTAATCGAGGTTATTGAAATGAAATAGGCTTCTTCCCATTGTTAACCGTGACACCATTATTACATACTAAGTACATACCAAATTGCAATTCTCTATCTCAATTTTTTCGGGTGATAGAGCGTTTACAGACACACAGACGGGCGGCAATTTTTTTTTTCTTCTAAAAATATGTTTTTCGGAATCTCCAGTATCTGAAACGTGTAAATCCGTCAAAAAAATTTTTTCGATTTTCAAAACGATTACAAGACTTACCCTATACTACGTATGATGGGTAAGTAAAAGAGATACATCCTTTAAGAAGAGTACACAGAAAAAATTAGTTAATTAATAAAAAAAATTAAATTAAACAATAAGTATTGGGTTGTTCGGAATGTTCCTTCCGTTTGGGAAAACCAATTCGTACCGGAAAATTCGACCCGTCAATTATGTGACAACAGTAAACAGTTGAGCGTTTCAATGGGATACCCAATAGCAATCAACTTCACACCCTGTAGATGAATAAATGTACATCACATCATAGAGGAACCATGAAAAAAAAGTTTAGCTGTTGCACATTTGTACTACAATGAAAAGGAAAAGTAAAGGAATTGGACTGATAACTCATCAGCCAATCAGGACAGAGTAGCCAAACATCAAATTAACTAGCATTAAATAAAGAGAAAAGGTTAAAATTATGGGGAAATTTTAAAAGTATAATAACTAATTTTTAAGATAAAATAATAAAAAAGAATTAGAAAAAAGCTATAAAATAAAATTTACACAAAAGGATTGGACTGATAACTTGATCAGTCAATCAGGAGGAATTTGGTCTCCACTGACAGTTTTTCAGGAAGAGAAGATTATTTATTAGACAGATATCGGAATTAATCTCTAATAATTAAATGGTGGAATTTTCCGGTACGAACCAACTTTCCCAAACGGAAAGAACTTTCCTAACAACCCAATATTAAAAATATTAATTTTCTGAGGAGATTTTTTTAAACATATGAATGCATTCTACGCCCATGGGCTTAACATTAGAGAGGGGAATTCGGAAGTACACTGACCAACAGCCTTAAGGGGCCGCTTCACTGAAATTCACGGATCGCGAAATTCCATGTTAACCTATGAGAAAACTTAGAAGCGTGATTACTCATTCCTAATATAATTATTAAAATGCGGTTTTAACCGTCAGAAAGTAGACGTCAGATGGCCACGTTGTGCGTTTTTAACAATTGCCTCCTTGAATTTTAAGTATTTCTAAGACGATGATATAATATCCTCAAGTGGATATTCCAAAGTTTATAGTTTAAAAAAAATACTTAGAATTTAAGGAGACAATTTTTAAAAACGCACAACATCGGCATCTGACGTCTACTTTCTGATGGTGAACACGATATTTTAATAATTATATTAGGTAATGAGTAATCACGCTTCTAAGTTTTCTCATAGGTTAACATAGGATTTCGCGATCGGGGAATTTCAGTGAAGCGGCCCCTTAAGTCTAAAAACTGGGAGCCTAAAATACGTTGCTTTTTTCAAATTTGGTAACACTGAATCAATCTGAAAAACATCCCCGCAATCCTAAACTGGCGCAACGCAGTCTGCAGCAACCGTTTCCATTCCTCCCCCTCAAAACTATTCACTTTCGATGGGGGAGGTCTGAAAAGAGCACTCGAGCACATCGCTTTTAACATCTTCCGCTCTCTGTTATACGTTCCATCGGCTATAGCTTTGCACTTACAATAAAAATGACTTCCGACCGATACCTCAAACTCGACACTCCTTTTAACTCGATCCCTGACTTCTCCTTCTCATTGTTGGGGGTCACGAAATTGTTCAATGTGCCTCTCGAAATATCGAGGAAAATTCAAAAGAAATAAATACTGGAATAAATAATCGTGGAGGACCTGAAATTGTCCTGATGGTATGATCTGATAGTAACAAGGGCACAAGAGGCGCTATAAATTTACATTCTGGGCAGTAATAGACAGTAGTAAGCTTTGGACATTTGGGGCTAGCATTTAATCTTATAAAAACAAAATATGAAACTCTATAATTAAACATTTGACCTTTTACAAAAAGAAAAAATACAAATAATTCAACATGAACAAGAAAAGATTGTAAAATGAAAACAAAAAAAAAATTAAATGAAAAATAACACAAAAATTATATATACTCGTATCACTGAGCTCCACAATAGAACGAAGAGTTAACTTCCTATTCTGATACTTTGTATCCAGCGGTCCGCCCCATGAATGCAATGCCAAAGATTTTCCGAGGGAAAAATTTTGGCAAAACACAGATTTCCTCCCATAAAGTAATATGGGGTAGATATTTTCAACTTAGATTATCTTTTAAAAATATGACTAAGTTGCCACAATTTTCATTGATATATATTTTTCATTGTAAAATCTACAGATTTTATCTAAATTCATCGCAAATATTTAATTTGATGTATTAGTTAAAAATGAAATTTTATAGAAGCTCAATTAAAATTTAAAAAAAAAGAAAAAGAAGTATTGCTCATAAAAATATGAAAAAGCTGCAAAAATAACCAAAAATGACAAAAAGTATGCGGAAAAGTTTCAAAAAATGCCTGTATAAATCAAGAAAAGTGCAGGATTCATTACATGCGTGTACTAAAAATGTTATGCAGTTGATGCAGAAAGTGGATCGGTGAGTTAGTCCTCCGTATTACTACACTGAAAAAAAAAGTGTTTATTTTATGTGCGGTAGCGTATTACTGCTTATTTTACTGTTTATTACTGTTAATTATATCGGTATAATACTGGCAGCTGGGGTGCCAGTATTATACTGTAAAACCAACACTTTTTTTTTTTTTTTTTTTTTGCAGTGTATGGAGCACAGTGACTCGTATATAAAAAGGGTTATTTGCTTATGCTACACAATTTAGGCCAGAAGGTGCCACAGATTCTTTTTTCTTCTTTTATGTCAATTTTAGGAGGTCCCGAGGCTGAACGATTTCTCACGAAAAGGTTTTACACAAGGTTAAGGGTTCAAATTTCTTAAATTTATTCCATTTAAAGAGTTCGGTTTAACGAGGATGCCCCCCCCCCCCCACCTTTCCACATATAACTTAAATATGCTGTACAGTCAAAGAAGAAGTTACTTTCTGGCATAATTCGGTTTAAAATTTTGGTTGAATTTAAATGCGCAAGAAATGCTTGTTTCTCTCAAAAAAGTAAACAAGCAACAACAACAAAAAAAAAATAATTAAGATCTCACAAATCAGAGGTGGATTTAACAAAGAGCTCACTCGATTCTCCTAAAGCTCATTACGGGTAAAGGGGCGCAAATACATTTTCAGCGCTTTCAGTTTTAGTTCTGACCGTTATTTTTAATTTTGATTTGATTGGTTAGTCAGACAAGCGAGTTTAATTTCCGTACCTTATTATTAGTTTCAGATTACTAATGAAACTAATTGAACTACTAATTAAATGACCATAGTAGAGGGAAAAGGAGAGTTCACCCACAAGAGGATCAATGATGTGGTGGAGGTGGAGGGAGTGAGTCCGACCCTCGGAGGATCAATGATGTGGTGGAGGAGGGAGTGAAATCTCCACCAAGATTAAGACGATGATTGGATCAGGTCGGTGCAATAAAAAGAGAAAGCGTTCGAATAAAGTCATCATTCGACGTAAAGCTAAGAAAGTGAAAACACACGATATTTTCGCTTAAAAATGTCTGGTCTGATTCATAAAGATTCTGCTGCCTGCTCGAAATCGGAATTGGATTTGTTTCTAATCCCGCCTACACAAACGGCTTTAGAAAAAGGTTTTTTCGTTGAATACCACCCCCTGACAAATATACAGGATGGAGTTCCTGTGGAATTTAACATTTCCGGAAATGGCGAAGACTATATCGATTTACCCTCATCTCGTTTATATGTGAAAGTTAAAATTACGAATGCCGACGGATCTTCATTGAAAGCAACAGACCTTGTCGCCCCTGTAAATTTATTTTTACACTCTATTTTTTCACAAGCCGATGTGAGTGTGAACGATAGAACAATATCCTCTTCTAGCAATACCTACCCCCATCGTGCCTACATCGAATCCATGTTGAATTATGGTGAAGACGCTAAAAAAAGTTTGTTAAGCTGTGAATGTTTTTACAAAGATCAGAAATTGGACACCGTGGACCCTACTTCAAATGACAATCCCGGATTGAAAAAACGATATGAACTGATTAAAGAAAGTAAAACTTTAGATATGATTGGGTCTCTTCATTGTGACATTTTTCAACAAAACAGACTATTGCTTAATATGGTTGACTTGAAAATTAAACTGATTCGAAGCAAACCTGAATTTTGTTTAATGGCTGTTAAACCTGCAGATTCTGCCGCGCCCAAACCTAATTTTAAAGTGATTTTAGAACAAGCCTCTTTGTTTATTCGAAAAGTCAAAGTAAGCCCTGGGGTTTTATTAGGACATGCGAAGGCGTTAGAAAAAACTTCTGCTAAATACCCCATTGACCGTGTATTATGCAAGACCTATTCTATTTCTACAGGAAGTCGATCTTTTTTACAAGACAATGTATTTTTGGGACCTATGCCGAAACGCGTTATTATTGGATTATTGGAAAATGCTTCTTTGAATGGACAGTATGATTTGAATCCTTTCCCACTTTTATCATCAAAACGTAAACTTTGTGAGTGTCTACGTAGACGGACAGCCCGTTCCCAGCAAACCCTTGGAAATGAATTTTAAAGAAAACAATTATATAAGAGCTTACAATCGTTTATATTCCGGATTTAATCATGATTCTGGCAATTACCTGGCAATTACACGTGAAAAATTTGCAGACGGGCACACATTATACGCATTCGATTTGACCCCTGACCTTTGCGACGGACCTCACTTGAATCTACAACAACAAGGAAATTTACGAATCGAAATTAATTTTGCCGAAGATTTGACCAAAACCCGTGTTTGTGTATGCGGAATTTGAAAACATTATCGAAATTAGTAAATCACGACACGTTTTATGTGATTTTCCCAATTAAATGAATTCTTTACAAATCGATACGATTTTATCACGTGATCGTGTGACTCGAAAATATTTTTTAGGTGTTTTCGCCAGCGATCTACTACCTAGAACGATAAAACACTACCCTGCTTGTTTTGTTTGTAATGTAGACAAGTCTTCGAAACATGGCAGCCACTGGGTCGCCTTTTTTATACAATCAACGGATAAAATAGAATTTTTTGATTCATTTGGGAATGACCCGAGCTTTTTTCAAGGGCCCTTGTCGAACTATGTAACTCGTTTTTCTCAAGTGGTGTATAATCCACTCGTATTGCAAAGTTTTAAAACGGCCGTGTGTGGTCAATACTGTGTTTATTATTTGTATACTCGATGTCGAGGAAATACCTTAAAATACTTTTTATCCCATTTTGTAACCGAAAATGTGTCGAATGATCGACGCGTTTATAATTTTGTAGCCAAACGATTTCATGTGATTGTGAATTTTTTTCAATAAATCGATATTTAAACTGAAAACTTTTATGTCTGTGTTTATTTCGAGTGTGACCTTTCGAATCATCTCAAGACCGAACCCGAAGATTTCTCAATCATTTTTTCGTCGGTACCGTCTACTGTGAAAAGACAAGCTCAAGCGCTGTTGGACTTTTTAAAACATCATCCAAGAAAATTTGAATGAGATAAAAATTTGACTGTGAGTTTCGAAGGAAAACCTATCCCCGAATCGAACTTGGCAGATTTATTTCACCTTTTGTTTTCTGTGAATAAAAGAAAACCGATCAAGGCACAGAACGAATTATTAGAAACATTAAACAAAATGAATGTCCCGCGAAATTTTATTAAAAATAATAAATATTTGTCAACAAACATTAAACAAGATTCTGCACTAGATTTGTCAAAACCCGCTAAAAAACGAAAAGTGGGTTCACATGTATTGCATTGGGAAAATTATTAATAAAATTGAATTTGTTTTTTAAACTACGCCTCTTTCCTATGTTTTCTACACCAAACACAATAAAAAAACAGTACTTACCCCTAAACACGTCTTCTTTTCACCACTGCTTCCACCAAACTAACCTTAAAATTTTATCTTTGATAGAGGGCGCGTTAATCGAACTAAAGGGAGCAATCGATCTTCCGGTTTGTGATAAGAATTGACTATATAAGAACCACACAAATTTGTTATATGTTAACGTTTGTCTTGCTGCCTAGCTGTGTGCTGATACTTCTTATCTTTCGTTGTCTTGGAGATTTTCTCTGGAACATTCTCGTGGTTTGGTGATCACGCTTTGACTGACTCACCAACACGTGTCTTGCTGCACCTTGTTTTGCTGACTTGCTTTGCTGTGTTGCCACATCTTGCTTTGCTGACTCGCTTTAGTGTCTTGCTTTTGTCTAAGTAATCATACCTTGCTCTCGCCTGACTCGTCATAGCTTGCTGACCTGTTCCCCATCATGTCTTCTATCATGCTTAATGAAAACGGACTTCATGTTCAATATATATCTGACTTTATTCAAAAAGATATGGCTGACTTTTACTTGAATGAACTGAAATCCTTGCCGTTTTATACACCTACACTTCGAATTCGAGGGAGAGATATTAAGCCTAAAAGACAAGCCCTAGCCTATGGAGATCCCGGACTGAGCTATAGTTTTAGCGGAACAACCATAGAAGCACTACCATGGACACCGCTTATGTTTCAACTAAACGAGATCTTGTGGAAAAACAATCTGGATGTACGTATAATTACGTTCTTTTAAATCTATACCCTGATGGCAACAGCTGTATTTCCCATCATAAAGACAACGAGAGTGAATTGGATTCGACTTTCCCAATTTCGGTTTTAAGTTTCGGGGCCAAACGAAAAATCGAATTTAAAAAAGAGGGGTTGCCTATGACATGTATTAGTTTAGAACATGGTTCGCTATATAGCATGTTTCACCCTACTAATGAAATTTTTTCACATGCAATACCTCCTGATTCTACTATAAAGCAAATGCGTATAAGTTTAACATTTCGTCATATTATCCCTAATTTTACCCCCTTGAAAAAACAAAAAATGAATTTAAATCATTTTGCACCTGAACGACCAATCGAAAATGTCGAACCTAATTTAGTGATTCCAGAAAACGATTGGTTAAACACCCATTTAAAAAATTTAAATGCGCCGGATCCATTACTAATGGAATTTAATCTAAACTGGTTAACATTTTTCCAAGTTAGATTGGAAAACCAGATTTACTTGAGACTTCATATTAGATATTTTTAAGAATCGAATACACAACAACAGAAATATCCTTCAAAAGAAGGAGTTGTGTTAAATTCTTGCAAGTCCATTTTCCGTTTCAGTAATTCGTAATATTGAATGACTTTTTCATGATCCGGCAAAGAACTGTTCAGTATTTTCGCCATGGCAGAATCAAATTCACTCATTTGTCGTTTAGAGAGGACATGTTTGGTGAGAGACTCTGCGGGCACCAAAGCATATTTTTTAGCGTGTTCCATGAATAAGACCAGTTAACACACTCAAAGCAGCAGGAATTAAAATATTCAAACATCCTCCTTTCTGTATAATAAGTTTTTTCTTTTGAAACAGTGCACCCTTTTTCGTACCGATTTTTCGAAGGGTTGACTTATATTGGCTTAAAGACTTTTTCTGTTTCGAAAGACAGGGGAATATTTCCTTTTAAAACGTTCAAACTACATTCACAAAAGGCCTTGACAGATCGAGACGGTAATTTTTTAACAGTTCTTTACGTAATGCTTTAGGACAGGTTCTGATAAACTCTAAATCGCGAAGTTGTTTCTTCGTCAGCGTCATGATTCATACTAAACTTCAAACAGAATCACATTCTTATAAAAACTATTCTCGATAAAAGAATTGTTGTTGATTCGGTAAAATATTCGCACGCAAGCGCATATTTTCACATGTCTGATGTCTTAAATCAATTAATAAATAGGCAAAAGGTTGATTGGTTGCGTCATCATAGACTTCTTGAAAAAAGTTTGTGCGACGGGGGTAAAGTTGTCGACCCAAATGCATAATTTGACTCGGATCACGACGGTTTTTAAAAACGATTAAGTAATTAGCATTTAATGAACACGTTCTCATTTCTTTCCCCTTGTGAAATATATCTTGTGTCACGAAAATAAGGCTTACGTTTAAGTGATGACATCCTTTAGAAAACATAGAAAAGTTAAACGTTTATCGTCTGCACATTCTGCTATTAAATCGTCTAAAATAATAAGCGAATTATTTCCTAATAGTCTTTGTAATTAATCGGGAACCCCTGTACAAAAGTCACGTCGCTTATTTCATCATGAATTTGTTGTGTAATACCGTGAAACCATATGACTTTATCAGGTGGAGGGTTAATCATTTGCCTTCTATTTTCTAAAAAACCCTTTAAAAAGAAGGTTTTGCCTACGCCGCTGGGACCACTACAAAAAGCAGAAAAAGGGTGTTGAAACTGCGGGAAATTAACAAACTCCATAGTAAACGCTCGCACACAGATACACACACAAGGAAGGTCACACTCGAAATAAACACAGACACAAAAGTTTTCAGTTTAAATATCGATTTATTGAAAAAAATTCACAATCACATGAAATCGTTTGGCTACAAAATTATAAACGCGTCGATCATTCGACACATTTTCGGTTACAAAATGGGATAAAAAGTATTTTAAGGTATTTCCTCGACATCGAGTATACAAATAATAAACACAGTATTGACCACACACGGCCGTTTTAAAACTTTGCAATACGAGTGGATTATACACCACTTGAGAAAAACGAGTTACATAGTTCGACAAGGGTCCTTGAAAAAAGCTCGGGTCATTCCCAAATGAATCGAAAAATTCTATTTTATCCGTTGATTGTATAAAAAAGGCAACCCAGTGGCTGCCAGGTTTCGAAGACTTGTCTACATTACAAACAAAACAAGCAGGGTAGTGTTTTATCGTTCAAGGTAGTAGATCGCTGGCGAAAACACCTAAAAAATATTTTCGAGTCACACGATCACGTGATAAAATCGTATCGATTTGTAAAGAATTCATTTAATTGGGAAAATCACATAAAACGTGTCGTGATTTACTAATTTCGATAATGTTTTCAAATTCCGCATACACAAACACGGAAAGTGTTTTGGTCAAATCTTCGGCAAATTTAATTTCGATTCGTAAATTGCCTTGTTGTTGTAGATTCAGGTGCGGTCCGTCGCAAAGGTCAGGGGTCAAATCGAATGCGTATAATGTGTGCCCGTCTGCAAATTCTTCACGTGTCAGGTAATTGCCAGAATCATGATTAAATCCGGAATATAAACGATGGTAAGCTCTTATATAATTGTTTTCTTTAAAATTCATTTCCAAGGGTTTGCTGGGAACGGCTGTCCGTCTACGTAGACACTCACAAAGTTTACGTTTTGATGATAAAAGTGGAAAGGATTCAAATCATACTGTCCATTCAAAGAAGCATTTTCCAATAATCCAATAATAACGCGTTTCGGCATAGGTCCCAAAAATACATTGTCTTGTAAAAAAGATCGACTTCCTGTAGAAATAGAATAGGTCTTGCATAATACACGGTCAATGGGGTATTTAGCAGAAGTTTTTTCTAACGCCTTCGCATGTCCTAATAAAACCCCAGGGCTTACTTTGACTTTTCGAATAAACAAAGAGGCTTGTTCTAAAATCACTTTAAAATTAGTTTTGGGCGCGGCAGAATCTGCAGGTTTAACAGCCATTAAACAAAATTCAGGTTTGCTTCGAATCAGTTTAATTTTCAAGTCAACCATATTAAGCAATAGTCTGTTTTGTTGAAAAATGTCACAATGAAGAGACCCAATCATATCTAAAGTTTTACTTTCTTTAATCAGTTCATATCGTTTTTTCAATCCGGGATTGTCATTTGAAGTAGGGTCCACGGTGTCCAATTTCTGATCTTTGTAAAAACATTCACAGCTTAACAAACTTTTCTTAGCGTCTTCACCATAATTCAACAGGGATTCGATGTAGGCACGATGGGGGTAGGTATTGCTAGAAGAGGATATTGTTCTATCGTTCACACTCACATCGGCTTGTGAAAAAATAGAGTGTAAAAATAAATTTACAGGGGCGACGAGGTCTGTTGCTTTCAATGAAGATCCGTCGGCATTCGTAATTTTAACTTTCACATATAAACGAGATGAGGGTAAATCGATATAGTCTTCGCCATTTCCGGAAATGTTAAATTCCACAGGAAATCCATCCTGTATATTTGTCAGGGGGTGGTATTCAACGAAAAAACCTTTTTCTAAAGCCGTTTGTGTAGGCGGGATTAGAAACAAATCCAATTCCGATTTCGAGCAGGCAGCAGAATCTTTATGAATCAGACCAGACATTTTTAAGCGAAAATATAGTGTGTTTTCACTTTCTTAGCTTTACGTCGAATGATGACTTTATTCGAACGCTTTCTCTTTTTATTGCGCCGACCTGATCCAATCATCGTCTTAATCTTGGTGGAGATTTCACTCCCTCCTCCACCACATCATTGATCCTCCGAGGGTCGGACTCACTCCCTCCACCTCCACCACATCATTGATCCTCTTGTGGGTGAACTCTCCTTTTCCCTCTACTCCCGTGAATTGCAAAGCAATTCACATTGAGACCGCTATACGCGGTCCCAGTTCGCTTCGCTCGCTCGCCCCTTTTTATTTTTGCAGCAATTCTAGCCGGAATAAGCACTACCATAAATCATTTTAACATATGAAATTGACAAATTTTTTATGTAAAAACATAATTGAAAACTTCGTTGAAAACACAATTAAAAATGTATTTCGTTGGTGCTACCAATGGACATAAATCATTTAAATACTATGAAAAAAGGATTTTGAAAATACAATTAGTTTAAAACTCATTGCACCTATAATATTGTACAGCAGACTTGTATAAAACCAAAAACTTCCTGCGCACATAAATATTGTGTAAAAAACTTTCTGCAAATTAATTTAATGTTTAATAAAATTACGTGTTTTATTATTTTGACGATATAAACTATAATCAATAGTTTAAAATAATTACCATTTAAATTTAAAATTAATATTAAATAAAGAATAATTATTTTGGTTAAAAAAACAATAAAGCTAAAAATCCATGATAGCAAGAGCTGAATTCTTATCAAATATTTTGTCAATGCATTTAGAAACAGCCCAATCCTTAATATTTCCGCAAGCGTCTGTAATCTGTCGCAACAAAGTTTTGCATCTTTAAACTTTGAATTGTGCGCAAACAATTGTACATTTAAATTGTACATAATTTTATGTACAATTTAAATGTACAATTGGTATATTTAAAAAAAATTAAATAAATATGGAAACAAAAATTGCGTGTTTTTTTTTCATATATATATATTATTTCTCTGCAAAGTTCGAATTTTGCAGACCATTTTTTGCGCATGGTGTGCGTCTACATTATACAACTCTGTTGCACAGCACGGCTTAAATTCATTAAAAAAAAAAAAAAAGAAAAAAAAAAGAAAACACTACGTGGTAGGAAGATAGTTTATATATATCATCAATTTATTGTTTAAATTTCGTTCGACATTTTACTGTTCTAATTGATTATAGATTTTTGAAAAAGAAATTACGTAGGCTACGGAAATTATTTTTTACTTCATCAAGACAGCAACAGATGGCGGCAGGTGCAATCTAGACAGTTGATATTTTTATTTTCTCCGACTTTCATATGAGTGAAATTCGTAAATAAATTCTAAATAAAAGTTGAGAATTCAATTGAAATTAATGATATTACTCATAAATTAAAATGAGGAATCATCTCAAACGCTTTGGATTACGCATGCACACAGGGCCTGTTTACCGAATAGGCCCGGGAAGCCCGTGCTTACCCAAAGAAATGCAAAGGGGCCCCCCAAATTTACTTTTCAGAATAACTTTTTAAAAAAAATGCATTTTTTCTTTACCAAATTTTTATCCAAGAAGCTCGCTCTTTCTAAATTGTTGTTTACTCGAAATTTTGAAAGTAAAATTTCAAATTGTTGCAGCATACCAAAAATGGATTTAGTAAATAACAAAGCAATTGGTAGATGGGGGCCCCAGAGTAACGTCGGGCTTCCCCTATTTTTATGTCTTAAGCAGGCCCTGCATGCACATGTTATTTTATTTTTAATAATTGCTAGTTTGAATTTCACTGCTCTTACACTGGCCGCCATATTGAATATTCTGGAAACTACGGTTGTTGCCAAACTATAAGCTAGAAATTCAGCCTTATTTCCGTGCCACGTAAGAGAAATATATATAAAGATTCGACAAACATCTCTTACTATACTAAATATAATTCAGCTTGAAAATGCATGACTCGAAAACTACATTTAGACAATTCACGTTCACACTCAGTAATGTTTACGATTTTTTTTTTTTTTTTTTGTGTGTGTGTGTGTGTGGGTGTGTGTGTGCAGCCTTGTATATGATTTATAGCATTTATACACGTCACTTAGTATGTAAAAATGTAATTAAAGTTAAAAACGCATACCATAACTGAAAACGTAAACTTCCAGAAATTATCGCTAATAGACAGTATTTCAGATACAGAACTGTATCCGAAATCTTTTGTGTGTCCCTGTAAATGGACGATAAATGCTATGCACATCATATTCTACAGTAAATATCTTGTATACTAAACCTTAGTAATGTGTACCAATTTCATTCTATTTGAAATAGTGAAACATAATTAAAATAAGCTATAAATAGGTTTTCCCTGTACACCATTATGTAACGGAGTTCTTTTGTGTTACAGGGATATTTCACAAATAATTCAGTCAAAATTAAAATTACTAAAGTTATTAATAAAGTTGTTGGAAAAACCATTATCTCTTGCAATATCTTTATATATATTTCTCTTACGTGGCACGGAAATAAGGCTGAATTTCTAGCTTATAGTTTGGCAACAACCGTAGTTTCCAGAATATCCAATATGGCGGCCAGTGTAAGAGCAGTGAAATTCAAACTAGCAATTATTAAAAATAAAATAACATGTGCGTAATCCAAAGCGTTTGAGATGATTCCTCATTTTAATTTATGAGTAATATCGTTAATTTCAATTGAATTCTCAACTTTTATTTAGAATTTATTTACGAATTTCACTCACATGAAAGTCGGAGAAAATAAAAATATCAACTGTCTAGATTGCACCTGCCGCCATCTGTTGCTGTCTTGATGAAGTAAAAAATAATTTCCGTAGCCTACGTAATTTCTTTTTCAAAAATCTATAATCAATATTAGAACAGTAAAATGTCGAACGAAATTTAAACAATAAATTGATGATATATATAAACTATCTTCCTACCGCATAGTGTTTTTTTTTTTTTAATGAATTTAAGCCGTGCTGTGCAACAGAGTTGTATAATGTAGACGCACACCATGCGCAAAAAATTGTCTGCAAAATTCGAACTTTGCAGAGAAATAATATATATATATGAAAAAAAAAACACGCAATTTTTGTTTCCATATTTATTTAATTTTTTTTAAAGATACCAATTGTACATTTAAATTGTACATAAAATTATGTACAATTTAAATGTACAATTGTTTGCGCACAATTCAAAGTTTAAAGATGCAAAACTTTGTTGCGACAGATTACAGACGCTTGCGGAAATATTAAGGATTGGGCTGTTTCTAAATGCATTGACAAAATATTTGATAAGAATTCAGCTCTTGCTATCATGGATTTTTAGCTTTATTGTTTTTTTAACCAAAATAATTATTCTTTATTTAATATTAATTTTAAATTTAAATGGTAATTATTTTAAACTATTGATTATAGTTCATATCGTCAAAATAATAAAACACGTAATTTTATTAAACATTAAATTAATTTGCAGAAAGTTTTTTACACAATTATTTATGTGCGCAGGAAGTTTTTGGTTTTATACAAGTCTGCTGTATAATATTATAGGTGCAATGAGTTTTAAACTAATTGTATTTTCAAAATCCTTTTTTCATAGTATTTAAATGATTTATGTCCATTGGTAGCACCAACGAAATGCATTTTTAATTGTGTTTTCAACGAAGTTTTCAATTATGTTTTTACATAAAAAAATTTGTCAATTTCATATGTTAAAATGATTTATGGTAGTGCTTATTCCGGCTAGAAATGCTGCAAAAATAAAAAGGGGCGAGCGAGCGAAGCGAACTGGGACCGCGTATAGCGGTCTCAATGTGAATTGCTTTGCAATTCACGGGGATTGGCGAGCGTTAGCGAGTAGAGGGCTGAGACCCCTAGAATTTTCATATTTCTGTGCGGTAGATTTGGCTAGCCATCGCACACACATAGAACACAGACAGACAAACAAGTTTCTTTTATTAGTAAAGATGAAATAAATGAAAAAAACTTTTAAAACCACAATATCATGCAATGATCAGTTTAATCAGAACCACAAAAAGTTTTTTATGTTTACATATCTCAATACCTTTTTTACCTCCTAATTCTTTCAAATGTAAGGAGGGGGTGGGGGTATCTCTTGTCTCTAATATTATCCAATTCAAGCATATCAAGAATATTCAAGCATCCAAAAGCATATTGAACGGGAATTGGATAATATTAGAGATATTGCAAGAGATAATGTTTTTCCAAGAATTTAGAAATTAATTAGAATTTAGAAATTAATTGTGTAAATTATTTGGAAATATTTTGCAACTGTTCAAGAAATATAAATATTTTATTTTTTATTTTTTTTACAAATTTTAAAATGCATTTCCTTTTACTTTCCTCTTTAATTTATTCGTTGCCTAGCAACTGTATTTCAATGCGTGTCAAAATAATAAAATTTAAGTAAATCGCACTATTTTTCCGCAATATTTTTTTGGCAAAATAGCTTCAAAGAATAATCAAGAAGAATAATCAAGATATTTTTAAGTTCTCTATTAACTACTTTAGAATGATCACCAAAAATTTTTTTTCCAAACGAAAATTATAAAAGCGTAGGACATGTAATTTGGATTTAAGTCTCGTAATAGGAATTAACATTTGTATAAGTTAATTATTATTATAAGTTAATTGTTTGTTTTCATGCGATTTTATTCAATTTCTGCAATAGATGTGGATGCTTCGTGGTTGAAAAATTATAGTATTCTTTTAACAATAGGATAGAAACTCTCGTAAAAGGAGATTGTTAATCTGAAGAAATTAGAGTAGTAAAACGCATAGTCGAATCCGGAAATAGTACAATTACTAGAAATTGAGAATATAAAGTTAAAGTGACAACGGCAGGAGATGGGGGGGGGGGGGGGGACGTAGTCTCCCTGAAGAAATGTACTTTTAACTCATGCAAAATTACAAGAATAAGGAGTTCATGATAATAATCATTGCATAAAACCATATTTAATGTGATAATTTTTAAATTTCCGTAAGCGTTGTGAAATATTTTATGCTTATAAATATATAGCGCACTTAAAAAAATTAAATTGCGGATTGTACAGTTTTAAATATTATGCAAAATGAGATTAATAAATAATGAATTGTAGAGCTGATGTTGAGGCCCCTGATCTGCAGATTTACTAGTTAAGAAAATGCTCGGTTATTACGGTTTATCTATCAGAGAATCTTTAGAGATTATATGCAGAAACAATAACATTTGCAACGATACTTTATCATACATTATCCCCAAAATTTGGATTAATTTACAAAGTTAGAGTTACTGCCTTCAACCACATTTCAGTTTGGAACATTCCGACGGATTTTGATTCGAAAAAAAAAAAAAAAAAAAACTCAGTTTCTTGAAAGTACTAGTTTTAGACAATTTTATGTTTAATTTTGTACTTTATTTAGTGTATTACAACGTATTTATTAACACCTTATAGTAATTTAAATTCTTAATTATTCATGTAACATGTTTAAGCAAAGGTGAAAATGGATTCATCAATATATTTTTTATTTATCTTATAAATTATTTTATGGAAATCTTTTGCGTGCCTGTAAATGAACAATGAATGCTTTGCTCTCCACATTCTACAGAATGCATATTTTAGTGCACTTCCTAAATGCATATCAATTTCATTATGTGTGAAGTGATGTAACATCATTAAAATGCATTTGAAACGATTTATTTCCATTGACCGTAATGCAACAGATAACTTTTGACTGTCCCTGTAAATAAAGTATAAATGCTATACACACTTCATTTTCAATAGTGATCGTGCTATAGTAAACGTGAATAACATATGAAATTAGAGGGAAAACCGAGTATATTTACGAGAGTTACAGCGCGGACAGACGGAGAGACAAACCGAAGTCATAAACACTTTTCAACTATGCTGGAAGTGAATCTTCGCACATGAACTTTTTCGTGCGATATACTGATACAAAAGGTAAAAATCTTTCTGGGAGCTGCCAGCTGCCAAATGTGTTAACCATACTACTATAGACTTATATATTTAGGAACCTTCGTAAGAAGCAACCCTACCCTACCCAGGTTTTTTTCTTACAGGAGCCGCACAGTATGTGAAGCTCAGTGTATTTTGCTGGTTAATATATGCTCTAAAGATACAGAGGGTAGAGCGCCTACAATAAATAATGTGAAAAACGGATACAGATTAGGACTAAAAAATTGAATCCGATAAATGTACAACGACGCTGAACGATAAGAGGTCGACCGTAGCGACATCTGCAAGCTCTTTTCAATGCAACTTTTCAAATACATTCAAGAATAGCATTTATTTGATAAATTACAAGTAATGTTATTAAAAAATCAATTTTCAATATCACGTACGCACACAGCAAAACTAATTCATATGTGTACGTGCATTAATGATTCAGAAATTTCTTTGAATTAAAATGTCCTTATTTTTATCTTTTTATTACTTTTTTTTATTAGCCACACACAGGGTGGCTTATTCTTTCAATCTCTATCATTTTTCATGTTTATGAAAAGTCACAGCAATCCATCGTTGCCACAGATTAATCTCGGAAAATGAAACATTTGAAGTTACTTAAAAAATTAATAACTCGAAATGTATTTGTCACAAAATTGTTTTACAAACTGCGTTAGAATGGTAAAAAATTGTATTTTTCTTGATATAAATTTCAAATCTAATGATTATGTCGTTTTTCAAATATTATATTTCAAAAATTACAAAACTTCACAATGGAGTACTGTAGCGAAACTTTTACGCGTAAAAAGATAATGATAAAGGCATTGTGGCTCAACGTGTATCGTGTATACTGGCCATAGCATGAGTAACGAATTATAGTAAACTTATTATTCTGTTAAAATATAAAAGTGAATTATGTATATACATTTTTAAAAAATAAGTTAAAACATTTTATCACAAACATCAACAAAAATTTTTCTTCTATTTATTCCCTTATTCCAAAGATATCGTTTTATCGTCTGCTGCCATAGCAACATGAATTAAATTTCATTAAAAAAATTGCTCAGTGGTAGAAAAATATTTTTCTAAATCGAATAGTTATTGAACAACTCAACACTTTAACAGGGGAATATTTATTTGTTATTTAGATATTTTAAAATTGTTTGTTGTCATTGCGTTTTTATTCTGAGTTACAGCTAGTTAATTTGGTTAGCTTAACGACACATTTTATGCATAACTATAAAAATGGTTATTACTGACAATATTAAAAAACAAATTATCTTTCTTTATTATGCCGATACTTCGATTGCTGAAATTGCACGTACACTGGATATTACGTATGCTACTGCTCGCTATTGGATTAAGAAGCACGAGAATGATGCAGCTGTTGTTCCGCACCCTAAAATGGGTCGTCCTCCCAATTCATTTCCCTCTGAAGAGGTTCATCGGAATAAAATGCTTAAAATTATGCAGACTAAAAGAAAAGATCCCAATTTTCACGCTCAAGAAGCTATCTCATTGCAAAGAGCTTATAAACGTAATAAATTAGTATCTACACTAGATGCGCCCGATGTCAAACGACAAAAACGGAACATCGATCTCAACGGGGCTTGCGAACAACCAGAATTTCAAATAATAGCCAATCGGTTTTTTGACACTATATCCAATGGTCCAAACCACAAATGCTATTGCTGCGATCGACTATGGTTTAAAACTTCGATTCGACCTCTTTCGAAATCGAGATTAATCGCTAAAGGAGCAACCGAAGAATTTCTAAGGCTGACATTTTATAAAAATATCGGCGATGATGGCTCTTTCTGTAATACGTGTTACAATGATATGATGAAACTCAAAATTCCTGAGTACGTCATATCAAACAGTTTCGAATTTCCAGAAATACCTGACTGCTTAAAATGTTTGAATCCGTTAGAAGAACGACTGGTGGCGTTGCGTATTCCTTTCATGCAAATCTATGTCGTTAACGGATGCCAATTCTAATTGAAGGGTTCGGTGGTGAACGTGCATATAAAATTAGATTCCACAGTGGATCACCTGCCACGCAATCTAGATGAATGCTATACAGTCTACGTCAAGTTAAAAAGACGTTTGACTTACAAATCAGACTATATGAGCGCGATCGTTAGTCCGCAAAAAATCCATGTAGCAGCCCGGTACCTCACTCGACAGGAACTGTATTAGCACCTTGAAGTGCGTTTGTCGGAAGATTGGGAAAGAACATGGCAAAATTTGACTTGGATAAGCTAATAGTAGAATTTGAAGAAGAAGAAGAAGTGGAGGTCGACGAGTCAGAAGTAGACCTGAGTGCGACACACACTTTGCTTACCAACGACCGCTGTATCTGCTTAGCACCCGGTGAAAATCAAATACCCAAGTCACTAATTTTTGATGAAAATGCCGAAGAGCTGTCCTTTCCGACTATTTACTGTGGGAAAGTGAGGCACCTTAAAAAGGAGTATACCTATACAAAAATCGCCAATTCAGAAATACGAAGATCGGTTCGACGGGCAGTCCGACCTGATCATTTTCTGTACGCGTACAGTAAATTTAATCACTTTCGTCTTAAAAATGCTATCGACATTTCCGTTCGGAAAAATAAATCATTAGATGGAAGACTCACGGCCGAAAATTTGCTCGATTAAAATTTTGTGAACGGCCTCATTCAGCACGACGACGACTACAAATTCCTCAAAAACATAAAAAATGCACCTGCTCATTGGGAAAACGAGAAAAAACGTGTGTATGCCGCAATGCGACAGTGGGGAATCCCGACTCTATTTGTCACATTGTCTGCGGACGAGCTGCAATGGTTTGAATTGATGCAGGCGTTATCTTTGAACGTCGACAATCACATTTTGACGAGGGAGGAATTTGAAAATGAAAAATTGTTTACCAAAGAAAAGAAGTGCAAACTCATTCAAAAAGATCCCGTGACTTGCACACTCTTTTAATTTTAAATTTCGGGAACTGGTAAAAACATGGAAACAGAGGAACGACCGGCTACAAAATTAAATATGACTATTATAGAATTTAATTTCAACACCGGGGAAGTCCTCATGTGCACATGCTATTATGGCTCGAGAATGCTCCTGTGTACGAGCAAGACTCTGTCGAAGTGTGTGAGAAATTTTTTGAGGAAATGATGACCTGTAGCTCCCAAAATACGTTCATAGACTACCAAAAACATCGCCATACCACCACGTGCTACATGAAAACGGGAAAATATGAAGGGTGTCGGTTTCACATACCGCACTTTCCCATGGATAGAACGCGAATTTTGGATCCTTTGAATTATTGTGACCCTCGCAATAAAATGCTCAAAGAAGGCTATCGTAAACTACGAGACTATTTATCCGATCTAGACTGGAAAAATAATATGCAGACCTTTCATGAATTTCTATTTACTTTAGATTATTCATTGGATCACTACCTGAACGTCATCCAATCGGGAATCAATCGGACCACGGTGTTCTTGAAGCGTGAGGTGAATGGAATCATGCTGAATAACTATAACCCAAAGATTCTCAATATGATGCAATCCAACATATTTATTTATTTTTTAAATAAAAGCCGTGTGTGGCAATTTATATTCTGCCTTAAGGCAGAATTTTCCCCTCTTGTCTTTTCTTTCTTTTTTTTTTTTTTTTTTTTTTTTTTTTTTTTTTGAGTAATAGGCTAAAGTTATCCGGATTTTTATTTTCACATTTTTGCAAAAATAAATCTTTGTTTTTCGTTTTATCACTGAAGTGATATATAGTTATCCTCTTATATTCTGCCATTTATTTATTATTCTGCAATTTATTTATTTATTCAAAAAAAGTTACTAGTCCGTCCGTGGTCTATGGACCTTATACACGCGACCTGAGTTCGCGACTAAAATTCGTCTGCTGGCGGTATTTACTTTTGAACATTAGCATCGCGTTATATGGAGTAAGTATTATTAATGATATTTTGATAAAATTTCTGCAAAACAATTCATTATTGTGGCAGTAGCTATTTTATATATTGTAATGTAAATTCAAAATTTTGTTTTTTATGCAGAATATTTGTTGCATTTGCAAAATTTCGGTTAAATTTTATCCAAGCAATCTCGGTCGAGTATAAAAATCATCTGCTGCCAATGTTTGATGCTGCGCGTAACTTGTACGCCGCTGAAGTCGTGACGTCATCAATATGGCGCTGGGCATAAACAAACTGAAGTGCCCATTGAAATAACATGGACGTAAAAAATAAAATCTTCTAGGAATATTAATTTTCATATTTAAGAACTTTCAGGCACTGTTCTGCAAAGTTTAAGGTACGTTTTTCATTATGAATTCCCAAAACTTCTGATTTTGTGATTTAAATTTGATCAATTTATTAAAAACTCATTAGCTTAACTCCGGTTAGACAAACATCGCGGTTGTTTATATCGGCTGAATTGGTGATATTTACATTCAGGTCTGTCAAGATACCTCTGTCTCTCTCTACTTATTAATTTTAATTAATAATTTTACTAATTTAAAATTTTTAAAAAATATCAAAGATATTTTATAATTTATAAATTATTATAATACATAAATTGTAAGTAATATTTAAATTAAATATATAAATTATATATTAAATAATATATTAAATATATAAAAGATGATATATTATGATAGTAGAAATAAATATAATATATTAAATTATAATACTAAAATGATGAAATTAAATATTAAATCAATTTAAACATATTAAATGATTAATAAATATAATTGATATTAATTAATAATATAAATTAATTATTAATAATTTTAATTAATAATTATATTTAATTATATAATATATATTATAGATTATATTATAATTTTATATTATATTATTACCAATATTTATAATTATATTAATATATTTATATTTAATATAAATTAATAACATAAATAAAATATTATTATAAATTTAAATTATCTTAGTAAATTAATTTAATTATTATTAATTAAAAATAATTATAATATAATAATATGAACTAAAATATTAATTATTTAATAATTATATTTAATACTTTAAAATAATTATTATAATTATATTTAATACTTTAAAATAATTATTTAATATTAAAAACTATAATTAATATTAATAAAATATTTATAATTTAAATTAGTATTAAAATAATTAATATTATATATATAAATAATATTTATATATAGAAATATTATAATGATTTATATTAAATTAATACTACATTAAATTTATAATATAATATATTAAATTAACCTTTTAAACGCCAATGCTCCCGAACGGGAACATCAAATTTAAAATTCATTTTAAAAAAAAGTTTCGCTTCTATGGACTTACAAAAATTATTATTTATTAACAAAAGTACATTTATTTTTTTAGACTAAAAACTATTTATGTTATATAATTATTTAAACTTAAAAAAAATCGTAAAAAATTCATTTTTTGTCAATTTTTACTAGGATTGTTAAAAAAATTCACATAAAATTTTTAAAAGATGCAAAATTCATGAAATTTCAGAGTTATGATAAATAAGGTCCATTTTAAAGAATAAGCATGCTAAATAACAGTTTTCAATAAAAATGCGTTTGCTATAAGATATCAAATTCTATTGTTCCTGTTCGGGAACATTGGCGTAATTCACTATACAATATTCGATCATTTGCACTGTTGATCTATTTTCCTAATTTGTAACATTGAGAGTCTCAGAATTATACTGAATCTCTTTTGCTGTGTTTAAAAGCAGGTCAGTGGCTTTTCCAATTCCACTTACACCCTTTTCACCCCTCCCCCCCTTCTCTTGCTTTCTTCCCTCACTAGTGCGGGGGTGAGAGTTTTGTCCAAACAACTGTTTTGCTCAGGACTGAGGATGTTTATGACTTTTTCTAAGTATCCCGCGAAGGGTGCTATTTGTTAGCAATAATTTTTACTTTCTTATCGTATGTAAGAGTTTTGAGATAGATCACGTGGTTCAGCACCCGCACAGTTCTTTTATTTATTTTTTTTTTCCTTTTCTCTTTCTGAATTTTTTGCATCGGTCATTTTGTAAGTAATAGAGGGTGAAGCTAGAACGATATTTTTACTTTGCTTCTTTGATAGATATGGCTAATCGTGAAAGATTTTTAACAGTACAGGAAGCTATTGAATATTTTAACTCTTTATCAGATTCAGATGCTTCAGTTGATTCTGTTATAGATATTTGCCAATTGCCTCCTGATGAAAGTGGTGCTATAACAGATGAAGAAGATGTAAATGAAAATGAATTTCAAAAAATTATGCCTGCAGATGTATGCGGACAATTAGAAGTTTTTACACATAGATCAGTTGATGTATCAGATGATGAAACGATTGTTTCTGTACCTTCTACATCAAAAACTGAATCAAGTTTGAAGAGAAAGAGACTATCAAAGAAAGAAGATATGAAGCCGAACTGGAATAAAAATGCATCTTTCAAAAAATCTTTAGAAACCATAAGTAATATGAAGCTTTGCGAATCGTTTCCCGAATTAGCAAATTTATCGCCAGCTGAAATTTTCAACAAATTTTTGCCGATGGATTATTTATCCCATTTATCAGAAATGACAAAACTGTATGCAATGCAAAAAGGGGAAAATATTGATGTAGACGAAAAAGATATTGGGCAATTTTTTGGGTTACTCTTATTTAGTGTCTACCATATTGTTCCTGGTGAGGATTTATATTGGAGCACTTATGAAGATTTGTCCGTTCCAATAGTTGCTTCAGTTATGTCTAGAGCCCGATTTAGGAAAATAAAGAAATATTTTCATATTATAGATTCAAATGATTTGAAAGCAGGAGATAAATTGGGCAAAATTTCTCCCTTTTATCAAGAACTTGAAAAAAATTTTCGGCAGTTTGGAATCTTTCACAGAAAACTAAGCATTGATGAATCTATGGTTCCATACTATGGTCATCATTCAGCAAAAATGTTCATAAAAGGTAAGCCTATAAGATTTGGTTTCAAAATTTGGATGCTTTGTTCGCATAATGGTTACCCATATGCAATGAAAATTTACGGTGGAAAAAGTCCGGAAAGGAGTAATATTCCTCTTGGATCAAGAGTTGTATGGGAACTTTTATCGTGTATTGAAAATCCGAAAAAACACGAAATATACTTTGATAATTTTTTCACGTCTTATAAACTTTTGGCGGATTTATCAGACAAAGATTTTAAAGCAACTGGTACAATTCGGGATACTAGAACAGGACAATGTCCTTTGCAATCATTAAAAAAATGTCCAAATGCGAGAGGGGAAAGTACGATTTTCAGTGCGATGGAAAAGTTTATATGTGCCGATGGAACGATAGTTCAGTTACAATAGCGTCAAATTACGATACTCATGAACCTATGGGTAAAGCAAAACGATTTTGCCGTAAAGAAAGAAAAAAGGTAGATGTTTCACAGCCACATCTTGTAAAGTGCGATAACGAAGGTATGGGTGGAGTTGATTTGTTAGACAGACTTCTTGGAAGTTACCGTCCTATGTTCCGCAGCAAAAAGTGGTACTGGAACTTATTTAGCAATGCCCTAAACATGGCTGTTGTTGCGGGATGGATTGTACATACTGAATTACACCACAACTCAACATCAGAACTGTCACACCTGAATTTTCGAAGAGAGGTGACTTTGAGTTTACTTCGAATGAAACCCAAGATTCATTGTATTCCAGGGCCACGTGCCCATCCAGTAGAGTCTGCAAGGCAGTCAGATACGCACTATTTGGTATCATCATTTCAAGGACGCTGTGTAGTTTGCCAGAAAAATACAAGGAAAATGTGCTTTGAATGCCAAAAGCGACTGCATGAACACTGTTTTCCCTCTTATCACGGACAGTGCTGCAAACTATAAAATAATAATAATAATAATTTGGTAAGATAATTTGTATTTTATATAATTATTATTTATAGTTTAATGTAGTTAATATTTGTAATACATATAATTATTTTATCATTAACTTTCAAGTAGTTATTTGTGCTTTTCTATAGTTGGTTTAAACATTTTTACTAATTCTATTTATATCTATGCACATATATATTATTTAATTCTTTCTTTGTGTTTGATTGTTTTTATAAAGTATAATATTCAACACACGAATTTCACTTAAAATTTTTTTAATGTTATTAAATCTGTCAAATATTATTCATACTTATAAAATTCTAGCATAAGAACCATAAAATTTAATGTATTGAAATATATAGTAAAAACTTAATGAATCACGCCAATGTTCCCAAACGGGAACATACCCGAAATCGTACATAAAATTTTTTTGGGGGGAAATTTCTTCTTGCATTGTTTAAATAGATGCATTTAAATCTTATTTTCACAAAGAAATAATATTTTTTATACTTGGAACACAGAGCGGCGTTTAAAAGGTTAAAATACTAAATTTTAATATATTAAATATATAAAATATTATAATATATAAATTATTAAAAATAATCTAATAATTTATTAATTTTTAATATGATTTTCTTTTTACTTATAATTAAAACATCAAATTACTTACAAGTAAAGAGAGATAAATACATCTTGACAGACATTAATGTAAACATCACCGATTCAGCCGATGTACACAACCAGTCAGGTTTGTCTAACTGGAGTTAAGCTAATGATTTTTTAATAAATTGATAAAATTTAAATCACAAACTCAGAAGTTTGGGGAATTCATAATGAAAAGCGTACCTTAAACTTTGCAGAACAGTTCTTAAATATGAAAATTATTATTCCTATAGTCTGTTCAGGGAAAGGAGATAACGAAAGTAAACAAACGGGTTGCAGAAAAATCGCCAAGGAGCCACACATTTGGCACAAATCCCTAGGTTGGCGAATTTTATTTTTTATTTCGATTTGTTAATTTTTTAAACATTTATTTTGATAACTATATGAAAACAACACAAGTTGCTAACTGACTTACATCGCGATTTTAAACAAAAATGTAAAAGTTTAAGACGTCAAAATATAAATTATTCTCTATTTATTTTAAACAGCGTTGAATTCAGACATATTTTTTCCTGGTGGGATTTCTGTGCCTCCAGGCGAGACATTATATAGTTTCGGGGGGGGGGGGGATTTTACCTTTTTGACCATTAAAATTATAAAATCTGAAATATTCCGGGAGGGGACATTTTAATGCCCCGAACGGAATTTCCTCCCGGGGCAAACTTTCTGAATTCAACATTGTTATAAACCATCATCAGGAGTTAATTTTGTTAAATACAAAATAGTACAAAACTATTTATATCTTACATTATTGAAGCCCACTTACCTCATAAATCATTCAAAAGATGAAGTTGAAGTATCGGAACTATTAGAATCTAGATTGATTATCATGGAATCTACTATATTATCTATAGCATTATCTAAATCCCACATTTGTTTTTCCACTGTATTTGTTACATGTTGAATGCATCTTTTCCATTCTTCAGTGCCAATTTTTCTTATACTTTGAGAGAATATTTCTTTTACATGAGGCATTTTGAATGTTTTGTTTTCTTTCGCAACGAAGTTCTTTATTTGTGCCCAAATCAGTTCAATAGGATTAAGCTCGCAATGATAGGGGGGTAATCTTAAGACAGTTTTATTTTGTGCTTTTGCCATTTCATCGACAGCGTACTTGTCATATTTATTTTTATTTTGCTTCACTAACTGCAACAGTTCCGCTTTTAACATTCCGTCCTCAAAAGGGATATTTTTTGTTAAAAGCCAATCAGCAATTTTTTGTTTTCTCCACGAAGTATTCGGTATTTTTTTCTGATTTTCGGGAATGATAAGGAGCATTATCCATTACTATCACACAGTTATCTTCCAGTCGAAATAAGATATCACCAAACCACTTTTCAAAACGTTCTGAATTCATGTCTTCGTGATAATCTTTATTTTTATTTGATTCGAATAAGTCAAGCCCTCCATCCACGAAACCAGAATTGCTACCAATATGGGTAATTATCATCCGTTTTCCTTTTCCGGAAGGAGATTTTAATCCGGAAGAAAGACCAGACAAAAATGCTTGTTTTGATGATTTTACTGAGGTATCTTTCCAAACTTTACTAACTGTATGGCCTGCATTCAACCAAGTTTCATCCATATAATATATTTTGCGCCCTTCTTCTCTGAAAGATTTGATTTGCCTTAAATATTTTCTTCGCCACACAATTATTTCGTTTTTATCAATGAGAGTACTGTCTCGTCCTCTTCGTGAATATCTAAAGTTTAATTCTTTCAGGAGATGATAAAATGTTGTCCTTTTAAAGGTTGGCAAATCAGGGTCATCATTTACAACTTCCAAAACTTTATTTATAGTGGGCAATTCATTCCTCAAAAAGAACTCGTGGATTTTTCTCCTAATAGCATTCCTATCAAAATCATCTATATTTTCTAAAACACGTTTACGTAATTTTATTTTCTTCGGCGAGTTTAACACACCACATTTTTTATACTCTCTTAACACTCGAAAAACAGAAGCTTTACCTACGCCTGTTATACGAGCAGCATTATCTCCTATATGAGAAATCAGAAGTTCAGGATTCGATTCAAGTTCCGTTTTATATACATTTAAAATCATATCTTTCTCCACCTTACTCAAAGCTTTTCTTTTTACTCTCTTCTTAGGCGGGCTCAAAGAAGAATTTTCACACTCCATTTGTGTATATAAAATACCAAATCAATCGAAAAAAATCGTCAATTTTAAAAGTGAAAGTCAAGAAACAAACAGCCGTTTGGGAAAAAAAGCAGAGGCTCAAACAATTGGCGCTTCTGGCACAACGCCAGGTTTAAGCATCGCCAATCCGCACGCACATTTGTTTACTTTCGTTATCTCGTTTCAGCGAACGGAGTATAGATGATTTTATTTTTTACGTCCATGTTATTTCTATGGGCACTTTGATCTGTTTATGCCCGGCGCCATGTTGAAACGTTACACTTCAGCAGCGTATTCTGGCAGTACAGTCAAGGACCTATTTACAAATTTGGGGGCCCTGGGCACAGATGCTTATAGGGGGCTCCCTTGCACCAATGCATAGAGCGGCTTTGAATAATAATAAAAAATATTGAAAGTGGTACTTATTAAGATAACCATTATTGACTTTAATAATTTCTGTAAAATATCAATTAATGAATTAAATTTGATAATCATTAATTTACCTTTAAATAATTATTGAATAGATGTTTTATAATAAATTGTGTTTTTCTCTGTGCAAGTCCATATATTTTGAATGATAAAGTATGTGCAGCACCTAAGAATAAATTTTCTGCAATACCAAGCTATAATTATTTAAAATATTAGCATATCTTATTAATCAAATCTTTCAAATAGAAGCTTTCACTGAAAAAATAAAAACTAAATTTATACAAGTACTAGCAGGACCACCTGGCTTTGGCCATGTTACCATGAGGCCTTGCAGGTAAAATAAATACATATGCAATAATATGGCGATCCCAGTAACAGAGCTGTACATCCCCGCACATAAATCTTCAAAAAACAATCAGGAAAAAATGAAGTTACTAACACAATCATAGAAAAAAAAACCTTGGCCTTATAAACAGGACCTGTTTACCGAATAATGCCCGTGAAGCCCGAGCTTACCCACTGAAATACAAAGGAGCCCCCAAAATTACTTTTCAAAACTAATTTTTAGGAGGGAAAAATTTCAGTCGGGGTAAAAAATGCATTTTATTTTCTGAATTATAGCTACTAAATTTCCCCTCAGATTATTACTGACACATTTATACCCCTTTTTTTCTGTTTATATAATAAATGGTATAAAAACAGTGATTAAATGCAACTTATTTTAATTTTTCTTACGTTTTACATCTTAATTTCAAACGTGCTAAAAATAACAGAAAATTTAATCTGTATAATTATATTTTGTTTATATTCATAAAGAGTGGAGAAATGATATAAAATATGGAGAAAAGCTTATTTAAATAAAGGGGAAAGTAATTAGCATTCAGTGATACCAAATTTCTGTTTATAAAATAGAAGCAAAATTGTGTTGCAGCCAAGCATAAATTTACGTGAAATATTTGTTGTACCTGTATAGTTTTTAGCACTGGCAATTCTTGCGATTTGTAAAGCATAAAATATATTTTGAAGTTCAAATATTCGCACCTGTTCCATATTTGTAAATTCATTTACAAAATTAATTTGTTATGTATAATTATGAATATAATAAAATATATTTTATAAAGTTTCAGTTTAATATTAAAAATGTTGTTTACTCGAAATTTTGATGGTAAAATTTCAAATTGTTGAAGCATAATTGGTAGAGTAAAAGGAGGGGGGGGGGGCGGGCTGTGTGATGTTGAGCTTCCCCGACTTCTAAGTCTTAAACGGGCCCTGCTTCTAAATGAGAATGCATAACAGAAAATTATACGATTTCCCTGAGAATACGAAAAAATAAATAAACCGTGATAAACAAATAAAACATGATAAACATGTTTTAGACAAAATATACGATTTTATCAAAATTATAAATGTTCTTTTCAATTTTTTGGCAGTAAAAGTTTTTATATCATCCTTATAATAAATCTTTGGTGTTCTAAATCGCCGACAATTTTTCCATCTTTTAAAATCGGTTCCGAAAGTGAAAGTATCCCAATAATAATAATAATAAACTGTAAACAAAATCAAAAACGTTAAAAACGGCCTTTGTAGAGATAGACCTCAACTATTCAATGAAAAGAAAATCATTTAAAAATATTGAAATGCAAATGAGATATTTGAAAAAAAAATTAAGAAAAAATTCTTCCATACAGTTAATATTTAGCGAGCGAGCATTTTTCCGTGAGTGCAGTAGTTAAAAAGTTATTATTAAATGAAAAAAAAATATAAACAGATTTTTCCATATTAAGTTTGTTTTTTAATAGTTAAAACTTCATCAGATTTTGAATAATAATTGAAAAATCTTACTGAATATTTTTCAATTATTATTCAAAATCTGGGCATTGGGGCACCCGGAAAATCGGGGGGCCTGAGCCTGTGCCCCGAATGCCCTGCCGTAAATAAGGCACTGGGTACAGTTGCTAGAATATTGGATCAGGATACCGCCAGCTCTGGCGTGTGACATCACCTGCATAAGTTCCATTGTATTAGATGTCCATGATTCGGAATCGTACCTCGTAATCTGATTGGTGTTAAGAAGTATTAGCTTGACGATAATGGCAGGCTCGCCACGATGCTTGGCGATACACTTTTGTACAGAATCGTCTTAACCAATCAAATTTTATATCCCATATGTCATCATCAAAGTGCGTATAAGAAAAGTGGCGATGCCTCTATGGAAGAACACTTAAAAATTTCGATTGTTTAATAATAATAATTTTTTTATATAATATTTAAAATTTAACTTATTCAAAGTTGTTAATTCATTTATTTTTCAAATTATTTAAAGCGACATTTTTTTACGTATCCTAATATTTTTATGCTGTATATTTTTTCATTTAATAATACTATAAAACAGCAGATAATCTTGTATGTGCAATATTAAATTTTTGTTGTGCAAGTTGCTTGAATTTTAAAGTATTATTATTATTTAACTTTTTAAAAAAAATTTATTTCTATGAACTTTAAAATAAATTAATTTTGATCAAATCAATCTCTTTAAATACTTGACATTTAAGTGTGCATAATAATATAATATGAGAGATTTTGAAAATGTATATTAATAAAAATGAAATATTTAGAAAAAAATAAAAGAAAAATGTAAAGTTACTAGATTTAAATAAAAATTAAATTATGGAGCATCAAGTTAGATGCATCAAGTTAGATATATTGTAAGGTGCAAATGATTCTCAAAACTATTGTCCTTCTGTATAAAATTTAATAAACTAAGAAAATATGTACCACGTAGACCATATAAAAATATTTTTTAATAATGCTATAGAAATGTTTTTTATTATTATTATTATTTTGTCCAGGAATTATTTAAACTCTAAATTTTGTTTATATATTTCTTAAAAATATAATTTTATTTCGCATTAATCTACGAAATAAAATTTTCCAGAAATATTTAACTTGCTTCAGATTTTCATGGGTTTAATAAAACTTAAACAAATGAGCATATTTTAAGAGACATTAATATATATATATCACACATACACACATAAACAGGGTGCAGAATACACATTTTATCAATCCAAATTAAATGCTTTTTTTTTTTTTTTTTTTTTTTTTTTTTTTTTTTTTTTTGTTCCACACATCAAAACATTTTCTTTTAGTGCTGCCAAGACTTTTAAACATGGTTTTGTATTTTCCCAGAAATACTTTATTTTTAGAAATAGTTTTACAGCAAGAGAAAAAAAAAATGAGAAAAAATAGTTTTTTCAGAACAAACAAACAAAATTTTAAATTTTATGTCTAAATGTTAAACAGAATAATAGCTTTTTTTAAAAAAGAAAAAAAAAAGCTTTAGATTTTCTTATTTAAAAAAAATGTATTTTTCTGATTATGTCCATAAATTATATAAACTCTAATTTTTGTTTTTATGTTTCTTAAAAAGAGAATCTTGCGAAAAAAAAAAGTTATGCAAAAATATTTATTTAAACTAGATATTTTGATACATATTTATAACATACCTACTTATCAGCATTTTAAGAGGGAAAAAATAATTTTCAAAAATTGCAATTATTTCCCGAGTTTGTAAAAATGGTACAGAATACATTTTTAATTAGGTCATTTATGAAATTTTCATTTATTTCGCGGCAGTATGACAATAACGGCAATCGTAAATTTTTAATCCTGTCATTAAACTAGAGTGATTGAAAACTAATCAGATTTTTCTGTTCACTTGTTATAACTGAAGAATACAAATGTTTTTGTAAAAAACTATTTGTTGTAAATATTAACCTCATAATAAATATTCAATTGAATCAAATTGTTGAATACATTAAATTCTATATTAAAAAAAATATATATCCACCTTCAGAAATTAATCTTTTAAAATATTCGTATTCTTCACGAAATTATAAATTATAATGAGTAAACAGAAAATAACTAAGATTAAAATTTAAAAGAAATACATAATCTGATTAGTTCGTTAAAAGTTGAAATATTTCATCACTTTGAGTTTGTTTAATGGCAGGATTGAAAATTTTTCATTTTCGTCACTGTCATACTGCCGCGAAATAAGTGAAAATTTCAATATTTACATTTCCGGCCATGAAAGCAGAACCAAAACCTGAGCGTTGAGCTCCCTTCCCGCCTATTTTAGTTCTGATCGCAACCACTGCAACGACAGTGGCGCTACTTTGCGCCGCCTCCTAACATGGGAGTGTCTCCACTCTCTTTTCGAGGCACCCTAATTTCTGCCATCAGCTGAAACGTGACGTCACAAACTTTGAAAATCAAGTGAACACAGCCAGACATATTTTCATCCATGTCTTCTGATTGATTCATTCCGATTCTCTCTCATCCTCAAGGTTTAATCATGTCTTCGCTAGTAGAAACGATAGCAAAACAAGCGCAATCAACATTTACGAAAAGTATTACAGATGAATCTTTTATCGATAGTTTAACTAAGCTAATTAGAAGTGTTAGTAGAATACGAGCTTCTGACCTCAAGTTTAATCGTGATACAGTGCGAACTGCAAATAGTGAAAATGCAACAAAACGTTCAGCACCAGTTACTTATATTGAAGTTAAGGAAAATCAGACTTTTTCAATGGGTATTTTTGTACTGAAAAACGGAACTCGAATACCGCTTCATGATCATCCTGGTATGCATGGGGTTTTAAAAGTGATTCTAGGAACTGTTAAAATTACCTCTTATAGCCCAGTCTCCAATGTTCCTGGTGAAATAGAAATACCTCAAGATATAAGAAATAGAGTAAAGGCCTCTCAGTTAGATTCTCTTGTTCCTGTCGAAGTGCATATGTCTACGAATGTAACTGAAAAAGAAGAGCCATGTGTGTTACGACCAAAAGAAGGCAATTATCACGAAATATCTGCAGTTGGTGGTGCAGCAGCTTTCCTGGATATCCTTGCACCTCCTTATGATTTGGTTGAGCGTGACTGTCATTATTACAATGCTTTAGAATCTAAAGAGCCAACTTCACAGTGTAAAATATGGCTGTGTCAAAAACCGCCTCCACCAGATTTTTGGTGTGATTCAGCTCCATATACTGGTCCAAAAATTTCTTTATAATCACTTCTCTGTTTATTTGCTGCGTCTGATTACTTTTTGGGTAATGTACAAAAAATGTCACGAACACTGCTTTCAAAAATAAGTCTATAAATTAACTGATTGAAGATATAGCAATAAGATGAATGAATTGTCAATGTTGTTATTGTTTTTCTTATGTGAAGGATTATCACCAAACAATACTTTTTTTATAGAACAGAAACGTGTAATTTAGATGAGCAGTGTTGTACTTTTGCTGTTATAAATATGTTAATTTATCACTGTATAGGTTATGGCTAAAAGTTAGCATTTTCCTATTTTGTATACTACTAGTAATCAACAAATTGAAAATTATGTATGTTATGTTGAAATACTGGATATGTGTTATTGAAGTACAATGCACTTCTATTTAAAGTGTAGTTAATATAACAAGTTCTACTGTGTAATATGATAAACAGAAAAACTTCCAAATTATGTACAGCTTTAGTTGTATTACTACATAATACTATTAAAAAATGTTGGAACTTTCAACTTAATATTTTGAATAAAGAGGAAGAGCAAAAATTTAATTTTATCATTTACATTCTCATTCTTAAGATGATTTTACTTAATGATTGCTTAAATGAGCTAATTTTTTGTAATCATGTTCACTGCTAAGATGTCATCCAACATGAATGAGACTGGCAACAGTGTGGTTTATTGTGAATGTCATTAAAGGCTTAAAACTTGCACCAAAATACACTAAGTAAAGTATCTTGTTTGACTGTGAAATCAATTATGGAAAATAAGCCCTTTTAAAATGCTAAAATTTTTATTACTTTTATAATCATAAGAATTTCATAATCCAATTCTCAGTCACTGTTTCATCTCCATTATTATTTTGTTTTTCCATTTATTTTTTCAAAGCACTGTTATCAAAGACTATTAAGAAAGTGTACTGTCGCCATGGGTACCTGTCATTTTTTATATGTAAGCAGAATTCAGAGTTGAGCTCGTATTTCTTAAAACAATTTTAGACTTATGTATATATGATTTAGCCTCATATTTTTAATAACAGTTAATATTCCTACCTGAAGTTAGTGTCAAACATTAACAATGAAATGGTTATTAAATATTTGCTACACCAAAAATACTTTCTTATTTCTTACAACAGTGAAATTAAAAATTCGGTACTTCTCTATTATCTAGAGACGTACCAAGTACTCGGTATATATATTCGGTACTCGGCCAATTTGCTGAGAACTTGGTACTCGCCCAAATTTTAGCCGAGTACTCGGCCAATACCGAGTAGTTGCAAGAATTTCATTTTTTAATCATATTTAAAGACAATTTAATTTATAAGTGATCTATACAAAGTTATTTGAATATAAATGTATATAATATATGCCATAATTCATATATTTACTCGATACATAAAAATTTATCTATAAAACCTAGAAAAAGGTAAGAAAAAAACCCTATGCAAAATTAATGTAAATTAAAGTTTAGTTTTATATATTATATATTTTTTAAAAATCATTTATAAAACTGTAGGAAAAGACTGATTTTGGATAAAGAAGTGTGTAGAAACAGAAAATACAATAAATGCAATTAAAAAAATAATAATTAAATTTGCTGGCTTTTTTTTTTTTTTTTTTTTTTTTTTTTTTTTTTAATTTGGCCTGCTTTAGAAAAAATGTGTTCACTGTGAGCACTGATAAAATAGCATTTTAGCTGTACATTACACACACAAAAAAAAGAAAAGAAACTGTAAAGCCCCTCCTTTTTGGGTGCTTTCGTGTCATAGTGGCCTCCACAATTACAATTATGCCAAGGTTTCAGCTCTGATTTCACCAAGATCATCGAAAAGCGTATATATTCATCATATATACACATATTATTCCAAACACCCATATACATCATTCAGGGATCATTCTAGAACATAAAAAAGGGCAGGGCGCACATTACATAATAAGGGCAATTTTGTTAAAAAGGGCACATCATTTCATAAAAAAGGCATTTTTGTAATAAGTGCATATACCCATGTACTGGTGGGGATGAAAGTCTGGCAACAGCTTAAAGTACTCTTTAATTTAAAATATCCAATAACATTTCTAATTTCCATAATATCACCGTTTGAAAAGTATTAAAAATAGCAAAATGAAACTTATGTTCTCGATTTTTATTGTAAAATTGCTTACTATATTCACAGTCATTTTCCCATGATATTAAAAAACTTCTCTCTAAAACTTTTATTCACCCGATAACTTTTTCCCGGCAAAACTGGTTTGGAAAAAGCTACAAAATAAAAGTTCTAAAACTACTTCTCAATTTTTTTTATAAAACTTATGTAAGTTATCATCTGGTCAAAGACCAGAATGCCTGTTTTAATACTACATTTCATTAGAGAAGATGAAATTAATCAATGACACTTAGTTACCCTATATGTCTTGTTCAATGGAAAACATGATAAATAAAAAGATGAATCACTCAAAGTCAAAGTTTAGACATACCAGGGCATTTCACAGAGAAATAAAGAGGGAAAGAGGAGTACTCCTGATGTACCATACTAGCATTCTAAAAATAAAAGATAGGCCAAGAATTTTTGAAAATACAATGCAAATAAAGCAGGATTCTACCCAGGAATTAAAGAAGGGTTGGAAAGTTCAGGAAAAAGGGCAAAGAGGGTAGAATTCTACTTGGAAAAAGGGCAAGGAGGGGGGGATTTTATCTAAAAAGGGCATGAGGGCAGGCCACCCTTCTGAAACTCTCTAGAATGATCCCTGCATCATTACATACATATTATTTACGTCTTATATGTCATATATATACATCCTATATATGACTAATAACTCGGCCATATACATCACAAAAGTAATGATTTAACCTAATAATATATCATATGTCATACATGCTTTATAATTTGGCGATAAATATTGGTCGCTTGGCGATTCATCCTCAGGGGCTGCTATTACACAAAAGTACCTAATTTTTTTAATCAAAAGAAAATAAGGTACTTTTAAAAAATATGAAACATTTTGCGTTATTCAAGGAATTGTTATACAGCAAGCAATAACCATTTTTGATAGACAGATTTCAGATGACAAATGGGTAAAGATGTGTTAAATAATAAGTTTAAATTTCATATTGGTTAATTGAATTTTTTATATATCAATTATTTTTTATGTATATATTCTTTAAATAATGCTACTGTTTTAAAATTTTTGAATATTCGAAAATTGTCTTTAAAAGGTCCACAATAAATGAAATTTCAAAAATTGAAGTTAATTAAAAAAAAATATGATTAGATTATATGCTCAAGATGCATGTTTATAAATATGTATATATATAAACACACACACACACACATAAGAAGTGTTACCACTAAGCACACTTCATGTTCGCATCAGTGATTCTTTCTGAAACACAATTACTCGGTATTTACTTGGCCGAGTACTCGGTTCTCAGCTACTCGACCAAAGCACTACTCGGTACACCACTACTATTATCCCGTCGACCACTTTTCATAACAAAAAACTATCGCCAAACTGTAAGATTAAATGCCAAAAATGCAGTCCCATTTACTTGATGTCAGAAGCATTATATGTGTTTGTTATGTCATCAAATGGTTTTTAATTGGACATTTGCGTATATTTTTCATTATGTTTTACTGATTTATTAGTTATTTCATTAATTAAAATAACAAGTGTGTCCTTAAATTCTTATATTTTATTTATTTATTTTGATATTCCAATGGCAACGTTCTCCCGTTTATTTGGCGTTACAGTTTGGTGATTGTTTTTTATTATGAAAAGTGGTCGACCGGATAATAGAGAAGTACTAAAAATTCTATCATGCTCTTCTAAAATATACAATTTTCTATGGATCTGATTATGAAATATTATCCTTTTTAATCAGGGATCATTCTAGAACATAAAAAAGGGCAGGGTGCACATTACATAATAAGGGCAATTTTGTTGAAAAGGGCACATCATTTCATAAAAAGGGCATTTTTGTAATAAGTGCATATACCAATATACTGGTGGAGACAGAAGTCTGGCAACAGCTTAAAGTACTCCTTAATTTAAAAAATCCAATAACATTTCTAATTTCCATAACTTCACAGTTTGAAAAGCATTAAAAATAGCAAAATGAAACTTGTACTAGATTTTTATTGTAAAATTGTTTACTGTATTCACAGTCATTGCCCCCTTTCTCTACGTTATTCAAAAACTTCTCTCTCTAAAACTTTTATTCACCTAATAACTTTTTCCCAGTTTTAGCAAATCTGGTTTTGAAAAAGCTACAAAATAAAAGTTCTAAAGCTACTTCTCAATTTTTTTATAGAACTTATGTCATTTATCATGTGGTCAAAGGCCAGAATGCCTGATCTAATACTATATTTCACTAGACAAGGTGAAATTAATCAATGACCCTTAGTTACCCTTTATGTCTTGTTCAATGGAAAAAATGAATCGCTCAAAGTCAAAGATTAGACATACCAGGGCATTTTTATCAGAAAAATAAAGAGGGAAAGAGGAATACTCCTGATGTACCATACTAGCATTCTAAAAATAAAAGATAAGTACAGAATTTTTTTTAAGTACAATACAAACAAGGCAGGATTCTACCCAGGAATAAAAGGAGAGTAGAATTCTACCTGGAGAAAGGGCAAGGAGGGTAGAATTCTACCTGGAAAAAGGGCAAGAAGGGTGGGATTTTATCTAAAAAGGGCATGAGGGTAGGCCGCCCTTCTGAAACTCTCTAGAATGATCCCTGTTTTAATGAATATAGCCATTGTTAAGATATTTTAAATATATAAACTTTCAAAAAAAAATTTTAAAAATATATTTTTTTTGGTTTAATAGTTATAAAATAATTGAATAAATTAATATAACAGTTTTCATTTTATTTTTAATTTTTTGTAATAAGACTCTAGATTTTCAATTTAAGAAATAAGCTATCTATTTAAAATTAGTAGAGCTAACTATTTTATAATAAAACTGTTTGAAATAGAAATACTTTAGCGGAAGCTTGATTATCGTCAAGCGGCAGATAATCTATCAAAAACAACAACAAAAAAAATCAATATATAGTAGACTATCAAGTTTACTAGCATGTTTTTTCTGATAGAATTGAATTTTTTGTTACCTCACCTCAAACGTTTAGATAGTTTAGTTGAAGTAGTGCCTGATATTTAAAAATATTTTGAAATTCTAGTCGGATGTTAAATAATTCATTAGCAGCAAATGATTATTTAGTGTGCATTACTTGTGTTAATTAGCAATTTTCAGAATTTTTCTAAAAGTGAGTGCATCATGTAATCCTTGGATGCCTTTAGGGATCATCCATTAATTATGTCATGCAAATTTCATGATTTTATCTTTATCCACCTATCTCCCCTTATGTCATTGATTGTCGCAATCAAGTAATACCCATCCTTTTGCAGTGACGTCACATTTTTTGCAACTACTTATGCCAAAAAAAAAAAAAAAAAAAGGTATTTTTTTGTTAACCAACGTGATACCTAAATATATGCTAATGCGTCATTTATTTAAACTTAAACCCTGACCGTGCAAAGCATTTTTATTGCAAACTGTGCCAAACATTGTGACTCACTATTTATCGAATGGAATCGTTTTTTTAATTTTCCGTTCGTACAGTTAATACTTTAAATTCAACCTTTGAATTTTATGACAGCAATTAAGAAAAATGTAGCTGACAAGAGATTGCTGGAGGGGATATAAAACTGAGGAATTGCAAGATGCCAGCTACAAACATTTCACAGTAACTTGCAAATGATAATTTTGTTGACCGAAATACTGGATGTTATACCCAATCTGTTTAGAGATTATGAGCCTCATAATTAGGTATCGCATAACGGCATATAAAAGAAGTGCTGCACTGTTTGTCATCATTTACAATACAACCCTATCTCATATTCAAAAAATTAAATGCATATTGCAATGCTAAGGGATACTACAGTTTCATGCCTGCAGTTTAAATTGAGTTTTATTTCATTTTATAATATTTATTTGTTCTTTTATTTTAAATATATATTTGTATTGATATAAGTCTGTAATTTTCAAATATTATATTTTTTAAATGATCGCTTTTGCACCAACAATGACAATTTTTCATATTTCAATCTTTCCTTTGGAATCAACTATTACGCTTGATGACGATAAAGTGTTGGTATAATGGAAAAGTGTTAAAAAGGTTATATTATGATCTGTTACCTGCTGAAAGTATAAATAACTACAAAACCTTTAAGGCTGCTCTCAAATCTAAGAGAGCTACTTTCTAAATTCATTTTTGTTTGGAATTGCAGGAAATTGGCAGGTGTTCTTATTCAGAAGACATTTTCATTTTTTGGTAAAGGCAGAAGATCTTTCAGAAAATACTGTTAAAGTCAGCATTTTGAACTGAATTCTTGACGTGGCAGAGCAAGAAAGGGGAAAAGCTTGTCGTCACATGACAAGAGTCGCTTATAACTCGATAAGTAATTTATTTAGAAAGAAATGGTAAGTTCGATTTGATTCCAAATCACTTCAATAGTCAGTCCTGCCAACTGTATGTCTTTACATTTAACAATGTGTCAGAAAGTTTCGTGTTGTCGAGCAGGGAATTTGAGAGCCACTTTAAGATTTTGTGATACTTTTATTGGAACAGATGTTTTACACTCACGCACCGATGTTTGGCGACTTTTTGTTTGGTGCGATTTCCAAGTCTGCAGCAAACCAATAACTTGATACAACAGCCAGGTTGTCGTATAAAGTAAAAAATCCCCGACATTTGATGACTTTTTTCCTTTTTATAACCAATTAAAAAAAAAAAAAACTGAGTGTAAGACATCATAGTCCTTTTATTTCAAGTTGTTGCAATTTAAAGAAAAGAGAAATATATACTTAATACTGCAGTGCTCTCCTGTAATTCGATGTTAACTAGCAATATCAAAATAGCATTATTTTTGAAGGTGTAAGTTTAAATCTGAAAATTAAATCAGAAAAATTTGAAAATTAATTAAAAAAAACAATGTAATGGCAACATTGTCACTTAAAGCCCTGTCACGCATCGTCACATGACTTCACAATAGGATTCTCCTTCTTACGATGTGATAATATACATAGTAATTTTAACATGTTATTTAATTTTGTTTTTCTGAAATATAAAATTACATTTTAAATAATCAGCACAGTAGCAGAATTTTCTGTATTAATCTGCAGCAAACCAAAATTTATCTGTGATCCAAAACTGCTAGACCAAGCTTATTATCATAAGAAATTACAGTTTCTCATAAAATAAGCAAAGTTTGTATATACAAAGAAAACAAGAATAAAATACTAAAGTCATAATCTACAGCGTCGCTGCCATGCTGCACTGTTTCTGCTACTGAGAATGTAGCATTGACTATGATTTTTGATATTTACTTAATTGTGGCTGATAGATAACATAACAAACTGACTTCGTATTCATATGCTGTAATTTTTACACAGGGCATCACAAAACATAAAAATAATTAGATCTGGAAAATTCTATTTTCCAGAAAAGGCGAGGTCCCGTCATTGTCAGTTACAAGAAATTCTACTGTATCTGAATAAAAATACATATATAGTGAACTCTTGTTAGTGTGGACACCTGACTTTCAAGAAAGGCTATTTTTTGTCTGCATTAAACAATGTAAACATTTGAAGGTATAAAAATAGTTTTCTTTCATTGAATTAATTGAATTCAGTTTTTTAAAGAAATTAAATAGGTTAGAACTTCATGCTAAAAGAAACAATGCTCTTTTAATATATAATAGTACTTTTATTAAAAAATGCAAATTAATGATAATATTGTTAATACAAAAGAACTAATTTCTTAGGACAAACAAAATACACAAATAAATTGCCAGACTTAACATATTTTTAAAATATTTAAATTCACTTCTCTTTGCCATATTGAAACAAGTGATCTTTTCACCACATTGTTTTCTAATTTTGTGGCATTCTCCAAAATTTGGCTTGTTATATCAGATTTTGATTGGTAATATTGACGAACAGCCAGCAGTATTGTTTGAACATTTCACATTGTTGGTTGTAGAATGTTATCTTTCTCTTCATCAGTGTCATTAGCAATTTCTTGATCTCCCAATAAAAAGATGTCACCAAAGTTTCTTTTTAAAAAGTAATGTGGGAAACGAGTGTCTTTAGATTTATTCCGGTTAATTGTGCAAAAATTGTCAGCAGTTTCTAATGAATAGTATGCATTAATTTCAAAAGCAAAATTAAAGTGTCTTCATTAACCAAAAATATGTCTTAAGAGGAGATGACGTTTATGGGAATCCACTGTATTTGTTTAATGAACTTTATTAATGCTACTCACAAATAATGCCTGTACCTCATTATTTTCATATTTTAGATCTGATGTCACAACGTGTTACCTCCCTATCCCTGTCTTACTTAGTGGATCCCCTCCCTTTGAAGTGTGACATAATCAATGGATGCTAATTTAACTGATGTTTACAAAAATATATTAAATTATGAACAGTTGTTTAGTCGTAAAAACACTAGAGGGTATATGCTACAGCTTTATTTGAAGAATAGAAGGTATACGGAGACCTTAAAAAAAAATCCAGAAAGTATACCACCATATATCCTTCACTAAATGTCTGTTTATGATATATTCAGTAACTAGTTTAAAACTAAATTGCATTGCATCAAACCTGCTCTATTAAAGCAAGAAATCATAAGTTTAAAACTTAAAAAGCCACTTGAAATAGCATTTCTGTTACATTATGATAAACAAAATGCCTTTTGAAGTGAAAATAAGCAGTATATATATTTTTTTAAACTTTACAATATATTAACCTACCTTTAAAGCTACATATCCAAAAAACAATTAGCAGAAATGCAGAAATAATTTCTTCTATCAATAAACAGAAATTGTGTTGCAAGAAGTTAGTATCATGCATGGCCTGGACTCATTTACCATCGTGCCATATGCAAATAAACATGAAAATTATCGATAAATTAATTTTGGCTAAGCATTTGATGAATTTTTATTTTTCTGCTGATTGCTTTAAGAGTTATAAACCAATCTCCTTTTTATTTATTGAATATTTTTCCTTTTAGTAAACAAAAGGAAGTAAGCTAAAGTCTGAAGAGGAAACGAGATGCGACTCATGGCCACTTTTGTGACACATTTTTAAATACAAATCTGTACAGCTTTAGAGAATATCAAAATGTTCTGTACATAGCAGCTTTACTTATCACAAATATTGAAAGAGGCTGTAGCAAATAAAATATTTTTAACAATGCTCTAAGAAATAAAAGGAAAATAAAAATCTTTAGTTTTTTTTTTTTAAGTTGGTGAAGGGTCAAACATAAGCAAATTTAATTTTGAGCTGGCCTTTTGAATGTTGGAGTGTTAGTAGAAATAGAAAGAGCTTTTTTAAAAAATAAATTATTTTATAATGTATAGTTTATAAGTTTTATAACTATCTAATTACATATTTGATATTAAATTTTAAATTGCTATTATATGCTGCATTTAAGAAATTGTTCACATTGAGCCATTTAAAAGCAGAATGATGTAAATCACTTATTTTGACAAATTTAACTAAGTGCATGGGAGATATCTTGTTATGTAAATCTATACATAGGAACAGGGGTGGGGAAATATATAATTTTACTCTCCACTGGCGAGTAAATTTTTTTGTTATAAACTATTTTTACAGTAGAGTGCATTTTGTCATAACAATTTTCATCTACGTTGCATCCTACTGGCTGGTAAAAAAAATTCTTGACTGGTAAGATTTTCTAAAAATTCCTCATCCCTGCATAGGGATGTCAATATAAATGATAGTTTCAAGAAATTTGCCTATAAATAGCACCCGGAGATATTTTACCTCATAGGAAATTGTTGCACTTCCAGCAAGTCCTCGTTTTTGAGCATTAAAGAAAATGTGACTTTACACCACTTTGTTTTTAAACAACTCCATTATTTCAGATATATTAAAAAATGTGTATAGTTAAAATATATATATAACTTTTGGCTAATACTTTTGAAAATTGGCAAATTTATTGGCTAATGGTTTGAATTTCCTAAAACACATGGCCCTTAATCGTATGTTAACATAGATCTGTTCTTCTCATTACTCTATTTTGTATTATTGCATTTTTTCCTTTTTTCTTTTAATTATTTTCTTGATATTACATCCATTTTCTGCTTTGTTATATCTTGTTTTTTACTTCCATAATTTTTGTAGTAAAAATTTATACCATTCTATGCTAGATTTAACAACAAAACTTACGTTTCTACCTTCAAGCTGTAATTTTTGTTTTTTAACTCTTAAGTATCAAAAATTTATTAAGAAAAAATATACCATTTCAGAAATTAAAATGTGAGATTATCTCCAAAATTTCAAAATCGTGTCCAAGAAAATTTTACAGGTGGGAACTTTGTGTCTAAGAAATCACACGGATTTTTGACTGAAGCAACTACTATAGAATCAAAACAGGATGAAACCCAATTATTAAACTAAAGGCACATAACATTTGTTTAAAATTTTCTGAATTGTTGATGTAAATTCTTCGAATGCTACTTTGCCATGTGTGGTTAACTTCAATATGTTAAATTAAATGCTGGGTTAAAGATGATTTTCTCTCCCTTTGAAACAGTCCCTTCCCATCATTCATCACTGGGTCCCTGCATTTTCGTTAGAAAATTTGACTTTATTATACATGGTTTATTGGGATTTTTTCTTTTCTCTGAGTAAAAAGAGTAATTAATTTCCTAATCCTTTTGTATCTTATCTGTGATGTATTATATTTTTATTTATTTATTTTTGTTTCAATTATTTTATTAAATATTTGTAAATTTTTTGAAATATGCTTTCACTGTGTCTGTAAATCTTGTAGAATTTTGAAGACTTGCCTTTCAGTTTGGAATTTGGTATTTGTCAATTTTTCCGTTAACCGTGCATATTGAAAAATTTAAGTCTCGGACATTTTATCTACTCAAACCTTTAGAGTTTGTTTCTATTCTTTCTTAAAAGATCAATTTATGTTATGAAAATCATGCTACTTGAAAATCATATGAATGAAGTTTAAAATAACTAACTTTTGGAAAAAGTCAGAATAGTTAAAAAAAATCTTTTGTTTTTAAATGACATAATTCATAAAATAAAAAAGAAATATCCAAGTTTACATTTGACTTTATACCCAAAAAAGGTATGTTCACTGCCTGTTATATCTAAAGTTGCATTTCATGTTTTAAAAGAAAATCCAAACCTCAAAAGAACTATCACAAAATCTTTAAGCATCTCTATACGAACTGCAAACAAAATTTAGATCAGATTAATAATCTTGATTCTAAAATTAAGTGTACTTTGGAAGTTGAACTGAAAGAAGAGAAAGTCTGAAAACAATTAATCTAGAATTAGATTTGACATGAAAGATTTATTACCCTACTTTACATAAATTCAACAACTATATTTGGACTTAACCTTTAACAAATTGCTTTCCATTGTCTTTTGATTCATTGATTTACATTTATTGGTAGTTTAAATTTGATTTTCATTTTTAGTATTTTTAAATATATTTCTTTTCTACCTTCCTTTATACATGGGTGATTGTATTCATGTTATATATATATACCTGATTTCAGGTATTTTTTTTCATTTTCAATTACCCAAATTCTGGTTTTCTGATAGTTAAATTTATAAAATAAGACTAAAATATCAATTCTTCCATATGATTGCTAAACATAATTAAAATTCATATATTTCATAATTTGACCTCCCTGTAATAAATTATATGTCCCCCCCTCTCTCCACACAGAAAAGTTTTCTTGCTAAAATTTCAGGTATTTTTTTCATGAACCCACAATCACCCCTGTTTATATATATATATATATATATATATATATATATATATATATATATATATACACACATAAATATCTGTTAAAATATGACTAAATTATAAGAATTTATCACTGTATAGCATAAAAAAAATTTCCACCTTTTTTTTAATCACTTTTATGCCTGTACATATATATAACTTTTGTTAATAACCATCAAATCACATAAATAATCACATATAAATAATAAAGTATAAATATATGAAAATTATTAATCATTAATGATATAGAATTTTTTTTTTTCACACTAATTGAAATCTATATATTTAAAGCTTCTACCCTCAGAAACGGGTAACCTGATTGATTAACCCAACCCTCACCTGTTTAGCCTAGGGGGGTTTAACCCCTTAACCTACAATGACGGGCAGAGCCCGCATACGATGGTCGGGCCAAACGTAAATATTATGGGCATAGCCCACGTATGGTGATCGGGCCAGAAGTGAATATTACGGGCATAGCCGAATTCGTATATCGTGAAAAATTACCTCTGTTTTTAAAGGCTCTCTATTTTCTGACCAATGAGAATGCTACATAAACGCCCTAGGAGCGTTCTCATTGGTCAGAAAATAGAGAGCCTTTAAAAACAGAGGTAATTTTTCACGATATTTTTAACAGTGTTGTCTGTGCTATCTACAAACCGCGATCGTCCTACCACGTGCGATGCCAGGGCTACACTAGATACCGGGCTTGCTCATTCATTATCATGACGTCACAAAAGGTGGCTGGCCGCTACCAGCAATTGGTACAAAGCGAAACTACAAAATAAAAGAAACAGGGATTGGCATAAAACGACGGGCTCGTCGCTTTGCACCAATCGCTGGTCGCGGCCAGCCACCTTTTGTGACGTCATGATAATGAATGAGCAAGCCCGGTATCTAGTGAAGCCTTGGCGATGCCCGTCATGTTTACGATTGGCCCGATCAGCGTGTTACACAAGTTGTGCAAATTACCCGAACGCTGCGCGAGCTTGTTTGTATACGATTTCGGCCCAACATCTTCGAATCTAAATCGTAGGTTAAGGGGTTAAAAGGGTTGATTGAAAACAGATGAAGCCATACCATTGCATTGAAAGCATAGACCTAATTTATTTTTGGTCTGAGGTTGAAAGCTAAAGCTTTTTTTTTTTTTAAAGAACTCACCTTTTCACTACTAAATATGCATATTTTTTCTTAAAATTTTAAAGAGAGTTTGGATGCAGTTATATTTATAACCGATTGAAATGTCTGAGAGTTCGGAAGATGAGAACTATTTTTTGATTGCTATGTTAGGCAGGCCGCACACTGACACGACAGAGCGACATGTAGCACAAGACAGGAGACAAATTCTGATATTCAAACCGGACTTTCTTTGTTAAAAGGGTGAAAATGTCTCATGACTTAAGCTTCATGTCGCTCTTCCTTGTCAGTGTGCGGCCTGCCTTAAAGGAGCCGATGCGAAAACAAACAAACAAACAAAAAAGTGAGAAGAAAACATTTTTTTTACAACTAGATAATAATATTTTTTCACGAAATTTTTACACGGGTTGTAAAACCGTTTTTTTATCACCAATAAAGATTTGAAAGAGTTCGGACAAAAATAACTTTTTATTTTAAAGATATGAAGCAACCCTAGGTAAAAAAAAACAAGAAAATGAGTGCTTTTATGATTAAATATCAATATTTTTTCGCATAGTTTTCATTTAAAAATATAATTTCATACAAAATCGGGTTAAAGATATAATAAAAAAAACTTGGTTTTCTTTTTATTTATTATCATGGGTCCAGGCAACGTCGGGTGGGGGTCAGCTAGTATATATATATATTCCAATTTTTAGTGCATTGTAATTGAATAAAAGTCAATGTTTATTTATTTATTGAATGCGAAAGACAAGAGAAATAGCAGTGAATTGATATCCTGCATAGGGATATATATCAATATAAGTGATAGTTTCAAGAAATTGACCTGTAAATAGCACCTGGAGATATTTTATATAGAAAGATATAGCAAGCACTTCCAGCAAATCCTTATTTTTGAGCATTAAAGAAAATGTGACTTTACACAGGGGTAATTGTGTTCAGGTTATATACCTGAATTGTGAATTCAGGTTTTGTTTTCCCTTTTCAGTACCAAAATTCCAGTTTTTCTGATAGTTAAATAAAAAAAAATAAGACTAAAATATCAATTTCAACTGTTAAAAATTGCCAAAATTGTTTATTTTCAAAAATTAAACTGGCTTGTCCACTAAATAAATAAAAATGAAATAAGTACATCACATGCTAGTGCTGCATTTGAAATCAAATGTGATGTCTTGCTTTTGTATTATTGACATTAAATCCCATTTTTTGGTAACAAGTGTTTTTTTTTTTTTCCCCTTTTCCATCGGCCACTATACAACTATATAAAGAAAGTGATTGACAAGAAAGTAGACAAGTACATGAATTTGTTTTATAACAGAGATGGCCAACTTGTATGTTTTTTAAATCAACTTTTTGGCTTAAAAAGTGATTGCAAAATTATTAGTATCCCACATATTCACATGAAGTTTAAAGGAAGCCAGTGATGATATTAGGCTTTTTAAATCCTGGGACCCAGACACTTTCAGAAAAGTGGGTCCTTCTTTTATAAATAATAAATTTTAATAATTATTAATGATATTTTTAATGGCAAATATGCTTCTTTTACATTCTTTCAAGGAAAATAATATGCATTCTGAAGGACCCATGCCAATTTTTTTTATTCATACCTTCTCCAATTTTTTGCTTAAATGATGCGCCATAGCACATCCCCAGCATTGCTAAAAGCAATAGCTTAATATATTAATTATTCACATATGGTAAAACAAATAGATAAATTGCATGTATGTATATAATGAAAGATTCAGACTTTTGTAGTTTCAAATTTCTGGAAGTGACTGCAAAATTATTAAAATCTATAAGGAAAGTACAGTGCTATATCTTTCTTAGTTTCAAAATAAATTAGAATACTCATCTTGTCTTGTATATCATCCATTCTTTTTATGTTTAACAAGCAACATAATTAATTCTCGAATGAAGCTGTTGTATGATCAGACAAATCTCTTCATGATCAACTTGTTGGCCATTCTTGTTTAAAAACAATTCATAAAAGTTTTTTTTTTTTTAGTGGATGGAAATTTAATAAATATTTTTTTTTCTTACAGTATATTATTTTTTTACCAAAAAGCCAATGTATCTTATTTATTTAAAACATGCATAAAAGGACCAAGGATATTTTAGTTATCGATTTTAAAATTATCATCTTAAGCTATCCAATATTATGCTTTAAATTGCAATGTGTAAAATTAATAGACTATACTTAAGATTTGTTAGCTCATATCTAATAATATATCTTTTATTAGTATTTTTACCATGAAAAATAATGTTTTGTAAAAATCATTATTCATTATGTATTGAATTCAATATTTTTGCATGTCCAATTACATGGGATAAAATATGTCAATTGTATAATTTGACTTTAAAATGTAAATTTTCAGTTATTTTATAGAGAGGAAGAGATATCACATTTATTGATAATTTATTATAAAATAAACATAGCATACAGACTAAGTAAAGAGAAATATAAGTTGTATTCATAAGTATTGGATACACATTTTATTTTCTTGTATCAACTCCATTCTTCTGTATGGTTATTCTAAAAATTGTAAGTTATTTTAATAAATGTTAATCTGATATGTATGTATACACAGAGAATAAGCAATATAATTTTCAAATAAATTTAATTGCAATTTGGTTGATATTTAATTCTTTCTATCTCCACACCAATGAATTTCTCCATCCATTCCCAATCCTTGTAAGGTTAGTTAAAACAGTTAAACTCTATCATAACATACTGTTTGAGTGTGTTATGACATATTCTTCATTTTATGAGCAACCATTAACCAAGATTGTTAATTGATTTTTGGCATACTAAAAATATTTTGGAATTTTTTTAATTAAAAACTAGTCTCTTTTATTCCATGGCTTTTCAGTAATTGTTTTAAAATTTGAAAATTATATTAAAGTATATATGAAATATTAATTCTGACTAAAATGAAACATAAGCCTGAACTAGCTTATGGGTTTTATTTATCAAAGTTTTATATATCTATGAAAGAAAATATTTGTTTTCAGTAAATAGATTTATTTAAATTTATTATCACATAATAGCTTTTCTTCCTCGCATTGTAGTAAACATCAAATAAAAATTTGCACTCTTACTTTGCTAACGATTTCTGTGAGTATTAATAAATTTTGAATACGTAAATGCTTGAGAGCCTGACTAATGAGATCAGTATTTTAAAGAGGATTTTTAAAAAGAAAAAATATTTTAAAGGTTATCATAGAATTTTATTTAGGCATTTTTTTTCCTCCAAACTTTTTTCTCTTTTAAATAAATAGTTTTATAAAAAATAATTCCAAATTTTAACTATCAAACAAATGTAATTTTTGATTTAGAGTATTTTACCCAAACTAAAACATTTCTAATTTCTTGTTTATTTCTCTTTATCACTGAAATTTATTTTAAGACTCGGAACTCAATTTCCTGTAATATCTAACATTTACTTAATTGCTTTCAGAATTCTTACAATGGAAGAAGTTTTATTATTTTTGGAATGAAACGTTACAAGTTGCTTCACCATACTGATTATCTCATTAAAAATCTAATATAAAAAAAAACCTAGTATCTTTTGGCCTTAATAATGTATTTCTAAAAGCACATTAATAGTTTGTTTCGTAATTTGGACATAGAATAAGTGATGAAAATATGTGTTTCCTTTCATCAATTATTAACTCACTACAAATGTGGCAGTATTTTTGCATTTCTATTTGATGATTAATACCACTTGTGAAATTTTTCAGTGTTTATACAAAAAATTAGCTTTTTAAAAAGTCACTCTGTCTGTTTTTGATTTTGATGCAGAAAGGAGAAAATGTAATTAAATATTAAAGGGGAGGGGGGTGAATGGTAAATAACTAATTAAGAATAATATAAGCTATAGTTGATTTTAAGATTAATAATAAAATGATTAATATTTATACTGGGCCTTGACCACCCTTTTCTTCTTGTATTTCTAAATTTACAAAGTATTCTTTCAAATTCAGAATTGGGAGAAAAAAAAAAAACTAAGCTTAAAATTAAAGAAAAAATGAAATATTTTAATTGTATTTCATGCATGTAACAAATGCACTTGTTCATGTTTTGTTCCTTTATAGTATAGTACAAATAGAAGAAAATTTCAGGGAATAAAAATAATAAAGGTTTTATATTTTTCTTCAATTTGTATATTTGACATGTTATGTACGTGTTTTTGTTTTTCAGAATTTTCATTGATAACTTATTCTACATGTTTACATGTATTTATATTGTGATAACTTTGTGTCATGTGCATAGTTCATTTTTTCCAATGAGCTCAGACTTCCATGGCTGTTGACAAGATAATTGCTAGTACCTGTATGAGGATTTGTAATTAAATACTTTACATATATATTTACATAATGCATTGTAAAAAATTACATGGTGCAAAAAGATTGTCCAAATGCATAGAGCAGTGTGGTATGCAATGCATATTCCTTGAGTATATGCAAAAAGGTTTAGACTATACATGACAGGTTTATATCGACAACCAACATACGGTGTAACACAACCAAATGAGTGAGGAAGGTTTCTTGTCATTGAATGCTTTAAAAACAAAATATAACAATGCACTAGGTATTGAAGCTGACTTATAACTATACCTCAATAAATTAGAACTAAACATTCAAGAAATATGCAAAAGTAAACATGCGAACCAGTAACTTAAAATAAAATTAGTCTGTAAAGCTTACATTAAATGTAAAATAAAATTTATGTTTATTTGTAAGAACTTGTTTTCTTTCTTTTAACACAGAAAGTGTTTATGAATTTGGTTTGTCTATTTGTCTGTCCGTACTTTAACTGACGTAAATATACTCGGATTGTCATGCAATTGATATGTGTTATTGAGGTTTACAATGACATGTTTGGTATTGAAAATGAAGTGTGTAGTACTTATAGTTTCTTGACAGGGACACTCAAAAGAATTCCGTTGCATTACGATCTAGGGGAAAGGGTTTGCTGTTTATTTTAATAATGTTTCATTATTTCAAACATATTGAAATTGATAAATATCACTAGGTGCATTACAAGAAACTTACAATAGAATATTGTGCGCATAGCATTCATTGTTCATTTACAGGGACATGCAAAAGAATTCAGTTAAAGTACTGTCTGTTAACAATAATTGCTAGATGTGTGTTTTCATTTGCGGAACGTGTTTTTAAATTTAACTAATTCTCTGCTTATTACTTGATGTGTATAAACTCTATAGATCATATATAGTAGTGTTTGTTCGATTCGAGATCTTTTTTAAGAATCGATATGTTAGTTTTCAAGAACTTTTCAGAATCGAAACCAACATTCGAATGCTTTGTATTCAAATGTAGCACTGAAAACTACTCCAGATTTTGTTCAAACTAGATGAGGGGCAACATTTTGTCTGTCTCACCCTTCAAATGTTTAGTTTATGTAAAATCGCTCTCCTCTCTTTCTTTTTTTTTAATGATGTGTCCGTCACAGCTTTGAGATAAATCTTTTTTTGTTTTTGAGTTTGGATGAAAATGCAGATAGTCATAATATTTTCTTTTTTGTATAATTTTTCAATGGTGAAATTTTTCTTAGAAAATTAAATGGTAATCCTTTAATGATTAATCTTCTCAGAACTTTATGAATAATCCAGAAAAGGAAGCAATATTTGTTTAAATGTTGATAAAATTAAGAAAAACTTTCATTTTCAAACTGTACAATTTTACTTTCCAGCATGCGAAATTGTTTGTTTTATTTCTGTTTTTATTTTAAATGTTATATTTCAATAAAAAAAAAAAAGTACAGTGTTCAAATGAGCACCATTGTTTCCGAACTTGGCAAAAATTCTGCGATTAAATAATGTGACCATTACTATTCAGTAATAATGGTACCTGTAATTGAAGGATTCTGTGAACCCTGTAATAAACCTTGTTATTTAACACTTAATACCCCTTATACTTATAACCTTTGGATATTTTAGAAAAGTCAGTATGGGCGTAGGCAGAATTTCGTTGTTTTTTGGTGTGGGGGTGCTTCCTAGTTGGTACATTATTTTATCATAAGTGTTGGCAAGGGTGCAGAGATATGAAAATTTAATTAAATTTTCTGTATCTGATTATTTAAGAAAAGAGACAAAAATTATTCTGATTATTTTAATTTAAAAATGTTTTTCCCAAAAAATTTTAGAATAATTAAATACTAAGAGAAAGAAAGAACTAAGAATTCTTTGTCAGAAGGGCTCTATCCTTCCACTCGTGCAAGACAATTTGTAATTTTGTTTTCCTTTTAACGTTCATACATTTCAAACTTATCTTACAGGAGAATTCAGAACGGAATGAAAAAAAAAAAGTTTCAATTCTCTATTTTGAAAAATGGTGGTAGAGATTTATTTTTGAATATTTAGTATTTCCTAATTGGAAAATTTATGTATTGTTTATGTTGATGTGCAAAACTTGTCTTGCATGATGAGTTTTGACAAAAAAAAAAATCTTAATTCAGATATTTTTTTTTTTTTTTTTTTACTAGCTGGCACGCACTGCATTGCCCGTACCCAGGATGACAACTTTAAATTTACCAAAAATCAAAGTTTAATGATTATATATTTTTTAACGAAAATAAATCCAAATGTACATAGAGTTGTCCACCATACTGTCTTCGGTCGTGAACACTGAACGTGCTACGCACACTGCGGAATGTCTTTAAACAAAACAAACTTGGAATTTGTAAGATTTTATATTTTTAAATGAAAATTCATTCAAACATACCTAAAGTTTGGGGTTCAAAACTCGCTGTAGGAATTCTGAATAAACTTTATTGAAAAGAGGACAGCATTTACTAAATCGGGGTAAAAGTCTGAAACTGGATTCTCTTTACTAATGTGGAAAAATCACGGCAAAATTTGATAGAAAACGCTAAAAATAAAAAAAATCTGATGAAAAAAATTCAAAAACTGGTTTACGTCTGCATAACTTCAGATATACAGGTACATTCCTGCCAATTTTTGTTACTCTGTATGCAGTGGTTTCTTTAGAATACACCACACAAACTTCTATTTTTATTATTATATATATTTTTTTAAAAAGCACACAAGGCTATCTTCCAACAAAGCAATTATCAATATTTCTAAAATTAACTTCATAAATTTTGAAAAATTAAAAAGGCTGGAGACATTCAAGAATAGATTTTTTTACAATTTTCTAATAAATACTTTACAATTTTGCAATAGAAAATTTACAATATTTATGAGAAAAATGTCATTTTCAGTTTGTTCCAGATATAAAAGAACAATAGTCAATTATAAAAGTCAATATACTTTTATATTTATGTTCTAAATTTTTTTAAATTATTTTTTACATGCTTGAAGTGTTTTCTAACATCTAAGTAAATAATTTTCAAATTGGAGTTGGTTGAATTACAAAGGGTCTTCATAATCAAGAAAACATTTCTTTTTTTAATTGTACAAATTATTTTTTCACTATGAGTAATTATTTCCTGCAAGTTTAAATTCATATTACTAAAAAAATGCTGTGTAGTTTAGCTGTACACGCTTGAAAAAATAAAACTAAAACAGCGTCGATCATCCTACTAACCCTCAAGATTCCGGAGAAAAGTCTCAAACAGTGCCAAGTAGTCTATTTGAATACTAGCATTCGCTGGCGCAACCTATGAAAACATAGAAAACTCGAGCTATGAGAACTGAATACAGTCGAAATCTGCAGTTTTCATTGCCGACACAAATGCCAGGTGGCTTGTATTTGAATACTCTTGTCCGAATTGAGATCACTTGAGAGTTTTGCTGAATAAAGACCTCAGACATTTTTAATTCAAATACTCCCATCACTAATATATAAGGCAGCACAAAAGATCTCGAGTCCATTTATTGATGGAAATACGAGGGGAATTTCTGAGAGGCAAACATCTCAGACTGAAGCAAAAATGTCAAACCTCCATGGATGATAACAATGAAGTTAAAATACAGGATTATTATAAAAAAACTATCCCGAAATATGAGCCCCTAACTGTCGTACCATTCACAGAAACTGAATGAAATTCTGACCTAAAGTATTTTGAGGTATGCGCTCAAGAATCATGTGAAAAACAACAGCTAAATTCTAACAGTTACGGTTACAGTGACAAAATTTCAAATGGCAACACCTACTTTTTTTAAATTGGAATGTGATCTTCATAATGAAAAACCATAAAAAGCGTTGGAACGGTACCTGTAGCACGAAAATCACAGGCTATAGGCAGACTAAGAAGAAAAGTGAAAACAACCAATAAAAGACAGAGAAGCAACAGAAAGTAAAACATTTTATTGTTCAGTGCTAACCACCATCTGCCGTATGTAAAGTGTCATCGTGTGTGAAATGGAAAATGTATGAAACACAATAAAATGTTTTGTTTTCTGTTGCTTCTCTGTCCTTATTGGTTGTTTTCACTACTCTTCTTAGTCTGTCTAGTGCTGGCGATTTTCGTGCTACAGGTACCGTTCCAACGCTTTTTATGGTTTTTCACTATGAAGATCACATTCCAATAAAAAAAAGTAGGTGTTGCCATTTGAAATTTTTGAAATTTTGTCACTGTAACCATAACTGTTAGAATTTAACTGTTGTTTTTCACATGATTCTTGAGCGCATACCTCAAAATACTTTAGGCCAGAATTTCATTCAGTTTCTGTGAACGGTATGACAGTTAGGGGCTCATATATCGGGATAGTTTTTTTATAATCACCCTGTACGTAGATCACAACATTAACATTAAAAGACATACGATTGCATTTTATGCTATAACTTGGCTATGTTGTAAGTAACATTTTATCATTTGTATTCTTGAATATTTTGTTTATATTTCGATTGATTACATTGGCAAAATCGACAAGTTGCACCCTCCCTCATTCTCTTTGTGTCTCGATATTTTGTCGTAAATTTATCACATTATATGTGATCATATAATATGTTATATGTGTACTGATCAGAAAGTGAGAATACTTCTTAATATTGCAGAGTGATGCAGGTGATATCAGTTATTCCTTAGTAAGTTATTAAATGTTCAGTCTTTTTCTCATGGCAATGGTTATGTCAAGAGACAGCTTTCTTCAAATAAAGTTCTCACAGGAGTACAATGTCAAATCATGTTATTTCTTATTTAACCATTAATGTTGTCCACCTGCTTATCTAGTGGTTAGAACTTCAAGAGGCTACTAGTCGAGAGGAGTCAAATTCAAATATTGTTTGTGGCTTGGATATAGTAGATCAAATTCCACATTAAGTAGAAATTCCAGTCTGCTTAATATGACCATAACACCTCAAACCAACCAGCAGAGCTTGTGCCTATCACAAGACTAGTAATAATTAAACTTCTTCAAAGTGCTTATAAAAGCTACAGGCGCTTTCAAAAAAAGTGATAAAAGTGACAAACGATGCAAAAGTGACTAAATAGTGGACAAACAGGGACATTGCATTTGTTCAGTAACACTTTTATTTGTTATTTTTTAGTTTGTTTGTTCTTTTAAAAATTTGTGGCAGCTTCAGGGATGCAAGTGCGTCACTTTTCTCATTTTAAAAAAAAATGTCACTTTTTCTGACTAACAGTGTTCAAGTGACCAAAAGTTTCGTGAGTCTACAAAAGCTGGCTCGATCCTTTTTAGTCAGAAAAGTGATCAGTGAAGTTTAGGTGAAACCAGAAAATGTTGTTTAATAAATAACAGTATAAAATTAAACAAGAACATATTACAGTCAAACCTCGTTATACCGCCATTATCCGTTCAAGAAATTTTTGGCGCTATAACGAGTTTGGCGGTATATCGAATTAAAATACAGAAAAAATTAATTTTCATACTATTATACTAATATTATTATTATTATAAAAATAAATATCAGTAATGCCTTTTTATTGTCTGAGTGCAACGAAGACTCATACACAGCGCAGTATTACTTTGCCACATATATAGCTACGATGGATATTAAAACTTTTCGTCAAGCATAACTCAAAAAATATTTAACGGATTTCGTTCAAATTTTTACAGCAGGTACCTATAAAGGTGACAATGACGTCTATTTATTACCAAGAATAAATGTCAAACCGTTTGGAAATTATATTAAAAAAATAGATAAAAAAGCACAATTAAAGTACATACGTCACTAAATTTTGTGCGTACGTCATTTTCACCGGCGGGAGATTTTCGTAGACAATCGGTATTGAAAAGTTCATGGAGTACATAGAGCAAAAAAAATATGCACGCATCAACACAATAAAATATATTTCAATTTAGTAGAAATCGAAAATTAATCTGGATTTTTTTCTGTTTGAAAGTAAAACCCCGCAATAACTTGGTAGACTTGGTATTAGAGATTTGGCGCAAATCTCAGTAATAGCAGCTTTTAGGTAGCTTTCAATACAAAAAAGTATAAAGCTACCTATTGCAGCCGTTCGGAGGAAAGCAGTTCCGGAAAATTTCGATATATTTTCACCGATCATGACCCCCAGACCCCAAAACCACCCTCCGTTCAAATGTTGATTTATATATATATATATATATATATATATCTCCATATATATATATATATATATCTGACCTATGTCATACGATAACGCTCGTATTTATAAATCGATTTTGATGAAACTAATTGTGTGTATTAAGGTCACCAATGTCTCGACCGAGTTCGTTGGTCAGCTTGGTCTGCCATTTTGTTTCAAGATGGCGGCCATTTAAAAATTTAAAACTAAAATTAATATACAAAAAAGTTAAAAATTCAAATTTATTTTTTAATTACGTGTTAGGCCTTGATACAAGTATTCCAGAGCATTTTTTGGCTTACCTCTATCTTAAAAAATGGCTGAGATAGAGCAGTTTGAAATTCTAGGGTGGCTGACATTTTGAAACAAGACAGCACATTACAAAAATTTTCATTGTTGTAATAATTTTCTCAATCATACGCATAAAACTATATATTCATATCCGTTAGCGCCAAATTCTCGCCAAACTTGGCGACATTTGGCAAAATATCGCCAAATTTGGCGACCAAAATAAGTCTTCATAAATGAAGCCAAATTGGCTATTGCTCAATAATTTGGCGAATTTCTTATTCAGATTCAGTATTAACGAATCCTTTGTAAACGTTTCTTTGCATTTTAACTTGCTGTTTTCGTGTAACATTAGCTAAAATTTTAAAACGAAGATATAGGAAAGCTACCTTTTCCTCCCGGTACAGGCCGGAAGGACTTTTTTTATTTCGCGTGTGTCAATTAAAAAATATATATATTTGGTGTTTAAATAAAAGGTTTCGATTTATGGCATTATTTCTTTTTTTTCTCTCTCTTTTTAGCATTTTAAATGGGATTAATGAAAGGCATGTATTTTAAATTAAATGAGTGAAAGGTTTATATTTAAATGAAATGAATTCAATATGAAAATGCTACAGGAACAATATTTGGCGATTTATCAACTGCGCCAGGATAACATAAAAGTACCAATATATCCAACGGTACGCAGTATGTGAAATGAAACAATTATATTATAATCACCCATCGTAGAAGAAGAAAAAAAACTAATATTCTGCATTCAGAGGGAAAAATCCATCTCCATCTCCTGTGCGGTAAGATTTGGCGAGTTCTTTTTTGGTGATAAGTTTTTCGATGTGATTGTTGGGATCTGCAGGATTTGGCTTACTTTTTCTAAATCTTATTTTTTTACAGATGTAGTATTATGTAAATATATATTTTTGCAGATATTTTTCTATTTTGTATATTTGCATTCTATTTTGTACATTTTCTATTTGGTATTTGGAAAAGAGATTTTTACCTTTTTTTCTGTGCCTTCGGAAATATTAAAAAATAAAAAAAGATTTACATATATCAAGCATATAATGTTAGGCTTTGCATTTTTATACGGACCACTTCTCCATTTTTAGATTTTAAATGCTATTTATTATTTACTAGCCGTTTATACAATTTACCCCCCTGACAATAACAATTATTTATTACAAAAATGCCTCTTAGGTTTGTTAAATAAGTTTGTTTATGTATTTTCATTACTTATTAAAATATCGAATATAGCGATAAAATTTTATTTTAGCAT